>ML681963.1:49114932-49473860 GCA_007922195.1 Podocnemis expansa
ATTTCGCGGACATGGTTTTTGTCCAGCGAAATAAGTTGTTTCGAAATAACATATTATTTCGAAACAGCTTGTTTCGAAACGTGTTGTTTCGAAACAAGCACTCCCTGTGTAGACATAGCCTAAGAGAGAGAGAGAGAGAGGGAGAGAAGGAGACCCCTCTACCGACCCAATGGAGGGGAAAAAGGAATATGGGGTTGCGTGGGAGGAACTGAATAACCACTCGGCAAGAACAGTTTATCTGGTGGGCGAATGCCAACACCGCAGCCAAGGTACCAGATGTCCCTTCAGAGGCCATGAAGGTGTGGCCACTGGTGACTGAAGGGATGGGGAGAACGTGGGGCCAGGGAAAGTTTGTATGAGCCCATTGTGCTAAGGGGCCAAACCAACACTTTTGAAATGCCAACAGGAAGAGAAGGTCCCATGGTTGGGATGTAGGAGGAACCAGCCCCAGTCGGCTGGTTGTGGGTTGGAAGGAGGGGGAAGGCACAATGTGAAGCAGTGTCCCATGTGTAAGGTATATCGCCTCCACAACCAACTGCCTCCCTTTGCTAGGTGGGAGGCGGATGGATAAAGGTCCTGAGTGGATCGAGGCCATAAACTTTCCTCATTAACATATGAAAGAAGAAAAGGGAGGAATCGTTTTGAAGGCCTCCCAAGTACTAAATAAAAGGAATCATAAAGAGGCAGTAGGGATTGGGACAGGAATGTTTATTTCCCTCTGATAAGTACCCCAGAGCCAAGGCAGGCACAGGAGGATAATCCTCCCAAGGAAAGAAAAGGAAGCCACCTTATGGAAAGAGGAGGTGGTAATGAAACTGAGGGGTTGTTGATCGCCCTGGGCCTGAACTGGGCAAAGCCGGGAAGAAACACATGGATCCTGGATTAGGGTATCGATGACTATTTGTCGAAAACGCAAGAAGGAAAAAGAGAACTGCCGCCAGTCAACGGCTGTACCAGTGGCTCTTGTGGGGTTGGTGGGTGAGAACCTGGCACCAAAGATTAAAGCCAAGGGGCTCTCTACAACGCTTTGGTGAAAAAAAACTTCATAATTGGGAAAAGCTGTCCGCCTGGGAGAATATCGCTCATAACTGGGAAGAAGTCAACATAAGGGGTCTGCCTGGACAAGGAGTCCCATCCCCACAGGAAGGCCCTGGGGACATTAGATCTCCCTTTCTAGGTGTAGAAGGGGTGTGGGGTTGCTAGCACTGAGAGGGGTAAGGTGCCCTCAGGTTGTGCAAGCGCAGGGGCCGAAACCGACGCAACTCACTGAAGGAGTGCACTTGGTCCTGAGTACATTCCAGGGTGTTGCCCTGGGGGGGTATGGGGGGGAACCAAAACAGATCTCAAATACATCAGAGTGTGAGAGGAGATGCTTTTGCATAAGGGAATTGGCAAAATTGAAGGCCCCTACTGTGCAGCATGGAAGGAGAGTGGGCACGTGGATAGGGCAGATGACTGGTGAGGAAGTACCTATCAGCTCCTGACCAGGCGCCTGATAAGGCAGTTAAGGCAATGTCCACCAATACGACCCCAGGGGACAAGGCCTTAAAGGAAGGCAAAAGGCCTGATGGAACCTAGACCAATGAATGCTGTCGGACAGGAGGATAAGGGGACCACAAGACCCACCCTGACAGCAAGCCAGTTGGTGGTGTTTGTCATTGGTCCTAGGGGGACAGTAGCCACCGAGACACTCTGAAAAAAGAGAAGATGTTGTCATCTGGTATTGAGATCCCCCATGTTATACTCTCTCCTCTTTTTTTGGAGGAAGGAACCCCCACCACCACCACCACCACCATTTAAAAGTAGAGGACCCCGAGCTGAAAACTCTTAATCCACCTCTGAGGGTACAGCATGGTCCATTAGAAGAACCCCCGTGGAGGTGGCCCATTGTGCCGCCTGGCCATGGCCTAATGCAGTATGGACTGTACGGGGTGGGGGGTGGAGGACAGCCCTTCAAATACCATGACCTGAAGGGTACTGGTATTCGCACTTGCGGCCTGGTGGGGAGGAGGGCAGCAGGCCTGCGGGATAGGGAAGGATGGTTCACAAGCCCTATCCCAGGCATGTCCCATAAGCTATCTGGGGTATGGGCTGTCCGGGAGGTTGCTGGGAGGCCATTCTTAAGGGAATGCTGCACAGGAAGAGGGATTCTGAAGGGTATCCCAATAGAGCCACCAGAGTTATTTTTCTCAGGGGGTGATTTGTGATGTGTGTAGTGCTCTGTGACCAAGTTGTGTTCCCCTTTGAATGCAAGGGATATAAGTTTGATCCCTGTCGCCCTCTGAGGGCTAAATGAACGGTATGCAGGAGTGTATCACGTTAACCCAATTTAAATTCAGGGCAAGGGATGGGAGGCCCTGGGGGGGGCTCAGGGTGTCCTCCACAGTCCTAGGTGGGGAGAAGGAAAATGAAACCTACAGGGGGAAGAGCTTGAGGAATGCCCTTTACAGGCTGGGAGCACAGCTAGAGGGCCAGAAGGGTAGCATGCCCAGGTATTTTAGGTCCTCTCAGGGGTCCTAGGCACCGTGGAGGGTGCTATCCAATGCTTCCACAAAGAGGGGCCCCCCTTGAAAGAGCAGTCCATTATGACTTACTAGGAGGAGGGGGGCACCCTTCCCTCCCAGAGCCATGCTGCACTTCTCAGGACCACAGTGGAAGCCATGCAGCAGTTTGCTGTCTCCAAGGCATCCCAGGCAGATAACAGCAGGTCTTGGGATGCCAGCCTACTCTCTTCAACAAAAGCATCGTAGTCTGCCCTGTTCTCTTGGGGTATGTCTACACTTAGAGCTGAATTCAAATTAATTGCCATCAATTCAAATTCTATTAAGTGCATGGACACACTGGCTTTCCTCAATTCGAACTGAGGAACTCCTCAGTTCAAATTGATGAAAGCTGACTTTGAATTTGTCAAACCTCATTTGACTTTGAAGTCAAGGTCAATTCGAACTGACAAATTCAAATTGACCCAGTGTGGCCATGTCAATGGCTATGTCTACACTTAGAGTTTCAGTTCAAATTACTTAATTCAAATTCATCAGTTCGCACCAATAATTATTAATTAGAATTCAGTCAATTCGAATTGACATGGCCACATTAGAGAATCCAATTCGAATTGGCATGTCCATGAACAGGACTTGCTAGTTCAAATTCAGTAGAGGGTGCTATTGTATAGGGTGGAATGATGTCCTCGAAGAGGTTCTCCCAATCGAGTGAGTGACTCATATACAAGGCAAAACCAAGCTGCTTGCGTGATCGCAAGGAGCAGGCTGTTCCGATATCGTCACTGGGGGCGGAAAAATGGAACTGAGAAGGGGCAGGGCTGCAGCCATATATATAGCCACAGGGTGGCCAGGGGGCTTTGGCCGCCAGCCCTGTTTTGACAGGCTAGGGCTAAAAAGGTTTCTGACCAATCATGCACTGAGGCACGTACACCTATTACTAAATGTATCTGAGCAGCGCTCGAAGAACTGGAGGAGACCCTAACTGTTTACAGTGCCATTCTGCTTTACAGAGTACAGGGCTGCTAATTGGGATATTTATCTTCTGTTCCCATCACGGCCAGGGGGCACCTCAAAGCCAGTGGGGGCCGGAGATGAGGCAAGGGACCATGGGGAGCCAATGGGGCCCCAGTGGGGGATGGGTGCAAATGTCAAGACCAGCTGTTTGCACAATCTGTAGGTGTAGAAGGTTGACTTATTAGTGGATTCTTTGTACTGTAAAGTCTTTAAATAATGATTTGAGGACTTTAACAAGTCAGTCACAGGTTAGAGGTTTATTACAGGAATGGCTGGGTGAGGTTTTGTAGCCTGCTTTGTGCAGGAGGTCAGACTAGATCATATTGCTCCCTTCTGACCTTAGTCTATAAGACTATTTTTTGTTATTGGGACCAAAAAAGAGCAACAGTTGTCTGAGCTTGCCAGCTGCCTGCATGGAAATATACATAAAGCAGAACCTCAGAATTAAAAAAAGCAGAGATACAGACAAACTGATCAATCACACACCTCTTTTGGAACCAGAAATATGCAATCAGGTATCAGCAGTGACACACACACACACACAAATCCACCACCAAAAAACTACCCACAGTACAATGCTATGTTAAAAGTTAACTGCTAAAATATTTCACAAGGTAAGGAACTTGTTTCTGCTTGTGTCATTTAAATTAAGATGATTAAAAGCAGCACTACTCTTATGGGATATGTCTGCAGTTACAATTTAATTTGAATTAATGAAGATTAATTCAAATTAAATTCATGCATGGCTACACTTGCTTTCATTAGTTTGAACTAAGAAATTCCTTAGTTCAAATTAATGAAAGCTTACTTTGAAGTTATAAAACCTCACTTAACTTCGAAGTAAGGGTTAATTCGAACTTAGCTCAAATTAACACAGTATAACCGTGTTAATTCAAACTAACCATTAGTTCAAATTAACACTTTCTGACCTTCCTCCTCCCAGGGTGCCTTCCTCTTTCTATATATTGGTTGGGAGCATGGCCCTTCTTGGAGGCCATCTTGCCACACCTCCCATGGTGCCCCTTTCCTAATTTGAACTAGCAAGTCCTGTCCATGGACATGCTAGTTCAAATTGATTTTCCGAGTGGAGCCATGTTAGTCTGAATTAACTTAATTTGAACTCATCTTTATTAGTTCAGATTAACTTAATTTGAACTAATCGTCTAAGTGTAGACATAGCCACACATAGTAAAGTTTCAAAGCTGTAGTGAGTCAACATTCAATTATAAACTTTTGAAACCACAGCAGTCATGTTCACATTTTATTCAGCGTTATGAACATTTCAGAATTATGAAGAACCTCTGTTCCCAA
Organism: Podocnemis expansa; assembly: GCA_007922195.1. Taxonomy (NCBI): domain Eukaryota; kingdom Metazoa; phylum Chordata; order Testudines; family Podocnemididae; genus Podocnemis; species Podocnemis expansa. The sequence goes on from ML681963.1 coordinate 49,119,759, forward strand.
GGTGTTTGTGACTCAGAGGTTCAACTGTACAGGTGCATCAATATTTTACATTCTGGTCATGTCCTGTTTTCTCTTAACTATTAGGCAAATTAAGCCCAAATGATTCTTTCCAACAAAACTGTTTACACTGGAAGAAACATACGCAGAAACCCTTCACCCAGTGTATCAACTCTCTGCATCTGTGACAGGTTTTAAATATCTCTCACTACAGTTCTTCTAATGGCCAGAAAGAGAGTTAAGTACAAGACCTATAGAGGAAGTGGGTAGTGAAGGAAAAGCTTCTTACGTGTTTTCCGCCAAAGGCACATGAAGAAAAATGAGAGACTGAGAAGGACAAGCCCAAACTGCTACCCAATGGAATAAGAGGCAGAGACAGAGCAATAGTCAAAAGAGGAGAGAAAGCAGAAGTCACCAGCACACGGCTGCACCAGATACACCTGAGTTGTAAGGGTTGAAGTGTCTAAAGCATCTCCAACCAGACACCCAAGCAAAAGCAGGTGAGTAGATTTCATTCACTAACCAGACTGAATATCTTTTATGCAAGGTTTCTTTTCTCCTTCCAACAATAAAGCATGCCACCTGAAATTTCACTGGTGTTGAGGCACACACAAGGTCTGGCAGAATTTTGCTGAGGGTTGTGAGAAGTATATTATCACTTGGGGAATAGAGTGGAATTCATCATAGATTGATGGGCTCCTTTCCTTGTTTGTTTGTTTTACTGAACTAGACTAACATGACTGCTCCTTTGAATCTTTTTCTGCATTATTTAGGATACACAGGAATGCAAAATACCACTTAGGGTAGGGAAACTGAGGTGTACATTGCATATTTTCTTACTGAGAACATTAAAGGTAAGTCTGTGGTGGCAGAAGAGCTTCTCCCACTGCTTATTAGGGTGGATTAATTAAACTGTGCCACTCTCTAAACTCTGCTCTCATAAGTGTAGCCAGGACTTCTAAACTGGTTATGTGATACCTAAGGGAACAAGCCACATAAATACTAATGGGAAAAATGATTTTTCAAACAGAAAAATTTAAGGGGGAAAAATGCATGATAGTTGCCCTGCTGGCTCCATCCTTGTATGTGCGTTGCCTGTCCCTTTCATCATAGCCCTCCCCTTCTACCAGTTTTCATATCAGACTAAAATTTTTCACCTTTATTTTTAACACTCAGGACAGCTTTGCATACCTAGGTTCTAATTCCTGCACTGCCAACTTGCCTCAGTTTCTCCATCTAACAAGAATAATTATATTTTCCCACCTCTGTAAAGTGCTCTGAGATCCAGGGATGAAAAGTTCATATATATGTCATAATAAATAATAGTTCATATATCTTCTCTGTATTTGACTCTTTTCCCCATAGACTCTGCTAATTTATTTCCCTTTGCCTGCTCTGTTCCTTAGTCTCCTCTTTCTTATAGGGTGTGTTCACACAGCAGTCTTATTTCGAAACAACAGAGGTTGTTTTGAAATAAGAAATGCCATGTTCACACAATGTACAACAATGGCGTTGTTTCAAAACAACTTAAACCCCATTTGGTGATGAAATAACGTTGTTTCGAAACGATTGTTTTGAAACAATCCTGTCAGAACATGTTATTTCGAAATGACAGTGAGTCATTTCGAAATAACTGTTGTCCGAACATGCTATTTCACTTTGAGCTTTTTCCTTAATTCGAATTAGCATTTTCTTAATTCGAATTAACTTATTTCGAAATAACGCCTTATTTCAATACAAGTTGTTTCGAAACAACTTGCATCAAAATAACCCCCTGTGTGTGAACATAGCCATAGCGTCTCTGTTCCTTTCCACACATTGTTGAACATTTACCTTCTTTGTGCACTTTCCATAACACCTGCCCACTGCCTGTGGCACTGTTTCAGCAGGAATTATCCTCACAGAAGCCTTTGATGCAAAGAAAAATGCTGAGCAATTATCTTACTATTTTTAAAGGGTCATAGTCACCGTTCTCAATGGGCAAAGTCTGATTTCCTTCAGAGCCAGCTATCTTTGAAGATTCCTTTAGCAGCTAAAAAGAGGTGACATAGTCATCACGTGAATGAATGATTTGTGCACTATTCTGGTTATTGTGCAAAATGTTCTCCACATGCTGATTTGTGAACACTTTGGCCCCTGATTCTTTACTCGTACTTCATGGGGACATTCCTGTCAATGTGCTTTATGTGTATAGTGTATAGGTCTTTGCAAGACCAGTCTCTGCTTTCACCTTCATCAATCTGTCTTTTAGTGCAGTTGCACTAATACCTTCCCCAGAATTTTACTGGGCCCTTTTCGTATAGCAATTTTCTTTATTTGTATTTTGGGTATGTAACAGGTGCTTGGAAAAGATACAGATCTGCAACAAGACGTTCCTTTCTAGTTCTGCGTTGGAGCTGGGGAAATCCATTGCAAATCAAAGGGTGATATGATGTGTTAATGTTGAATTGGCACCCAAACCTACCTTCAAGTTGAAACTCATTCGGAGTTGTGCCATTAATCTCAGTGGGTATGTCTACACTAGGAGCTTAAGTCAATTTAAGCAACTCTTTGGCACATTTAGAGTTCATTAAGTCGATTTAAGCATTTGCATAACTTCTGCCCTTAAAGTTGACTTTAAGGGTTAAGTCGACTTTATTAAGTTGACTTAATGCAATGTGTCCATTAAAGTTGACTTAATAAAGTCAACTTAGTGCAATAAAGCCTTTTAAGTTGGCTCTATAAAGTCAGCTTAAGCCAGGGCTTTATTAAGTCAACTTTAAATGGGTCCCCTGGCTTAAATTGACTTTATGAAGTTGACTTAAACAAAGGGGGCCTCACTAAGCTGACTTAATTAAATCGATTTTAAGTAGACCTTTTTAAGTCAACTTAACTGAGCCTTGTAGTGTAGATATAGCCAGTGAGAGCAGGACCAGGTATGTTTGCACAGTAAATATCTCCAGACTTGTGCTGAGGCAGGGAAGTAACAGCCTTCAGTTGTAGAAACCACTGCTAGACAGGGTCAGCATTTTTCTGTTTTATATCAGAATTCACTTTTTATTAAAGCTGTTGTTCTCCTTTCACTGAAGCTCACCTTCTCCACTTGTTACTAGGTCCTTGGAGTTTATTTATAGCAAAGGTAGTCCTGAAACACAGAGTTCAGATCTGGGTCCCTCTTTTCCAGAGTAGGGAGAGTATTTGGCTCTGAGAGGTTTGTTCTTGGTCTGTCTCTGTGCTGTAGCTTTAACTACTCCCCAAAACTAAACAGCTTTATTCTTTCTCTCCTGCCTCTGTGAATGTGTGGAGCCAAATCCTGAGTTACTGACTCAGCTTTCATGAAGAGGTCAACACATGGCACTGGGAACCACTTGCATCTTATATAAGCCCTATTGGATTTTGTTGTATAGGTAGGTCTTGTGCTGGGTCTCTGCCAAGGGCAAATTTCAGCCTAAGTTCTTTCTCAGGCAAAACTCCTATTGTTCTCATAGGCTATGTTCACACATAAACTGTTATTTTGAAATAAGTTATTTCAAAATGAGTTATTTGAAAATAAAGTCCTTATTTTGAAATAAGTTAATTCGAATTAAGGGAAAAGCTCAAAGTGAAATAGCATGTCCAAAGACAGGACTTGCTATTTCACTTTAGGAGAGGGGCATCATGGGAGGTGTGGCAACATGCCCCCCCCCCCGGGCCATGCCCCCACCCAATAAAGCCTCAAAGGAAGGCACCCTGGGAAGGAGAAGGGCAAAAGTGTTATTTCAAAATAAGGGTTATTTCAAAATAACATGTCCGAATGCCATTGTTTTGAAACAACCGTTTCAAAACAATGGCTATTTTTTTTCATGCGAGATTTTACTGTTTCAAAATAACAGAACATCGTCTGGACATAAGAAATTTTATTTTGAAACTAAGGCTGTTGTTTTGAAATAAAACTCTCATATGAACACAGCCATAGAGACCCCAGAATGGCAAGGATCCTTTAGCCCTTCCCCAGGCCTCACCTGGGCTGGCTTGCCCTCCACCATGCAGGGACCTGCCATAAAGCTGGAATCCAGATTGCAAGAGGATGAGCCATCCACAAAACATGCTGGTTCTGCTGTGTCAGTGGCCCTCTATTTTCCTCATGGTATTTATGGGCTTCAGATACTCACAGACATTTATTATGCCTCTTGACCAAATCTCTTTCTCTGGCATTATCTTCTTATGCATCTGAACAGCCGGTTGGTCCCCATCACTGTGGTATCCCTGCTTCCATACTCTTCATTTAGCCACAGTGTTCATGTTTAGTTGTTTTACTCTTCCTTATGCTTGGGTCTCCCCAGCCCACTAATTATCCCGGTTACCCTTTCCTACTGCACCTCTGCACTTGCTTGATAACTCAACATTCTGAGCCTTACTCAATATCCACTGAAGTCAACAGATAGTTACTTTAAGAGGCATTGGATCAGGCCTCATATAAGGCTGAGTTGGATGGACAGAACCTAAAAGCACATGATGTGTTCTTCAGCCAAATCAGTTGCATGTTCAGTGTGATGGGGATGGAAGTACCAAGGGGAATTCATCTGGGGATGGAAACCGTAAAACACACATCAGTGCTGAAGTTTTTTGAGTGGAAAAGTTTCTGAGCCCTTTTCCATTGCTTTCCGTCCTGTCGCTTGTTTGCTACCTGTGGAGGTGACTCATCTCACGGAAAAGGAAAACCACATGACATACACAAACATGTGAAACCAGTCTGGCAGTTCATCAATCCACATCCTGAAACAAGTACTACCAAGTCTTTCCATTCTGTGCAGTATTCTCCCTCCACAGGTTCTTCCACCCACCAACTGGCTTCAGTCCTGCTTGTCTCTGTGGTATGTTGCTAGCTTTTGCAATTGCTGATGTTCTGTGGCTTAATTTCTTTGGACTCTTACTTTTTTCAAAGAATATTCAGAATGTTTGGGGTCTGGGGGTTTTTAACTTCCCATCAGAAAGACAGCCTGTACTTTGAGCATGAAAACATTTTCCTTAACTGCTTTAACTCCAATTTGGATGCCTGGATTCAGGCCTGCAGATACTCTGGGGTTAACAGTGCAGCCACTGATGGAATGCTACAGTGATGGTGATTACTACCATCTGCAGACCTGCCCACACGGAACTGGTGAGAAACCCCCCAGCTCAGTCTGCTAAGACTGACAGACACATCTGATGGCCAGTGCCTGACCGCAAAAGATAATAACTTTTGGTCACTAGCAACAGGGAGTGGATGGGCTGACCCTGAGGAGAAAGACTCCATCTCCCGCTACACTTCTGATCCACTCATTTCCCCCAATTCCTGAGAAGGTTCTTCAGTCTTTCCACTTTCAATTAACAGCTTTTCCTCCCCTCGGAGGCTTCAGCCATAGTCAAGAGGGACAGTGGTTTTCTACTCTTTCATCATCATCCTGGAGATATGATCACCAGGACAAAGACAGAGATAACAGTTGAGCAACTGAGACCACGGGCTGGCTGAAAATGTGAAGAAATTTTACTCTCTCAGACAACAGCCACAGCAATCAGGGGAAAGGGAAGCTCCTGAGGTGTTGATTCTCAAAGAAAGAAGTGGATTCACTCACATTTCCTGTTTTTGATAGCATGTTTATTTGCTAGAAACATTAGCAACCCATTTGGCTAGTTCATAAACTCTATACAGGATCCACCATTTTGGTGTGGCTCATTATAAAGTATCATAGAAGGGGTAGGATTGGATGGGGCTTCAATAAGGGGCCATTTGCAATCTCCCCCAAAGTTCAAGGCTGTCCAGACCCAGATTTGTGGGGCTAGATCCTGTAAATGGCCATCATTCTATTCATTTCAGTGGAGCCACACCAATTTGCTACAGCTGAGGATCAGGCTCATCACTAATTCCCATGTCCCTTTTGCCTTGCAGCTAGGGATCTGGTGGAGTTTTGTGTAGGTTCTGAGTTATTACAGAGAATTCTTTCTTGGGTGTCTGACTGCTGACTGATCACCATCTTTGGGGTTGGGAAGGAATTTTCCCCCAGGGCAGTTTGGCAAGGGCTCTTGGGGTTTTGCAGCTTCCTCTGTAGCATGGGGCATGGCTCTCTTGTCAGTCGATTCTGTGTACTTCAAAGTCTTTAAACCATGATTTGAGGACTTCAATAACTCAGTCACAGGTTAGAGGTTTATTATAGGAGTGATGGGTGAGATTTTATGGCCTGCATTGTGCAGGATATCAGATTAGATGATCATATCAGTTCCTTCTAACCTTAGAGTTTATATTACAGGGGTGGCCAAACTTATGGAACTCAGGAGTCACACAAGTTGATTATTAAACCTTCGAGAGCTGCACTGAGGCGGATAGCCATATTTTACTGACTCCAAAATTGCTAAGTTTAAAATTCATTGCACACTTTAATTTTATCATAAAAAGAGGGCAAATATTGATCCTACTAATGTCAGATTCTAATAATTACTTATGGTTACCATGAAAACTAGGCCTATGTGAACAGTAAAAGTGAAGCTTCTCTCCTCCCTCTCTGACCGTGCCGCCACTTCTCTCCACCCTCTGCGACCATGCCGCCGCTTGTCACTGTCATCCCGACCCCCTCCCTAACCCCCAGGCCCTGACGCTGGTTCCCCTGGGTTGACACCCCCTCTCTCCCCAGAGTTCCCTTACCTGGCCGCTCCAGTAGCTAGGCTACAGGCTGGGACTCGCTCTCCTTGCTTTAAGCCCTGCCAAGGCTGAGCATCCAATACGGCTGCTCCGCCAGCTAGGCACAGGCTGGTGCTCCCCCCTGAGCATGCTCAAGGTGGGAGACTTAAAACCCCTAGGCTGGGGCTGCTTTCCCCTGGCTTTCTTCTGGGAGCCACGCTTTTTCATTCAAGAGCTGCATGTGGCTCCCAAGTCACAATTTGACCACGCCAGGTCTATAAGATGGTTTTTAAGCCATCAGTTATGTCTCCTTGCCAAATAAGCTTAGCCACCACTCTTACAAATTCCAGAGGGGTGACATTCATCCCACGCACTCTGGTTATGCCAGATCTTCCTTTCTCAAGGTGCCCTACAGAAACAAGCTGTGTTATTTGACAATAAGCCTCTCCTGGAGACCTCCTGTAGTTTTGGCGTTTTGTTTCTTGCCTGCACTGTAGCCTCTTTGTCCACAACAGGTAAATACATTTGCTGTGCATGTGTAAGCGGGGGGATGGACCCGCTCTTGTGGGGAACTTCCCAGACTTTGTATACCACCCCGGTGAAGGTGGGTAGCAAAAGGATCTGAGTCCCTGCTCCCACTTCCTTTACCCCAAGGCCTGCCTGACCTCAAAGGCTCACCTCCCAATCTCCTGTTTGGAAGAGTCTCTGTAACCCCGACAAGGCTGGGCCCCAGGATTCCTGGGGGCTCGACCCCCACGCTTATCGTGGTCTCTCAGGACAGGGCTAGGGTGTCCCCACTCCGGGGTGCTGACTGCGCTGATCACTCTTCTGGCCCACCAGTTACTATATACACTATATACAATTTATTTAAGCATACAGAAATAAAAAGAATAACCCAATAAGAAAATAGAAAAAAAGTGGAAAAAGGTGAACACTAAACCCCCAGCGCCGCTGCCTGGTGTGGGAGCACTACAAACAGAGTCTCTGGGGCCTGAGGAACAGTCTCACAGTCTGTCCTCCACGTTGCAAGCCCTCTGCCCAGGCCTGGCTGCAACTGGATGATCCAGGGGGCCAGGTGCAGGCTCCAGCTGTGGCCACACGTCCCCAAGCTCCAGGGGCAGGGCCCTTCTTCCCAGCGTCAGCCCCCCTTCACTGCTCCCCAGCTGCTCACCACACCCAGCTCCAGATGGCTGCAGCTCCGGCTCCCAGCCGCTGCTCTGGTTCTGTGTGGCTCCTCTGGCCCTCCTGCTGTGGGGCTGCACAGATGAGCTCAGCACCTTGGGCTCCTTCTCTGGCCTCCTGCCCCAGCTTCAGGCACCTCTGGCTCTGTCACTGCCTCCAGCTCTGCTCTGCTCAGCTCCACTTGGCTCTCTGCTGGTCCAGCTGCTGTGGGTCTGCTCTGCACAAATCAGCTCACCCTGGCCTCCCTTCCTGGGTCCTCTGGCTCCCAGCTGCTGGCTGCTTAGTGCTTCCTCCTTAGCTCGGCCCCACACACACTCACACACTGGTTTGCCCAGGCATGTCCAGCCTGCAGTTTCAGCTCAGGGGCGGGGGGAGCACTTTCAATCAATCAGGCCATCCTGGGACACTGGCCTCTCCCACTGGCCCTGGGGCTGTCTGTTTCAGAGTCCTGCTTCCAGGCGGGAGTGGCCAATCAAAAGGCCCATTCACTCTCAGTAAGGGGCTATCAGTCCCCTTACACATGTATCTAACTACACCACATTCATCCAGGGAGACTTTTTCAAATGTTTTCTCTCTACTTCCAGGCCCCTTAAATGCCCCCTACATTCAGCTCTGGGCAGAAATTCAAAATTCTTTCTCAGCTGCTTGCTGTCAGCCCCAGGCTTCCAAGGATTCCGCACCCCCAGGAATGGATTTACAGCCTGTATTGACGGAATCCAGAGGGGTAGCCATGTTAGTCTAGTCCAGCAAACAAATGAGAAGTCCTGTGGCACTTTTAAAGACTAACAAATTTATTTATCACAAAACTGCTTTCTGCACACAGGTTCCTCATTTGTCAGCTACATCATTGGTGAGTGAGTCTCTAGCAGGACAGTGCCAGCTGCACTAGCATCCTCTCTTTTACCATGTTAAATTCATGCATTGCCAGTAACCTACATTGCCTTTGGTTACTGGGCTGTTTTCTCTGTGCCCACTGTGGTTTAACTCACTAAATATATGTCTAGAAAGACAGATGGAAAGGAGAAAGATGACTTAAGATAGATGGGTTCAAGAGCCACGAGGGAGTCAATAAGACATAGTAATCTGCTTATGCTGATCAGATTTCTGGATCAGGGTTGTGCAACGTTATGGCTCTTTCTCTTGTCCAATATATTTGCATGACTTAGATGTTAAAATGTGTTTAAGGGCTTTTATAGTTGAGTAACAGTCTAACAACCAAAGATGAACTCAGTTGAACAGAAAATCTGAAGCATCTACAATTTGTCCTTGGCACAGAGGACTGAAGAGAGATAAATACAATTTCAACGTGGCTGAGATTTACAAATCCATAATGGGTAGAAGAAACTCTTTTTATAAGCACTTATGGTAAACTGCTGGCTCTCCCACGGTGGGTCTTGCACTTTTCTTGCTGGTAATGAGTCAGCTGCTAGTGACTCCAGCTTACCCAACCCTGCTGCTTCCCCAATCCTGCCTGTTTCAGTTAGGTTCTGTGGGGCAGAGACGTCCCTAAAGGGGCGCCTAGGGGTGTGGGGCCCAGGGTGAATCACCCTCCGCGGGGCCTCCTCCACCCTCACCCCGCACTGGAGGTGGGGCCGGCCAGCCCAGGGAAGGGGCAGACCCCTGCACTGCACCCCCTATGCCAGGGACCAGGCAAGCGGGCAAAAGGGTGGTCTGCCACCGCAGCGCTGCTGGTCCACCCCCCCGCCACGCACGCTGCTCTGGGTTCCCTGCCAGAGCATCAGGGAGGAGGCGAGGGGGCAGCAATACCAGCTCTGCACTGCCTCCTGCCCCCTCCCCGCTGCTCCAGCATGGAGCCCAGAGCAGCGAGCGTGGTGGTAGGGGGGGTGGCAGACCGGCAGCGGTTCTGCGGCAGTGGACTGGCCTTTTGCTTGCTCACCTGGTCCCCAGCATGGGGGGGGGCAGCAGGGCAGCCGTGCGGGGCCCCCAAAAGCACAGGGCCTAGGGCAGCTGCCCCTTCTGCCCCACCTTAAGGACGGCCCTGTTGTGGGGAGAAGGGGTTTGGAACCAAGGCCTGCCGTCTACCCCAGGTCCCAGCCCAGGACCCTATGAGTTGCAGCTATCTGCTGCTGACAATGTCCAAATCCACAGCTCTCTACCCAGAGCTGCTTTCCCCTTTCGCCCCTTTCATTTCTTTGCACTCTGCCTCCTTTTAGACAGGGTTTCTTCTCTCAAGTCTGTGTCTCTTCTCATAATTCCCCTTCAAGGCCCAGTACTTTCCTCAAACTCCTCTGGTCCTTCACTCTCCACAGCACTGCACTCTTGCTCCTCCTCCAGCTTGTGACCCTTTTGTCTGGAGCAGAGCAAGGGTTAAAGTAAGGCAGAACACACCAGAACGGCTTTCCGGGGCCCACTATTTTTAGGGCCAACATTCTGGGGCCCCTAAAAATTGAAGAAAGCACTGGAACACAGCGTTCCAATGAGTTCTGCCTTACTTTAACCTGCTGCCTGTGACTGGGCCAAGCTTCACAGTGCTGCGCTACCTGGGGTGAGCTTGACAGTGACCCCTCCTCCTTGCACCATCTTCCTGAGCAGGACAGAGACACCCCCAGCTGATCACCCAGTCCATACCTTGCTGCCTTGCCTGGGAGGCTTTAATTATCCTGGTCTGGGCTGGTCGTTCCTGCTTCCTGGCTTCCTTCACACTCGCAGCTGCCACACCAGGCGCTGTGACCCCCCCATCTCTCTGCCAGGCGTGACCAGACAGCGTGCACCCCATGCAGTGCACATACCCGCCGCTGCTGCTGCACCCACCACCGCAAGGCTCCAGCAGCACCACTTGGCTCTGGGTGCAGGGTGGTAAGTGACGCGGCCCCTCCTCCACTCCAGGAGCAAGCTGTGGCCTGAAGCAAGGGGGTGGATGTTAGGGGCTGAAGGGTGGATTTTGGGGTTGGGTGTTGTGGGATGGGGGAATATAGGGGACAGAAGAATTGATATTGGAGGCAGGGTGTGGATTTTGGGGCTAGGGGAACACTGGGGATGCAGGGATTAAAGTAAGGGGAACACCCCCAAATGCAGTTCCAGACCCTACAAATCTGAGGGGCCAGCATTCTAGGGCCCCTAAAAATAGAAAAATACAGTGGAACATGCATTCCGCTCTGTCCTGGCTGCTGGCAGGTCCTACACCCCACCATTGTTAATGGCAATACTTATTGTATTATGCAGTGTTTGTTAGTTTGTGACAATAATTGCTATAGACATAAACACCATATAAAATTATAAATATTTTTATGGGGCGATAACTGAGCCATGTGGTACTAAGAAGTGGTTGCAATTGCCTACCTGGTCTGGAGCCCACACATGCATGAAGGGGGCCCGGAGGATATGGGAGGGGGCCTGCTGATTAGGAGGGTTCCAGGGCCCGCCACATTATACTTTAACCACTGGAGCAAGGAGTTTTTATCTGGCACCTGGCTGGGCCTCACTGACCTCAGCTGCACCTAAGTACTCTCTATGAACTCCAGCTAGTCAACAGAGAACAAAGCCTTCAGCATTCTAGGGCTTATATACCTTCTGTCTCTGCATCTCAGACTGCCCACTGCCCTTGATATTTTACATATCCCCCCCTACTGCTCAGTGCCCCAGGTTGGGCCACTTGGGATGTAAGACAATGCAGGCATGATAGGGCATCAGCATTGGCATGTTGGCTTCCAGACCTGTTCTACACACAGAAGTGGAACAGTTGTAGGGAAAGGAACCATCTGGTTATTCTTGCATTCTTCTCCTTGTTCACGTGCGTTCACTGGAGCGGAGCATGGTCTGTCACCAGAATGAGCTTCCTCCCTAGAAGAATATCAGAGACTCTCCATTGCCCATTTGACTGCCAGGCTCCCTTTTTCAACAACCACATACTTCTGTTTTCTGGGGAGGAGCTTCCTACTGAGACATAGGATTGGATGCTCCTCTTTACCTACCAACTGTGGAAAGACAGCACCTAGCCAGACTTTCAAGGCATCCATGTGGAGGATAAAATTCTCCTCACAATCTGGGACCATGAGCACTGGATGACTACATAGGGCTGTCCTCAGATCTACAAATGCTTCTTCTGCCTCTGGTTCACTTCACCATACCTGAGCCCTAACATCTTAGGTCAGTCAGAGGCTCCGCCCTAGTAGTGAAGTGGGGATAAGTCTCCTATGATACCCCACTATAACCAGGAATATCCTGACCTGTTTCTTGCAAACCAGTTGGGGCCAGGACTGGATGATCTCCACCTTGTCCCACAGAGGTTTTACTAAGCCTCTTCCCTCTATATAGCCCATATATTTGGCCTTTGTTAACCCTATTGCACACTTGTAGGGTTTGTGGTGAAGTCAGCTCTCTGGAGGGCATCTAGTAGGCCCTCTACTTTCTCCATGTATGTTTCCCAGTTAGGGCTATGGTTGACTACGTCATCTAGATAAGCGGTGACATACTTGGTCTGGGGCATTAGTGGCTCATTCATCAATCACTGGAACGTCACAGGAGCCCCGTGTAGTCCAAAGGGTGGAATGGTATACTGGAACAGGCCATTTGACTTGGACAAAGAGGTCCTCTCTTTGGCATCTATGGGTAGGGGGATTTGCCAGAAGCCTTTGTTCAAGTCCAGGGTAGTTAGATACCAAGCTTTGCCCAGCTGGTCCACTAGCTCATTGATGCATGGAATCATCGGTTGGCATCAAACTTAAATACTTCATTTAACTTCTCAAAATCATTGCAAAACCTCCAGGTGCCATCAGGTTTGGGGACTAGGACAATAGGAGTGGACCACTGGCTGTGGGACTCCTCGATCACCCTGAGTTCCAGCATCTTCTTTACTTCTGTCCTAATTGCTTCCCTTTTTGTCTCCGGTATTCAGTATTGTTTCATTGTCACTCATACTCTTGGGTTGGTAATGATATGATGCTGGAGCACCGGTGTACATGTAGGCCACTTGGAAAACACATCTTTATGTCTCTGGACCATATCAAGGACTTCTGATTGTAGATCTGGGGTCAGCTCAGGGGAAATTCTGGGGCTTGCATCTCAAGTGATCAGGCATGCTTCCTGGTCCCACCAGAGTTTCAGCAAGTTCACATGGTATATTTGTTCCAGCTTCCAGTGATCTGGTTACTTTACCTTACAATTTACAGCCCTGATGGCTTCTACTACATTTTAGGGGCCTTGCCAACTGACTAGGACTTTACTCTCCATTGTTGGCACCAGCATCAGCACCTGCTTTCTTGGCTGAAATTTCCATATTTTTGCCCATCAATTGTAGAAGGTCCATTGGGCCTCCTGGCTTTCTCCAGATGTTCTCACACTCTGGCTGTTACCCAAGCTATTCACTCCTGCATCTGTGCCACATGCTCAATAACCTACTTCTCAAGGTTAACATGTTCCTCCCAGTCCTCTTTAGCAATATCTAATATACCTCGAGGGTGGTGGCCATATAGTAGCTGAAAGGGAGAGAACCTGGTGGATGCCTGTTGAACATCCCATATCACAAACATCAGATAGGGTAGAAGGGAACCCCAGTCCTTCCCATCCTGTGCCACCAGCTTCCAAATCATACTCTTCAGGATGTGATTAGACCGCTCAGCCAAGCCATCTGTCTGTGGGTGGTATACTGCGGTCTGCAGGGCCTGGGTCTGGAGCAGGGTGCATAGATCCTTCATTAATATCAACATACAGAGAGTACCTTGATCTGTCAGGATTTCCTTAGGGATGCCCTCTCTACTGAAAACCTGGAGCACTTTCTTTGCAATTGCCCTGGATGTGAGGTTTCAAAAGGGGATGGCTTCAGGGTACCATGTGGCATAATACACAATGACAAGCACACTTTGGTGGCCCCATGCTGACTGTTCTAAGAGTCCAACCAGTTCCATCACTATCCTTTCAAAAGGAATTTCAATGACAGGTAGGGATACCCCAGAGGCTGTGCAACTGACACTTGGGGCAGGAGGGACAATACTGTTGGACCTCTGCCCATACCCCCAGCCAGTAAAACCTTCTTAAGATTCAGTCCAGGGTCTTCTCTGCTCCCAGATGTCCCCAGAAGAAGTGGCTATGGGCTAACTCCAACACTGTCCTTATGTGTTTTCAGGGCACTAGGAGTTGCTCCACTTTCTCCCCCCATATTTGTCCAATATGATTTGGTAGGCTGTGTCATAGCATGTTGTACTGTCCAGGGCCTTTGGTCATCCTGTCTACTGGAACCCCATTTACCTCTACTACCTCCTCCCTCACATTCCCATATAAGGGGTCATTAGCTTGATTCTGCCCAAAATTCTCCCTTGGGGACCAAACTGTGTTCAGTTCAGGGGGCCGACTTCAACTCTACCCCCTGGGTTACTCCTACTAGTGTTGAGGACTGTCCCTGGGTCTCTGCTAATTTGAGCAGTCTCCTGATCAGGTTCGTTTCTCAACCAAGACAACTTTCTGGTTTTCAGCTAGTATCCAAGTCCCTAGTCTTTTGTCTGCTCTCCTTTCCCACCTAGATTTCTGAAATCTTCTGATAAGTGAAAATAGCTCTTGATCAAACTCAGCAAAGACATAGTTGCTGCTGGCCACTGGAGCCTCAGCACCAGCCTGGGGCTGGCTATCTGCCTCACTCTACTGAGGGAAGTAGGTTCTCAAACCCTGGGAAGTCCCTACCTACTAAGACTGGATAGGGTAATCCAGGGGTTTCCTTTTTTACGGATTTTCATTCTACAATGTTCCACGAATCACTTTCCTCTGACCCCCCTGATGAATACAGAAAAGAAATACACCACCTACTCAAGAAACTCCCTGAAACAGCACAGGAACAAATCAAGACTGGCATACCACCAGAAGCCCGATATTCTATCTACCACCAAAAATCCATAAAAAAGGAAACTCTAGATGCCCCATCATCTCAGTCATTGGCACTCTTACAGCAGGCTTATCTCGCTATATGGACTCTCTCCTCAGACCCTATGCTATCAACACTCCTAGCTACCTTTGAGACTTCACAGACTTCCTGAGAAAAATCCAGTCCACTGGTGAACTTCCAGAAAACAGCTTCCTGGCCACTATGGATGTAAAAGCTCTTTACACCAACATCCCACACAAAGAGGGATTACAAGCCATGAGAAGAATCATCCCAGATGATGCCCCAGCACACCTTGTAGCTGAACTTTGTGACTTTGTACTCACCCCCAACCATTTCAGAACTGAAGATAATTCATACCTGCAAGTCAGCGGCACTGCTATGGGTACCCACATGGCCCCACGATATGCCAACATTTTTATGACTGACTTAGAACAACACTTCCTCAAGTCTCATCCCACAGCACCTCTCCTCTACTTATGCTACACTGATGCCATCTTCAGCATCTGGACCCATGGTAGGGATGTCCTTGAAGATTTCCACAGAGATTTCAGCAATTTCCACTCCACAATCAAACTTATCTTGGGGAACGCTCCACACAGGAGATCCACTTTCTGGACACTACAGTGCAGAATAGCAATAGACACATAAAAACCACCCTAAACCAAAAATATACTGATAGCTATAGTTTCATACATCCCTCAAACTTTCATCCAAGACACACCACACAATCCATTGTCTACAGCCAATCCTTAAGATATAGCAGCATTTGCTCTGAGCTCTCAGATAGAGACAGACACCAGGATCTCTATCAAGGATTCTTATGTAAGGCAGGTCTAGGGTCACAGCACTTCTTGTGCTGTATAGCTGGAAAGGGGGGCAACTAATCTGCCTGGGTTTTGTATCTGCATGAGCACAAAGAGCACCTTAGGTATTAGCATAGTCTCACTGGTGGGTGCAGGGCATGATGATCAATAGTATCTAGGTGGATTTGATCACAGATCTGTCACTATCTGTAATGTTACTGAAAGGAAACATGAAATATTGTCTTTTTGTAATATGTTACTCATTTGATTGTTTAAACTCTGTTTAGGTTAGTTAAAGGATGAAAAGTCACCATTATCAATAAGGAACTTGAAAGAGGAACCAACCTTCTGTTTTCAGCCTGGTGAAAGTAGAAAGAGGTAGGGGTTAGTAGTTGCTTGGTCTAGAGCTATGCCTGAGGTACTGCCTCCCTGTCAAGAGCTAAATCAGCAGCCTGGTTCTTGTGGAGCCTTTCTTCTGTTATTTTAATCAAAGGAGCAGTTGTAGTGCTCTGAATTTAAGAGCTGAAATCATTGAGGGCTGTGACTCTCTAAGAGCTGAAATTACTGAAAGAGGAGATGCTCTCTCTCTCTGAGCTGAAATCACTGGAGAGCAGCCAGTGGATGGTGTTAGCAGATAGCAGGAGTGACCAGTGGGTGATGCCAATGGACAGCAGGTGGACCCAGCAGACAGCTGGACAGTGGGAGCGACTAGTGGGCAGTGCGGGCAGACAGTGGGTGGAGCCAGCAGATGCTGTGAGCAGCCAGTGGACAGCTGGAAAGCAGGAGTGACCAGTGCGCAGCACCAGCAGATGGTGTAAGTGGCAGCATGAGTGACCGACCAGTGGGTGGCACCAGTGGACAGTTGGCATGAGGGACCTTCCCTACATTCCCTGGGATTTTGTTGGGAATCCTGTTCTGCACCGATTCTTCAGATCAGTGCCGGTTTTGCTATTGACTTTATATGCTCTGTTATGCTGTGTGGGGTTTTGGTGGAAATCTTGTTCTGCACTGATTCTCAAAATCAGTGTCAATTTTGCTATTGTGTCTTTATATTCTTTTCTATTATTATTAAAGCTCTGTATACTACACTCAGACTCATGCTTGTGAGAGGGGAAGTATTACCCCTTTGGGGTGCCCAGGGAATAGTGCATAATTTTCCAGAAATAACATTATTTGGAAACTTCTAGAAATAGAACCTGGCCCTTGTTCTGTCATCTCACTCTGGCAGAAGGGTTACATTTAAAACTACAATACCCACCTGTGGAAGTGAAGAAACAGATTGACAGAGCCAGGTGGGTACCCCAAAGTCAACTACTACAGGGGAAGCCCAAGAAATCAAAAAACAGAATGCCACTAGTCATCACCTACAACCCCCAAGTCAGACCTCTGCAACACATCATCAAGGATCTACAGTCTATTCTACAAGATGATACCTCACTCTCCCAAGCCTTGGGAGACTTCTTCTGCCTTACAGACAGCCCCCAACCTTAAGCAAATACTCACCAGCAACTATAGACCAGACAACAGAACCATTAAAGCTAGCACATATCCCTGTAACAAACCACACTGCCAGCTTTGCCAGCGACTCCATCAAGGGCTCATTCACCTGCTCATCCACCAATGTGATTAATGCAATCATATTCCAAAAACGCCCTCCCACCTTAAATATTGGACAAACAGGTCAGTCTCTGTGCAAAAGCATATATGGCTACAAATCTGACATCACAGCATTCAAAACCAGTAGGTGAACACTGCAATCTTCCTGAGCAATCCATTGATGACTTGCTAATAGCTGTGCTCAAACAAATGAATAACAAATCAAAGCTTCAAAGAGAAACTGCAGAATTGGAATTCATATACAAATTTGACTGTGTTGTTTCAGGGGTAAAAAAGGACTATGGATTTTTTTGCTCATTACAACATGTGACCTGACCTCATCTCACTCTGTTTATATGCTGTTCCCCAGTGTTTGAATCTAAACTACTGCACTGATTTGCTGTAACTGTCTGATCTGATCCTATGACTTACACTTCCCTGCATTTATTTTCCACTCATTCTGTAAGTTCCCCATCTTCAAAGCTTCTGATGAAGTGGGATTTTTCTCTTATGAAGCCTCATGCAATAAATACATTTGTTAGTCTTTAAAAGTGCCACAGGACTCATTGTCTCACTTAATTAGACTAATACAGCTACCCCTTTGGAAATCATTTCAGAAAGAGACGATCGGAGTAACAGCTCTGGACCTCTACTGATTTAAGATGGGAGCAAACCAGGCTCATTTTAATCAAACAGGTTGTCCAAATAAAGTCAGTGGAACTACCCACCTTAGTAAGAGAAATAGGATGTGAACTGACAGCTGAGACATACCATCAGCTATATCCTATCCTGTCCCTACCCAGAATCACATAGCTCTTCAGACAGAAGGCCTAGAAATATTTCTCACTGGAGTGTTTTTTTTCTTTTCCTGTGCATGATCTCAAAGGCTTTGTAAACTGGGGCTACAGAGAGGTAGTCTCTGACTGTTTCATGTCTCTCTAGCTGTTTGTGCTGTTCTTTGTGTTGGGTACAAATGTAAGTTTGTCCCTTTTGTATCTTTTTTTTTCAGAGTAGCATTTGAAGGATCACCAAGAAAACCTCTGCTCTTTGGTCCTCGATAATTACAAAGGCAGAAAGTCAGATGAATGAGACGGCACAAGTGCCACACTGCAGCCTCATGGAAAGTTACATGGTCCTTAATGGTTCTGAGAAAACAAGCATAATTGTGCTGTTATCTGGTTTTGGGACACTGTGCACTTTCGAAAACTGTTTAGTGTTGTATCTGATATTTTCTTCCCCTAAAGTCAGGAGGAAACCTTCCTACCTCTTGATCAGCAACTTAGCCCTAGCAGATCTCCTGGTCAGTATTGTATTTGTCTGCTCCTTTGTTGATTTCCATGTCTTCAACACAACTGATTCTTCTAGAGAGATCTTCTTGCTGAAGCTTGGAGGTGTCAATACGTCCTTCACAGCATCCTTGGGCAGCTTGCTGCTGATGGCATTTGACCGATATGTGTGTATCCACAGGCCATCAGAATACAAGGTCATTGTGACGAGGAAAAGGGCTTTGGTGGCAATGGCCATGCTGTGGATAACTACCATGACCACTTCCTTCCTGCCACTAATGGGGTGGAACTGCTGCAAAATAAACTCAACCTGCTCTGAGTTGTTTCCCTTGGTTGACAACAACTATCTGACAAGCTGGATCTGCCTTGTAATGATTCTGCTGATATGTATAGTGTATGCCTACATGAAGGTGATGTGGAAGGCCCATAAGCACACGGCGTACATGGAGAAATGCCAAACCCAGGCTGGGCAGCAGAATTCAAAGATGAGGATGGATCTCACACTTGCCAAAACATTAGTGATGGTCCTGGCAGTTGTCATGACATGCTGGTCCCCAGTGCTGGCCCTCATGGCCTACAGCCTCTTCCATACATTGAACAATCACATCAAAAAGGTGTTTGCTTTCTGCTCCACCCTTTGCCTGGTGAATTCCATGGTGAATCCCATTGTCTATGCCCTGCGCAGCATAGAGCTGCGCTCCTCTATGAGGAACACCTGTTCCTGGTTCAGGAAGAAGCTAAGAGCCTCAGGAAGCCCCAGAGAAGGAGACAGCACTCAGAAGGCCTCACCAATAGAAACCATCTCTGACGACATCATGTGCAACACAGACATGAATCTGCTGAAGGACTGAGCTTTGATGCTGAGAGACACATGGCAGATTGTGGATTGTTTCTTTGAAAAGGAAGAAAATCTAAGGCTTCTTTTCTCTGCAGCTCCTGGGAGAACTCAGTGCCTTGCATGGGAATGGAGCTGTTTGGCTGTAATTATATGGGCTATGTCTACACTTGCCATGCCAGTTTGAATTACTCAATTTGAATCGGTCAGATCAGACTAATAATTATTAGTCTGAATTGAGTGAATTCAAATTGACATGGCTAGCCTAGAAACTCCCATTTGAATTGGCATGTCCAGGGACAGGACTTGCCAATTCGAATAGGAGGGGGACACCATGTTAAGTGTAGCAAGATGGCCGTCTAAAACGGCCACTGCCACAGCCAATCCCCTGCCAGGCTCTGGCACTCTGAGCCAGCACAGGGAAAAGCATCCCCTGTCCAGCTCCAGCAGCAGTGTGGCTAGAACTGGGGACAGGATGCTTTACCCCATGCCATGCTCAGAGTGCCAGAGCCTGGGAGGGTAAGTTTCCCCTGCAAAGAGGGCGGAGGCTTCTCCCCAGGGAGCCGCCCTCACAGGGATGCACCCAGCAGGTGGCTTGTCCCAGGCTGGCTGCCTGCTGGGAAGAGACCCCAGTGGGCAGCTTGTCCCGGGCTGGCCGCCCACTGGGAAAGCACCCCTGGCAACCGGCTTCTATCCTGCTGGCCCCCCACTGGGAAGAGACCCCGGTGGGCGGCTTCTGCCGGCCTGGCCGCCCACTGGGAAGAGACCCCAGCAGGCAGCTTCTGCACGGCTGGCCACCCATCGGGAAAGCACCTCCGGGGGTGGCTTCTGTCCTGCTGGAAACCTGCTGGCAAGGCACCCCAGCGGGTGGCTTCTCCAGTGCCCACCGGGGGTGCCTCGCTGGCAGGCAGCCAAAGCTGAAGAAGCCACCCGTCAGGGTGCCATGTCGGCGGGCGGCCAGCAGGGCAGAAGCTGCCCACTGGGGGTGCTTTCCTGGCAAGCGGCCAGCCATGCAGAAGCTGACTCCAGGGGATGCCTTGCCATCAGGCAGCCAGCGAGACAGAAGCCGCCCGTGGGGGCTGCGTTCCTGGTGGGCAGCCAGTGCTGGAGAAACCGCCTGCCGGGGGTGCTTTTCCGGTGGGTGGCCAACGGGGCAGAAGTTGCCAGGTACCTTGCCAGCAGCTGGCCAGCCAGGCAGAAGTCGCCCACCGGGGTCTCTTCCCAGTGGGTGGGCAGCCCAGGACAAGCCGCCTGCCAGGGTCTCTTCCCAGCAGGCAGCCAGGCCAGCAGAAGCCACCCGCCGGGAAGCCGCCCACTGGGGTCTCTTCCTGACAGACAGACAGCCCAGGACAAGCCACCTGCTGGGGTCTCTTCCCAGCAGGCAGCCAGCCTAGGACAAGCCACCCGCTGGGGTCTCTTGCGGGCACCCAGCCAGCGGGGCCGGAGCGGGGGCTGGGGTCCCTATCCGGAACCCCATTTCTCCCCCTGAGCCCCATGTGGCTGGGGGGGTGAAGGCACCTTTGGGGCTGCTACCCCTGGTGCTGAATGGATGGTCTTCCTAACAGGGTTCATGGCACCCTGGGAGGAAAGTCATCCCTTGTCAATTTGAACTCTGAGTTCGAATTGACATGGCCACACGGGGTCAATTCGAACTCCTCAGTTCGAATTGACCCTGACTTCAATGTCAAATGAGGTGTGATGAATTCGAAGTCAGCTTTCATCCATTCGAACTGAGGAGTGCCTCAGTTCAAATTGATGAAAGTGGGTATGTCCATGCTCTTAATAGAATTCGAACTGATGACAGTCAACTCAAATTCTCCTCTAAGTGTAGACACACCCATGGACTTTATTTAGTGGGCAAAGGACCTGGGCCCAGATTTTTAAAGGTATATAGCAGGGGTGGCCAAACTTACGGAACTCAAGAGCAACACAAGTCGATTATTAAACCTTCGAAAGCTGCACTGAGGCGTATAACCACGTATTTTTACCTACTCCAAAATTACTAAGCTTAAAATTCATTGCACATTTTACTTTTATCGTAAAAATAGGGTAAATATTGATACTACTAATGTCAGATACTAATAATTATTTAAGGTTACCATGAAAATAGGCCTTTACAGTAAAAACTTAGCTGTCCCTAGATGTAGAACACTACAGGCTTGTGGCAAGTTTTTCTAAAATCTAGGCAGTAACTTGTCAATGCAGTAGGGAAAAGCTCTCTCAGATGCTGATCTCTAAGTATTGCACAATATTTTGAATTTCATTACGGAATATGATGCTTCACAGCAGTAAGTTGTGCCAATAATTGGAAGTAATCTATGTTCAGTTTAAACTTTTCTCCTTTGTATTTTCATTTCTTAGTATTCCACATCATGTTTAGGACTTGTAAAACATGATTTTATTTTAACAATGAGTAAGCTGCTTTAGGGCCTATTAGAAAATCAAAACATACTATGGCTTCTCTGACCATGTCATGCTTCCCTTCCCCACCCCCACTGCCGCTTCCCTGCCGTCTCTTACCACGCTGCTGCTTCTCTGCTCTCCCCGACCATGCCACACTTCTGCCCCTCACCCACCCCGGCCCTGACCATGCTCCTGCTTCCCTGCCAACATTTCCGCCAATAAACTTTTTCACTAGAATACTCATGGACAGTGAAAACAAAAGGTCTGAGGACTCAATCAGAAACAATTAATTTTAAAATGAAAGTAATAGTAAGGGAAAACACTGCTCTCAACTTAATCCTGTCAAGAGATGCACACAGGGACACCTTTTCAACTGTTCAGAATCACAACAGATCAATGAGAATTTATGCGGACATAAAGTGCAAGATCAGAGCCTGTTTCAGTAAATGCTTTGAAGTCCATGCACAGAGGATATTATGGAAAAAATCCTGTTGAGTTTATTCAGTTTGGGGTCAGGCCTGTATAAATTCTAAATATCATTATTTGGTTTTTATAATACAAAGTAAAGTCTTTATTGGGGAGAGATTTTTTTCAGACGGTTTACAACACAATTTTCCATCCTCAGCCCTTCACAACAATTACTCTCTTGTCTAATGGGCTCAGATACCCATAGAGTCATTCATGAAGACTGCACTGAAATATAAATGGATTTTGACTACTGGTATACAACAAAGGAAAAATAATACATGTTGAATGCTATTTAATCAGTGGAAGTAGAGTGCTGCTATTGAACTTTGCGGTGAATGTAAATTATCTTGGTAATTGACTTAGTTATGTTAATTAAAATTTTCTTATAAAATAAATGTACTAGCAGTTCCTTCTGCAAACAAATGACATACTGATGTTGCAGGCACATTTGTTCAATGGACTTAAGGAATTTGTTTTTCTAAAGCCAGTTTTCTGTAGTGGTGGTCTATCCTAAGTCCAAATCATTTTGCATTCTGAAAATGAACCATGATCCATAATAAGTACATGTAACATTATTTAAATAAATAGAGGTTTTTTTAATAACCTTTTGACAGTAGTCAGTGGTTTTGGATGCAACAGTGTCAATTTTCAGTCATTTCTGATGATTCTTATTTAATTCTCAAAATAGAAATACAAGAGAAATAATTTTGCATTATATTACAATATCTGGAAATGCCAGGTGATTTTTAAAAAAGAGAAAAGCAATTGTAAATTAATTTAAGTTTAAATTGCTAGATTATCATCACTTATCTGTAGTTCATTGTAGACTTGCTCTTGATCAATTTATGTTGCCAGTTTTAAAAATATTTACCCAGAAAACAGTATCAAAAAAGGAAAGTATTTTAAAAAATCATGCACTCAGGTCAGACTTTTTCTTGCTGGTGCTACTTTCATTTTGCCTCTGCGCGCATCCAGTTTGTCCAATGAATGAAGCCTGTGATGTTGTAATTAAAGACATAATGCATACAGACAAGGAGGGTAGAATTAATATTGTGTAGGTAAACTGTTGAATCTGACATGTCTTTGCCCCTGATGACATTGCTTTTCCCTGCTGGTTCTCACAATGCTGCCCCTCCCCTCCTGGCTCTTACCACGCTGCTTTTTCCTGCAAGCTCTCACAATGCTGCTCCTCCCCTCCCAGCTCTTACCACATTGCTTTTCCCTGCTGGCTCTCAAAATCCTGCCCCTTCCTCAGCTCTGACCACGCTGCTTTTTTCTGCCAGCTCTCACCCTGCCGCCGCCACCTCTCTGCTGTCCCTGACGATTGCAAATTTCTTGCCCTTGGCTCCCGCCATGCCGCCCTTCCCTGTCCTGCTCTCCCAGGAGCTGCATTTTTTCTTTAAAGAGCCGCATGCGGCTTGCGAGCTGCAGTTTGGCTACGTCTGGTATATAGCTACCTAATTCCCATTGATGTCTAAGAGAATTTGGTGCCTAAATATTTTTAAAAGTCTTGGCTGATGGTCCCTACACTAAAGAGCCAACCAAATGAAGACTGGATCAACTCTACCACATAGATACTACAGAGATAGCACAGCAGGTGTCAAAGTTACAACAATGAAAGATAGTCTACAAACACCATACATGCCTGGTGCAGCAGTCTCTACTATTTTATGGCAACCTTCCCAGCTTATCAGACTGAGTCCACAAACGTGTCAACCAGTGATCTCAACCCATTTCTCTTGCAATCAATGTCCTTATCTTCTCCCTATCATAAAATGAAGTTCTGGTCTAACTGAAGTGCTTTGGCCCATATGCTCCCCTTGATAGTGATGCCTTCAACTTAAAGTACCTTGTATCTTGCCCACCACAGTGTTACTGCCAGACCTTGATAAATCTTGTTGCTGTATACAAATCATGACTGATCTTCAGGAGGGAAACTTCCGTAGCACAAGGCTGGTCTGTGACTTCCTTGATGCTGGGACTGCAACATTTTATGTGCAGCTGTGGTTCAATATGCTTAGGTACTGACCATGCCTCAGAGGAGATGAGACCCTTGTGTTCCCACTAAACTCAGTGGAAGTGTAGGGGCACAGATAGATAATAAATTGAATTTACCTTTAAAGTATATGTTAGCTAATGTTGTGTGTATATGTCCTTTAGTGTCATAAGTAAAATAACTCTTTAATCCTGTTTAATAGACATTATAACCAATCTCCAACAAGACTCCATATTGTTAGTTTGGAACTCCTGCTTAAACACAGTACTCCATTTTGTATACTTGATGAAACCTGGTTTAGGCATATACTGTGTAAGTGCATTTAAATATGTGAAAAAGGTGTGTAAATGAAGGGTGTATGTGTGAAGGGATCAGTCTCAACTGGGAGCCTGTCCTCATGAAGCACAAGTACCATCCAACTGGCTGAAGAATGCAGACATTGCTGATTAAGGCATATGGAAGGAGACATCCCAAAAAGAAAAGAACAAGATACAATCAAGTCTCCATGTGACTGGTGACCGATGAGCTCACAGGAACCCTGAGGCAACATGACACAGCAAATCCCACAGACTTACATGAGAGCCAGCAAGTATAAAAGATGGGTAAGACCATGAAAACTTTGGGTCTCATTCTGCAGCTGTCATCTAGGAGCATTGGATTCATGACTGACAGAGGCCTGGCTCCCTCCTGTGCCCAGCCTAGATGGTCAATAGGCTGGCTCAAGCAACGCATGAAAGGACTGGTAATTATATCACAACAGCTTGCAGACCTTCTTGTGTGTGCCTGTGTGTGTGTATATGTGTGACTGCTTTTTGTTATTCTTACTTTTACAATAAATGCAGCATATTGCCTTTTCCCCTCTTGAAAAGATCCTGGGTGCTCTTTTTGCACAACAGAATTTGAGCACCTAGCAGGATGGAGCCCTCAATGGATCTTAGTCCCAGCTATTCAAAGGTATAGATTCCTGGCTTCCATGGACATTAAGTGGTGCCTAAACAGCTTGGAGGATTTGGACAATCTGAGAGCTTCAGTGTCTAGGAATTCAATTGTACTTTCAGGAACATCTGCAGCCAAGTATGGTCCCAAAGGAAACCTATGAGTATGTTTATTTCTCATCAAACTAAGGCAGCACAGTTTTATCCCTTGTGTTATTCCACTGGCTTTACCTGGACTACAGCCAAGAAGAATTTAGCCTTTTTGTTGAAAATACTGAGAAGCTATTTTAAGAAGGTACTGTGTTGTCCAGACACACGAGATGTGGTGAAGCTGTTTAATGCTCCAGGTAGTCAAATGACGAATAATCGTGCATAGGAAATAAGACATCGCATAATTGTTTTATGTCAGCTGGACACGGACAAAGCAACACAAGCACCAATCAGTACATGTGGCTAAGGGATGCAAGGCAGTATAGACTTGTACCCAGTTTCACCGGTGCTGAATTTCCTCCTGGGGCGCTGCACATTAATATTACTATAACATTGGTCTCCTGACAAACATGAGACAAGAACATTTGAAACTTAACAAAGTAGACTTAGGCTGTCAATAATTGACCTCAGTCATTCTGGTGGCACGTGAATTAAAACAAGACTCCAATATGAAATTGCACAGTTGGAATTCATGTGCAAATTTGATACCATTACATTAGGTCTGAATAGAGATTTTTGCTGGTGCACTCATTACTAAAGGTGACTTTCCCCTCTTTTAATATTTTCACCTTTTTATCTGTTGTTTTACACTGTTTGAATAAAAACTTGTTCTGTTTGCTGAAAAAGACTGATCGTGTGACTTACCTTTCTCTGTATTTGTTTATCCACCTGACAGTCTACAGTTTTGGCCATCCAGGGCGCATTCCAATCGGCTCCATTAAGCTGCTCCGTGCCGCCCAGGGCTTTGCCTCTTTGGCCCCGCCGTAATTATGGTTCTGGGCTACAGCAGGGTTCTCAACCCCTTCACCATTGCTACACATGCGCAACACACTGTACCACTGCTACTCCATCCGCTACTGATAAAATCCCCCTTTGAAGGGACTTTATGGCAGCAGAAGGCTTGACTGGCAATGGAAGGGCAGGGCTGGCTGGCCCAGGGGAGGGGCAAGCCCCTACTCCAGCCATTGCATTCCGGAGACCAGGTGAGCCGGCGATAAGCAGCAGCCCAGTTCAGTGCTGCCGGTCCGCTCCTGGCCACGCGCACTGCATTTGGCTCTGTGCGGGGGCAGTGGGGAGAGGGCAGGAGGCAGCGTGGCCACGGGGGTGTAGTGAGATGACCTGAGGCTGCCCCCTGCCCCCTCTCCGCTGCTCCGGCATAGAGCTGAAAGCAGTGCATGTGGCCAAGGCGGACTGGCAACACTGAATCAGGCTGCTGCTTTTGGCCGGCTCACCCGATCCCCAGCATGGGGGGGGGGGGCAGTGGTCTGGGCTGCCCTGGGCAGCCGCCCCTCTTGCCCTACCCTAGGGATGGCCCTGACTGGCAGACCCTGATGCTGCACACAGCTGATTCTGCAGCAGTTCTTGCAGCAAGCTGCTGTGACTTTGGCTCTTAAAGGGCCAGCAGCATAAAATCAGCCTGCTGCCACAGCTCTCCTCAGCCTGTTGGCAGCAGGCTGATTTCACGCAACGCACTCAGTCACTGTGCCACGATACACTTTTGTGTCACAGCACAGTGGTTGAGAACCACTGGGCTACAGCTTCCATTTCATGCATCTGATCAAGTGGGATTACACCCACAAAAGTTCATGTGACAAATAAATTTGCTAGTCTTTAAAAGTGCTGCAGGACTCCTTGTTTGTTTTAGTTATAATAGTATAAGTAACTATGCCTCTTTTGCTACATATGATAAACCACCAGGTTTCAAACTGTCATGGTTAATCTATTAACACATCATTAAATGTCTTATTTAACAGCTAAACATTGCACATAGCAAGAATAACAGAATAGTTTTTCTGTGTCTTTAAGAAACTAAGTAGTTATATGCATTTTTGTTGTAGCCATGTAGGTCCTAGAGAATATGAGAGACAAGGTGGATGAAATAATGTCTTTACTAGACCACCGACTGGTGGTGGAAGAGACCAACTTTCAGGCTTTACAGAGCTCTTCAGCTTTGGGATAGCTAACCAAACAATGTCACGGCTATATACAAAATTGAACTGATTAAGTATAACAGGTTAACATGCTGCAAGAAATCACTTAAAGTGAAGTGGACAATTAACATCTCTGCAGTCATAGGTCAAAGAAGGATTAGCAAGTTACTTGCTGTTGTAATGAGCCATAAAATCAATGTCTCTGTTGAGGCCATGACTTTTAGGCCTTGTCTACACTTGTAGTAACCCTTGGGGAGGAAGGGGTTAACTATCTGGTCAGTGAGTCCCAGGACAGCCAATAGGAATGAAGCACAGCTTTTTGAATGGGAACAGCAGCCTGGCCTGGGTCTGTTTTGGATGCAGCAAAGCTCCTGGAAGGATCAGGAGGAGGCCAGAGGGGCCTGAGGAAGAATCCAGCAACATCTTTACCAAAGATAAGTTAAATTTGTTACTGACCAGGCGTGGGTAGAACAGGGAGTGTTCACTTAAATGCGGTCAGGGTATTTTCTTTGTTTTTGGCTTGTTTCTTGGATTTTTCTGTGCTGAGCACATGTAAACCCCCCACCCCCCCGTAACTACCTAATTCCCAGAGAAGCAACTCTCTGTGTTTATTATCTGTTCTTTTTGATTAAAGATTTTACCTTTGAAGTAAGTTCTGGTTCTGTTCCTGGAAGACAAGAGGTTTGTGTGCCCGTGCCTTAGACTGCACAGGCAGCTACTAGAGGGAACCCTGTTCCAGTTCCAGCTCATATTGCAGCTGGGGTCCAGTCACTTTCCTGAGAGAGGAATACAGAGGATCGCAAGTACCTCACAGGGAGGAATTCCCAAGTGTGCCTTCCTGGGTCTCAAGAGGTTTTTTTGCATTTGGGTGGTGGCAGCGATACCACTCCAAGGCCAGGAATTGGAGGCCTTGGAGACTTTAAAGAGCAGGCTTTAAGGCCAGTGGCTTTTCTGGCCTGTTGCAGGCCCCCACCTTCTGCACTCAGAGTGCCAGAGTGGGGAAAAAGCCTTGACAACACTACAAAGTCAAACTGTGTTAGGTCAACTAATAGCTACTGCATTAATTATGGCAGTGGTTGATATCTGCGCCATGCACCTTGAATTGGTGGTGTGTGACCTCACTATGAGCACTTCTACCAACCCAAGGGGCAGTGTGGGGAGCTTCCTCCTCCTCTTCCCTTGATCATCTGGATAAAGAACTTTACTACTCTAGCCAGACCACCACTGGTTCAAATCCATCTTTAACTGATTGTTCTTACCATCTGATGACTGTTCAATGATCTCAGTCCTATTCCAAGTGGACAAAAATCCATAACCACAAATGCACTAACTGTGCCTTTTTCTTGGAAGTCTAAGCCAAGTCCTGAATAGATTGTGGGAACAAAAGACAGAAAACATTTCAAAGTGTTTTTACACAATGGTAGTTTAAAATGTTATTTTAAAAATACTGAAGTAATTTGCATTATGTTTGAGTGCTTTTTCCTTTCTCAGGGACACCTATAAAACAGCCTTCAAGCTTCAGTCACTTTGGTGACAAGGAGATGTAACATGTATGGGAAACAAGCTTGATAAACCTCTTATTACACCACCTGTTAACCCAGTCACCAATTGGGAATTTGGGAGCCAGCTGTCTCTGACAGAACCCACTGCCAGGGCAAGTCTCCTAAGGGCAATAACATGTTTGTAGAAGGCCCTTCAGATAAACAGAAGGCTCGTAAGGAGACAGCAGGATGTGTACCCTCGAAGTGGAGTTCCTTTCCCCCTCCCTTGATAGATGCCTTTTCTTCCTCACATATGTCTTTTTTCCCCTAGGGGACCTTCCCTTCGGGGCGCCCCTTCCTGGGCACATGCGTATGTCTCCAGTCGTAAAGTTTGGACCACACTGGCTGGTCCCATCCCGGTGGTACGAGGTCATGTAAACCAATGTCCCGTAGGCCACAGGTCTTGATCCCCGAGTTTCTCATTCTTATGAGTGACCCCTGGGTGTTGTTTTATCACAACCAGCTCCTTGCTTTCTATACTCGTCTGGCTGATTACCAACTGCCAAAAAAAAAAAAAAAAAGAGAGAGAAAAGGGGGAAAGAAGAGGAAGACAAGGGGAAATAATCATATTACTACTCCCTCGTATTGACACAAGGTTATCAATTACCCCATAGGCTTGCAAAGACCTGGGTTATACCCATCAGGCTCATGCGGAGTCCTCTCCTGGTCTTCCCTGTATAGGGCCATTTGGTGACCAGGCACTGCCTTCTCCGTGACGATCCGGGTACTCTACTTGCAGTGTGCTCCCTGAGGTCGTCAGCTGCCACCTCCGGCAGCTAGTATTCCCTCCAACCAAGGATGAGGTAACTCTCCTAGGCCCTAACCACTGGTAACCCACCCCTCTACGGGATGCCAAATGTCTCAGATGCCTGCACCTATCACGTTCATAGCACACAAGTGTCTCATACTGCCAGACAAAGGGAAACATAGTACACCTTCTCTTCCCCGGTCCTGGAGGTGCTGGCATCCACCAATGCCAGCCCAATGATCCTACGGCCTCCTGAATTCCCTTGTAGGAGGTACGTTATCACATGCTGCTGCCAGAACACTAATCACTAGGCGCTTGGGCAACCGGGCCTACTTTCTCCTCTGGCTTAGGTCTGGCATCCCTGTTTAACTTGCTGAGCGATGGTCCTTGGGTCGATCTCCTAGACCTCTCCAGGACTCTGGGCATGGACAGTACTCATGTATGCTGTGCTGAAGGTGGAAGAGCCAACTCCACCTGCCATCCATCAGCATGGCTAGGAGTCACCTATTCCTGAATGTATCCAAGTAGCGCTTGAAGAAGAACAATGGGTTACTTACCAGTAACTGTCCTTCCTCGAGATGGGCTGCTCAGATTCATTCAGATCCCTCCCCCCATCCCCACATCTGGAGTTGGTGAATCCAAGGAACTGGGGAGGGGTCGGGTGGCGGCCACATACATAGCCACAGGCTGACGCGGGGCTAGGGCAAAAAATTCCAACTAATCTGGCGCTCCGGCACAGAGACACCTATTCCTGAATGAATCCAAGCAGCCCATCTCGAAGAAGGACAATTCCTGGTAAGTAACCCACTGATTTGGAGTAATCCATTCCCAAATGTCTAGTCTAAGCTTCTAGCCATCTGGGTTAATAACTACTGATAAACCTATCTTCCATGAAATTATCAAATTCTTTTTTGAATTTAAAAAAAGCAAGGAGTCTTGTGGCTCTTAAAGACTAACAGATTTATTTATCACATGAGCTTTCGTGGGATAAAATCCCACTTCGTCAGATGCTTTGAAGAGGGAGAACTTACAGAACTGGATGAAAATAAATGCAGGGGAATGTAAGACATGGGATCAGATCATACTGCAACTGCAAATCTGAGCATTTATAAGGATTCAAACTTTAGAAAACAGCATACAGAGGGAGGGTGAAGTCAAATTACCTGTTATAATGTGAAAAGAAGCCATAGTCACGGTTCATAGTCATGATTTTTTGAATTTAATACTTTGAGCCTTCACAACAGTCCATGGCATTGAGTTGCACTGGCTGACCATGTGTTGCGTGACGATGAATTTTTTGTTTTAAACTTGGTTATTAATTTCACTGACTGACACTTAGTTCTTGGGTCATGTGAAGGAATAAATAACACTTCCCTATTTACTTTGTCCACAACATTCATGATTTTATAGACCTCTGTCACCATACCCCTCTTAGTCATCTCTTGTCTGAACTGAATAGTCCCAGTCCTCTTATTTTCTCCTCACATAAAATCTGTTCTGTCCCCTCATTCTTTTTGTTGCCCCTCTACGTACCTCCATGTGTGGTGCGCGCACCCACACGCATGTGTGTGTGCATTAAATGAGGCAACTAGAACTTCAGGCAGTACTGAAGATATAGATTCATTGTGATATTTCACAGCAGCATATTTTGTTTTATTATCTGCCCCTTTCCTAATAGCACCCAACATTGAATTTTTCTTTTTTTGACTACTGCTGCACACCAATCTTCCCTGTAAGCCAATGCTTCCCAACCAATGTGCCAAGGAACACAGCTGTGCCACAAAATTTTTTGAAAAACTACTCGAAGAGTTCTGGCTTGGCTCATTCGCTCATGAATAATCAAGTTCATTTGAAAATTATATGGTGGTGTGCCTCAAATTAATTAAAGGTAGCAGGGTGTGCCAGGGCAGAGAAAATGTTGGGAACCACTGCTCTAAGCTGATGATGCAACTGAGCAAGTTATGGATGCACTTGGGGAGCCAACATACAGTGGGGAAGGGGCATGGTAGGGTCGGGGAGTTTGCTCAGCTGCCTCCATGACTTGCTGAGCTGCATCACGAGCTTAGAAAGAACATTGGAGATAGAGCCCTGCATGGATACAAATCAGTGGACCTGTATCCAACCTGCACCCGCAAGAAATGGTCTGCAGCTATCCATGTTGTATCCGCGGATGCGGATATCTGCGGATATCCACATATTTGCAGGGGTCTAGGTCTGTGCAGATAAAAATATGTGGATCCATATCCGATCTGCATCTGCAAGAAACAGTCTGTGGATATAAGGCGGATATCTGCGAATATCTGCAGATTTGCAGGGCTCTAATTAGAGAGAATAGCTCTTAGTTGACCACCTTCTGTCAGGAAAAGCAGCAAGTTCAGCATTTCAGCTTCTCCTGGGGTAGAAATGTGTCAGACCCAAGACAGCAGGTGCACACTGGGCCGCCTCACCCTGGCTCTTGGGACTCCCACCCCACCCACACAGCGACAACAACGACCCCCAGCCCTCACTGGCGACCCCTTCCCAAGCGCCCTCCTTCAACATCACGTGGTCAGGGCCTACCTAGTCAAGGCCAAGCGTCGCTTAGCAACGAGGTCGCCCCTTTCGGTCACGTGAACAGCGCCTGCCTACCAATCAGGTGGCCGCCTCTCCCGGCCTCACGTGATCAGTCACGGGAGCGACCGGGCGTTTTCCCTCGCCTCTTCCCTCACGTCGGTGAGGCAAAATGGCGCTGCTGGCTGCCGCGCGCTGGCTGTTGCTGCTGGCGGCCCAGGCGGCCTGCGGGCCCCGCTACACCCCGGACTGGGCCAGCCTGGACGCGAGGCCGCTGCCTGAGTGGTTCGACGAGGCCAAGGTGGGGGTGTTCGTGCACTGGGGGGTCTTCGCGGTGCCGGCCTGGGGCTCCGAGTGGTTCTGGTGGCACTGGAAGGGCGAGCACCGCCCGGACTACGAGCTCTTCGTGGAAAAGCACTTCCCGCCCGGCACCACCTACGCCGACTTCGCGGCGCGCTTCACTGCCCACGACTTCGCGCCGAGCTACTGGGCCTGGCTCTTCCAGCAGGCCGGCGCCAGGTCAGTCCCCGGGGCTTGGGGGAGGGGAAGCCTCTGCCTCGATAATGGGGCGGGCTTGAGGGTGCAAGCCAGTGGGGCACCTGGGGGCTAAGCCCACATTTCCTTCCACCAGGGGAGGAGGGATCCCGGCCCGCCCTCCGGCTGCCCTGGCGGTGGGGGTCTGTACCTGTGGGGGAGACGGCAGCAGACCCACAGCCAGCCCGGCCTGGGACAGGACAGCCTCATCCCCCACACCTGGGGAGGGAAGGGGGGGGCTGAGTTGGCCCTTCACCACACGGGGGGATGCTGAGGGGTGCCCCTCACACCACCTGGTTTCCCCCACCAAGGGCTGGCCTGTCCTCATTCTAGCACAGGGCTCTCAAACATGTGGCCCCAAAGGCTATTTCTGGCAGCCCACAACACTATAGTTACTGATATTTGCAATATCGTTGTATAAAAAAGTTTCTGTAGTGCGGCCCTTGGGCTCGTGTACTAGTCCTCATGTGGCTCTCATGGTGATTTGAATTTGAGACCCCTGCTCTAGCACTTACTCTTTGCTGATCTAGCCCACCCTAGCTGGGTCAAGGCAGTTTGTCCTCCCATTCGCTAGCCTGAGCAATGGGAGTGGGGGTGAAGGGCATTTCTCAGCACCTGCTGCATCCCCCACCCCCTGTGAAGGGCCAGTCCAGCCTGGTGCTGTGCCCTTACCCCCAGCACTTAACCAGTCACTATCTGAAGCGTAAGCTTTGACAGGTTTCCTGGATGCCCCTTCACAACTCGGGAGGCATGCAGGAGTTTTTCTTAGACCTTCCTGCATCCCTCCTTCCGTGCCTTGTTAAGGAGCAGCCTGGCACTCCCCCTGCAGCCTGCTTCCCTCCTCCCTGCCGATACACCACAGGTGCAAGCTAGGGCACCCTGAGAAGCAAAGCAGGGAGTAGTCTGGGGGAGTGGTTTTCATACTTAGGATTGGGACCCATTACTGGGTCATGGACCATCAGGTACTAGATTGCAGAATCCCCAGCTGCCATCACCAAAAGACTGGAATGCATTACTCAAAGATGTAATTGTTGGGTCATGGGCATAAATGATTGTTTTTCAACTGGGGCCTGAGGGAAAAGGTTGGAAAACTACCAGTCTGGGGAGTGCAGGGTGGCACTGGGCTCCACTGGGGGAAGGCATAGGGGCCCCTTGGCACAGTCATGTAGTCACTCTGTGACGTTTCCTTACATAGATGACCCCCTAGAGATGTTTTATCTGATTTTTCCCGGGATGAAGAGTTTCTCCAGTGAATAGAGTGTACATGAGGCAGAACTTGGTTCATAAGATGTCTTTCCTCACTAGAGCCAATCTCTAGATCTCAGCACCCTGAGGCTGCATTGATCCCAGCAAAGAAGCATGATCATGGATTTGAAATCTTGCATTAATCAAAGCTAGATGCTAGAGTGAGAGAGTTTTCTGCTGCCTCCACAGAGTGAGTAAGTGTCAGGTGATTACATAGGGAGCTGCTTCCTCCTTTGGTGAAAATTTTAGTGAGATGTGGTTTCATCAAAATCGCTCAGTGCAGGACTGATTTTGTTTTCATACATGATTCTCAAAACCATTAAGTTCAGCAGAATTGTGAAAGCACTTCAGTGGTGCAGACTATACTCTATCACGTGGCTTTATGCTAACTTTTAAAGTGAATTTAAGGGTATTGAAAAATGCTACTCTGACAGTACTGATGATCCTTATTTTTAGTTTTACTTTCAGAAGTTTTCCCTCCACATTGAGGATAAGGCATTTTGTTTCACCACTTGAGTTCTGTCTTTATAGGATATCAATCTGTCCCTTATGTCTGCAGTAAAATACATGTAAAACCCTTAATCTTCTAGGAGAGAACTGAAATAGGTACAGTCAAAAAAGAAATGTATGAGAGAACTTTTAACACCATCCTTACTATGCCCATTGCTTTCCAAGTACCCGTTATATTCAGAAGATTTAGAGTATCTTAGGTAGGTTTACTTCTGATCAAGTGGCTTTAACTTCTACAGGTATGTGGTGCTGACATCAAAACATCATGAAGGTTTCACAAACTGGGGGTCTCCAGTGTCCTGGAACTGGAATTCTGTGGATACAGGACCACATCGGGACTTAGTGGGTGAACTGGGACAAGCTCTCAGAGAAAGGTATGTCACTGCTCTTGTGTGTACTAGTAAAACTTTAACTAAGAACAGCTTCCAGTTCCTGAATTTGATGCCCATCGTCCTCTCCTAGGTGTGTGGTTTTTTTGTTTGTTTTAAATAAATTTGTCATTAAGCACTTGCTTTTGAACAAAGGGCACTGTCTGAGGGTGAGAGAGCTGTTGTATCAAAATCTTTTGGTTTCCTAGTATATGGTAAAATTGCTTTACCTAATGTTGACTGTGCAGGATGGCAGCAGGTGTGGTAAATAAAGAAAGGACTGGGAGTTTGATAACTGGGGCTATATTTCTGATGTTACTACTAACTTGCTATCTGACTTTAGGCAAGTCACTCAGTCTCTGCTTCATATGTGAGGAGGGAAGTGTGATAGTTGCCCACCTTCACAAATATTTTGAAACCTGTGAATGAATGTGTATACAGCATTCTCTAATGAAGACTCAGCACCATATACTACAATAGTACTGGTAGTTTCTTGTCTTTTCCCCCCTCCGTATTATAAGCCTCACAGCAGTGTGATCTGTTTTCAGACCAGTATTTTTTTGTTAATCCAACTTTCACCTCTTATTTCTTTGTTCACTATTTAAGGAACATACGCTATGGACTGTACCATTCTCTCTTAGAGTGGTTTAATCCTCTGTATGTAGCTGACAAAAAAAGTGGCTTCAAGACACAGAATTTTGTCTTTTTGAAGACTATGCCAGAGCTTTATGATCTTGTTTTAAGGTAAGAACTGCAACTTTTTACAACCCCCTAAATGTTGTTTTATTTCTATATTGTAATGGAGTAAGGGTAGGTGGTATGTAGGTGATTTATGTTTCATATTAAATGAGTAGCTAGCTAATGGATTTATTAAAATCATACCAATTATTGAAGCTGTGGCACTGCATTGTAGATCAGTGGTTCCCAACCTTTTTAAGGCTGGGGACCCCTTTTCTCTTTTAAAAAAACAAAAACAGCTTTGTAGCCCCCCGGCTGGAGTTTTTTAGAAGCGGTGCTGCTGTGCAATGGCGGAGCTGCCAGGGGCACAATCTGGCCTGTGCCACCACAATCTGGCTCACACTGCCTGGGAACGGGGGCCACTGCAGCCATGTGCCCCTCCCCCCCCCCCATCCTCCCCGCACACCAGCCTGTTCTCTGACTCCCAGCCCTTACCTGGCCACCAGAGCTGCAGCCACCTGGCCACCACACAGGCTACTCTCCCTGAGCATCCATCTGAGCATGCTCAGGATGGGAGTTTTAAAAACTCCCAGCCTGGGGGAAGCTGTTTGCAGGATGGAAGGCTGGGTCTCCCTGGCAACCCAAGACCCCAGTGACACCTGGCCCTAGCTCTCAACCTGTCCGTGAACCCAGGGCCATCCCCTGGGGGGGGCCCAGGGCCAATCAGCCTGTGCAGGGTTCTGCACCCCCTCCCCCATGCTGGGAGGGAGTGTGGGCTGGTCTAAGGGCTGAGCTTTGCTTTGCCACCCCGCCTCTGGACTGGCTGTCCCTGCCCTGAGGGCAGAACAGCCAGCCCAGGGAAGGGGCCAGGGAGAGAAGCCCTGCCCCTGGGCTGGCTCTTCCTGCCACCAGAGCCAGCCAGAAGCAGAGGCAGGCTCTGTTCCCTCAAGGTAGGGAGCAGAGGACAGTGTGGCTGGGGTTGGGGGTGCAGCAGTTTTTGGTCCCACACTGCCTTGCTCAGGGCAGGACAGTCTGAGGCTCTCAAAACTGCAGGACCCTGGACAATCTCCCATCTCAGGACTCCCCCACCCCCCTTTGTGGACCCCCTGTAGTGACGCCGCAGCCCTCCCCATGGATCTGCAGACCATAGGTTGGGAACCACTGTTGTAAGCAATTTGGCTGGAAAGCAGCAACCTACAGCTAACAAAGGAAAGGTGAATGGAAACCATTCACAGTTAAGTGATAACAATCTACTATAACGGCTCTACTAGAAAGCCATTACCCTTACATGGCAAACCAGGGAGGGTGGTGGCCTGACCATCGCAGGTAAGAGAGGCCAGAAGAGCTTTGAACATTTCATTGATCAGAACTGTATTTGGTACCCAAATGCTTCATAAACAGTAAACATGGGTGGGCTAATTAATGTTGTGTATTAAGTATAAGCTAATTTATATAACCTGCATATTAAATATATTAAAACCATGTAAGGATTTAGGCATGACATAACCTGTTGCATCATGCATATTGTACATAGCATAATAGAAAGGTGTATATATGTCTTGTGAATTCTGTACTCTTGGCTTGCTTGCTTTGGTCCAGGCAGGAATGTGGCTGCTTCCTGCTAGGTTAGATGTACCATATACCCATTCCACTCCTGGGTGGATCTTATTCTTTCTTTTCTTATAATTGGGGTTGAATACACTTCAGTTTTTGCTGTCTGATTATGAGGCAAATCTCCATTTCCTTATAGCAGCAGTTTGGGATTTAAGGTGGTGTGAGCAGAGGATCATTTTATCTATCTGTTCTTAGGAACCCTTTTTATTCAATATTATCTAGTGGTCATTACCCTGCATCAGCAGCTTCCCCAGGAATTGGAATGGGGGGGGTGTTGGGGGTGCTCAGTAAATTGGTATAACACTGTTACTAGCTGACAGCTGGAGGGGTGTTGGGGGGGGGGGGTTAGGAAATCCTTTCCCTGCACAGAGAGAACTTGCAGTTCCCCTCTTTTGTTTGTACTAGATTCTCCATTTTGATAATGAGTGACACTGCCAACCCAAGCTGCCGAAAGAATCTCTCATGGTGTGCATTTTTGCTCCCCCTACAAGACACATACTTTAGTTATGTTACACAATAGGAGAGAATACTCAAGACTCCATAAGCATGAAGCAAAAACACAGTATTCCTTTTGGGCTAGACCAGAAGTGGGAATGTTGAATTTTCTAGTAACATTCATCTATCTCTTAGGTATAAACCAGATCTGATTTGGTCAGATGGTGACTGGGAAGGTCCAGACACATATTGGAACTCTACCTCTTTCCTTGCTTGGCTTTATAATGATAGCCCTGTCAAGGTACTGCTTTCAGCATTTCCTTCATGTATTCTGGCTGTTACATAAGTATGGAAAATCAGAGAGCTTTTAATACTGATTTTGAGCACATAAATGGTTGTGGAGGGTGGCATCTTAACATATCTGACCTTTTAATATTGGGAGAGTAATAACCAAAGATCCCAGAATAAAACCCACAGATTTACTTCTTTGAACCACTGTAGCAGAAGGAGTGGGTGCCTGAGTAAGGGATAGATAATTTTTTTGGTCTGAGGACAGCCACATCTGTATGGCAGACCATATGTGGTGGGAGTAGGGGGATGAGAGGAGGAAGTAGCTGTCCTGCTGGGTCCAAGGTGGGAGAGGGAATGGGTGCTCTGCTTGGCCAGGGCACTGCCATTGGGCCCATGGGGTGAGAAGGGGAGGCGGGAGTGGCAACTGCACTCTGGCCAGGGCACTGCTGCTGAGCCCAGGTGATAAGGAAGGGATGAGGCTTAGAGGAATGAGCAGCTGCTGTGCTCTCATCAGCCCCAACTGAAAAGCCTGATGAAAGGCTCCTGTGGAACCATAGTTTGCTCTCTTCTGGTCTAAGTCAGAACACTGTCTGCTTTGAACTGTTGCTCATCATTCTAGGATACTGTTGTGGTAAATGACCGTTGGTGCAATAACTGCTCCTGCCATCATGGAGGATTCTATAACTGTGCTGATAAATACAAGCCAGGTACCCTGCCACAGCACAAGTGGGAGATGTGCACATCTATTGACAAGAAGTCTTGGGGCTATCGAAGCAACATGCAACTTAGCGAGCTCATGAATGAATCAAGTATCATTGCAGTAAGAACTTTTAAATATAAATAAGGGGATTGCTGGGGATTAGAGGTTGTCTCCTGTGTACTTGCCTGGCATAATAGTAGGAGAGGGTGGTGGCAAGTGTCAGGGACAATGGGAATAAAGCATTACGCAGGTGTCTTACTTCTCCTTTTGACTATGAAAGAAAAGTGGATTCATGTTACTTTCACATCTTCATCACAGGATCTAGTGCACACTGTGAGTTTTGGAGGCAACTATCTTCTTAATGTGGGCCCTACAAAAGAAGGGGTGATTGTTCCAATCTTCCAAGAAAGGCTTCTGTCTCTTGGGAAATGGCTGAATGTTAATGGAGAGGCAATTTATGCTTCTAAGCCATGGAGGGTGCAGACGGAGAACACCACAAACAGTGTGTGGTAAGTAAGGGTCACTTTACACAAAATCATGTTGAAACAGCTACCCATCTCAGGCTGACCAAAGAAAGGTCACTCCTCTGCCAAAAGATTAAAAAAAACAAAACATAGAAAGGCGCTATTTCACAGGTTGCCATCAGTTCTCTGAGTACTGAACTGTAGCCCCAGCAGAGGGTCACTGTGTGCTGTGATATAGGTGCTGCCTTTCAGAGAAGGGTAGAATAGATTTTCCCAGCTATTTATACGTTTAAAAATAAAGATCCCATAGTGCTTCTGCTGAGTAGGAATATTTAATCCCACAGTCTTGGCTAAAATTCTGAGTTGCATGACTATATTTTGTCTCCTGGAACTCCTGTGGTTGGTGTATTAAGATAGTATTTACTTCTCTAATTCTTGTGTAATGGGAGTCTGTGCGCTGTTACCCAGCACCTGCATTTCTTCAGCGAGGAAGAGTTTTTTGTAATAAGCATGAGAGGAAACTGAAACTGCAAACCTAGTCTGTTTTTTAAAAAAATAATGAAAAGATCTACATGAAGCACCACAAGACCTTAATCCACACCAATGTTCCCTCTAAGCTGCACTGGCGTGCTGCAGCGCAGCCCGCCGCAGCCGCCAGCGCAGCGAAGGCTGCCGGCTGCGCATCACCGGCAGCCAGAGTCCCTTCATAGAGCTCCTCTGGGGCTGGGAGTTTTCAAAACTCCCGCCCAGAAAAGCTCTAACGGAGCATGCCCAGAAAATCTGGGCATGCTCCGTAGAGCTTCTCTGGCCCCAGGAGCTGTGGCTGGGCTGTCTGGCTCCAGCCACAAGGTAAGTTTCTGGGGGCCGCCGGGAGTGGGGGCGGGGAGGCTGCTGGGCAGCCGGGAGCAGGCCCGCGGGGGCAGGGGGGGCTGCCGGGAGTAGGGGGCAGCTAGGAGCCGGGGGCGGGGGGGCCGGCCGGGAGCGGGCCGCGGGGGTGGGAGGGTGGCTGGGTGCAGGGGGGCTGCTGGGCAGCCAGGAGTGGGCCCATGGGAGCGGGGGGGCTGCTGGCAGCAGGCCCGCAGGGGTGGGGGGGCCGCTGGGAGCTGTGGGGGGCAGGACTGGGCCCATGGGGAGGGGCAGCGCAGCAAGCCCGGGGGGGGGGGCAGCGCAGCGAGCAACATGAGTTGCTCAGCTGCCACCATCTCTTAGAGGGAACATTGAACACTACTGACACAGCAGCCTAAAGCAAGTCCATGTTGCAAGGTGACCTTTGTTTTCAAGGAGCGTGCATGGACTTTGTTTAGCTTTCCTCAGTCTCTGCTGACTGGATAAATGGTGGTTCCAGTTTATTAGGGTAAAGGGGAAAAGCAGATGATCCCATGTGGCTGGTTTTACCAGTACAAGTAGATAGTTTTGCTGCAGGGAGGCATGCGCTTTTGCTTTGCTTCTGACAAAGCCAAATGCTTGTCTGTTTCTGTATCTTATGAAATTCATACTTCTGTACCCCATCTTGACATTTTCTCAGGTACACTTCTAAAGGCTCAACTGTTTACGTCATTTTTATGACCTGGCCAGACAGTGGTGTTCTGAAGCTGTCTTCACCTGTTCCATCTTCACGCACACAAGTAAGGAATCTGAAGAGTAGATAACGGATCTGTGGTCCATCTCTGGTCCATAACAGCTGAGATGGCCAAGCTATTAAACATCTGGCAAGACTTCTAGTCTCGGGCAATGTTCCCTCTAATTACTCGTAGACTGTGCGCAAACAATTTGTTTGTGTGCGCAAAAACATTTCTTTGTGAGCACCAGTATTAGCACTATTGAATTTTTTTGTGTGCACTTTATTTTATCGTGTGCACAGGTTTCATGACCTGTGTGCATGCGCACAGCTTAGAGGGAACAGTGGTCTTGGGTCTTCTCTCTTGCACAGAGGTCATAAAGGAATCATGCTCTCTTTCTGTATGTTCACCCTGCTTTAAGTCACCATTATTCCCTAAGAAACACTGTATGGTTATGTCTATGCTAGGAAGAGTTAGTTCAAATTTGTTAATTTGAATTAATAAGCTTGAGTTTTGTTTGAACTAAACTCAAACTTATTAGTTCAAATTAACAAAGTGGACTAATTCAACTTAACATTAAGTGGAATTAGTCCACTCTGTTAATTCAAACTAACTGCCCTTAATTCAAATTTATTAAATTCGAACTAAGGGTTAATCCTAGTCTACACCATCCTTAGTTCAAAGTAAGGGTTTAGTTTGAACTAATCGGCAGGTCTTACTATTTCAAACTAAGCTTTCATGAGTTTGAATTAAGGAATTCATTAATTCGAACTAATGAAAGCCTAGTGTAGACAGATATTAAGTTAGTTCAAATTAAGGAGGCTTAATTTGAACTCAATGGCAAATGTAGACAAACCGTAAATGACTTGTCAGCACTGTTTTTTTAACATGCCATAGTACCACCAGGGGTAATTACAGCCCCTGCTGACTTTATTTGCTGTGAAATAAGCTGAGGCTCCCATAAAGCAGAAGGAACACACTGACATGGCAATACAAACCGAAACTTCACTGTAAATGGTACAGGAAGGAGACTGAATCATCTCCAAACCACCATAAGAAAAAATCTCCCTAGTGAAGAACCATCGTCAAAAGCTGGAGCCAGAATGTGCTTTGTACTATATTGTAAACTCAGGCTGGGTAGAAAACAGTTGATTCTCCTGCTAGGCCTTGGGTGTGTGCAAATAATTTTCAGTTGAATTTGCCAGCTGTGAAGTATTTGCATGAAGCAACAGATGAGTGTATTGTTCTCTTTCTTCAGGTGACTATGTTGGGGTTCTCTGGGATGCTGGAGTGGAAGAAAGCCCAAGATAAAGGACTACTGATCACTTTGCCCAGCGTGACTCCCTCTGTTCTCCCAGGGCAGTGTTGCTGGACTCTCAAGCTAGAAGGGGTGGAGTGAGAATGACTGAAGAAAAGCAAGGAACTAGAACCATTTTGCTTTTCTTTTCTCATTTTGTTTTGGTTTTTTGGATGGTGAAGGAATCTTAATAAATTGTTTTTCTTCAGCACCTAAGAGAATACCTTTCTGAGGCACTCTGGCCAGAAAAATCAATAGGTTGTCATCTTGGGAGGGAGAGAAGACACAACCCTTACTCAACCTTTCATCTCTCTGAGAAAGGAAATTCTGACATCACCTGTAGTAGTAATGTTCTATTGCTGGATTGTGACTGCTGAGCGGCCTCAGATTACTGTAATGAGAAATCCTTAACTAGGCTTCTTGGCAGATGTTATCACTTTACCGCCTTTTAATCAAAGCACTGCAGCCTAATAGGCACAGTGTGTATGGGAGTGGGAACCAATTTATTGGGAGACATTTACAAAGTTAATGTCTGCAACCAGCGAACATGGAATGTGAATAAATGATATAGGCACTACAATAACGGGTACATTAGAAATGCCTGTTTGACAGAATGAGCAACAGCCACCCTGCTAAGAGAGTGCTTACCTGCTAAAGGAGGTGGTCTCACATTTTTAATTATCAAAATGCTCAAGATATAGCTGTTGCTGTTAACAAGACAGTGGAAGGATGGAACTATTTTCATATTTACTTATGATCAGGGAACATGCCTTGGACAGGTGTGCCATTGAACAAAGCAGAATAAAGCAGGAAAATGTCCAGTGCTTCAAAAACATCCATTACTTCAAGACAGGAGCAGATCTCTACTGAAGCTGTCCACTGTACCTGTATTTTAACAGGTACCAGCTCAGAAGCTCTGGATCTTTTACTGACTGACTTGAGTATTGATGTCATTTAAATTGTCTAATGTGTGTCCTGACATTAGTTTTTAATCAAAATGCAATAGCCTAAACTTTTATCTTCTGGTGAATGAAATTTTTAGATATCCAGTTTACAGTGAGTCTGTTATGTCATTTAAAATCAACTTATATAAACATTGTGCTTTTTCAGATTCTTATGTGCACTGTACTTTCATATGCAAATTTTTAAAAATAAAACTCTATTGAGACTGCTGCATTCATTTCATAATGAATTAAAACTGAATTAGGTATGATCATAAATATATAATTTGTAAAATAATTGGATTTGTGTTCT
This sequence comes from Podocnemis expansa, assembly GCA_007922195.1. NCBI lineage: Eukaryota > Metazoa > Chordata > Testudines > Podocnemididae > Podocnemis > Podocnemis expansa. The sequence goes on from ML681963.1 coordinate 49,162,634, forward strand.
AAAAGTTTGATTAATTTAAAAAATGCATTTGCTCTCACTCTAATATTGATTTCTAAGAGGAAGCCCATTTGTTTTACAGCAGAAAGATGACGGTAGAAGCACAGGGAGAATATTGGCAGTGATAGACCCATAATTTAATTCTTTGCTCTTAATCCCTTGGATAATATGTTTTATGTTTGTCTTCCAGGTTGTAGCTGTGTTGGTCCTATGACTGGTGACAGAAAAGATAGGGGAGGTAATGTATTTTATGGGACCGGTTTTTGTTGGAAGAGAAGCTTATCTGATCTGGATTGGAAAAATTTATAACATGACTGTGCTAAATACAAGGTGGAGCGCATTGTTAAGCATAAGCATTAATCACAATGAAGTGAGTGGTTAACAGTCACAGAATCAGGGAGGGTTAGTAGGTTACAGATTATTATGAGCCATAAACCCAATGTCAAAAAGTTGTGTGTGGTTTTTTTTGTTTTGTTTTGTTTTTTGTTTTTTTTTTTAGTGGCCTAGCAGGCTTAGGTTTTAAGTTCTCAAGCTCATGTTTTGAAGTTATTCTGCAGGTTTCTTTTGGGGATGAGGGCTAAATTGGTCAGCTATGATAATAGCTTCCTGTGGTGGTATGACTCCTCCCCTTTCTGGTCCTTACACTGTACTCCTGGCCAGTGTTCCCTTTAAGCTACATGGCTGCACAGCACCCCAGCACTGCCTGGCGCAGGGAATGCTGCAGGCTGTGCACCTCGGGTAGCTGCAGTCCCAGTGGCCAGGTAAGGGGGCCCTAACCTCCCACTTCCAACTCTTGGGGGGGAGCTGGGGACAAAGCAGCCCAAACTCTTTGGGAGCAGCCACTCTAGGGCCCTGAACCCACACATGGGAGCTCAGTGCTGGCCCTCTCTGGTGCCCCCCCCCAGGGGAGGCATGGCCTACTGGGGGTAGGCTGGATGGCTGCTCTGCCCCCATTGCTGGGAGGCTGGGCAAGCAGCAGAGCCTGTGGCCCTGGTCGTCCGTGACACCCTGCAGCGGGGAGAGCCAGGATTGGGCCCATGCAGGAGAGGGCCATGCAGCAAGCAACATGTGTTGCTAAGCTGTGTTCTGGCCTTAGAGGGAAAATTGCCTGGCCCCTGTTGGGGAGCTGGGTCAGCAGGGAAAAAGAGGCAGTGTGGCTTTTCTCCCAATTCTGGCCCTACCCCTGGCACCTCTCTGGTCCAGGGCCCAGCACCTGCTGAGTGTTTGGGTGGGGGACAAGGGTGGCATGGGTGTTGGCAGCCAGAGCCATAACTACAGTGGGGCAAACGGCTTTGCCCTGGGTGGCCTGGAGTGGCTCAATAGAGCTGCTCTATTAGTGTGTTTTGTGGCACCAGTCCCAAGCACTGTTAATTGTAAGGGGCATGTTCCAATCAGAATGCACCCTGGGTGCCACAACAGTGTGTTATAGGTCTGTGGGCAGCAGCAAACATTGCTGACACCCGTTATAGACCTTCTGTCTTGTTTTCCTCTCTTAATCCATTTGAGAGCATAGGGATGTCTGGTTGCATCTACCTGGATGCCAAAATGGCCCTGTTAGTCTAGTTCAGCAAAACAAACAAAAGGAGTCTGTGGCACTCTTAAAGACTAAAACTCATGCAATAAATAAATGTTAAGTCTTTAAAAGTGCAACGAGGTTCCTTGTTTTATCTACCTAGGTGTTGATTGTTGCATTTGATGCACCAGATGTAGTACATAACATTATGATAAGCAGGAGCAATGCTGCTGCTGGAAAGGACCTTGGCTCTGGCCCAAGCCCTTCCCCTACCCCGAGGCCATGCCCCTGGATCCCTGGCTGGGGCCAGGAGTGGCCGCGGGCGGCTGGGCCCTGGATTCCCAGCCAGGGATGGGGATGGAGCGGCTGCTGGGCCCTGGCTCTATGGCCTAATCAGGCCAGAGACTGGGAGAGGTGGGGCTGCCCCAGACCTGGGGCACTGGCACCAGGATTCAGGGCATGGGCCTGTGTACCCAGCGCTAGCAATGCCCCTGATGCTAAGGCACATATAGGAGCCACGCATCTTAAGGGTAGGGCAGCTACCTCATCATAACGAGACCTGTCAGCAGCAGGTTTTGCCACATTTACAGCAGGTCTGGGTTGTTGCAGAGCTGGTATATGGGGCGCTTGCCTCGGATGACTAGCCCTTGTGAGGCAGGCTAGCCTTGAGCACGGGGCACTGGACTAGACTAGGTGCCAACATTCGTGGCGGTCTAAGACTATGAGCTTCAGTTCCCAACTGCTGCAAGGGGTCCCCCAAAGGGCGCAGGGCCCCACTGCACGAGCCGGCGGCGGAGTAAACTGTGCCATTGGCAGGGCGCGAACGCCGCTTCCGGCTCAGTGCCGCGGACCGCGCCCAGAGGCGGAGCCTGCACCAATGAGGTGCGGCGAGGGCGTCACGTGTTAGCAGTGTTCCGCAGCGAGCGGTGCCGGTCACATGACACGGGGGCGAGTGTCACGTGAGCGTCCCAAGATGGTGGCGGCCAAGTGGGCTGTGCCGTGGTTGGCGGCGTCGCTCCGGCCGGTGAGTGATCCTGTCCGTTCCCTTCCCACGTGGGAAGTCTGGGCTGCCCCGTCCTTCCCCGGTGGCGTCTCGGGCACCCACGTTTTCCCCAGATGCGTGGCTGGGAGCCCTGCTCCTGCGCTGGTTGCTAGGCGGGGAGCCCAAGGCAATCTGCCCTTGGCCTGCGGCGGGAGGGAGCACTCAGATGAGCACAGCTATTCATCCTTTGGCTTGGTGACCCAGCAATAGTGCCCAGGGCGTTTCCATAGCCATGTAGCTGATTTCCATGCCCACGTAGGTAGACTGAGCTGTATTTAAGGAGCTGGCCTTAAAAACAGCCCTACATGTACATATTACTGCCTGCATTACCTGGCGACTGGGCTGTTGTTTGTTCATTTATGAGCCTATCTTGCTAGTGACTTCAACTCTGCAGCTCCGTTTTAAAAATAAGCTGCTGTATAAAGTAACAGTGTCTAGGAAGGGCAAAGCTGGCTGATTCATAAAGTGTTGTAAGCTCTTCAATTTTGTTGTGTGTTTCATGTTAGTTGGTGTTAAATCCTGTTTCTGTATCATATGTGAATTCTTCAGCTGTTCTTGAAACAGAAAAGGATTTCTGGCTTTTCTGGTTCGAGAGAAGAGCCTGAGACAGTCCCAAGTTCTCTCCCAAAGACCCAGAAAGCAGAAGGCAAATATAAAAAACACCAAAACTATTTTTATTAAAAAACTCATAGGTTGAGGGATTCACTTGTGATGGTTGAATGTTTGAGCTCAATGGGCAAGTCTACACTGGAAACTAGGTTAGCTTAAGGAAGGTTAAGCTGACTTACTGATGCCTGTGGCCACACAGGGCTTTTATTCAGTGACTTAAGCACTTTTTTTTTTTAAGTTGACTTAATAATAGTATCTCTAAAGGTCGACCTAATGCTTAAGTTGACTTAAGCCAATTTAGATGGGGAATATCCTTTAAGTGTCTCTAATTGGCCTCCAGGCCCCCCTCCCAGAGTTTCTGGCCACTAGGAAGAGCCTGCCATGGCCAGCCATACATCAGGATGAAGCTCTGCCCACTCTCCTCCTCAGCTCTGATCAGGCCTGCTGTATGGTGAAATGGAGGAACAGAGCCAGTGGTGAAAGTGGGCCCTGGCATGGAGCCACAAAGAGATCCTTGATCTCTGGGCCATATGGGGAGGATACAGGGAGACAAAAGGCAGCGCAGTCCTGGTTGCAGGGCAGCCACCCCAACCAGCAGGTATACACCACCATTTCTCAGGGCCTGGCAGAGAGGTGGCACACCTGCAACACCCAGCAGATTTAGGTGAAAATCAAGAACTTCTGCTAAGGCTATCAAAAGGCCTGGGAGGCCATGTTCCTACTGCTACTATAAGAAAGTGGGCTCCTTCCAGGGGCAGGAGAGTGGAAGCCTGGCAGCCCATATCATTGACTCCACTAAGCCCTCTGCTCCTCCAACCATAACCACAAAGAGGGCTTGTTGGATAAGAACGTAGTGCTGGCCCAGCGGGGCCCAGCAACCAGCAGCAGGACACCACACTGGCCCTGGAGACTGACAGTCCAGAGCTTATGTCTGCCCCAACAGAGGACCCAGGTGAAGGGACATCGTGCCAGAACCCTGCTGCACCTGCTGGTGAGTGTTCCCTCCCTATGGGCATGTCTGTGCATGTATGTGGAACAAGGATTGCTGGGGGATATGGTCTGGTGACAGGCGGTGTCCAGGGGTAGCGGGGAGGCACAGAGGCCCTCCCACAGGGGCAGAGGGCCATGTGGTAGAGGGATCTGGAGCCAAGCAGCATGATGGCATGTCTCTAGGTGGGGTAGGGCTGGGGTAGGCAACCCCCGGCACATGTGCCGACAGTGGCACCTAAGCCCATTCAGAGTGGCAAATGGCTCCCACAGCAACTCCTAGGCGGCTTCCTTTGGGTGCAGCTGGAACACGGGGTCCCCCTATGCCTGTGGTTCCATGTGACACAGAAAAAAGCTGTCTGGAGGTGGCTCCTCTCTGTAGTGTGATGCTCACCAAAGGAGCCACTCCGGGCAGCTTCTTTCTGCAACATGGCTGGGAATCCCTGAAAGAGCCGCTTCTTTTTGTGGCGTGCCTGGGAAGTGCTCCAACTTGAGCTGTGACTGCTGCTGAATTTTCAGGCAGTCACCATGTTTTTTCGGCACAGGGGGTCTCCAGCACCAACTGAGGGTCAAGGAGGAACCGGCACAGGTGTCGGCAAAGGTTGCTGACCCCTGAGGTAGGGGAACTGTAGGTGGGAGCGCCAAGGCCAGATAGCATGTGCCAGGTGCCATTGGCATGTGACTTCAGGAGACACCCCTGGGGTGGGGCTTCTTGAGGCTCACCATCATAGGCACTGCACCCGATCTGTGCAGCAGAGCATGGTGGTGTGTATCAAGGGGTCCCTGTTCCAAAGGACAGCAATTGGGAATCAGGGGGACGGTCATGGGACAGCAGCTTCTGTCAGGCTGCATGCTGCACTAGCTAATGAGAGGAACTCTGTTCTTTGCTTCTCTCCAGCAGACCCTGTGTCCTTGACATGTGGCACTCCCAGGGTGCAGCCAACCCTGAGAAGGAGGAAGATGTGTCACTCGTGGAATGAGCTCTTTGAGGAGCTGCTCTGGATCACAGAGCAGTCTGAGGAAGACTTGGTGTGAACAGGAGGATGCACACTGGAGGCTCAAGCAGGGGATGCATCAGACCCGCTCCCCTGCGTGCCTTGAGGAGTGCCTGTACCCTCAGTGGGCCAAGGGTACCCCTGTCCCAGACCCCAAGAGCCCTTGTTGCCAGCAGCCCAGGACATGGAGTTGACACCACAGGCCCAGGACCTGCCTGCCTGAGGCTGGTAGCACTGGCCCCCTACCTGGACCCTCCTCATTCCCACCCAAACACTCTCACTTCCCCCAAACCTCCCAGCCCCCACAGCTCCCTCTGCTGCACCCCGCACCTCCCCCTATGAATAAAAACACTGTAGATTTTATCATGTGTGTTCTGCCTTTTATTGTTTTGGAGATGGGGGGTAGGGGTGGTTGTGGTTATGGTGCCTAGCAGGCTCACCCCTCAGCACTGCTTGCTGAGGAACTGGGCCTTCAGTGTGTTCAGGAGGAGCACTGCTTGCTGCTGGGTCCCCTCCATCCATGGAACTCTGTGGTAAGCCATTTGGCCTTAGCCTCCCAGATGTGTGTGAACCTTTCCGCCCACAGCTCAGACAGGTTGTGGAGGACACAGCACATGCTGATGACCTCAGTGATGGTTTTATCGCTGAGCTGCAGGCAGCTCAGGATGGCCCTTCAGCATGCTTTCAAATGGCTGAAAGCATGCTCAATGACTGTGTGGCACCTGTTGAGCCACCAGTTAAAGAGGTCTATGCTGGCATCAAGGTTGCCCATGTAGGGCTTCATGAGCCAAGGCAACAAGGGTAGATGGCATCTCCGAGGATAATGATGGGCATCTGCTCAGGGATGAAGGTGGCTGCCTGCATGTGCCAGTACAGGCTGGAGTTATGAAGGATGTGGGCATCATGCACCTTCCCTGGTCAGCCTATGCAGCTGTTGGTGAGCGCTTCGTGGGTAGAGTAGCACCCTTTCTGTTTATGTATGCTGTGGCCTGGGGTTCAGATGGGGATGTGGGTGCCATCCATAGTGCCCCTGCATTTGGGGAACCTGAGTCTGGTGAAGCTGTCCATGATCTGCAAATAGCCCAGGGTCATGAGGTGGCCTAGCAGGACCCTCCTGATGGCATTGCAGGCCTGCATCAGGATGGCCCCCAGGGTGGATTTGCGAATCTTGAACTGTTGGGCTACAGAGCGGTAGGACTCTGGAGTTTCCAGCTTCTACCAGGCAACAGCCACTCCCTTGCCCACAGGCAGGGTAGGTCGGAGTCAGGTGTCTGTATGTTGTAGAACTGGGGTGAGCTCGCTGACCAGCTCAACAAAGATGTGCTTCCTCCTCTGGAAGTTCTGCAGCCACTGGTTCTTATCCCAGATGGTGACAATGATCTGATCCCACTAGTCACTGTTGGTTTCACATGCCCAGATGTGATGATGCCCGGAGTGCACTCTGAACATACCAGCTTGCAGGTTTGGTGGGGTGGTTGACCTACTGCAGCCTTCCCCCATGCTGCCAGTTGCCCTGCGAAGCCTGCTCCAGAGCAGGAGAAGGCTGGTCAATAGACAGCAGGTCTTGAGTGCCCTCTTGGCAAATCACATTGGGATCCATGATCTCTTCAGGCTCCAACTTGCCAGGCACATGGTGAGGTTGCTGTGCCCATTTCCTGTTTTAACTGTCTGGTCGAGGGAGCAGTGTGCTTCTCCACTACATTGTGGGACAGCTACCCAAGATGCACCACACCTCTGTCTACCTAGCACCTGCCAGTGTGGACGCAGGCAGTCAACAGAAGTTTTCAGTGTGGACTTTCTAGGTTGACTTAACAGAGCCTCCAGTGTAGACACACCCAACGGTACTGTTGATACCATTTCTTTGTTTGCTGGTATATGAAAGAATTGTAGACACAATTAATGTAAAGAAAAACCATGGAAAAAAAAGTTCTGTGTCATGAATCCTTTCTCTCTCTCTCTCTTTCTCTGTAGATCAGCTCTGGTGCAGCTGGCACCCTTCCTAAGCACGTTAAAATAGTTGAAGTTGGCCCAAGGGATGGACTGCAGAATGAAAAAGTAAGGGATTCTGTTCTCTGTGCTTGGCTCGTGGCAGACAGGTTGTTGTAATAACCTGTTGGTTTAATGTTTGTGCATCTGCTATTTCAACATTGCCATGTGTTACTTGATTCTGAGCCAGAATATTTTTACATTTTACAATGTACTTCCAAAAATTGTTACTTTTACTTCAACTTCCAATACATTTATTTCCCATAAATTGCCAGATGTGTTCTTGTTAGTGCATTTGCCCTTGTTTCTTGACTCATTCTCTTAATTAATTCAACCTAATCTAATTTCTGTTGTGTCTCCCCTAGGTATATATTGAGAGGATATAATAATTAACTCACAAGTGAGTTTATCACATACCTGTATTATAAATTGTGTTGAACTAGAATTCTCTCTTGTATTCAAAAGGGATTTTAGTGTCTGCTGCTGTAGGAGGGTAGCTTGCTAATGTTCTGGTCCTGCAAAGAGTTAAGCACATGCATGACTTTATGCACTTCAGTAACACTATTGAACTCAGTGAGTCTCCCTATATATGTAAATCTAAGCTTTGCTTACAGCTCTATTGCCTAATATATAGTGTGATTAAATTCCTGAGAGCAAACAAATAGAACTGCTAAGGACACATGCAGGGTTGCTAAGCCAGTGAGTGTTAAATAGTATCTTAAGTTAATTACTTTATCTACCTGTTGCAAAATCTGTAAGTCCTGACCAATGTGTGAAGGGTAAAGTCTCTGTGGTTTAGGCAGCAAGAGTTTTGGTACAGCAGAATATCCATTGTTGGCTTGTTGTGTTGTGAACTGTGTTTTGTGGCTGATGCTGGAGAACTCCATTTCATGGGTGTGATGATATAGCTTCTAGTAAGAAGAAATGAGATTCCTTCTTAGCAGTTCAACTAGAGGTGACTGCAGTGCACAAAATGAAGGGGGGCCCTGCATACACCACAACTGCACTTAATAATGGCTGCCAACTCAGCTGTAGCCAAATGCCTTGCATTCTGAGTTATAACTGGGTTTTCATTTAAAGATAAATGTTTTCAGCATAGCTAGGCAAGGGCTAAAGCCTTGCCTTTTAAACTTGCTTATCTTATGGTTTAAGTCCTATCCACCTGGGCCAGACCAAATGTATGGTCAGCCACAGGTGAGCTGGCAGCCACAGTTAAATTTAGTTGCTTTGACTGTGTGGACAGCATAATGCAGAATGGACCTTTAATTGTCTTTGTGACTGACTTCAACTTCTGAGACTGTGCAATGCAACTGTGAATGGTTAGCACTGTAATTATTTTGAAACTAACTTCTTGAACAAGAGTCTTGCCATCCTCTGCTCTGGTACAAGTGCTGGGCTTTGGGTCAGCTAGCAACAGAGTGAAACTGTGAACCGTCATTTCTGTGAACTCAGGATAGAGTATCAGGTTTTACTTAAAGATCATATTGTTGTAGATAACAAAATAAATCTGTTAGCTAATATAGGAGATCTGTATAATCACTTTCAGTTTCTTCTGGGAAGGGGATTTTTCAACAAACACATAATCTTGCAGTATTAACAAGGTTTGTTGTAAAGTAATCTTGTTTCTCTTTCCTCCCTGTAGAACATTGTCCCTACACAGGTGAAAATAAGCTTAATTAATATGCTGTCTGAAACAGGACTTCCAGTCATAGAGGCTACCAGTTTCGTCTCTCCCAAATGGGTTCCTCAGGTTAGTAGCTGAGATTACTTGGGGACTTTATTATCAGAAAATAAGTTTCAGTATGGTTGCAGAAAGCTAGATGGTCCTATTATCTTCTACACTGTTAGCTTTGGCCTTAAACTTTCCTGAATCTGGAATAATTTAGAATTGATTCAGTGTTCTGTTCTCTCTTATAATTAGATCATTTATAGCATTTATTATTTGTATTTATAGTAGGCCCTGTAAGCTCCAGTCATGGATTAGGGCAGGGGTCTCAAACTCAAATCATTACAAGGGCCACATGAGGACTAGTACAGGGCCACATGGGGACTTGTGTGTTTGCCTGAGGGCCACACCACTGAAATCTTTTCATATAATGTTATTGCAAATATGGGTAACGATAGTGTTATTGCAGGCCACAGGAAGTAGCTTTAGGGGCTGCATATGGCCCGTGGGCTGCATGTTTGAGAACCCTGGGTTAGGGCCTTATTATGCAAGACACCGTGTGCACACATAACAGAGTACCTCTCACAAAGAGTTTGCAATTATAAAATGAGATGATAGAGTGAGGGAGCGTATGGTGATAGTGAGGCAGATATGGCTGGTGTGATATAAATAGGGCAGATTAGAGCTTCCCTTTGAGCCCCTGTGAAGAATGAATGCAGATTCAAATGGAAATGCAACTAAGTGCACTAGAGATCCCCTTCTTGAGTAGATCACACTTATGTGAATACTTAAAATATCCCTAACATTGCCAGCATAGTTTTATTTGGCCTCTAGGCTCCTGATTTTTGCTAGTCCCTTGGATTCTCATTTAAGACATGGTCCTAAGAACTTCTTTAAGTCATTGGATAAATAACCTGTTCATACATGCTGCAGTTTTTCTCCATTTGCTGTTTAGATGGCTGACCACACAGAAGTGTTGCAGGGAATTCAGAAATTTCCTGGTGTCAGCTACCCAGTCCTGACCCCAAATCTTAAAGGATTTCAAGCAGCGGTAAGAGAAAAGTATTGTATTTAGGATCTGAGTTCTTTAGTGTGCATTATGCATGTTGTTGTCTGGGTGGGGGCACTTCAAATAAGAGGGAGGTATATAAAAATTGTACTTTATGACATTTCCTACAATTTCAGCAGGCAGATCTTGTAGTTTTTCTAAAGAGGGACTTTCCTAGTGGGGAACTTTGAAATACACTGCTTATGATGCAACACTTTGTGTTCTTGTTTCCCACCCCGCTGCCATTTTTGGGAACCTGCAGTGGTATTTGTCTAAACAAACACTTTAGTCCCACCACCAAATTTCTGCTCTCACTGTGTCCTGGGAAAGTGGCTTTAGTGCTACATTTACAGCTTTGCAATCAGTTCTATGACCTGCTCAGATGTCTCAAACCAAGGATTTATGTTTTTGATGTGGATGAACTGAGAGAGAAATGTGATGCATAAGAGTGAAGCACTTATATTATAAACAGACCATTTTAGAAATTGCAGAGGATATACAGAGCACCCTTTACAAAATAAAACCAGGAGGGAGTTTCAATATGCTCTATACCAGTGGTTCCCAACCTGGAGTCTGGGGACCCCTGGGCATCCACAGATATGTTGCAGGGGGTACACGGAGCCTCTCCCCACTCGCAGCCAGGTCCTGGCAGGTGGATGAGGCCACGGCAGCTCCCCAGGTGGGGCAAGGGCAGGGGGCCACAGCTGCCATGCCTCGGCTCCCCAACAGCATGGGCCATGGTGGCAGCGGTGCTGCTTGCCAGCTGTCCCAGCAGCACTGCCAGAGTGGCACAGGCCAGACTACATAATCAGTCGGGGGTGGGGAGAGCTGCAAAGATTTTTTTTTTTTTGCTTAAAAAGGGGTCCCCAGCCTAAAAAAGGTTGGGAACCACTGCTCTATAGAAAATGTGCTGAAAAATTCTCTTTAGGGGAAAAGAAGTAAATTTTAAAATTGCAAATCCTTCCAGACCAATGACCTCCGTATGATAAGGTTTTGTTCTAGTTATGATCTGTAACTGCACCTCTGGAGTGAATAGAATAGAATCAAATCATAGGATTGGAAGGGACCCCATGAGATCATTGAGTTCAACCCCCTGGGGCTTGAACCCAGGACCTTCTGCATATTAAGCAGCTTTATCCCTTCCGCATATATCTCAGTACAAGCTTTTATAGTAGAACAAATTCTCATTCCATTCAAGTTACTGCTGATAAATACTTGTTTGGCAAAATTTGAAGTGGTACTATTATTACATGACTGTTAGTGATTTGCAGAATCAAAGCTCCACAGTAATCATGCAAGTAGAATGAGAAGAACACTGACTATCCAGTGCAGCCAATGAGAACATTGAATTTAATTTCCTGGTGCTGAGACAGGAGCTGAGGGCCTGTCTGTTGGTTTGAAATCACTGGGAGTGGAAGATGCTCAGGACCTTGTAGGATCAGACCTTTCAAAAATCCTTATTAGCAACAGAAGTGAGTCCTGTTCTTTTTCATCTCCCTGTTGGAAGGTTGCAGCGGGGGCCAACGAAGTGTCTATCTTTGGAGCAGCCTCTGAGCTCTTCACAAAGAAGAACATCAACTGTTCCATAGAGGAGAGTTTACAAAGGTTCAGTGAAGTAATGCATGCAGCACGAGCGGCCAGTATTCCAGTCAGAGGGTAAGGTGCCCCAGGCTATATCAAGCCAGTTTGTTAACCTGTAGTAGTAATGTCAAACCATATTAGGAAGGGTAAGACTGCTGGGGCACGTGAGTAAGCTAGAAGTACCCCAGGTTAATATGGCTGGGGAGGTGATGGCCACTTTGAATGTACTGGTTTGGAGCCATTCACATAGCAGAAAAATAATGCAACCTGTCACCTCACTCCTGTTCCATTTGCTGCTTCTGACCCACCTTAAATTCCCAGAAGCAGAGGTGTAGAACTTCTTCCAATCTCTTTTCTTTCTTTCTTTATTTTTTTAAAACTTTGCTTGCTCATCTCAAGAGCAAGTTGGTGCTGTCAGCATGACTGGAAACTAAATAACCCTAATCCCTTTTCACAGAGCAAATGCTATCTTTGAGGCATATTCCTTTCTTCTACATGTTAAAACATGCTGAGGCCCCCTGTAAAAGTAATCTGTCCTGACTAAGCTCCTGGTTAAGAGTGTAGAATATGACAAGGTCTCTCAAATTCACTTCTTCCAGTGCTGTGGGATGGATGTGAATAGGTCTCTGGCTCAGGGAATAAAATGTTCCTTTCCCAGTGGTAAGCAGATTTCACTGCTTTAAGTTTCAGTTTACTTAATGTTTTAAGTTTATCTTGGTTTCTGTCAAAGGATCCAGAATTTTACTGGTTGGTTGGTTGGTTGATTGCACAAATGTTCCCTGCATTGTGATATGAAGTACTAAACATTTAGCAGATGGGCTGACCCTGGTAATGGCTGCCTGTTTCTTCGTGCACAGGGAATTATTACAGAAGCTGTAAGCTTTTGTCCACAGAATTTCACCCTTGGACTTTCAGAATACTAGCTGAAATTTCCCATTGCTTCTAATGCAGAATATACTGTGACTGACTTAGCCTGTATTTTATTCCCCCCAAAGTTCCCCTGCTAAAGTCAGTCTTTAACGACAGGTATGTCTCTTGTGTTCTTGGCTGTCCCTATGAAGGAAAGATTGCCCCTGCTAAAGTTGCAGAGGTAAGTACATCATAAATGTAGCCAAAGACCCTTTAATCCTCTGTAACCTGGGGACAGGAATCTGGTGCCCTGAGCTGCCAGAACTTTGTAGGATCATACCATTCAAAAATGCTTTATTAGCAACATAAATGAGTCCTTTTCTTTCTCATCTCCCTGTTTAATGTGACAAAATGAGGTGCACCAGGAGATTTAATGATAACATCTTTCACCAAGAATTGGGGGTGTTCTGGCCGGTTGCCAGCTCCGTGAGGAAGTGAACACTGAGACTGATTTAATTGGAAGGGTTGTTTGTCACTTCCTGTCCTCAGCTGTGCATATCTAGAGTTCCCGGGCAGGGGTGTTGCTGGCGGTGGGCATGCCCGGGCACGTGCCCAATCGGGCCGGAGATCCGGGGCCCAGCTGCCAGCTGCCCCGTCCCCAGCCAGGGATCGGAAGCCCGGCTGCCCGCAGCCACGGCGGCCCCGTCCCCCGCCGGGGATGCGGAGCCTGCCGCCCCTGGCGGCGCATGGCCCTGTCCCCGGCCAGGGGGCGGGGCCTGGGGCCCGGGTCCCTCGCCCCCAGCGACACCCCTGGTCCTGGGTGCAGTCTAATGCAGTGGTTCTCAACCTTTTGTAGGTTGTGATCCTTGGCGGAGTTTCACAACCCTATAGAACACACCAGCCCTCCTCTTCCAGGCCAAATCCATCCATCTCCCCAGCTTTCCACAACACGCTTACCACTGTGTGGTGACAGAGTAATGTGTCCCAACATAGTGGTTGAGAAATGTTGGTTTAATGGTTGACATGTTCCACCCCAGAGGTGGCTGCATTTTCAGGGCAAGTGAAATGATCCCTGGCTGTAGCCTGTCGCTCAGTTTGGAAGGTGGTGTGAGTTCCTAATAGCAAATCTGTTTTCTCATTGTGTGTCATGTTGGGGGCAGGTTGCCAGGAAGATGTACTCAATGGGGTGCTACGAGATTTCTCTGGGTGACACCATTGGTGTTGGGACCCCTGGGAGCATGAAGGAAATGCTCTTGGCAGTTATGAAAGAGGTACCCCTTGGGGCGCTGGCTGTTCACTGCCATGATACCTATGGACAGGCTCTTGCCAACACTTTGGTAGCACTTCAGGTAAGTGGTACTTTGTGTCAGTGAACAATATCTGTTGCTGTACATAGGGAGAATTAATAATGCTTTACAGCCCTGAGAATGAGGTAAGAGAGTTCAGTTTTCTGTGCAAACTAAGTACAGGACGTGTCTATCTGAACCTAATTGGCAGGGGCTGGTATCACATCTTGTGATGAATGAGAGTAAAATAAGAGTGCACAAATTGCTTTGCTTATCTGGCCTGCATTAGGGACAGATTGTAACAATTCTCAGAACTGTCCCTTGCCTGAATTTGGTTGCTTCTGCAGCGCAGCACATTCTGAGCCACCCAGAAGTGAGGGACTGACTGAGGCACTGTTCAGTTCTTTTTAACTCTTCCCCAGACCAGAGGTTGCCCATACCTTTGATCCAATTGTTGGCAGAGTTGTTGCTCTGATTTATGGTATGATGGAATCAGACCTGCAGGCAGTTCTAAAAATGCCTATTTTATATTCAGATGGGTGTGAGTGTGGTCGATTCCTCAGTTGCTGGTCTCGGAGGCTGCCCATATGCGCAAGGAGCATCAGGAAATGTAGCTACAGAAGACTTGGTCTACATGCTGCATGGCCTTGGGATTCATACCGTAAGTACAGCTGGCTCACAGCTGTCGTGGTATTGCCAGCTCACACTGCTGTCTCTAATGGGGCGTCTGTGTTTCTATCAGGACTGGATATGTGGGTTTGAAACTTGACCTACGGAATTTCCCACTGGCAGGCATAACTTCCTGGTACTTGTGTGGCTGCCACATGAACACACTGGGGCTCTGTTTGACTGAAAAAGTCTTGTCTGTCACACCAAGGGAGAGGCATGGAAGTTGAAATTCATAAACCTAGGTGGGGTTGCATTAAAACACACAGCCATAAAACCCAGCCCACAATGAATAGTAATAAGTAACAAACTTCCTACATGCCACTTTTCTACAAATGCAGAAGGGGAAAAAATATGGGTAGATGTGATCATTGTTTGAGTCAAAAGTCATTCTGTCCCCATCCCCTCCCCCACCAGCCCTACTCCTGGATTTACCTTCACTCCTTTATATAGTGCCTTTGAGCTTGAGCTTCCCCCTACTCTCCCTCCCTGCATGCTAAGTAATGCATGATTTGAAATACTAGTGTTGGAGTTGCATTAGTAAAGAACAGAAGTTACCAGGTGTCCTACCAAAATAGTGTACTATTTCCCCAAGTTGCCCGCTAGTCTGCAATATGGGTGGCATGTAGTTTTTCCTGGGTATGTCATAGCTGCTGTGCAGTCCACCCAGCCAGGGGTATGAACAAACTATTGCTGTATCTCTGTCTCGTAAAGGGTGTGGATTTACAGAAGCTGATGGAGGCAGGTGTGTTTATCTGCAAAGCTTTGAACAGAAGAACCAGTTCAAAAGTGGCCCAGGCTTCCTGCAGACTGTGACATGGATCAGTTTGTCCTCTGACAAGTCAGCAAGGAAAGCATCAATGAGGATCTGGAGCCTGCCAAGTTTATATTTGCTGCCTGGGTTGTTGTTAAATACTCCCTTGTGGACTCTGGACATGGCAAAGGGAAGATTATATATAGTGGAACCTACAGCAAAATGAAATAACACTATACCAGAACTAAATGAACATGTTGCACATCTCTAAAGAGAGAGGGGAGCTAGCCTCTGACAATTATTCATTGTGAAATAGACACACTTGCATCTGAAGGAAGAATGGACACAAGGGCTGCCTTTACAGAAAGAACAGAAGGCAGCAGATGCCAATTTGAGCTTTCTTGACAGGGATAATGTGTTGGGTGGTTTCTTTTTCAGTTTGATTTTAACATGGATCTCAGAACAGCATCCACCCACAGTAATTACCAGATCCAAGGGGGTCATCATCACAGGACTAAAACTACAGTTCTATTGAATTAACACACTTTCTTTGGGTCTGATTTGTTCAGTCCTGTCAGATCAGCATGGAGCAATCTGTCCTTGCATCACAAGCAAAAGTTGCAACTGAAATCACAAGGAAGCACATTTGTCCTTTAATTAGGAATGAATGTTAGGAGTGTTGATCTGGCTTTTGATTTTAGCTCTTAGAGTTCAGTATTGGAGGATGGTATGGGTTGTAAGAAGCTTTTTAGATATTTGTTAATTATTTTAGGAAAGGATACAGATTTAATCATCTAAAATAATGAGTAACAGAAATCTGGTTTGTTTAAACCAGGGGAAAAACAACTGTTTGGCAAGAAATCCTATCAAGATAACTACTTTGTGAGCAGCATACTAATGGATGAGTGGGAAAGTGCCTTATAGTTACTGAACTGTAGAGAAAATGTAGTCGGATGGAAAAAATTAAATAGTGTAATTTTGTATTTCAGTTGAATTACTCATACCCGCTGGAATTGTCTGCCATTCAACTTCTATGGAACTCTTATTAAAAAAAAAAATTAAATGCCTTTTCAAAGAAGTAAGGATTACTAAAAATAGCCTGAGCCAATTTATTAATATAAAAGCTTGTATTAATGGCAGGTGGGCACCTGTTTCATTGTTTATCTGTGCTCGTTATGACATACTTTCTTTCCACAGGGAGGACATTTATTGTGCCCACAACTTTTCTGCAACACAACAGCATTGTAAATATGTTCAGTTATGTAAGATCAACATATTATATCTAAAATTAAAAGTGACAGTGTTGGGGGTCCGTTAGTGTCCCTAATGCCAGGTTAGTTTTTAAAAATGCATTATATTGTTATAGCATGAGTAATCATGAAACTGGTGCTTGTGCTTGTATTTGGGTTCTTTTTAACTCCTTGCTGTATTAACCTTCCTCTGAGCCACAGGAAGGGAGATAATTCCCAGGGTACAAACTTGCTTTAACTGGTATGGACAGCAACAATACAGTACAGCCTCAACCACGGGCTGGTGAATTGTAGAGTTAATCTGGACTAGACTAACACGGCTATCCCTTTGGAAATTAATCTGGATCTGCCACTGGAGGCGATGTTGGAACTGAGGCATAGTCCGTCCTGGGAACTGGTGAGCATGAAACCATGCCTTGAGAAACCTCCCTGCAGCTGCCATACAAGCCCCTTTGTGAACCACTTTGCCCCCTCTAGCCTAGGAGCTGTGCCGCAGGGCGGCTGGAGGGGAACATCTGGTTCCCTGAGGTCCTGCTCCTACAGTGGGGAAAGGGCTGGGGGGACACATTGCAAGGCCCTGCTCCCTAGGCCACCTCCCCAGGCTGCAGTATGACACTGCCCTGGGAAGGGGGGGTTCAGCTGCTGCCCCTTTGTGAAACAGGCCCATGGGGGGGGAGCACAGGGGCAACTTGCCCCAGGTCTCACCAAGGAGGGGTCCCTGCTGCCCTGTCCCCTGCCTCAGCTTCTGACTCTGTGTCCTGGGCTAGGGTTACCAGATACCAAAGCATGAAAAGGAGAACAGTAGAGGACACACGGAGAAAATGTTTTATTAACATAACTCATTACCATAATGTGTCATGGAAAATGGAAAAAGATTAATGAATGCACCCCCCAAATGCCTCCCCCCCCACCCGACCTACTGCCCCCCATCACATCCCTCTTTCCCCACATCCCCACTCCAGCCCTCCCAACCCCCCATGTGCCAGCTCTCCAGCGTCACTTCAGCGCCCCTTAAGCCCCCAAACCCCTCCCTATCCCACCATCCTGACCCCTTCTTCCTACCCCGCACCCTCTCCCCTGCTGCCCAGCGCTCCCCTGACCCCTTCCCAGGCCTCCTTACCAGTGGGGCGCGGACCCGCAGCCGGCACTCCCCGTTCGGCCCGGTAGGTGTCGGGGCCCCTCCAGCACCGGGAAAGTGGAAGGGGCGGCCGGGCTTGCTCCAGCCCGCAGCCCATGCAGCCGGCATGCTGCCTTCCCGCCCATTCCTCTATTTTTAGGGGCCCCGGGAACGCTTCCCCCTAAAAATAGGGTGTTTGGGGGTATGCCGGCGTACTGCAGCTCCTGTAAGGAAAAAGCCAGACACAAACATGTATTTTTAAAGTAGCTCCCGGGCGGAACAGCGGAAGGGAGGATCTGGTAACCCGATCCCGGGGGAGCACGGGGGCTGGGTACGGGGGTGGGGGTTGTATATACGGAGCACTGGCGGCCCTAAGTCCTCCGGGGGCGCCTGTTGCGAAGTGGAGGGACCGATCGGGGTGCGGAACCCCAGGCTCCCTTTTCACAAGAATGGTTTAACCCCCCGCCCCCAAGCTGGGGTGGTTTGGTCTCAATCTTTTCTCCCTTCCACCCCCGGCTGCGGTGGACGGAGCCAATCTCTCGGCGCCTCTCTGGCCCGCGCGGCCGGAGCCACGTGCGGGGCTCCACGTCCGGAGCTCCGCTTTTCGCCTCTTTTGGCCACGCTGCGGCCCCGTACGGCGGCGGGAAGGACACGTTTCCATGGGGAAGCGGCCGCGTGTCGCTGAGGTTGGAGGCGGGGCTTCTCGGCTTAAAGGGGCGGCGCGCGCCCCACGCCCGGCGAGCGTGAGCGAGAGCCGGGAAGAGCCCGGGGAGCGGCTCGGGTGAGTGGCGCCCTTGGGGGCGGGAGGATCCCGGATGGCGCAGGGGTGTGGCCCCCAGCTATGGGGTCCTGCCCCGGTCGAGTCACGGCCCCGCTAAGAGCAGTGAGATCTTGGGGTGACCCCCACCCCTGGGGATGCAGGCTGCAGCTGGGGATCCTGGCAAGGGCCATTTGCACCCCCATCTCCATGCTTGGAAGCCAGCCAGGGGCCTGGGTCAGGGGCGAGGGGTCACAGCTGGCAGTAGCCATAGGGGTGCCAGGACTTGTGCCCCATTGACAGTCTCCAGAGTCCAGGTTGGTGGGCAAGGCAGGGCCCTGGTAGCTCCTGCTGGGAGAATTAGTTTTATTCTGTCCCAAAGCAGGGATTCAGGCCAGTAGCAGTGGGGCGCTCTTGGCCTCCCCCTGGCCAAGGGAGCGGTAGGTTCCAGCTCAGTCTCTCAGCATTGTTTAGAGGCAGCTTGCCTAAGGTGAAGTGAACAGGTTGTAGAACAAGTAAAATAAGTGAAAACCGGTTTTGCACCTTAACTGAGCTTTTTATGGGCAGTGGAGGCAGCAACAGAGATGCAAGGGAGCCAGAGAGCCTGGCTGTATGAAAAATACAGCCGCACATTGATAAGATTATTATAACCTTCTGTTGCATCTTGGCCTTGTCCTGGACTTAGACCCACAGAGTGAAGAGAGCCAGCTGGTGCAGGATATACTCCCCATGAGTGAACAAAGTACTTTGCTGCAGCTTAACTGAGGGAGG
The DNA here is from genome assembly GCA_007922195.1 of Podocnemis expansa. Taxonomy (NCBI): domain Eukaryota; kingdom Metazoa; phylum Chordata; order Testudines; family Podocnemididae; genus Podocnemis; species Podocnemis expansa. The sequence goes on from ML681963.1 coordinate 49,181,508, forward strand.
TTTCATTGGAAGCAGGAGCGTCGCTGGCCCCGGAAAAGACCCGAGGCTCAGCGTGCTGGGTCTCGGGGCTCACGTGCTGCCGCTGCAGGTGGACCCAGGGCTCGGGCGCTGGGACTCGGGGCTCAAGCCTCCTCAGCCTGGCTCCAGTGACGCCCCGGATTGGAACATGTGCAAATGCTAACAATCTGAAAACTGTTTTGGTTATAGCGGGTATAAAGACCCGTGGGTCCAGTCACATGCACTCAGATTTCATTATAAAGATGATAGAATTGTGTGGCAGAAAGAGGAAGGTTTTGTACAGTTAGGTGGGAGAGGAAACCAAAGCAGGTAGAGCCCTGCACGAAAGATGCATGGAGCCATAACCAATACCATAATCTGCAAGAGATGGCTTACAGATACAATGCGGGTATCTGTGGCCTAGCCCTGCACAGATACAAATATATGGATCTGTATCCAATCTGTCTGCACGAAATGGTCCATGGGCACATGCAGATGTGGATGTCCACGGATTTGCAGGGCTCTAACAGCAGGAATTTAGTGCAGCACCAAGTAGTATTTCAAAGCTCTTTACACACAATATCTAAGCTTCATAAGAGCCTAAGCTAAGTGTAAGTGTCCCATTTTACACCTGGGAAAACAGAACAGAGATGTTAGATGACCTGGCTAATTAGCACCATGAGCCTGTGGCAGAGCCAGGGATCCCTGCTCACAGGCCTCTGAGCCCCCTATTCAGTTTAGGTTATGTAATCTGAGGACTTGGTTTACAGGTTTGGGGTTTTTTTTTCTTAGCCTTAATTTATTATATAGCAGCGTACGGTAAGCAAAAGACTGGCCTCTCTGCGCAACAGAATGCAAATGGTTCAGTTTCCCTGCCATTCTTTTGCTCATTTCCTCTTTCCTGGAGTAGTTTGCTGAAGGTGGAGAAAGTGTACCTGGCAGCTGGAGATTTGCAGCTGTCGTGTACTGAGGGCTGTGCCCCCTTCGTCCCAGTGGCTGTGCCCATTGAAAACAGAGGCTGAGCTCACATTTCAGACCTTTCCTGTTAAACCACTTAGAAAAAGAAATCCAATCATTGGCCTGCACAGTGTCAGCCAGAAGACTCCTGTCCTTTGCAACCTACCCAGAACGTGGCTTGTGATGCTTAAAGGTTCTGTGGGTCCCTTAGAGCGATTCTCAGTAACTTGCATCTGACGCAGTGGGTTGCAGCCCACAAAAAGTTATGCCCAAAGAGGTTTGTTAGTCTTGAAGGTGCCACAGGACTCTTGTTGTGTTTGCTATACAGGTAGTCCTCACTTAGTGACCGGGTTCCGTTCCTGAAACCTGGTTGATAAACGAATTGGTCACTAAACGAGGAGCAGCCCTTACCGGTATTTCAGGCATAATGTACTTTACTGGTAGTGGGTTTTTCAACCATCGGTAGATAGTTTTAATGTCACCTTTGCATCATTTATAACATTTTTAATATATATTTTAAATGTTTTAAGCTCTAATGTACTGAACTTAGTTTGCATAGTGTACTGTAAATATAGGTAATCTGAGAGAGTTGATGCAAGTTCTCGTACATCGCCATAATACCAACTCATCAGAGAGCCGGTCATAACTCTGAGGGGTCACTAAACGAGTAGGTCACTAAGTGAGGACTAGCTGTATACAGACTAATGTGGCTACCCCCCTGGAACTTTTCGATAAGGAAGTATTCTGTACATCAGCAGCTAACTTGGGAGTCAATAGCTGCCTGGTTCCGGCTCATAGTCTGTGCTGGAGGCTAGTATCTGGCTTTACATTAGGGTATTTAAACACATACGAGATGCACAGAGCAAGGGGGATGGCTTTGGGGGCTCTAGCTGTCCTTCTCACTGTTTAATAATGTATAACAGTAGTTCCCAACCTTTTCTCTGCTGTGGCACACCTTGATACTGCTAATTATGTTGAGGCACACAATGATTAATTCATGAATATTTAAATTAATTCATGAACCACAGCACACTGATGGGGGAATGCTGCTATATGTGGGTGGTAGGGGTAGCAGGGCAGCAATGGCAAGAGGGGGAGGGGAGGTTGGGGTGGCAGGAGAGAGTGTGGGGTGCAGAGCAGGGCAGAGGGGCAAGGGTGGCCATGTGGGAAGCAGGGCAAGGGTGGCAAGAGAGGAGAGTGGAAGGGTGGGCAGGAAGGGAGTGGCTATGCACGGTGGCAGGAGGGAAGGGCAGGGGAGCATGGTGTGGCACCCCCTTCCCTCCAGCAGTTCTGCCATCCTCAGCACCCTCCATTCCCCAGCAGTTCTGCCACCCACAGAGCCCACTTCTCCAGCAGCTCCAGTCAGCACCCACTTCCTGCAGACACTCCCTTCTGCCAGCAGCTCTGCTACTCCTGGTGCTCTCCCCTGCCCCCACAAATCCCTGCCACCTGAAGTGGCCCCCTCCACCCTAGCAGCTCCCTGGTGCCTGTGGTAGACCCTCCCCTCTAGCAACACCCTCCCCTCCAGTGGCTCCCTACTGCCCCCAGTGGGCCCCTCACCAGCTTCACTGGGGCCCCTGTTGGGCCCCACCAGTCTTCACCAGTGGTGGTGTCTCCAGGTCCCTGGCTAGGGCCGGACACCAGCGGTCGCATCCATGGGTCCCTGGCCAGGGCCAAATCCTGCTTTGCTGGTGGCTATGGGTCCCCAGCCTGCATGCACTCCCACCAGCATCAACATCCCTCAGTCCTGTCTGGGCCTGGATGTTGGCAATGGCAGTGCCGGGTCCCCAGCTGGGGCAGGATCCTCCAGCTGTCAGCAGCCCTGGTTCCGCAGCCAGGCCAAATTGAACCATAGGCAGCATCCTGAAGTCCCTAGCCAGGGCCAGATCCTGCCACCAGCGGTTGGACACTGGTGGCAGCTCCTGGATGCTGACAGTGGCTCCTCAACCAAGGCCGTGGTCAGATCAGGTCAGTGGCAGCCCCAGGCCCCAGCCAGGGCTGGTTCTGCTGCTGCCGGTGGTCCCAGTTCCCCAGCTGGGGCTGGACCCCCATGGTGGCTCCTGGACTTTAGCCAGAGCTGGATCCCACTGCCACTGACAGCTCCAGGGTCTAGCCGGGGCCAGATCACATCACTGCCAGAAGCTCCGGGACTGGATCCTGCTGCTGCCAGCAGCTCTGGGATTCTGCCCAGGACCAGATCCAGCCACCACCAGTGGCCCCAGGACCATGGCCAGACACAGATCAGCTCAGAGGCAGCTCTGGGCCCCAGCCAGGGCTGGTCCCGCTGCAGCTGGCAGCTGTGGGACCCTGGCCAGGGTCAGATCCCATCACTGCTGGTGGCCCCAGATCCCTGCCAGGGACTAGATCCTGGTGGTGGCTCCTGGACCTGAGGGAGGGTTGGTGTCATCTGCAAACTTGCTGAGTGTGCAATCTCCATTGACAGCAACTCTGGGTCCCTGCTTGGGACCGGATCCTGCCTTCAACAGCAGCAGCTCCTGGACCCTGGCCTGGGCTAGATCCTGCCTCTGGGACCCCAGCCAGGGCTGGATCCCAGATGCAGCTCTGGGACTATGGCCAGGGCTGGATCCCTCTGGGGATAGATCCTGGTGGTGGCCACAGCTAGGATGGACCCTGCTGCCAGCTGTGGCCACTCTCTGCCTCCTTGCTGAGGCAGGAGCAGATCCTGGCTGGGACTCAGGGCTGCCGCCAGGGTTGCCCTGGTTCCTAGCTGGGGCCTGCTCCTGCCTCTGTGGGGCTCCCACCAGCCCTCCGCCCACTGGTTTTGCAGGGGCACCCCAGTGGCTTTCCAGCCCCAATGCCAGCCCCTGGTCCCCCCCAATCCTATTCACACCCCCTTGCCCCAGCCTATGTTTAGCGGAAGCCAGCAGATGCAAACTTGGCTAGCACCTCTGCTTAATATGCAGAAGGTCCTGGGTTCAAGCCCCAGGGGGCTGAACTCGATGATTTCATGAGGTCCCTTCCAACCCTGTGATTTGATTTGATTCTATTCTAAACTGCATCTGCAGCAGGTTTTTCTCACCCTGTGGGCTGTGCAAGGAGAAGATTTAAAATAACCCCAGCTTCCACGCAGATCTCACAGCACACTTAAGGAGTTGTACTGCGAATGATTGATGTATAACCCTCCTACCAAGGGACTGTAGAAGCTCATAAAGCAAGTGACACTAGTAACCCTGGAGCTGGTGCAAAATCCTTTGCTGTGTTGATGCAGTTGTGCTGCTGTAGGATCTCTGGAGTAGCCACTGCGAGCCGAGGGATCTAATTCAGGGGTGGCCAAACTTATGGCACTCAAGAGCCACACAAGTTGCTTATTAAACCTTCAAAAGCCGCACTGAGGCATGTAGCCATATACTTTTACATGCTAAACTGACTTGCTGAGATTCTTCCACGAGCCACATTTTTTCATTCAAGAGCCACATGCAGCTCCCAAGCCACAGTTTGGCCACCCCTGATCTAATTAATCCACCCCTTGGGAGTGAGTGAAACTCGACCACCAACACAATACTGTTCACACCAGCGTCTGTATCTGTAACTTAAGTCAACTGGAGGGTGGTTTATTCACACCCCTGAGTAAAAAAAGTGGCAGCATAGACCTAGCCTTAATCTGGATGGTTAAGTGCTGTCTGAAAAGAAGGGAGAATGGGAACTGCCATGGAAGAGAGAGCAGCTGGCAGGGGCAAAGCCAGAAGTGCCAGTGGGTATGCTTTAAACACCTGAGTCGGGCCTGTCTTGCACCTTTCAAAGGGATAGCTGCGTTAGTCTAGTCCAGCAAAAAACCAAGGAGTCGTGTGGCACTTTAAGATTAACAGATTTATTTTTCGCATGAGCTTTTGAGGGAGAAAATCCTACTTTGTCAGCTGCTTCGAAGATGGGTGAACTTACAGAATGGAATGAAAATAAATGCAAGGGGGTGTAAAACATAGGATCAGGTCATACAGTAACAGCAAATCAGAGCAGTTGTTAGGCTCAAACCCTGGGAAGCCTGAAGTCAAACAACTGCTCTGATTTGCTGTTACTGTATGACCTGATCCTATGTTTTACACCCCCTTGCATTTATTTTCATTCCATTCTGTAAGTTCACCCATCTTCGAAGCAGCTGACAAAGTGGGATTTTGTCCCATGAAAGCTCATGCGAAAAATAAATCTGTTAGTCTTAAAGTGCCACACGACTCCTTGGAGTTTTTTTTTGTCTTGCAACGACTGTCCTCCACTGGGGGCTCGTGCTCAACGTGCTGTATGAGTAGTGCTGGGAGGGGAAGGCCTGGCCAGACTTTGCTGTATTTCCTGGCATTAGCTCACCCTCATAGCCCTTATACTAAGTCAGTCTGCATGCAGGGCCTCATACTGTCAGCCCAGAAGAAAGTGGATTTGTTGGTTAACAGAGTCCATTCATGGAGGAGCCCCTTGCATCATTTCCTGCTCAGGCATCTCCTGCTCCCTTGAGAGCAGAAGGACAGATGCCTCCTTGAGCAGGGGCGTTAATAGGTAGGTTGTGCTGAATTGTCCTCAGGGCATCTGGAACTAAACTGTTGGTGCATTATAGGGGCCTGTGTGTGAGGCAGGGCTGGAGGTGCATTTCCTGAGGGCGGGCTGTACTAGACACCACAGCTGAGCAGCTGATGATTCATGGGCAGAAGAGGGCGGATCTCCCCACAGACATAGGTGTTGCTGGAGGGGCAGAGACTTCCATCTCCAGCTGCAGAGCCACTTTTCCTGCAGTGACCCAATGGAGGCCACAGGAAGGACTAGGATGCCTTTCCACAAGGAATGTAACCTTTGACTCCTAAGCAAGGCTGATTGAGTAACATACTGCCTGAAGTGTGGGACAACAGCTTTGGTGGGCATCCTCTGGAGAACCTACTGGCCCAGAAGGTCCCCATTGCAGAGAGGAAAAGGGATTTGGCTCTGCTGCCACCTTGCTAGAGCTCAGCCCTTAAAGAAAGAGCCTCTTCCTCCTGATCAGCTAATGTGAACAGGCCCAGGACTCTAAGCAGGTCCCTGCTTCTCTTGTAAGGACAGGCTGTGTCCTTTCCAGGAAAGGGGGCTGGGCTTCTTTGTTCCTTTGACTAGGTATGGAGCAGGTCATTTACTGTTGTCAAAAAGTCCCTGCCATCTCCATTTTGGGATGAGGTTAACCTGAGTTTCACCTGATACTGCTTTTCTCTGCATCTGAGGCTGAAGTCTGCAAGGCCTGTGTTGACAGGGTATCATCTTCTGGGCATCTCTCCGGACCTCACTGCCTGGTTGGTCTGGTTCAAGTGCTAATTGTCTCTTGGCAAAGCCTTGTGGGCTGCTTTGGGATTGGTCATGCTGTCAGGCAGGGGACTGCAGCCTCTGGTAGGGGTGAAGAGTCTCAGTTTGAGCTCTTGTTCTGGGAGGCAGCATAGGCTAATGGGCTGAGGACAGGATGGAAATCCAGGAGCTCCTGTGCACTAACCCCAGACTGCTATGCTGCTATGTCATGTGATCTTGGGAAAGTTGATTCACTTCTCTGTGCCACAGATGAGGAAACAGAAAAACAGAACTAATCCCTTCTTCACAGGGTCACTAGTGAGCATTTGCTAACTGCTTTGGAGATGCCGAAAGCTGGTATTGACGACGTCTCCTAAACCCTCTCTTTCAGGAAAGCTCCACGCAGGTGGAGTTGCTCCCATGCAGGATGTTTATCATGTTTCCAGGAGGTTCTCATGTGCACTTAGCAAATATCCATTGATTGGTCCTGAATGATCTGGTGACCCACCCCCAACTTTCCCACAGCCATTACAACAGAAATCAAAAGGGGCCCAGGGATGCCTGTTGGAAAGAGAGGCTAAAAATTAAGGGTGTTTAGCTTTGAGAATGGGAGCAAACTAGAGCAGACATTACAGAACGTAAAACAATGAATGGGCAAGAGAGGACACACCATTTGTCATAATACAAGCCCAAGAGGATATCAGTAACATTGGGAGGCAGCACAATTAAACCTGAATGCATTTGTACGTGAGGTAGACTCAGTCTGTGGGATCATTGCCACTAAATGCCAATGAGGCCAAGATCTTAGTAGAATTCAAATAAGAATGAGTTGTTTCTGTGGAGGGTCATTACAGGGGATCAGTGATTAAACCCTCATGATTCAGGGCAAAAGACAAGTGGTAGAATCCAGATTTTTGGGGGGCATTTGGGGTGTCTCAGAGCCCTATGAACAGGTTACTGTCTTTAATGATCCAGGCTACTGTTGGAGCTGGGATCCTGGCTAGATGGACCCGTAGGTTGGATCTGATATGGCAGTTCTAGGCTCTGTCTAATTTCCAAGGTTCCCATCACTGTAGTGTCTTGTCCCCCAGAATGGCCCTTTAATTCCATTCATGGTCCCACTCAAGTGTATTTTCCCATCCTGTCCTAGGGGAGGATGGCAGAGAAGATCCTTGTGACGGGTGGAGCTGGGTACATTGGCAGTCACTGTGTGCTAGAGCTAGTGGAAGCTGGCTATATCCCTGTGGTGATCGATAACTTCCACAATGCCATCCGAGGTAAGCAGAATTGCTGGTGCTGTCCCCAAGGACTCTGGCCTGTGAGAGCCTGTGGTCCCTGATGACTCATTCAAGATCTGATCTCTCGTGGCATTCCAGAATAACCTGTTTCCCCAGGGAAAGATGCTCTTCCTGAAAGCCTGCAGCGAGTGCAGGAGATTGTGGGCAAAAGGATTCTTTTCCAGGAGTTGGATATCCTTGATGAGGCCGCCCTGCAGGAGCTCTTTCAGAAGGTGAGCACATGAGCTAGCGACAATACTTGTCCCTAGAGGGGAGATGAGAAGTGTGCATTTTCTGCTGCACATGGTGCTGAACTGCCAGGAGGAAGCTGTTTGGAACAGGTGTTGAGATGATAGGGTGGTGCTGTTACACCAGCAGCAGTGAGACAAGCCATCCCAGGGTGCACAGGGAGGCTGTAAAGATGGTCAGAAAATTGTTGCCTTTTCCTCAATGGAAAATTTCAGTGTTTGTGTTTTTGGCAAAAAATCAAAACCTTACAAATTCCTGCCAGAAGCAGGATGAAAACCAAAAATGTTGGATGTGGATGTGTCACAGCAGGGCATCGTGGGAGTCATAGTTTGGATGCTTCCCATCCCTGTTCTTCAGGGGCCAGGTGTCCTGGGTGCACTGCCCCTCCGATAACAGTTGCCGCAGCGCATCTTGGGAGATGCAGTCTGGCTGAGGAACATGAGCCAAAGGGAAGAATGGGAGCATGAGGCACTTGAACTACAACTCCCAGGAGCCACTGTGATGGTATTTCCTAATCAAAGTGTGGGCATTTTCAGGTGTCTGAAGTTCTTCTGGCCTAAAGCTGAATGTTTCTGTGAAAAGCAGACACTTTGTATAGAAATGTTTTTACTCAGAACCCCAGTTTTCTGTCAAAAAACAGTTTTGACAGAAAAATCTTGACGAGTCCTAGGGCTTTTTGCTGCTGTGGTTAACCCAAGATTTTCCCCACAGACTCTTGACCTCATTATCTCCCTTGTAGCACTGTTTTTCAGCTGTGATGCACTTTGCGGGGCTGAAGGCCGTTGGGGAGTCCGTCCAGAAGCCCCTGGAGTATTACAAGGTGAACCTCATGGGGACCATTCGGCTGCTGGAGGTAAGTAGGGCCCTTGTAGCAGGGTGCTGGGACACCCAGAACTGCCCCAGTGCCAAAGGCTCAAAGGCACATGAGGCTGGGAATGAGGACAAATAGCTTTGGGCCATCTCCATCCCAAAAGGGTGAAAGGGCTGGGGGATGCACAGAGACTTTGTGGGGAAATTGCAGGGAGCTGTGCCTGCGCCCCACTCAGTGAACATGGAGCATAAAGATCCAGTGAGAAGCATAAAGACAGCTGGGGAGTAACCCTTTGTCCTCTTCCAAAGGGGCAGCTGTGCTAGTCTAGTAAAGCAAAAAAACCAAGGAGTCTTGTGGCACTTACAGACTAACATTATTTATCACATGAGCTTTTGTGGGAGAAAAATCTCACTTCGTCAGATGCTTTGAAGAGGGGGATCTTACACTCCCCTGCATTTATTCTCATCCAATTCTGTAAGACATGGGACAGGTCATACTGCAGTAGCAAATGCTCTGAAAGCTCATGCGATAAATAATCTGTTAGTCTTTAAGTGCCATCAGACTCGTTGCTTTTCCTTTGCCCTCTGTAGCTTAGAGTATCTGGCTGGGAGGGGATCAGGCAGGCTAACACATGTCCCCGCAGGTTTACAAGGTGGTGTCAACTGTAGACAGAGCAGAGGGGAAAGCCAGGAGAGTTACTGGGCAAAAGAGAGTGAAGGATGAAAAAGACCCTCTGACTGCCTGGGAAGAAACCCTGGGATTTCTTCTCACTGTTCCTTGGCTGACCTGATGTTCCTCTGCATTCTGGCCTTGGATTGCTGTGGTCAGGGTGCAGGTGAGAGCGTATCTCAAGAAAGCTGAAGCACTGCCCTGGTGCGAGTGATTCAGTAGATCAGGGGTCAGCAACCTGTGCCAGCCCCTGTGTCAGCACTGCACCCTCAGCAGGTCCCGGGGGGCCCCAAAGGGGGGTGGAGCCAGGGACTCTGGGTTAGGAGGGAGGATGCTAGGGTCCCTGGGGGCAGGTGGCTCCAGGGTGGGGTGGGGGGTATGGCTGAGCCTCTCCACTCCCTTCCACTGTGGGGACTGACCCTGGGCCCTGAGCCATGCAACTCCACCCTCCCCTGCACCAAGCCAACTCCCAAGCCCTGCCAAGCTGCTTGCTCCCTCCCTCCCCCTCACGCTGTCGTGCTACTCTGGCCCTCGAGCCGCTCTGGCCCCCTGCGCCAAGCCACATCACTCCTGCCCCCTACGCTGAGCCGTGCCGTGCTGGCTCCTGAGCTGTGCTGACTCCCAAACCTTGCCGAGCTGCTCTGGGCCCCCGGAGCTGTGCTGAGCCACCCCCCAAGACTAGTGGCACTGCACCGCCTCCCGAGCTGAGCTGTGTGGCCTACACTATCCCAGCTTTTGTAGCCCTGATAGGCCACGCTTGGCGGTGGGGCCAGTGGGGAAGCCTGAGCAGCACGGCTCATGTACCAGATTTAGCATACGTGCTGGGGGTTGCCGACTCCTGCAGTAGATGGGTCTCTTCTCAGTGAGATCTGACCCCACTGTGGTACTAGGGGGTGCTGCACTTTGGATGTGATGTAACACAGAAATTCTGGTTGAGTGTGATTGTTAATGGTCCCCCACTATGACTGGTAAGAGTCAGGGTGTTAGCCTTAGTTTCTGGGCCCAGTTATAGTTTGAAATTCTATTCTGCTTCTCTAAGTGCCCCCAGTTATTTCAGTTGGCAGCAACATTCCTCACTTCCTGGCCAAGTAATTTGCACAGTATTTTTGAGTGCTGTGAACAAGCTGCTGTGATTCACCCCAGAGGTTGCAGCATTTCAGTGGTGGGCGACATAGGTAGACTGTACATCAGTTTTGTTCAATTCCCTTTATAAAGGGCTCTTGTACATGTGTCCTGTTGTTAGGGGGCAGTTTAGCACTAGCTAAAATATACATCAGGCATGGCCAAACTGCAGCTCAGGAGCCACATGTGGCTCTTGAATGAAAAAGTGTGGCTCGCAGAAGAACATCAGCAAATCAGTTTAGTCGGTAAAAGTATATGGCTCAGTGTGGCTCTTGATTTCCGTAAGTTTGGCCACCCCTGATATACATAGAGCTTTCTGTTGTCAAGCACCTGGGAGAGGCTTTCTGTGGCTTGACAATGGACAGGTCCCCGCCTTCTTCTCTCAGACAATGAAAGCACACGGAGTGAGGGACATCGTATTCAGCAGCTCAGCCACAGTGTATGGAGATCCAGCCTACCTCCCCCTGGACGAGAACCACCTGGTTGGGGGCTGCACCAACCCCTACGGCAAATCCAAGTACTTCATTGAGGAGATGATAAGAGACTTGTGCAAGGCTGAGAAGGTAAGAAGCCCCCCAATCCCCACAGGCCCTTTGAACCAGTGAGACTGGGAACCAACAAACTGGGCTTCCCATCAGGTGGGACCTAGGTCCAAATTGTCTCACCAGCATTCATGGACACATACCCTATGTTCACATGGCAGTCTTATTTCGAAACAACAGAGGTTGTTTTGAAATAAGAAGTGCCACGTTCACATGACGTACCGTTGTTTTGAAACAATGGGTTCTGTTGTTTCGAAACAACTTAAACCCCATTTGGTGATGAAACAATCCCGTCAGAACATGTTTCGAAACAACGGTGACTCATTTCGAAATAACTGTTGTCCGAACATGCTATTTTGCTTTGAGCTTTTTTCCTTAATTCGAATTAACTTATTTCAAAATAAGGTGTTATTTCGATACAAGTTATTTCGAAACAACTTGTATCGAAATAACCCCGTTTGTGAACATAGCCATAGAGTTAGACCAGTGGTTCCCAACCTTTTCTCTACCGTGGCGCACCTTGATACCTTTAATTATTTTGAGGCATGCCACCATTGTCATGAACATTCAACTTATGTCATGAATATTCATGAGCCACTGCACACTGGCCAGGAAATGCTGCTGTATGTGGGGTGGTAGGGGTAGCAGTGCAATGGTGGCTAGAGAGGGGTGGGGTAGCAGGAGAGAATGTGGGGAACAGAGCAGCACAGGAGGGCAAGGGTGGCCATGTGGGGAGCAGAGCAGGATTTGCAAGAGAGGAGAGGGGAAGGAGGGGCAGGAGTGGTTATGTGGGATGGTGGGGGGGGGGAATCAGAGGAAAGGGCAGAGCAGGGGAGCATTGCCCCCTTACCCCGGGCAACTCTGCCACCCTGAGCACCTCCCTTCTTCCTAGCAGCTCCACTGCCTGCAGCACCCTCCCTTCACCCAGCAGCTCTGCCACCAAAGAGCCCACTTCCCCCTGACACCCCATTCTGTGGCAGTTCTGCAGCACCCCTTTCCCTCTGACGTTCCCTTCTGCCAGCAGCTTTGGAGCTCCTGGCATCTCCTCCCGCGTGGTGGCTTTCTGTGCCCACAATGGCTCCATCCCCTCTCCCCCCTGGATCCCTGCTGCACATGTCAGACCCTCCCTTCTGGCAACCCCTTACCACTGCTAGCTCCCCACCAGCCTCACTGAGGCCCCGCCACTGCCTTCCAGGTCCCTTGTGAGATTGTCCAGGGCCCCCACACCCTCCACTGGGCCAGCACCTGCCCTCCACTTGCTCCTCATCAAGCCTGCACTGCCCCCCACCACCACCCCCACGCGGGGCCCTGGCAGGCCTTGCTGCAGTTCCTGCTGCCCCACCCCACCCATGGGCATATTTTGAAGCTTCCTTCAGGGGAGGCAGCACCAGAAATCTAGCGCCACTCCCCCACCCCTGCCACTGAATGTAGCCTGCCAGCAGCTGGGGCCTGCTCCTCCTGGCAGCGGTGGCCCCAGGTCCTTGCTGGGCCTGGCTCAAGCCAGTGGTGATGTCCCTGGTTCAGCCAGGGATGGATTGTGCTGCTGCTGGCTGCCCTGGCTCCGTGGCTGTGCCTGGACCCCAGTGACGCCGACAGCTCTGGGTCCCCAGCTGCAGCCCAACTCCTGTGGTGGCAGCAGGTCCGATCCCTAACCAGGGCTGGATCCCGGTGGTGGCTCCAATTCCTGGCAGGGGCAAGACCGTGGCAGTCCCAGGACCCTGGCTGGGATTAGATCCTGCCACTGCTGACAGCCCTTGGTCCCAGTTGGGGCCAGATTACAATTGCAGCAGTTCCAGTCCCCAGCTGGGGCTAGTGGCAGTGGTGGGACCACACAGCTGGTGGTGAGTGCTTTTTCCTTCCTCTCACACCCTTACTCCTCCCCACACTTATCTGCAGATGGGCTTTTCCCAGACTGCACAGTCCACTTGTCTGAGCTGCACAGGGGGGAGATTTTTAAAGATCCCAGGCCCCACAGGTTTTCATGGCACACTTGAGTTGCTGTGGCACACTGCCTGTTGGGAACCACTGAGTTAGACTAATAATGCCCTCCAGATTTGTGCACAGAGGGAGCCCCTCTATGCACAGATCTCCTCTTGCCTATGGGAAAGGGTCAGCTACACCTGCTGAATGCCCTCCAAATCCCTTGATCTGCTCATGTGGCAGTTAGGGGAGTTTGGGTGTGTGCACACCAGCCCACTAATGTGGAATCCACAAGGCTGGGGATATGTAGAATTTACAAGTCAAGGCCCTTGCTGCTTCCATGGGAAGCAAACTGCAGGAGAAGTGAAGTGACCCATTCCCTCCCAAAGGTTTTCCCCAGGGGACTAGGAAATCTGGGCCTTCTGTTTCCCACTAGAACTCTCTCAAGTCTTGGGATATGCATGGGAGATGGGTAGATGAACCCATCAGGCACCCCACATTCATGTTCACATTCCAGGAATCCCTGAAGAGGTGTGGGGTGTTGTATGAGCCACAGGAACCCTAGCAGAATCCTGGTCCCTGTATGCGCTTCCCAAGCAGGAGGTCTTACTGATGCTCTCACTCTCCCAGGACTGGAATGCTGTTCTCTTGCGATATTTCAATCCCATTGGAGCCCATGAGTCAGGAAGAATTGGAGAAGATCCCCAGGGAATCCCCAACAATCTGATGCCCTATGTTGCTCAGGTATGAACTCCCTTTGCAGACTGTCTTGTAGTGCTCTGTGGAAGAGTTCTTGTGCACCACATGAGCAAACTTTGAACTCATGTGCCCTTTCCCTTGTGCAGGTGGCAGTAGGGCGCCGGGAATACCTGAGCGTGTTTGGGGATGATTACAAAACGGTCGATGGAACAGGTGCAGTGCCCTGTGTTTCTGGCTTATCATAAATGCTGTTTTGTTATATTATTAAATCCTGCTTCCTGTGGCTGAGGAGGACTGAGCCAGCCAGTGCGTTCAAAGCTGTTCCCTAACTGACACACTTTGCATTATTCTTGTTTCCGGGCAGGTGTCAGGGATTATATTCATGTTGTGGATCTAGCCAAAGGTCACATTGCTGCTCTGAAGAAACTCAAAGAAAACTGTGGTTGCAAGGTAGAAAATGGCTCTAAGCTGGCGGTTGGGGAGCAACAGCACTGGGCCCAAGAACACTAACACGGGCTCAGCCACCCATCCCAAAGTCAGGGCTCTCACTAACAGGGAACTGTGCACACCCCCAGCACTGTGCAGCTATACAGACAAAGGCATTTTGCCCTAATCTCTCTTTTGGGCAATAATGAATACAGAGCCTCAGCTGGACCTGTGGAAATAGCATCTAGTCAGGGCCAGGTCTCAAAATACTGACAGCCATACTTTCACATGTTGGCTGAGTTTTGGAGTCCATGGGACAGCTAAGCCTCACCATCAGGCACACAAGCGCCTAGTAACTGTAGCTGCAACTGTTCAGCTCATCCAAAACCAGGCCTCACTGGATCCAGCTGAGTTCCCAGCAGTCCAGGACAATTGAGGGTGGAGTCTGGTGCTTTTGGCAGGCTGAAGCTTGGCAGCTGGGGGTGGGTAGATCCTAAGGCCTGAGCACAGCAAGAGCGAGCAAGTTGCTTGTTCTATTTGCAGATCTACAACCTGGGCACTGGCAGCGGTTACTCTGTCCTGGAGATGGTCAAAGCCATGGAGAAAGCATCTGGAAGAGAGGTGTGTTGCCAGCCTGTGGTCTTACCAAACCCCCTTTAGCACTTTAACCTTCCAGAGCTGCTTGCTCCTTATGCGGGGAAAGCAGCAGCCAGGGTTTGCCTCCCTGCTTCCAGCCTGGGGGACCAGCTGCCTTGAGATCTGCTATGCTGGGGCATCAGCTACACCAAACTGGACCTTGTGCTGCAGTTCAGAACCTGCTCCCAGCCCATCCCCTTGCCCCAGGCAGCTGTCACACCCCCTGACATGTTGCTTTCCTTCCAGATAAAGTACAAGATCACAGCACGGCGGGAGGGGGACATTGCTGCCTGCTATGCTGACCCCACGCTGGCCGAGCAGGAACTGGGCTGGAAAGCTGCCTTTGGGCTGGACAAGATGTGTAAGTGCAACTTCTCCAATTAAGTAGGGCACTTGCTCTGACCTGCTCCATCTAGGCTGCCTCTAACCCCACCCAGCAACTCAAGTAGGGGGTGGTCAGGGCATTGTTCATTATCATGCCTATTTTCTCCACCCTTCTGAATCTTGAGAGCTGCTGCTTTGGCCCTATTGCCTAGCTGCTGGTGCTGTGGGGGGAGTGGATGCTGGATGAGGTGCACCAGGAATGGGGGCTAAGGAACATGGCCACTGATTCACTATCAGGAATGAGGAGGTGGTTCAAGCCTGTTGCTTTGGGCCTGGAGTTAGCGCCAACACCCATCCACTGTGCCAGTTTAGTTCAGCCTAAGGAACTGCCAGAACCTGAGTGTCTTTCCCTGTCTTGCAGGTGAAGATCTGTGGCGGTGGCAGGTGCAGAATCCCACAGGCTTCAGCAACAATTAGAGCAAAAGCACTGGGGATGAGGCCAGGACCCAGCCTCCCAGAACCTCAGTCCTAGGGACCTGCAGTTTCCTGGCCTTGCTGTCTTTTCTGGGCAGGCAGGGCCAAGTTGTACTGGGCAACTGCCACCTTTTAACCAGGACATGACTTACTCTGAGCAGTCAAGTAACAATCTAGTCCCTGGCCTGGACTCTGGAGGAAGGCAGGCCCCAGCTCACTCACAGCAGAGCATAGAACAGACCCCAGCCCACACTCTACACCTGGGCTGCATTTAGCAGATCTTGCACAGCTTAAAAATCACAGCAAAATTCAGTGGAAAATGACACACACCCCCCCCCGAGCCAAACAAGTGCAGCTGGGCTCCAGTATGGAGGGATTTTGCTCCTTCCTCTCCCTTGCCCTAACTGCAGCAGTGGTTACCTACCTCAGGAGTACAGGCCACCAGCCACCCTCAGGCTGTCTTTTCAGCTTTCTTAGCCCACCCCCATCCTCATTCCCTGGGGTTAGAAACACCTTCCTTGTGCTTGGGGGGGGGGGGGGGGGGTTGTCAGTCTTGCACCTGCAGGGTATGCATGCTGCATTTTCCTCCCTGCCCTCCTCTTACCCTTGCCCATGGGACCAAATGAGCTCTTCAGTGTCTGTCAGATGCCTGCCTAGCCCACTCTGCAGCATTCAGTGGCCAGTCATATGTTTCCCTAACCGTGGCAGTTCCAAGTCTTAATCGTAACTCTTCTAGGACACAGACTAGAAAATCGCACTCTTACCCCAGCCCTTTGTGGCTGTAGACCATAATGCAGGAGGTTACAAGTGCCCCCAGCAAGTGTCAGTGGCAGCTACTGACAGGCCAATGCCTGCTCAGACTAAGGGTCTGTTTTCCTAGCTACTGAAGATTTTATTTATTACGGAAAGCTCTAATTGCAGAACTAGGGGACAGGGGTCACCGGGTTCTGCTCTCATTTCCTCCAGCTCGGAACTGGTGCGACTGCAGGAGATTTTGACTTGCTTCAGAGGCCAGTGTGATCCTACCAGAGAGATGAGGGGCTTGTTGAATTAAAGAGAACAGCTCAAGTTTGTGGGAGAAATGTTTTCTTTAATCTCATATCCAAGGCTTTGGAACACAAACCCTCCCCCTGAACAAACAAACCCCAAGGAAGACAAGAGAACTAAAAGCCAGTTTCAGGAATGGAGAAAAGCCTCTTTCTTTCTCTCTCTAAGGCCCCAGCACAGCCCCAGCAGAGAGGAGGCTGCTGCTTAGCCAGGGAGGGAGCAGCTCTGTGGAATGCTCAAGAGAACAGGCCTGGACTTTCAACCAAACTATATACAAGAATGAACTTGAGGCCAGGCCCCTGGCCTGCCAGCCAAGATGCAGAATGGTCCAATTCATAGTCAACTAGATCAAGTACATCTGCCAGCTTTAATTAAAACATTCAGCTGAGCTGCACTTTCCCTACTCAGCACCAGCAGAGGCCTTGGCCCTGGGAGGGGGCAGCATAAAACAGGAGGGCTGAGCCAAAAGGAAGAGGACCCAAAAGTATGACGCCTTTTCAGAATAGCTCCCCTGTGACTGCAAGTCTCCAGCGAAGGTTATTGCTTGGTCCAGCTCAGGCAAAATGGGCTAGGCTAGGCTAGACTGTGCAGCCACATGGAACAGGCTGTTCTTGAACCCCCCTTTTTCCTGCCTGTGTAGAGCTGCCCACCAGCCTCAGGCCACAGGCCTCATCTTTCACCAGCTCTTTCCCTGGGGTACCCCACAAAGCTGGGACTGAATCAACTGCTGCAATGCCCTGCTCTGGCTGAGGCTGCACAGGGATCCCTGCATGGGCTCTGACCCCACCCTGTGAGCCCACAGCAAACTCCAGCAGACAGACATACCTTGTACAGCACACAGATGCCCTAGTTCAACTAGCCCTTCACTCCCCTGGCATCCCCACTGCAGTCATAGCCAGAAGCCACTGATGCCCTGCCCTGGCCCATTCTGCCTTGCTGGCTAGGGAGAGGCTGCACAAAGAATAAGGAGTCAGCCCTTAGCCTAAAAGGTTTGTTTAAATAAAACATCTATACCTCCCCATGCAGGCCCCCACCTGTTGTGCTCCCACCCAGCTGGGACTGGTTATGCCACAGGCTCAACCCACAGGGGGAGAAGGACTGTGTCACTCAACAGCAAACACCCTCTGCCTGTTTGGGAGGGCAGCCCTCCACTAAAGAGAAGGGGGTGGATCCTCAAGGCTCTAAGGGAGACAGAACAGGGCCTCTAGCAGCAGGCATCTACTCTGCATGCCACATCCCCATCCACATGCCAGTTCCAGGGGCTCAGCTGAACAGGGCAGGAAGGACCCAGCCTTCCATGCAGGTGGGCAAAGACAGGGGGTGACCTTTCATGCAGGTAAGTCATCCCTAACCCCCGGGGATGCTCCCTGACTCAGGCCAAGGGGGCTTTGTTGGCAGGCTAGTGACCATGATCAAGTGGGCGGAACAGCTACAGGCACCAAAGGGGGCTTTGACCAGCAGCCCCTGCTCAGGGGAAAGAAGCTCTTTTGCATTTGCCCTCAATTTGGGACTGATGAGACAGCTGAGCTGGCCTAGACAAAGAGCCTCAGCAGATGCTGGTGAGAGAAGGAAGCTGGAAACCCACCCTCCTTCCCGCAGCTATCCCAGCCAAGGATAATATTAGCTGTTTCTCATCCCCTTGTGCCTGGCCTGACCCTGTTGTGTGAGAAAGGAGCAGCAGCAAGAGAGACCAGTGACTGGGCAGCACCCAGGGCAGATCTCATGGGAAACATATTAGGAAGCTGGCTGTAAACGGCAGTGATTTGTTTTGCCTCCTCACCTGGGCTCTAACCCTGCAGAGACAGGAGGAGATTAACATGGCCTGGACCCCCCAGCTGCCGAATGGATAAGATTGTAAAAAGCAACAGAAGAAGGAAATCCATTGATTATCAATAACAGTGGAGCTGCTGCACCCAGGCAGCAGAGAGACAATCAGACTCAGTGTGGCACCCATGGGTATGGCTGCCTTCCTGTTGTGGGGGTGTGCGTATGAGAGAGCACATGGCAGGAGGATAGGGTGGGTGTGGAGGCTCCAGGAGAACTCCTGCATGGTGCTGCCACAAGGGGGAGCATGGTTTAAGGTACAGTTCCAGTGTTGCTCCCTCTGGACCCTGAGCTGGGCCTCTGCAGGCATGCAGTAGAGTCCTGGGTTCCAGAGGTGGCTTTGTTTTCAAAACATGTGAATCATCCCGCTGTGGAGATCTAAGGAGTGTTCTGTTGCCAAGAGGCCATGACCGTACTGACCCACTCCCCAGCTCAGGGGGCACTAGCTGTGCTAGGCCGCACAGCAGGGTCAGCAAGCCGCTCTAGGCCTTTTTGTGAAGCTCTGAAGTCCAGAGGAGTGTGGGCCAGCAGCCCCACCAGATCGCAGATGCCTCCCACTTTCCAGGGGATCTGACCCCCTGCAAATACTGTAACAGGTGAGAAAAGCCAGGAGACTTTAGCAATCAGCTGGGATTAGCGCCCTGCTGAGCCCACCTCCACAGCTAGCCAGGAAAACCTCAGGGAGAAGAGATGGCCACACTGGACTTGGGAAAGTCTCTGGAGTACCTTAAACAGCTCCACTCACAACTTGGGGAGCAACACCCCACACGACTGAGGGACCACACTGCAGAAGAGACAGAGGGAAGGACTGAAGGAAGGGAACACAACTGGAGTTGAGGTTAGTTGCCATGGCTTCCGTTTGCAGCTGACAGGATAAGGGGGAAAAGATCAGAGGTGGTGACCTTGAGTCCTTTCCCTGTGACAGTCTCAAGTGGCTCCACTTAGATCCGGGGCAGCAGCTTCTCAATGAACTCCTTCACCGCCATCATCTCCTGTGCACAGACCAAGAGAGCCCATCACACCCAGTACTGCCCCTAAGGAACCCTCCACTGTGGGTACCTGGGTAAGGCCAGGAGGATGCTGCAATGAGCATCTTGGGACCAGCTTTACAACAGTCCAAAGGCAGACAGTCACTGCAAACAGTGCGCTGAGCTGTGTGCTCCTAGTGCCTTGCTCGGCAGTGCAAGCCATCACACAAGAGGGAGAAACAGTCTCAACCTGACCTCAGTGCAGGAACAAGCCCCACCCACAGCAGAAGAAAAGGCTGGTGAACCCTGATTCATTCAGATCTAGGCTGCCACACCCTTAGCTGGGACAATCTCCTGCCTTCTGGGCACCCAGCCACCCTCCCTCATGGCAAAGGCTGTTGTGCTCACATGCAAAGCCACTGCAGCCAAAGCACAACCTCAGTCTCAGGGAACAAAGATGCAGCCTTCACCTACTAGAGATCCCAGCACACAATGCACCACCATGATCCAAGCAGTCATTCTAAAGGGGCAGCCGTGTTAATCTAGTTCAATAAAACAAACAAGGAGTCCTGTGGCACTTAAAAGACTAACAAATTTATTTATTGTATGAGCTTTTGTAGAAGAAAATCCCACTTTGTCAGACTCTTTGAAGATGGAGGGACTTCCCCCATCCTCAAAGCGTCTGATCTTCAAAGTGTCTGACGAAGTGTGATTTTCTGCCACAAAAGCTCATGCAATAAATAAGTTTGTTAGTCTTTAAGTACCTCAGGATTCCTTGTTTATTTTGCAGTCCTGACTGGATCCCAATGGGGCACTGCATGCTGGGATCTGTAAGTCCATGCACTCCACAAGCTCAGGCATGACGCCCCTGACCCCAGCTCTGCACCTGCTGCAGACTGACCTGAGGACAGGAGCTGTGCATCACTCCTGGGTAAGTTCTGAACTGAACCTTGCTGGGGGTGACGACAGACTTCAGCTTCTCGGAAGTGAGGGCTCCAAAGCGGACAGGGATCATGGGGTCCATCTCCCCATGACACTGCAGGATGGCAATATCCTTGTTCACACCGTTACTCGCTGCCTGTGGCACAAAGGAGAGGGTGTAGGGGCACCAGGGTGTGGCTGGAGGTTTGGCTGGGTGCAGATAAGTGATCGATACAGGTCATGCCTTGGGCTGTCCTATGTCATCACTCCCACAGGGGCATCTGCTGCTCCCCAGTTCTCATGGGGTTTTCTGAATAAGAGAGTTCTCTGATGGGCAGTGTGCTGCACCCCTCCTCCACCCCAATCTACTCATTTCCCGCAACAAATGAAAAGACAGACAGACTAGACAAACTGATGGCCAGTACCTGAGGGAAAGCCTTGTGCAGCGGAAGCCAGCAGCTGAGCGCCACGATGCCAGCCAACTGGTGTTGGGAAGTGAGCGCCGTGTACAGTGATAGGGCACCTCCCTGGAACATACCAAGCACAGGAACATGCAGGAGAGATGCTGCCTGGAGCTGGGGGCCCAGTGGAGTCCAACGCATAGAAGGGAGTCTCCCTCAGTGCAGTTGATGCCAAAGAGGAGAGAACCTGCCTCTCCTCCAGCCAGGGGGACTACCCAGAGAAGAGCTGGGGGTGATGCTGGTGTATCCCAGGAGGAGACACTAGGGAAAGTCCCCTACTTGGTGAGCAAAAATCACAATCTGCGCAGCCATCAGTTCACACGCACAGGGCTAGGGAGCTGGAGCCAGGCAGTGCTCTTTGGAGATTGAGGCTGGATACGAGTCCCCCATCCACCATGTACCATCAGTGCTTACCTGCGAGAAGCCCCCAAGGATGATACGGTTGGGTGGGATGCCATTCTTGATTTCATGCTCAATAATTGCTTTAACTGGAAGAAGCCAGAGAGAAAAAGAAAAAAAAAAGTGAGATGGGTCAACTCAGGATGGCCAGAGGATTACAGAGCATCACTTGGGAGCTGGGACTTGCACAGGGCATGTGGCAAAATCAGGGGAAGGTCTTGGCATGGGCACATGATGTCTGAGACAGGGGAAAAGCAAGAGGGGGGATGGGAGATCAAGAGGCTGTTGTGGAAAAGGGATGGTGACAGGGTTAGTCAGAGACAGAGGCTGGGAAAAGGCCCCGAAGGGGCCACATTCCCTCCCCTTACTATTTTCAGCTGCTTTCTTGATTCCAGCTTCATCTTCAGGTGCGTCTGGGCTCAGCCCCATCAGGTCAAACCTGGGAGGGAAACAAGTGAGATCAGCCGCTTCTCTCTCACCTCTACCAGTGTCCAGGACACACAGGAATCTCAGGGCCAGATACACCCACCCCTCCTCTTCTGGGGATGGCTCCAGCTATCCCTCCCCCTCACATCTTTCCCTCTCCTCCACAGGTGGCTGGAGACACACCCCATGACTCCATTTGCCACTGCCTCAGGCTCCCACTGTAACACAAGCAACCCGTAAGCCCCCACCCCTGCCAGCAGCCCCGCAGACTGACCAGGAGGGCATGACCATCTTCATGTTGAGAGTTACAGGAATCCGAGGCCTACAGAGAAAGAAAGATTAAAAAGCAAAAGAAAAGTGCAGGAAGGCAACTGTAAGGAGGCAGCAGCAAAGCGCCCCCTACCTGTGCACCTTGCCTCCAGCTGAAGCCTCACCTAGGGAGAACAAGGTTTAGCTAGTGTTGCAGTGTTTCTCCACTTTTTGACACCAGGGACCACCTTGCTGCCTTCCTAAGCTGTCTCAGGGAGAACTCTGAGATTGGCACCAGTTCCAGGACCAGTCATTGGGAAATGCCACCATAGAGCATTGCTAGCTCAGGAAAAACACGTGCTGCCTAGACTGAAGTGTGACTGGGCCTCACGTGCCTCCAGCAGGGACCAGAGAATCCCACAGGAAAGCGGGGCAGCCTTTACAAGAATGTTCCCAGCCCAATCCTGCCCCTGTGGGGGCTAACTTACAGTCAGTTTGCCTCCTGCCCTCACCACATGCAGCACTCCCATGACCCAACTGGGATGCTTCACTGGTTTAATATGCATCAAATCCACACTGCTGGCCCCTTCCCTAACCACTAAATCCCCATGTGCCCTCAGGCATCCAGCCCTGTTAACACTGGGGGCAGGGGTCACACACAGGTGGCATCTCTCCCAATGCAGTGTTGTGTGCAGCTGCCTGGCAGTCCATCCAGGAACCTAGACATTTGGGGACTGACTCTGCTCTTGGCTGGTTTTTTGCTGCTGAGTTGTGGGGAGGCTAGCAAGGCAGCCACTGCTTGTTCCTCTCCCATCATGATAGGAGGCCCAGGAGCAAAGGGTCTCCACTCACTGGGAAGTTGCTCTACTTTCCTGGGACTGGTGAGTGCACATTTGTGCTGCTAGCAAAACAGGAGCTGTGTTGGTGCTAGGACTGCAGAGGGCTCAGTAGGGCACCTCTTGCTTTGTGCTGACCCTGTCCCACTCAGAGAAAGGGCTCCCCATGTTTTGGCAGCTCCATGTAGTCACAGGGACCAGCTAAGGGGCAAAACAGGGGGGAAATATGCCCCAGGGCAGCAGCACCTCACCCATTACACAGCTCTGCTCAAAGCTAGCTGTAGAGGAGAGAATAGGGGATGTTCCCTTGATTCTGCAGGGGAAACGAGTCAGCCTGGAGAGCTGGGAGGCATCTTCCTTGGGTATTTTAGAATCCTTTGTTTCTACTTCATAAGTGCCCAACTAAACAGAGTCTGCCTTGCCTTCCAGTGGGACATGGGTGCCCTGAGACACAGATCCTTCCAGAGTGATGCTGATTTGTCACATCACATGCTCCAGCTCCATCCTGCCCTTACTCCCACTGACCAAGGCACTGGCTGCTAACGTGCATGTACTTCACCCTCCAACGGATCCACCCTCAGGTTTACTCCAGTGACACAGATCATGTTGTCCACTAGTAGCTGCTGCCTAAAGAGGATACGAGCCCTAACTTCAACACCATTTCTCCTTTAGCCTGTGATTTTGGAGTCCAAAGCCATGGAGTTTATCCCCGAGGCTGTTTGCATGACATTTAGCTGGTGATTGCTGCCTGCAGCCATGGACCCATCACACGGGATTTTTGTGGTGTGTGTCCAACTGAGCAACTTGTCCTGCTGTCAGAACCTGCTGAAAGCTCCAACAGTGCTATGATTTACTGGGAGAGAGATAAGTTGCCCCTTTTGGGGCTCTACAACAAAGGTACATAGCATGCAGGGGAAGTGGGATGAGATGATGGTGCACAGTAGAGAAATAACACCACAGCCCAACAACTCTGCCCCATGCCACCAACAAGAAAAGGATCTAGGGAGGAGCACATTCCCTGAGAGCACCAGCCAGCTCAGACTGGCAGGGGTAGGGTTACCAGACATCAGGCAAAAGGATGACATGTCCTCCTTTTTACCCTCACATCCTCCATCCATCAGGCTTTTCAAAAATACATAATTTTGTCTGGCTTTAAAGGGGTTAAAAGTATGCTGGAATGCCCCAGAACACCCTAATTTTAGGGGGAAGACTTCCAGGGCCCCCTAAAAACAGAAAAATATTACATTCATACTACATTTTCTCCATGTGCCCTCCAATGTCGTCCTTTTCATACTTCCCTGTCCTCCCTTCCAGGCTTTGGTATCTGGTAACCCTAGGCAGGGGTGAGCCTGTCTAGGAGCGGGCCAGGAACCAACTCTAATTTCCACTGAGGACAGCAACCACCTGGAGAAATACCTTCCCCCTCAGTGAGCAGACTATTTCAGAATTTCCCATACTTGTTCCCCAGAAGGGGCAGAGGTGACACTTACGCATGAGGGCAAATATATTTCACATACGGGAGTCGGATAGAGGAAAGCGCATCAGCCCAGCTGTGCCTAGCAGGGGAGAAAGGAAACAGTTCAGGGACTGCATGCTACAAACTGTAAGGCAAGGTGCCCTGCCAACCCCATCATGCCATGTCATCCTTTTAGACTAGACCCAAAGTTGGGTAACCCCTTCTCCACCTCAGGAAGGGCTGAGAATCCAATCCATTCTGCTCTGCACACTCTCAGTAGTGCTAGAGGAGTCTGGCCACATCATCAATCTCCCTGCTTATGCATCATGCCATACCAACCCCAAGAGTGCACAGCCATGGGGCGCTTCCCAAACATGCACATAGGTGAGATCTAACATGGCATACAAACCTGAACAGCTACTCTTGGATGGGTCATCATCAGAGACAGGGGCTCCACAGCCAGAGAAGGTCTGTGCAAGCACCAGCCCCTAGTTACCTTAAATCAGCCACACAGGGTGAAGCATAAAGCACCTGCCTGCGCAAAGAATTTGCCCCAGAGACTTAGCTATACCATTCCCTCTCCATTGGCGGAGGAGCAATATGGGCACTGAAGCAACCTCCAGGCATTTAAATAATACAGATCCATCAGGTTTATATGCCTGGTCCCTGCTCTGTGTTGTTACCAAAACAAAGCATTTTTCCAAGTCTGGTGAAAGCAGCCAGCATGGATTCTAGGAGTAGCATGTTACAGCTAGACAAGGGCCAGCGCTCCAGAAATACTCACCCTGTGTCTCCGAGTCCATGTAAAAAAATGACCTGTTAAATTGGGGAGAAAACAAAAGGCATTAGCCAGCACAGCAGATGGTGAATCATTGGTGAGGCAGGTCTGGGGTTTAATAGAAAGCCATTAGTGCATTGTGTAGGGTGATTTAGTCACCAACAATAGCTCATGCAACATTCCAGCAGAAATGACCCAAGCAAACAACATATCCCTGCATCTTAGAGGATGGACTGAGTTGGGACAGACACTCAGATGATGATAAATGATCTCATATAAACAAAATCTGACTCATGGGTACTGGCTATCTCTACAGCCATCTTCCGAGATGCACAGCCTGGAACCTGGCCCTTTAACCTGTCACTCATATGCCTAACCTGCCATTCTGCAGACCACAGGCTTGAAGGATGGATTGATGCTTCCTGACTGCCTGCATTTTCCCCAGGGAAGGGGCAGAAATCTCATCACTCGCCATTTTAAAGCTAGACTAGGCAGCCCTCTAGCAATGCATACTGTTGGGAGGTAACCTGCCCGGGCCCCAGGGACAGGCCTCTTCCAGATACTTCTGTGATTCCACAGCAAGGCAGGATCTAAATAGTGGGCTTTGCAGAAGCAAAGGGCTTGTCTTTAAAGGAGTTCACCAAAGATGAAGGGCTTGCTTTGGAACTTTGCAGAGAAGAGTCAGAGAACAAATGGGAGTTAAGTATGCAGCTCCCACTAACTTTCTGGAAGAGCTGGGAACTTAATTGTTTTCTGTGCCCCTGAAAACGTCCTCCAACCACACCTTTATTCTTTATTATCTTTTAGTTGTGGGCATCTTATAAACATCTGTAATCGCTAATCCACTGTAAGGGGTTCAGACAGAGCTATGCCATCTCTTGTTTTGCCCTTTTCCACAGATCAAGCATGGATCTCACCCCCACAAACTGGCCAGGCCTTCTCACTGGGGGTTGCATGGCTCAAGAGGATTAGCAATTCCAACCCAGGCCAGGTCAGTAGAAAGTGGAGGCTGTCACCATAGGGTGGCATATGTGAACTGACTTGAGTGGTAGAGTGGTCCTCAGTCCTGTTTCCAGTGGCAGGTGTAAATGTAATAAAACCCACTTCTATTGGCACTAGTTGCCCCCTTACTGGCAGGGTCAGCTAAGAGGAAAGTGGCTGACTGGGCCGTGAGGAGTAAATTTCACAGCCACGTAGTGATGGCCCCCTCCAGCCCAGCACAGAGGTCCATTAGCAGAGCTGTATGTGAGGGAAGCTTGCACTGAAGCTGCCAGTGGACTGATGATTTCAGCCTCCAGGGCTGTCAAAGTGGCTGCTGCTATTTCCAAGAGGCAAATCAGGCTGTTTTGCGTACTTCCTTGCTAATGCTGCAGCAAGACCCAGCAGGTCAGCACAACTCAGAGAAGCACAGCTACGTGCTCCCAGTGGGTACAGAAGAGCATGCTGGTTTCATGCAGGTCCTACATAAACAGCAGCATTTGTTCTAATTTCAAGAGATGAAGACACTTGGAACCCAAAAGATGATGCCCTTCCAAGCTCATCACTGTCTCAAGATGGGCCTGAGCTGTAGCACAGCATCCCCTTTGCATTTAACATCAACAGTGGGAAAGAAAAAAGACAGTTAATTCCCTGAGCAGCCCAGGCTGCATCAGACGGACACAGCAGAGAGCAGACCATCCTTACCGCTGCAGTCTCCCGTTCTGCTCCTGAAACAGTCACTGCATCAGCAAGGAGGGGGACAGACATATTGTTGCCGCACATACACTGAAAGGGACTCCAACAACTGGCACCTGCAGGAAGAGAAACAAAATCCAGTTGCAAATTCCATTTCTCAGGCTGAGGGGCAGGCAGTTTGTTTCAACTGGGCCTGGTATCTACAGATGGAGCCTTTCACCTTTATCACCCCAGCTCAAAGCCAGCTCAGCACAGTGGTGACTGGACACAGTGGTTCTCAACCTTTTGTGGGCTGCAACATGCTTAGCGATGTATTGCAACCCCCAGGACACAGAAGCCCCACCTCCTCCCCCAGGCCAAATCCAACCATCTCACCAGCTGTCTGTGACACACTTACCACTGTCTGGCAACATAGTAATGTGTCCCAACACAGCGGTTGAGAATCACTGTGCTAAAGTGTGGAACAGGAGTGGAGGGCCTCAGTTCCATTCATTGTGGCCCATCAAATGGGCCATGGCATCAATATTCTCTTTTCCCTAAAAGCTGCTTATGCCAGGACAGGGGTGAGGCAAATCTAACGGACGCTGGAAAAGCTTGTATCGCACCTGCCTGGGCTAAAAGGATCTCGTAGCCAGAGCTCTCATCTGGGCAGCTTTCACAAGAAATAAACATGCACAAAAAGGAAGTGAGCTTTGTAATCACCATTCTTATAAATCCTGCAGGTGTCCTCTCAGACATGTGTCATGCATGCCAGTCTCATATTGACCAACATGCTCCAGTGTCAGCAGATCTCTTACAGGGTTCCCAAGCTTTCTTTCAGAGGCATAATCAAGCCAACCCATGGTTTAGACTGACTTGGCTAAACAGCCCAAAACGCATGGCCCCATGGTGATGTGGAGCAGAACTCCAGGCTCATGTGGCAAGAGAGCTCACACTGAGCTAATTTCAAAAGACCCTGTCTCTGTGTACAGAGGAGAACTTGCACCTCATGAATTGCAAAGCCAGAAAGCAGCTCCTCTCCTTTTTTTTAGTGCAGGGTCAGGGAAGGAGGCAGGGATTGAAAATGAGGATGGAAAATAGTACTGGCTTTCATAACCTCTACTCTTCCTTGGGCACATCTCACCAAATGCTGCAACTTTAAAAATCCCCACACGCTGCACCTGACTATCCCTGACTGTTTGCTCCTGGTGAGGGTTCAGGTCTCCCTTCCTGCCTGCACCAGGGCTCCGCACAGCACCCTCCAACGGGCCTGGGGAGCCTCAAAAGGAGGATGCCCCTGGCAGAACTGTCTGCTTGTGTTTCATTGCAACAGAACAGATTCATTTCAAGCCTGGCTGCTCAGAGTCAGAAATCAGTAAATGTTTCCCACTAATCAGCTGCTGAGGATGGGATAAAATTGACTTTCGCTTCTTTCCATTGTACCTTAAGGTCAAGATTACTGATCTCACTGGTAACAGTGCAGGCATGGGAGGAACCATAGCTCCCAGCTGTCATCAAAGCCATGCTGACCAGGAGAACTCCAAACCATGTCAGGTACAACAGAAAAGGTCTCAAAGGCAAGCTCTGCTTACTGTTCTCAGCTCTCCAAGCAGAGAGACCAGTGACATGTATTTTGCAATGCTAATAAACCAGACAGCCCTTTGTTACAGAGCTACTCCCACGGAAGGAGCTGGAGAGAAAACACACTCATCTGCTGTCATTACAGCTACACCACCTTCAAGATCTTCTTTACATTTGTTAATTCTGGTACCCATCACACCCAGCTCCAAGTCAGCCAACACTCCCTGCACTTTTAAACCATCAAGCACATTTCCTGATGATAAAAGGTCCCAGCTACTGACAATCCAGGACACAGAAGTCGTATTCAGCACAGAAAGGGAGCATCATGGGCACAGACATGGCGATTCTTTGCATCATCCCACAAGTGGCTCTTAGTGTAGTCTGGAGAGAGTTTTATCTGCATGGCCTATTAAAATCCTTCAGCCTCTCTGCTGAAACTGCCCAGATGGATGCCCATCAGAGTCAACCGCTCCAGTGATTTTGATGCTGCGGACACCTGCCCAAGGGGAACTGAGCCAAGAGCCAGCAAACTCATTTCACAGACCAATGAACTGTCATGTTTTCAGACTCTAATTGAATATTAAAAGAATGAGCTCATCAAATTTGCTACACAATCAGACCTAGAGATTGCACCCACATGTTACTCCATTTCCTTTGCCCCAGGAAACAACTGGGGAGGAACAGCACTGGCCAGAAAGGTAGAAAACAACAGTGCCAAAGACAAGAGTCTTGGTCTTCAGCATAGCCTCATGGG
Source organism: Podocnemis expansa (assembly GCA_007922195.1). Classification (NCBI taxonomy): domain Eukaryota; kingdom Metazoa; phylum Chordata; order Testudines; family Podocnemididae; genus Podocnemis; species Podocnemis expansa. Next base: position 49,210,214 of record ML681963.1, read on the forward strand.
CCTGTCCTAAGAATAGCCAATAGCTGGATACATTAAACTAAAAATGTGAGACACTCAGGTTCTATGGAAATGGGGCCCTAAAAGAACCTAAAACAGAAAAATAAATCAGTTAAAATGTGCTCTGTACATTGGACAAGAAATCACCCCTATACACTGCTCACACAGGCTGTTGGGGGACAAACAGATGGTAGGGTAGTTCAGAGAAGCACCCAGAAGCATATTCAACCTTCTTTGAGCTGGGCATCGCTAAGGAGCACTTGCCTAAGATTTTCAGCACTCTACAATTTCAGTTGGGTTATAAATGCCATAAAAACAGCCCAACATTTGAGCATGTCTATTCTCTGATAGACCAGCCAGTGCAGAGACAGACACAAAGGCAAGAAGGTAACAAGCACTCACTCTGTCAGGCCCCAACACAGGTTTTATGCAAAACAATTAAAAAAAAAACCCTTAAAAAAACCCAAATATAAAAAGAAATTTTTGCAAAATTTGGGAAACGTCTTTTTTTTTTAAACTTAAATTTAAACAGCCCTCTGAAGTAGTCACCACTCAATCATTGGAATACTATCCTTGTACACAAGAACCAAGAGAACTGACTAGCAAAGAAAGGGGATGCTGGCCAGTCAATCTTCAAAGTTCAACTTGGGGGACAGGGGAGTACATAGTACAAATAGTGAAAAGTAAAGGAGATTTTTAATAGCTTTTTTCTTTCTAAAAGTCATGTTTTGTCAAGATGTGCATACTTCATTGCTCGTACAGGCCAAGCTCTATGTGTAAAACAACTTAAATACAAACTAAGGCCTGGCAACTGGGGATGAGATGAGGAGCTGCCAGAACTGAAAGGGAAAAGGCCTAGCTAAGAGAAAGGGCTGGAGAAACTCGATAGAGTTGGGGATAGGAAGCCTCGGAGATGGAGCAAGAACTGGACAAGGATCTGGCTCAGCAGCCTAAATGGAAATCAGGCTTTTCCACCATTCTGAGCAGTCTTTAAATGCCACCGGACTCCTTGTTTGTGTCACCAAAAATTAGTAGCATTCTATCCATTACCTAGGATATTGCCTGAAGTTTTGGAATTGATCAGACAGATATGGTTCTCAGAAGTTATCACATTAGATGCAGTCAAGGTAATAGCATCAAGTTGCAGGTAGAGCCTAATAGGAAGCAGCATTTTTAGTGTCATAAAAGAAGAGTCAGAGCCCATGGTTTTCAAACCTACTGAGCCAGATTCATCCTTTACACAACTCCATCAAAGCAACAAAATTACACCTGGGGAGAATGTGGCTCCAAGATTTTTAACTTTATTCTCTCCTTAATAGAACTTGGCCAAGAAAGGTCACTTGGAGTGTGTGCAACAACCTGCATCAGTTCTTATTTTATCCAAGGCAATTTAATCCTCCCTAACTAACCTATCCTTTTTATTATACAATAAAAATAATCACCAATGCTCATGCCCATCTATAGATCCACTCAGTGCGCTCTCTTTAGTACAGCACAAGAATCCCAGCTTACAAAGCATGCTATCTGAAGCGCCATATCAGAAACATCACTAAAGATTTTACAAAGCAGCATGATCCTCAGAATGTATATTCCAGCTTACATTGCAACATCTTTCATAAGCTTGATTGGGACTGAAGTGTAATAAACAGTTAGGGTTAAACACTTAACAAGCCTCTCTTGGGTAACTCTACCAATGCACTCCAGGTATCTCTGACTCCTGTCCCGGATCCCTTCACATCACTCTGCCCATACATTTCTGTCATGAGCAGCAACACTACTGTGAACTACCATTTATTAATCGATTCTCTTACTTCTCACCACTGCCAATGCATCTCAGACCTCACTTAGTCCATCCTCTACTAATCCTCTCTTTGATGCCTCTTGGACAGTTAGCCAGGCGTGACAAAACCATATGATGGTTTTTGTGTGGTAGACAAGTGCTGACTAAGGATTAGGACAATGAGTTTAGGCTCCCAACACAGAAAATATAGGCTAGTAAGCCACTGCACTGCACAGTTCTCAGTGTGAATGTCCTGCCACCACTGGTCTATCACTGTTGCCATATCCTCTAGCTAAAACCCAGAAATAGTGCTTTACTCATAGATAAAATATAACATAGACCCCCAACACCTCGCTCGAGCCTTCTAGGGCACTTCTCTAGTCATCCCTCTTCTGGTCTCTTACCTAATCAATAGCTTCTGTTGATTCCTTTTTTCCTCTTTCCACAGTCTGAGTGCTGGGAGCGTGAGAGAACCTTCTTCACTGCCACAATAACCCCCAGCAACAACTGTAGCTCTGCTCTTAAATCTCATCTGGACACACCCCTCTCTACTGCCTTGCCTACTCACCAATTACTGGTGATGACCAATACTCTTGCTCATCTGTTATTCATGGTGCTTGCTACTTTGCATGGTGTAACAAAGTATTTTGGGTACACAGAGTCCACAGAATGCTACATTCTACACCTAGTTCTTTGATGCGCCTCCTGCAATATCCTTGTGCTGACCCACTCTCCCAGATAACCTAAGTAGCACCTGCTTACCAGGTCTTCTCTCTCTGGATATGGTCCCCACACCACATCCCTGTACCTCCCCTACTCTGAGCCAGCCGACGCTTCCTTAGGCTGCAGACAAACACAACCTTCCCCACGTGCAGTCACCCACAACACCCTCACATCCCATACAGAGTGCACAGCTCGTTCATGGAGCAGCTCAAGTAGCTTCACTAGCACATCCCACCACACAGAGCCCATGAAACTCTTGGAGCCATCTCCACCCCACCTCACAGCTCACAACTCCCCTGGGACCTGGCCCAACGCATCTGAGCCCAGACCTCTCCCATCACAGGCGTGTGTCCAACCTAGACCAAAGTCTTAACTCGGCCTCACTCCCTCCACAGCCCATTCCACCAGCCACGTGTGGGACTTTCTTACTCCACACGCGCTTTGGTCGTTGCCCCTCATGCCCTCCCACCACCCCATGCCCCTCCCTCCCCTCGATAGCTCATTTCGGCCATCTCTCCCCCCTGTAGCTCATTCCCCCCACATCTCTAACCCTGCCGCACCTGCTCACTTTTCTCCGTTTCTCCCGCAGCCCAGAACAGCTCATTCCCCCCAACGTCTCTCCCTGCAATAGCTCATTCCCCTCCCCCCCCCAGGCCCCCCCCCGGGGGCCTTTCCCCCCCCCCGGGCCCCCCCCCCCCCCGCTCATTTCCCATCCCCCTCCGCTCCCCGTTGCTCGCCCCACCCCCAGGACCCGCCCAGCTCGCGGCGGGGGCGCGGAATCCAGCTCCGCACCTCTGCGGCTCCGGCTCTATCTCCCCGGCGGCCAGACACACTCTCCTGCCTCTCCTCGGCCGGAACTTCCGCCAGCCTGGGGGGGGGTCGGGTCATCCAGGGTCAATCCCCCGGAAGTGACGGCGTACATTGCCCGGAACCCGGAAGCGGGGCGCTGTCTCACCCCTCCACGCGCGAGGCCTCGCCCCTTGGCTGCCCTGCGGCGCGAGCTACGGCCAGCGGGGCCCAGAGGAACCCTAGTCCTCCCCCGCCCCCCACTGCAGGGGCAGCGTCCCCCAACCCGCACACACAGGGGCGTGGGGCCAAGCAGGCCCGAGGAGCCGGGAACTGGTTCGCTAGAGCCCCAGCAGCTTCCCCCCAGCCGGTTTGGTTCCCTTGGGTGCAAGAGCCAGAGCCTGGAGTGGCACAGCCACAGGGTTGGGAACAGCTTCCCCCGAAGAGGCAGCCCTGTTAGTCTAGTTCAGCACAAAGAGTCCTGGGGGCCCTAAAGGCTAACATTTATTACATGAGCAGTCGGAGGAAGAAAAGCCCACTTGGTCAGACACTGAGGAAGTGGGATTTTCTCTTGTAAAAGCTGATGCAATAAATAAATCTGTTAGTGTTTAGGTCCCACAGGACTCCTTGCTCTGCCCCCCACCAGGAAAGGTTGCCAGGTGCCTGAGACAAGGAGCTATCTTCCTACTCAGCAGTCACCCCTTTCTAGTCAAGAAGGGTAGTCTAGCCCCAACCCTACTATCTAGGCTGAGGGCCCCTGTGACTAGTTCCAAATCAGCCTGCCTCAACATTAGAGAATGAAGTTTCACACACACACCCCCAAGCCACCTGGAGAGAAGCCTCCCCCCCAGTTTATGTAGCACTAGCAAGAGTTCCCACACTGCTTTTGGGGGAAGGGAATAGGGAGAGCAGATGTTTTCTTCACAGATGTCTGAGTGGTAAGAAATTAAGGAGTGATACTTGATTGTACAGAGAAAGCAGCAGTACCACTGCTTTAGCAAGCTTGCTTCAGAGATCTCTCCCTCTCCTTTTCTGTGACAGCATTACTGAAGAATTAAACTGTTGATAACCATTAACAGCTCTTGCTTGATTGCAGTCCAACTGCCCCACTCAAAAGTGCAAAGATACTATCCTAGTGAAGGTTGACCCTGTAATTTCTAACCTCTGTCAATAAGGTGAAATGGTACCCAGAGAAACAGTTCACTTCAGCTTGATCAGTAAAGGGAATAAGGTTAACTTGGATAAAGATACTGTAAGAAGTCACTACCAGTCAATGCCAAAAATGGCAAATTTTAACTTGCATTCCAGAAGCAAAAAGCTAGTTTGTGTCACCTCAGCATTGTTACAATTAGAGTCTCATCATCTTGAGACAAGTCTGTGCAAAGATGTGAAAAGAAGCTTGTATATGCACAAACACTTCTACAGCCAACTTAGGCTGAATGCATCAAGCCATTAACAGAAGATCTGATGCCTTCCATTTCCTGAGCACCATAGGAAACACTACCAATTGCAGCATGCCATTCCAGTCATTACCAGATGTCATCCTCATTAAGGATACAAAACTACACAATAATTTGATTATGCAGCTGCCAGCCTCACACATCCTGTCATGAATGGAACGACAGCTAGGTTATGCACAGATCTTTTTCCTGTAAGCATGGAAATAAAACTGAGGCTGTTTCAGGGCTGGTAGCAAATTCCTACCACTGTTTCAAACCTATATATAAACCTGCAACTCATTGTCTATAGCTCAGGAGAGGTAGTGGTGAAGATTGCATAGACCTTAGCAGTTACTGGAGCCAGTTTTGCAGTTATGCAAACACACACAGATAAAGCAGTAGTGTTAGTTTTTAATACACAGATGCTCAAATTACTTGTCATAATTGTTTCCAGAACCTCTCTCAGGTGGCTTAGCTATAAACATTAGTAGTGACTAGAAGATCTGGATCTGCTAGATTCATAGCCCTTTTGACTGGCAAAGCATACACAACTAATAGTGTATTTGATGATAAGTCTGTTTGGCTATTCAAGACCCCACATCTGAGAGCTGCACTCAGTTCCATTAAAACCCCTTCTGCCATGAGGCAGGTACAGACTTATGCAGGAGCCAAGTTGCTGCAGGGAGGAACACAAGAAATAAAACAAGTACACCTGCCACAGATTTATTGGAAAAAGTTACATTCATTATAAAGTTGTGCCTAAAAACTCCTATGTCTCCAGCTCTGGCTTCTAACATGGAAGTGAGGTTCCATACCTTGAACAAGCCAATGAAACTGTTCATATATAGACAATGCTTTCTGCAAAGCCCCCCTGCCCCTCAATTTCTGCATCTTCATATTTACAGATGTTAAAGGATCCAGCATCTCCCCACCAGTGTTAGTTTTCCCTCAGAATTTACATTTTGTGTTAACGCAGATAGGAACAGAACCACAAGATGCAAGTTTTAATTTACAATTCCTTTCTCCTCAATACATCCAGTCTGTTAGGTTCTAGCTTCAGACATCAGTAGTGATTGTTTTATACCAAGGAAAAAGAGTAGCAACCAGAGGGTTTCACTGCTCAAGAGGTTTTGGGGTTTTTTTTGCCTCCAATAACCAGCATTTCAGACACAAATTAACCTAGTTTAGGCCATAGTGAGAAGATATGCTTCTGTTCTCAATTGGCAATATTATTAGGCCACTAACTTATCACAGTGGAAGAGGCAGACTCCACTACTTGAAGGCCTGAGTCTTCAGTGTTCTAAAGCACCCAATAAAAGATCACCTTAAAAGATTTCATGCTTTGGCATTCCTCTTCCCAGGGCAAAGACAAGAAATAAAAAGCTATTTCAACACTCTCCAGAGCCCTAAGAATCTGTTCTCTTCAGAGTCAATCCATTAACTCACTGTATTGATAATGGCATCTTTGGGACCATCCTGGTGCAACTGTTAGGAAATGAAGTGGGTCTCCGGCATGATCTGATCAATTTTGTGGTCAGCTGGGTTTGCTGATGCTTCATAATTACAGATGGTCACTTCATGTCGATGAGCCTGAATTAAGGAAAATGTATTTAGTCCAATGGCTATTAAAACTAGGTTAAGAATCTGACCTGCTCTTCCCATTTTACTTCTGTCCAAAGTTGTCTCCCCATGCCCTTTTCAAGATCTGCCCAATCTAAATTCAGTCCCAACCACCTGTCCCAGCTCAAGGAGTGCTTTGATGCCAAAGCATCATTCCATTGATGCCAAACCCGCTATCAATATCTTACATCATAGTTGGAAGACTGCATCTTCTGCATATACTTGGGTTCTTATATTTGTCATAAGCAAAATTCTCTCCTAAATATATCAACAGCAATGCCAGTACCTCACTTCCTAGTTAAGCAGCTTCCCCACATGTCAATATGGAACACAGCAGAGGAAGCTAGCCAAGCATTATTTAAGTTTGATTCAGGTCAGCACACTTAGTTACTACTCTTTTCATTTACAAGAAACTCGATAGACACCTAGGCAGACCCAACTGTACAAGCTGCAATTCAAGATGATTGTTCTTTGTACATTTTCCTCACTCACCTCTGTCCACTCTCCCTTTAGGCCTATGTAAAAGATCTTTGTCAACTCAGCTCCAAAATTCTTGGAAATGTGGATGGAGAGATGGTAAACATTTGAGAAACGAGCAATTCTGGAAGACAAAAATCAAGGTCAGATTTCCTAATGGTTAGTTAATCAATCCTAATTTCTGGATGAGTTCCTGCACTGAACAGTATGAAAGTGTCACTTTAGAAGGCAAGCCTACTGGGGTGGAGAGACTGAGCACTGCCATGCAGGAGATCTTGTGTGGTTTCCAGTCTTAGCCATTCACTCACTGGATCAACAAGAACTGGGAGTGAGGGTGAAAGAAGCTTCTTGTGTCTGACTTGTCATTCCTACTTTGCAGATCAGTTAAAGGAACCCCCTTCAGCCCTCCTTGGCTTAAGTGGTGGTGGAGGACAAAAGCATTGAAAATTCAGCTTGGGGAGCCTCCAGGATTCAAGACTTGAGAAAACTTCTCCTTGCCAGGGAAGTGTCTTTCAGCACCATTTAGGAACTGGTAGAGTTCTCTCACCCACACAAGGGCAGGGATGAGCCAGAAAAGGCATTTAAAAAGCACATTCTAGTATTTGATATGATGTTACAATGCAAGTGAAGGAACTGCTCTCTCCTACTAATGCTTTCTAACAGTTACATTGGATATGGGTAGGCATTGATAAAAGGAGCACAACTCCAGTGCATCCTCAAACATGTGCACCTCAGAAAAAGGAGGATGTTATCATACTTTGTGGGATACTCCAGTTCTCCTGTTAGATCTCGATTCAGGCTGAACATCTGATCTGGTTCTCTGGCTGTGTCATCAAATGACATGTGAGGAATGTTCTTGAACCTGGGAGTGGACGAAAAATGATGATTAAAATACATATCAGCTAATTGATTTCACACCAGTGGGTTATTAAACTGGCTTGGTCATGTGGAACGCAAATACACACAGCCAAGACAACAGCACCTACATCATATCAGGAATCGGTTACTACTCATGGTGTGTTAACAAGCACAAAGAAGAGAGCAGTAGAGTTGAGAGATTAACCCAAGCATGGCCAAACTGCAGCTCAGGAGCCACATGTGGCTCTTGAATGAAAAACTGTGGCTCCCGGAAGATCAGCAGCAAATCAGATTAGGAAAGCAGCCCCAGCCTAGGAGTTCAGGAGGGGTCAGGATGATGGGGCGAAGCATGGCATGGTCAGGATTTTTAAAAACTCACCACTAGCCTGCAGTCTTCTACATCAAGCACCAGCTAAGTTTTTATTGTATAGGCCTAATTTTCATGGTGACCTTAATTATCAGAATCTGACATTAGTAGGAGCAATATTTCTCCTCTTTTTACAATAAAATTCAAGTGAATGAATTTTAAACTTGGCAATTTTGAAGTAGGTAAAAGTATGGCTTTATGCCTCAGTGCGGCTCTTGAAGGTTTAATAATAAATTTGTGTGGCTCTTGAGTTTTGTAAGTTTGGCGTCTCCTGGATTAACCACTCAACACTTCTAGTCTATGGCCTGCTCTGCTCAGCAGTGATGAGGCTTCAGCTGGAATATAGTGCATCTAGTTCTGGCTACCACACTTTAGGAAAGATGTAGAAAACTGGAGACTGTTCAGACAAGTGCAACAAAAATTATAGTCTTAAAAACCTAGCCAACAAGCAAAGATTAAAAGAACTAGACTTGTTTGGTCCTCTTTTCTCAAGACTGAGGAGAAACCTGGTAACAGTCTTCAAATATGTTAAGGGCTATTAGAAAGGAGATGGATAAATTTTTCTTCATCTCTCATGATAGAGTACAGCCAGAGAGGTTTAGGCAAGATAATAGGGGGGGAAGCTAACTATAAGCATAGACAAAATTCCAGAAGAGGTTTCTAAAGAAGTCAATAGAATCCCCATCATTGGATATTTTTAAGAACAAGTTGGATAAATGGTGGTCATGGCTGGTTTGGGTCCTACCTCAGCCTAGGGGGCTGGGCTTGGTGATTTCCCAAGATCCCCTCTATATGATTGTAGAGATATAGGGCTGGATGGAGGGAAGGGTTAGGATTCTAGTTTAGAGACAGAGCAAAGATGAAGGAAAAACTGCACCTAGTAGAAAGCCAAATGATGATTAGGACCTTAAGTTGCAATGCCACAGAATTTGTAAAGTTACCCCAATATTTCTCAAGCAGCATTCCTGCTTCTGCCTCCTAGCTCTTACAAAAGTCAACACTGAGCTGCTATTGAGTACAGTGGGAGCAGATCAGGGGTCACAACACAGCAACAAATGGCAGTCCAGACCACCACTGCTGCCGCCTTGTTACTTGGTAGCTCTGTCTCCTTGGAGAATCAGGGCATAGTAACCAGCCACAGACCCCCCCCCCCCCCTTCAACCTCTGCTTGAGCCAAAAACCAGAAACAATGAAAGGCAGTGGGAGACACCTAAAACCCTTTTGAACAAGGGTGCTGGAATTAGGCCAACTCCTCTAGCCTCATCTACATGGAAGCTGTGAACCATTAACACACTGAATGGACAGCAGAAACTTCATTTGCATCAAGGATAGAACCAAAATTAGCATAATGAATGGAGAACCAAGTTCCAAGGCAAGAGTCGCACTAAACTCTGGGATTGGCAAAGCAGAGAAGCACTACAAGATGGGGGATCCCTGCTCCTGAGACAAAAACTCATGTCTGCACACACCCAGCCCAGCAGTTATCAGACCAATTCTAGTCAACAGATCTTCAATTGATATCCAACATACTGAATCTGCCTCATTGCATTGTAAGCTCCCTCAAGGAATGACACCCATCACCAGGATAGATCAGCTCCTATTGTCCACCTAAACAAAACCTCTGGTATACTCCTTTAAGTCATTATTTACCCCCCAAACCCCAGTGTTCTGCCTTGAACCATTGTTTCTTCCCTACAAAAACTCCTACCTAAGTTCCACATGAGTTAAGAGAGAATCTGTTGTGAATCTGTTCTGATACCCAGACCTAAAAGCTGCATCAGGTCCACTGGGACTTCACTTTCTCCTTGCTGATCATGGTGGAGGTTCTGCCTGTCTCCAGCACTCCAGACCCTAAGCTGAACGGCCTGATTCCCGGGTACCTTTGAGCTGCACTGAGTGGTGAGAACTCCCCCCACCACCTTGCTTCTCTGTTTTTTCCTCTCAGTCCAACTATAATTGGATAAACCTGATCTTTGGTATTGTAACTGTTTCATCATTTTCCTCTTTTGTATGGTTATCAATATTGTGACTCTTCAGGCATTTTTCTTTCATTGAATTATTCATAAGTTCCATGTACCTGGCAATAAAGTAACTTTCCTAATCAAGCTGGTTGCCAGACTTCCTCAGTATTGCTCTGCAGCAACGCTCCTTTTACTTAGCAAAAGATCCCCGTGATGCCCAATTCCTTGTAAGGTTTGCTCATTAAGGGGTTACCAGCATGCTGAACCTGTGGCATATAACGGTGACAGCTGAAAGTGCTGCTTTGACACAGCCTGCTCAGATGCACACTCCAGTCTAGTCCAGTGTGGTACAGGGGCACATAAGGGTAGCAGCAGACCAGTGCTGCGTAACCCAGCCTGCTGAGTTCAGGGACACAAGGAGTCAGCTGAGAGTGCTGATAGACCTGGTCTGCTCAGTCGCACTTAGAAACCTAGTCTTGGGAAATTTAGGTCCTGCAAGGGTGTTCCATTGGGAGGGATTTACAGAGAAGAGAAATAAGCTCCACAGAGACACAAGCAGTACACTAATAGAATTGCAAACCACCACCACCCCCCAGAGGAAGTAACCCTAATAAATGAGCAGACCCCACGTTGATGGGTGAAGTTGGTAACAGCCTGGCCTACCACCCAGCCAGAGAGCGTGTGGCACTGACAGCATGCAGCAGTTAGAAGCCGTAGTCTGCCTCACAGTTGCTTCCAGCAGGCCTGGGGGAGACGCTAGCTGGCAGAGCTGAGACCAGGAATCCCTTGATTAAGTATAGGTCTGGGAAGAGATCCTGCCCCAAGTGGGAGGGGGGAAACCATGACAGGGACAGGCCACTCCACACTCATTCATGCTCCAGATGCTGGATACTAGTCTGAGCTCCGCACCAGCTGACGCTGCTAGGTCTCCCTCAGGGCCTGCCTGGGGTCTTAGTCCCAGTGCTTGTCACTGCCATACCACTCCCCACACACTGGGGCAAGAAGCAGCAGGAGTTCCTGTGCCACAGCAGAGCACAGTGTGATCTAGGCCCTAATCACTGTCCAAGACCAGGCTAGGACAGAGATGGCACCTAGGTACGAGACCCACCTTTTCTCCCCACCACACAACCCACACCCCAGCTCCAGGCCAGCACGCCACCTCCTTTTCCCCCTCCAGAGTGGGAAAGCCTGCTGTATCCCCTGAGCAGCCAGTCTCAGAGAGGTAGAAACAGGGAGGCTCACTTCTGCCTCCCTGCTGCTGGGGGGGGGGGGGTGAGGAGAGAAATTACAGCTATTTGTGGAGGAACTTGGCAGCTATTCACATTCTGTGAAATTCAAACACCTACCTGAGAAGCTGCCAAGAATTAACATCTGCATCCTTAGTTTTCACAGGGCTTAATCACACTCATCAGCAGATACCCACATTTATATTAATTTAGTACATATGCTTCTACTCAGCAATATCAAAGCATAGCCAGGCCTAAACTCAGACCTGGTTTCTAATCTGAGTTCTGACACCAATGCTTGCTCCAGCTTGAGTGTCGTCCTCATCTGTAAAATGAGGACAGGAATACTGATTTCATTCAGAGATGATAATTTGAAGTATTTAACCTTTTGGCCTTTGCTCCCCCCTCCCCAAAAAAATCAATGAGGTAAAAAAATACCAACCCTCGCTATGAGCTGCTCTACTGCTCAGTCTCAGCTACACATGGTAAATGGAGAACAGTGATCAAGGAATTTCTACAACAGTGCTTAGACTAGAGATTATAAAGCCCTGCACTGAAATAGTGTGCAAACAGATACTCTATATACAATATCTACTCAACAGGAATTTCCCTGGGAGCTAGGCTCAGATCCACTTACAGTCTCATCTCTGATGGGTGTGTATCATCATCCTCTCCCATCACAATGATTCCTTTTAGCTTCACATTGCCTGTAAACCTGTCAGGAAACACAGAATCAGACTTCATCTCAACTATCATCCAGTTCATCCTGATACCTCACACAATTCAGCAAGTCTCACCTCAAGAAGGGCCGCCATCATCCAAACTTGTTTTCTAGTTTATTTCCCAAGAGCAATCATGGAAGACTTATGAGCAAAGAACCCAGATGCAAGTAAAACTAAGTGCAACAGGTTCTAACAAGTACTTACGGGATATTAAACAGAAGTTCTTCATCATCATCGCTTTCTACAAACTAAAAGATACAAAATTAGATTAAAAATAATCCTTTACAAGTAGATAATGAATATATTCTGTAACGCTGTATATTACAATCCCCATACACTTCCTTCCGCATCAGTTCATATCTGTATCCCAGGGGAAGCTTTGAAGTAATGACCTATAACAGAACATTGTTAATATGCACTAGTATATTTTGGGAGTTCTGAATGAACAATGCAGTAGCCCAGTGATTCTCAACCTTTTTAATGTCATGACACACCTGACAAATGATGTTCCCATGTGTGCCACACTGCAGTTTGCTGGTGGCAGTGGCTCTTGGGCCAGGGATGCTTGGAAGGCTATGGCACTCTGGTACCTGGGTGGTGGCAGAGTCAAGCCACCACAGGCTAGTGCCCTGGCAGCCTGTCTTGATGGGGGCAGGTTTATTTTTTGTGGTGCAGGCAGTGGCTCCATCCCAGGATCTCTGGGCTGCAGTCCCTTTACTTGTCTGGTCCTGGCTGCTGCCTGTGTTGTGCAGGAAGAGCAGATTGTTGAGGGCAGCAGGAACCCCAAGCTGAGCTGCCAATTTTCTGAGACACTCCGCCCAGCTCTTCACGACACTTGTGGCCCACCACAGTGGTTGAGAACCACTGCATCAGTCAATGAACTATGTTTACACTGAAAATTATAGTTCAGTTGTATTTATATAGTGATCCTGCCTGCTAGTAAGCACATACATTACTGTATTCAGCAGACAGACTTAATCCAAACACCCACTGAAAGATCTACTAGAAAGTCTCCATTGAGATGGGAGATAAAGCCTCTTTTGTTATGCCTAATGTCATGCCTACAGAATGAACCTTTTATTAGTACAGGAATGTTGGTATGCTATACCCACAAAGTGTTCCTACAGTGAACACCCCTGTACTAGCAAAGCCACACTTTGTACCAGTACACAAAAATCACCTCTACAAGCAGAACAAGCTATACTAGGGGATGTGTGTCTACAACAAGGGCTTCTGCTAGCAGAACTATGCTAATCAGAGACCACAACTCCCTCATGACTGGCCAGCTTGTGTCAGCAGAAGTCTAGAGCAGTGGTTTTCAATTTTTTTTGCCCCCTGAGAACCCAGTTAAAAAAAACAACCAGTTATTCTCATGACCCAACAATTACACTTTTGAGAAATGCATTCCAGTCTTAGGGCAGAGATAGCAGAGGGTGCCAGGACCCAGTGCCTGGGGGTCAGCAACCCAGTACTGCAGGGGTCTCAAACTCAAATCACCACAAGGGCTGCATAAGGATTAGTACAAGTCCTCATGCTGGCCTGTACATTAGCCTGAGGGCTGCACCACTGAAACCTTCTCATACAACAATATTGCAAATACCAGTAGTGTCATTGGGGGCCACAGGCAACAGGTCTGCCCTCTGCATGCAGCCTGTGGGCCAGGTGTTTGAGACCTCTGCCAGTACTGGGCCTCAACCCTGAGTTTGAAAACCACTGGTCTAGAGCATACATATGACCTTGGTAATCAGCTATGGAGCTGAACTAGCATAACTTTTTTGGTAAAGTCACACCTCCAGCCCCAACAAATACAGTAGACTAGCATACAAACAGGATGAACAACATCTGGTCACACACTCTCCACGCCAAAACAGGTCAGGCCATGTGATTGTGGAGCACACCCTGATGCAGAGAGTAGAGACGTGAGCATCAGGAGCATTGCCACCCTGGGAAAAGACCTGGGGCATGGGCACAGGCTCCACCCCTGTGGACCGATTCCCCACTTGGGCCCAGTCCAGCCTCAGGCTCCTCTCACCGCCAGCTGGGCCCGCGATTCCTGGCTGGGGATGGGGCCAGGCGACGTAGCGGCTTCTTTGGACACTTGGGGCACTGGTGCAGGGACTCAGGGCACATGCCCATGTGCCAGGTGCCAGTGACACCCCTGATGACCATGACTAACCAAGGCCGGATGCTGCCCTGTCACAGACAGCCGAGGAAGCCATTAGAGGTGCCACAGGAAGTCCCAAACGGGAGGGGAAGAGATCTGACAGAGCGAGGCATATTAGAAACCACCAGCAGACAGGCCAAAAGCAAGCCAGCAAGCTCCAAGGTGGGCCCGTCAAGTGGAGACCTGCCAGGCCAGCACCGCCCCGGGTACCCAATGGAGGAAAGGGGCGGCGCGGGGCGCTGCCGTCGCCCGGGGAGCAGCCCAAGGAGCCGGAGCCCCGCACCGCCGGGGGCTGACGGACACCGAGGGCGAGGACCGGGCTCCGCTCACGGCTGCTGCGGCCGGGCCCGGAGTCTCTCAGCCCGTGGGGCAGGGGGGCGGCGCGTGGGCCGCGCACACAAGCCGCCCCGCCCCGCCCGCACCTGGCTGCGGTCCCCGCGCTCCTCCCAGGCGCGGAAAACCAGCGCCCCGCTGCCCTCCCGCCGCTCGTTGAGGCACTGGAGCCGCTCGCGGTCGATGCGCAGGTGGAGGCCCCAGGCCAGGCCGCGGCGATCGGGGGGCTCCTCGCGCGCAGCCCCGCAGCTGCAGCCGTGTCCGTGCCCGTGCGCCATGGCCGCCCCGCCGCCGCCCCCCTCACGCTCCGCTATTGGCGCGCGTGGATGACGTCAACACCGCGGGCGGGGAACGTCGCGCTTTTCTCAGCCCGGGCCCCGCCTTCTCTGACACGTGACGCCCCGTGAGCCCGCCCCCTGCCTTTGGCCCCGCCTCTACGTGGGCGGGGGCGGGGTCGTTGTAGCGCGCCGGGTGACAGCTGATTGGCGCCCACTGCGCGGGGTCGGCGGGCAACAGGCGCGCAAGGGCCAATGGGGAGGGGAGCTGAGCAGGCGGGGCAGCAGCCGCCCAGAGGCTCGTGTTGGTGAACGCCTGCCAGTCAGAGCCCTGTCAAAGTTCTCTTTAAACAGCTGACCGTCTGTTAGTCTTCAAGTGCCACGGGACGCCTTGCTTTTTTTGCTTTACTAAACTAACACCGCTGCCCCTTGGGAACTCGGCTGAAGGTCTGTTTCCTCAGGGTATTATAAAGACGGGAAAGTCTTCTTCCCAGCCCTCTATTACAGGGGTGGCCAAACTTATGGAACTCAAGAGCCACACAAGTTGATTATTAAACCTCCAAGAGCCACACTGAGGCATATAGCCATATACTTTTACCTACTCCAAAATTACTAAGTTTAAAATTTATTGCGCACTTTAATTTTGTTGTAACAAGAGAGCAAATATTGCTCCTACTAATGTCAGATTCTAATAATTACTTAAGGTTACCATGAAAAGTAGGCCTACACAGTAAAAACTTAGCTGCTGCTCGATGTAGAAGACTGCAGGCTAGTGGCGAGCTTTTTAAAATCCTGACCATGCCATGCTTCCAACCATGCCACCATTTTTCCCCCACTGACCCAACCCCCTCCTGAACTCCCAGGCTGGGGCTGCTTTCCTGAATTGATTTGCTGACATTCTTCTGGGATCCACACTTTTTTATTCAAGAGCCATAGTTTGGCCACGCCTGCTTTGTTATATTGATGCAAGTTTGAAGGGATGTGAAGATGTGAGTGACTCTCTCCTTTGCACATGCTTACTGCAAAAAAAAAGACCTCCAACTTACAGTTGCAGCACTCTTGGAGTGAGGGATGTTTTTGTCCACTGGTTGCTGCAATGCAAAAAGAGGAATCATAATGCAAGGGACTAGATTCATTCCTGGTGGCAGGGGCATTGCTGGCTGGGGGAGGGACCCTGGGCATGGGCCCAGGCCCCGCCCCTGGCCAGGGATAGGGCCAGGCACCAATGCTCCTCCACGGGCAGCCAGGCCCCAGATCCCCGGCGGGGGATGGGCCCACCGTGGCTGCCAGCAGCTGGGGCCTGGATCTCCAGCGGGGGACAGGGCCGCCGTGGCCAGGCTCCCGATCAGGCCGGAGATCCGGGGCACTGGTGCTGGGGTTTGGGGCACATGCCCCAGAGTGCCCAGCGCCAGCAATGCCCCTGCCTGGTGGAAAAGCCTGAATTTCAATGGAGTTAAAGTCAGAGTTGGCCCAAGTTGTCTATGCCAGGCCCAAACAAATGGGGAGTCCTGTGGCACTTCTAAAGACTAATTTCTCACTTGAGCTTTCAGAGGAGAAAATCCCACTTCAACCCTTTTGGGACTAGGCCAGAGCTGTAAACTGTTGGAATTTGAATTGGTCACATTTGAAACCAGGACAGTTGATTGTGTCTACCAAAGAATGCCTGGAGTGTTAGAACAGCAGCTCAAAGCAGGTAGCAGGCCCCAAGTGATAGATTCTTCTTTATGTCCCCTCTCCTTCTTAGAGGATGGCACCTCTTCCCTCCATCCCCATGTCTACCACTTGTCCGTATGCATCAACTAGAATAAGCCAGAAGTTGAGTTGACACATTTGAAAACGTGTTTTTTAATGAGTTAACTGGACATACTGCTGAAAAACATTATACATTTAACAGGTGCCAGATTCAGGATGTATTATAATCTAGCCAAACCATTGCAGAGAATCAGATTAAATTTAAAATGACTTCTGGCACCAGGGTCTGCTGCTGTAGCCCCTCCAGTCATCCTGATCTCTCTGTGAGTCAGAACTTGGCTGTGTTTAGGATGCTAAAAGTCTAATGGGTTTGAGTCCAGCTGGATACAAGAATTTATTAGAAGAGGGGGATGGTCTTAGGAATGAGGGAAAACCTCATTACATTCCTAGCTCTGCAGTAGGATATCACTTTCTCTCAATGCCCATTTCTTTATCTGTAATTATATTTCTGCATATTGTATGTGAAGATAATACTTCCTTGTGCTGTGAGAATGAATTCAGTAAGCATTTGTAAGACATTCAGACAATAGCAATTCAGGGGACAGGTCTGTGTGTTATAAGTCACTCAAAATAACTTTCTGAAGCCCTTGTGCCACAGCTTCTATGGGCAAATTCCCTCATTCTCTCACTCTAAAATTATCCCATGCATCACAAGACCAACACAGCCATTTTGCCTCTTTCCCCACAGACACCTCCTGCCAGTTGCAACCTACATCTTTTTCAGAATGTTATTCCAATCAGGCTACTCTTCCCCATACAAGAAATCACTTACTGTTTCACCAGGTCAGTTATCATCTCCTTGTGCTTGAATTGTGCTGGATATAGTCATATTGGACAGAATCTGTGCAAAGATGTTTTAAATAGTCATAGTGACCAGCTGAATGCTGATGAGTGCATTAGTGGTTCCAGGAAGGCCTGGAAGCCAACAAAGCTGTAGTTCAGGAGGAAAGGAGAGTACAAATAGGAGCAGCTCTGATAAGAGCTCAATATAGATTCTGTGGAAGAGTCACAGTGGACACAAAGCCACAGGGGAAGTGTTAGGCTATAATAAAAACTGAATGTGAATTAATAAGAATGGGTTACAAGGACAGGCAGGCAGGAAAAGAATGGAATGAAAGATCTCCTCTGGCAGAGGTCCTTCCCCCTCAAACTTCAGTTAACTAAATATCCAGTGGAAATATCCCATCTCTTGAGCTATAGAGAGATTAAGATGGACAACTACTTAGATTCTGTTGCAAACTTAGACTTTCACACTTACTTGCCAAAGCTTTCCAGTTTCCATCTATACAGCCCCTAGTGCAGGGGTTCTGAATGTTTTGTAGGTTGCAGCATACTTGGTGGCAGGTACAATTCTACAGGACACACCCAACCTACCCCAGGTTGAATCCAGCCCCCCAGTGGCAGTTTTGTGTCCAAACACAGTGGTTAAGAACCACTGCTCTCAGAGAAAGCATAGGGGCTTTTGAGAATGAAATTTGAGCAGAAATGGAGTTGTCAGATTCAAAAGCAAATGTCAGCTCATCAGCAATACCAAGCAATCATACTTTTTAATTTGCTATTTCATTATGCTCAGTTATTACACAGACCCAGAAAGAAAGAGAGACAACGTCCAGTGTTTTGGCTTTTATTGAGACAAGATTTTCTTCTCTTTTCATATAACTTATCTAATTAAAATATTAATCTCCGTAATTACCACAAAAAAGTAACATAGAAAATTATATATACACAGTTGGGGACCAAAGTACAAATGCAAGCCAGCATAATTCTCCCTCCTGCTCACATCACTCATCCCACCCAGCCGAGCACTCAAGGGAAATGGAGTTGGGTCCTGGTTGGGTTCTTTGCACATAGCACAGCACAGAAAATTACACAAGTTTAATACATCAAATGCTGGAAGTGATTGGAAACTGAGCAAAGCAATTTTATTCCACCACTGGCTTAATTTGTGTCTTACTAAAATAATTCTTCCCCACCCCCCTTAGTAAAAGGCATTCAAATTCTTTCAGCCCAGGAGATTTAGTGTGTGACTGAAAAAAGAGCACCTTGCAACAGGAGAGGGATGAGTGTTGGTCTCACACAAAGGATCTACTCATCATTGAGTAAGTGGATTCAGATATTTTGGAGTTAGAGGCAACAATATTTTTATTGTACATTTCCCCAAACATCCACCAAAGTAGGTTAAAATACTGACGGATGGCAGAGTCTGCATTGAGAGAACTGATTTTAATAGGATGATATATCAACCACACAGCTAAAAGTAGTATGCACAGGTCAGACATGGATATCTAGCTGTAACAATGCTAGATAGCAATTTAAAAGTGCCCAAAAAAGTTCAGGATTTACCCAAAGTTCTTTAAACATGGCTCCACCTTGGCCCAGACATGAGTTTCCCCTTTCCCCCCACCTTAAGTAAAAGGCAGAAATAAATAGTAGCACAACAGTTGGCAGAAGATTATATATTGTTACCTAATTAAAAATACAGCAAATTAGATACAACAAAAAACAAGAGCAAAATAGCATTATTTTACAGCACAATACACACTGAAATGCTGCACGGTAACATCATTAAAGCATCTGGAACTTTAACAAGTTTAGGCCACATGAGATTTGAGAAAACACTTCCAACATCTTCAAAATTAAAAATAAAAACTGGGGCTTCCATGAAGTTCAAATGCCTAAACAGACAGAACCCAAAGTATACAAGGGATTTTCCCCACATCCTCTGTGGGATAAACTTCACAGCAAAGTTCCCTCCAGTCAGCACACACAGTCAAGTCCACTTGCTCAGGGCTTTCTAGTCAGGAAAACATAGTCATGCTGTGAAGCAGCAGCTGACATTGCCTCCTTTAATACCAGGAGGACAGAATGTCTTGTGAAGTCAGAAACAGCAATTATATTTAGGAGCAATTCAGATAGGTCTTAGACCTGGGCAGTTTCCATTTCCACATCCTGCTCAGTTCTGTAACAGATCTGCTCATGATGGATCCAGGCTGCCAGGCTCCCTCACAGCCCTACCCAAGCTAACCCAGTCTAACCTGCACTAGTAGTGCTCCAGATAAACTTGCTTTCACATGTCAAGACAGATTCCCTCCTTGTTCTGAACTGCCAGCCATAAGGATTTTATAACCTACAGTGACTTCCCCAGTACAGTGTCCCTCACCTTAAACCGTACCCAAAGCACCTTGCAACCACGGTGAGATTCTTCTCATTTAGCTGAACCCACAGTCCCAACCAATATCCTTAGCCATTACCACCTTCTTGATGGAGTTTTGCTCCACAGTCCCCTTGTTACTTTTCAACCAACCTCCATAGAGGCTGCTCACTCAAAGGTAAAACCTCACACCTCCCTCCAGAGCTGAGATTTTTTTCTTCAGACACAGGGTGCAATTGCCATGTGTTTTGAACTCATACTATAGAGTCTGCACCAATGTAAGACATGATTCACTTTCCCCCCAAAGTGGTTTTACTTTAAAAAAAAACAAAACACTAAAGCTTTTGCTTTTTCCGGCAATAATTTACAGGGAAAGGGTGGGATTAAAGTGCCAGCTTTTAGACTCAAAAAAATCCTTTCCAATGCTTGGGAAACTAGATACAGTTGCTTCCTTCTGCTAAAAGAAATAAAACCAATTCCTTCACTGGTTTCATTAAAATTGTTTTGGCTTCCAGAGTCCAAGACCAATCTAAAACCCAAAAGAGTGATTAAAATTTCCATTTCAGCACAGTGATATTTCTCCCAAAGAATTCTCATGTTACTCCAATAAGCTGAAGGAGAAGAGAACAGTTGTAGAGAGAAGGGTCCTCAACAGCTCTCTGCATCTCCAAACAAGAGTTTAAGCATCTGTACCAGGATACTAGAGGTTGAGAGCTACAATTCTTTGACATACACACGTGGAGAGTGATGTCCCATGCCAGACCTAGCCTGCTGAAGGGCTGGTGAGCAGAATGGCCTCCAGCATTAAGTGTCCCAGGTTCCAGATGGGACTGGACATGTTGTGGGCAAAAAGCCAAGGGAAAGTCTCCGACTGTAACTGTGTTCACGCAGAAGGAAAAGACTCCAGCTCAAGTCTTTGTAAAGAGACAAGATCCTTTCAGCAAGATTAGGATGCAGAGGGTGACAAATAATATGGGGTGGGGGATATTAAAACCATTCTGTCAATTTATTAGGAGGTTAAATAGCAACATCAGTCTCTGGGCCTTCCCTTTTCAGCAGATACCAAGACTTCACATTTTCTGATGGTTTTATAATTCTGAACATGGTATTTTCTATTGAAATTGGGGGCAGGGCAGGAGAGGTAGAGAAAGGGAGTGGAAGGCTGGCTTGGAAAATACTGTGCTGTCATCCTTGTGCAAGCTTCTTACGGCTGCGGCAGCCTTTAGGGAACACATGGAGAAAAGGACTCTGAACTTTGTGGGTGCCTTCCTTCCTCTCCACATTCAATGCCACTCCCCTGCATGTGACGAATTCCCAGCTTATCTTCGAGAGAACCGATTTTTGAATGCTTTGATAGTCTTCGCCATCATGGGTGCAATTTCTGAAACAAAGAAAGACACAGCACTAAAGTAGTGGGACAAAGAATCTCAAGAACAGAGGACCAGTTACCTTGTTTCAGCCCTCATGATTCTATTGGCATCCACACAGCATAAGCCAATATTATTTTAGACAAAAGAATTGGAAGGTCCATGCAGAAAACCTCCTGGGATCTTTTACTTCATTCCTAGCCCTGTACAGAATTGTCTCCTACATTATGTTCCCCAATGCTTTATCCAATGTAGTTTAAACGATTCAAGCAATGGGATTTCGTCTGACCAGTGTGGTGGAAGAGACTGAACTCATTAAGAGCCAGACAGTCCAAGATTTACCCATCCTCCCCCTACTAACTGCAGCAACATAAAAACAAAGGCTGGCCAACATGCCAAAGAATTAGAGAAGAACAGCTTTAAACATTGGGGAGCATTCAAATCACATGCCAAATGCAGAATTTTTCAAAGAGAAGCAGACGTGTTTACCTCCAGCTGACCAAAAATCTCAGCCAGTCAAGTAGGTCTTTCCAGTGTTAACACAGCAAACCTCTGAAAGACATTTACCCTCCACATTTGTTGGCCACAAATCTAGGGTGTCTATCATTGTGGTATCTAAGCACCAAATTTATAACTTTCAACAACGCTAGGGGTGACTATGGGGCTTGATCTCTCCAGCAGCTTTCTTTTACCAGTTCTTTTCCCTTCCTCCCCTCTATGGTGAGCTCTACTCATCAGAGTCATGCCGTTATCAAGGGAAGATTAACAAATATGGTGGGATTTGCATTTTGAACTGAACACATACAGTTCTGGGCTCAGTCTATCACCATAATCAAACAAACTTCACATTAATTTGTGACTAAATTCCAGCCTATTTTTGTTAAGAGGTTTAGCAATGGTACTTGCCACTGCTGTATATTTCAGACACCCAAGATGTGAAGCTAATTTCATGTAAGACCCCTCCGAGACACTTCTGTATTATCAGTTTTACAAATAGGTAAACTAGGGCACAGATAAATTAAATTACTTCCCCCAAGGTTGCCCAGCAAATATATGACACAGGTGGATAATGAACACAAGTCTCTATTCCCAGTCCAGTGCCTCCACAAGAGCCTTCCTTTCTCTCTAAACCTCTGCAGCAATTTGAGCCATTTTTGCCATCCTTCCCTTTATGTGTACAGTTAAAAAAGGAACATCCATCTAGAGCCATCCCCCTGCAAGACCTGTATCAACCTCTTCAATGTGTGATGAGTCAGTTGTTAAAGCATTTTCATGGGCCTTTATTAAATGCAACAAGAAATAGCTACCACATAACTCACTCTTCACCGGTGGTTTCCGAGGGTCATAGCTGGAGGTGGTACTGCCTGGGGATGGACCAGGATGGGCACTGCTAGTGCTGGGCCCATCATAGGACTGCTCTTCATCAGCCTGGGTGTAACTTCTACTGGGTGTGAAGAGGACTGGTTTTATCCTGCAATTGAGAGAAATATGTAGGCAATACAGACAACTCCAGTGAAGGAATTGATTCATTTCCACAGCAAAGACGCATAGAACCCCACAGCTGCAGAATTGTGCACAGCAACACAACCAAATTGCAAACAATTTATCTTCAGTGTTCAGTGAACTAGATCCCATTAGCCCCAATTCATAGACTAGGAAACAGGCATATGCCAGTAAACTAAGTGACTTGCCCAAAGCTACAGAGTCAGCTAGTATAAGAGCCAAGACAAAAAGTGGCTCCTGCTTCAGTGCTCAAACATTATACCAGGACACTCTCAGCATTGCTTACAGCATTCCTACAAGTTCAATGGCTGCCAAGTAATGTTACACAGAGAAAGGGGATCTGAGAAGCTTTTTACTAGCCCAGACCCATGCCATGGGCTCCAAGTTTCTCCTACCTGAACTGGTGGCCTAAGTTACTCCTGAAGCAAATAAAAGAGGAGAAGCTTGAACTCAGGGCTTGGCAGGTGAAAGAGATGCTTGTCTATTGCTTTTAGACTTACACATGCCATCTATTGCTGCTGACTGACAAATCTTAACAGTTGGAAGATGAGACCTTTCCCTCCCCAACAGTCTAGTGAGAAGGACTTGATGGAAAGGGGAATCTCCTTGTCTCTGTAACCTTTTCCCCAGGCCTCCATAAGATGGGAGGGATTCTTTGTGCTCAAGGGACAACCTTATGGGTCTTCCCCACTGCCTCGCCCTCTGAGGACAGGCTCTGAATGCACAGGCAGAGAGGTTTAAGACTTACTTGATCTTCTCTGGTACAGCAGCTCCACCAGTTCCAAATTTCTCCTGTCTTCTCCGCACGTCCCGAGGCGGCTTTACTGCTGAATTGACGAATGCCATCTTGGCCACTCTGCCTGCACAGCAAGAGAAAAAAAAAAACCACACTCCTTAGGTCCAGACAAAGATGGGTCCTCTGAATTCACCATCACAAAGCACCAAGTCCATCCCCACCTCTCCCTGGTGGAAGAACCAGCCATCATGTCCTCACCCTTTCACTCCATTACATGGGGCGGAGTCTCCTCCCTGACCCCACACCCCTCCACTAGTAAGCTTCATGCCTGGGAGAGACCAGACTGACAGGCCTGCGGAGAGAGAATTTCAGAACAGACATAGCTACAGCCCTGGAGCATCCCATTGGTTTCCTTCAATCTCAACCTGGGGAAGTTATCCTAAGAAAGAGATGCAAATTCAATTTCTGTGGCCTCTGATGTCACTGCAGAAAGGCACAGTCAGCTGTTTTACTACAGGAGCAAATCTCCTAGGAGCTGAATGGAGGCCAACAAATAGTCACTGACCTGGGCCCAGCAGTCAGACTGCAGTGATCTGGGACAATTCCTAGCCAGATCTGAACCAGCCACCTAGACAGACATCCTCCTCCTCTCACCCCAACAGGAAGAATCACACCCCACCCCCTTTACTAGTCCCTTTCACCGCTAGATCACCCAGCCCCTACTTTACCTTTGGGTTTGTTGGCATGAGCCGAGCGGATGTTCTGCGTTAACCTGAGCAGCCGCTGTTCTCGGGCATCGTGGAGTCGAAGGTACATTTCCCTCCAAGACTCAAACTCTTCTGGCTTCTCCTTCTTGAAGTCCCGGACACAGTGATTGTACCACAACTGATCTGTGTCCTCAATTAAAACCTGGAAACAGATCCATGAGTTACATCAGACACAGGATCTCTCCAGCGATCAAAGGCTCAGACCTTTAGCCCATGTGCTACCTAGTGGTTCTCGTCCCTTCACATACCTCTAGTGTCATTAAGTAATTCATAAGTCAAGCATATACATGAACCAAGCAGTGAGGTTATGACTCTTCCCAAGAGGCTCAGCTAGGTTTCCCATCACACTCAGATCATGACTGTACCATGCTGCCTTCCCTGCACTGTCCTCCACTATCAGACCCCAGGAAAAGGGCAGAATCTCACTGCAGCCTTAGTACCTGTTCTCTCTCTATGGTGCAGTTCCCTAGTTCATATTCCCACAGCAAAGGGGCAGAGCATTAGCCCAAAGCTGGTGTGTCAAAACCCTCTGCTGCCTTCCAAAAAGCAGAGCTGGAAACTTGGCCACTGCAAAAGAGGGGTCTCTATTACAGGCTAGGCCTCTCTCAAATGGAAGAGTGTCTGCTTTAATGCAATACCCCACCACCCAGCTGGAGTCAGAAGCAAATGTGATGAGATTTTGAGGCATTCCAGGCCAAACACCATACTGGTCTTTACAGAGAGCATATGCTATCCCTCCTGTGTGCAGGAAATGATGGCATACTGCAAGGAGACAGGTAGTTAATGGATCTGCCTCTTGTGTTATCTTTGGGGGCAGGGGAAAGAGAAGGAAGTGGTGGCATTTCTCTTTTCTATGAATCCATCTAGGCTTACATCATACAGTTTCTCAGTGGGGGCCCATTATGGAGGAATATGAGTAAAAGGCAAACCATCTCCAAGCCTCAGTGGCCTGTGCTGCAATTAGTCACCCTGTACTAACAGATGTGGCAAGCAATACCCACCAGTCTAGAAGCAAGTAGGATGTTCAGAAATAATCTCTCTTCTGAGTTTAATGTAACAAGAGTAAACATGGAGGCAGGACTTCAATACTACTTAAAAGGAAGTGAGGGACACAAAAATCCGTGACCAGGCTGGGGGTATTACTGGAAAACACCTGGAACGTCAGCAGAGAGCCCAGGACCAGGAGTTACCAGTCTACTCCATCAGCCTCGTTACCTACTCAGCAGTTTGGCATGGTGCTATGAATAATGGTTTGTTGCAGTGCACAGCAACAGTTACGATTTTCCACAGACAATCCCCTGCTAAAGACCTGGGGGACAGACAGCCATATTTAGTTCAAAATCAGAACTTTTCCCGCCTCCTAAAGCACTTTTCCTAAAGGAAAAACCAAACAGCAAGAACCTCTACCTGGCATTCCGGACCTCTTTCTGTTAGTGCAGCTGCACACAGCCAGTCACAGGTTCCTAGCACAGTGACGGTATGCACCATAATGGGAGATCCCAGTAGGTGGCCTAGCAAAGCACTGCACTGAGGGAAAAATGGATTCAGGGCCAATTGCAGAGGAACTGGACGCTAAGGGAGCACAAAGCAGATAGAGATTTCAAGAGAGACAGGAGATGGTTGGTAAGCCCCAGCAGCCTGAGACCCAAGCAAGGCTGATTTTAACAATAACCCCGGCCAGAAGCAACTCATCTGTCATGTGAGGTATTCTGGAAAATGGGATGCTGAAGGGGAAGCAATGTTCTGTGGTATGAGATCATTCTGGCCAGAATGAAGAGTTGAGAAACATCTTAACAGCCTCTCCCAAAATCTTTCAGCCACGGTCCAAGTTTACTCATGAATGTTCTTCTCCACTTCATGAGGGCAGAACGCTACTTTACATGGATATCGCACCACTCCACCTGCCCAGCTCCTGCCTATGAGCTAGAGACACCTACGTGGTTACATTCCTCAATACGATACAGCTGATCAGGGGTGCATCTCTCCAATACCGGCTCCAACACCGAAAAGGGAACTCCGCCCACTTCATAGATTGCTGGGGGGGGGGGGGAAGGAGAGAGAGAGAGAGAGAGAGACAATGTTTATCTGACTCCTTTCTTCCTAAGGGAAAGTGTTTAGCAGAGCTTACTGATAAGCACATGAGTCACTGCAGTCACCACAGAAATGCAGAAGACCATGGCAGCTGTTAAACAGCTTACAGCAATACTAGGCATCAGTTTAAAAACAAAAAGAGAAGGAAAGGGAAATATAGTGTAGCCAACAGCTGCAGAAAGAATTTACAGGCAACAGAATTTGGGCCCAACACCTCTATTTTTGCAACACCAGCATCACCACAAAAAGAGCACTATGGGTAGTCTAAATACACATGGTAAAAAATTCATCACGTTCCCTAGTCAGCATCTCAATTCCACGCCTTATTTCCAACAGTATAGTGCTCCTCAGAAGCATGCCAGAGCATTGGTCAGTAGTGACCAAGGAAGAGCATCCTCTACCATCCCTGCTGCACTAGTACTTCTATACAGTCTCCCACCCAAGTACCGGCCTAGCCCATTCCTGCTAGCTTGCTAAGTAAAACAGCTATCACAGTCTACAAATCCAGGTGCTTCCTGGAGAGCTAAAAGCAAGTTAACAGCTCGCCACACTGCACGGCACTAGCGAATGGCATACTACAGCTATTCAGCAGAAGCACCGACCTTCCCATCCACCATGAGTGGGAGTGCACACTTCAATCACAAAAGAGAGTGATACTCACAGTCAATATTGTTGTTGAGGACTCTGATGCACTGCTCATACAGAGACATCATCTTCGGGAGGTAGGCAGATTTAGAGCCCGAATATACTTGCATCTTGGAATTCAGCCTGCGTCCCGTAAAGCCAGCCTCCCCCTCCTCAGTGGGCGAGGATATTGCTGTGAGCACATGGCAGGTGGGGAAAGAAAACAAAGAAGACCAGCATCACAATTGAACCTGAGCACTAAGAGCATCTTGATGAATACAGAGCAAATCCTCAGCAATTACTGAGATCAGTCTAGGTTAATACACCAGGCTCAGAACATGAGAAGTTGCCTGAACTAGGCAATTCATGTGACCACAAGTCATTTATTTGTGCCTGAATTGAGTGGTGCACTAAAGGACAGATAATCAATGCTCATGTTTCAGAAAAAGTCCACTGCTCTCCCCTGTCCCTGCCAAAACGTACGAAGTGGGAGAAATGGAATTACCTTCTGCTGAAAGATCAGGTATTGGCCCCTGCCAGAGACAGAACAGTGGCCCACTAAGCATGTAATGCCTTAGGCACACTGAGCATTGCACTAGTACTGAGGTTGGATAAAGAGAGGTCATACAAGGTTAATCACAGGGAGCTTTAATTAAGGATCATACCAATATCTCCTTCCTCCCCTACTCCCTCCCCCCCCCCAAATTAAAGGGCCAAGGACTCTTCCCATCCCAACAATTCTGCCCCATCTTCTGACCAGCACATACTTTTCCTCTTTGTCTGGGAGACAGTGATGGATTCAAGAGAGGGAAGCGGGCGATAATTGGCCTGAATTGCAGGCAAAGGGATATCTGGTAATGTTGGCACCACATCAATGGGAATCTGGAGGGAGAGAAAGCACAAAACTGAAGAGACCATACCCCACCAGCTTCTGTGCATGTTTTAGTTTAAAACGTTTTACTACCCACCTGGTAATAATCAGTCTACACCAGGTGATAGCCTCAGCCTGAGATTTCAGTCCTGTCCATGTTATAGTGGACAAGCTCGAGGCAATTTCAGACCAGCACACAAATACAAGCTTCCTAACATCCTTGCATTTGCTGACATGAGAGTCACTCATATGTTAAAAGTCACAGAGTACTGTGCTCAATGACCCTAGTAAGAAGCCACGTACAGGACAGATAATCTATAACCCAGAAGAAACAGCACTCAGAAGATGGCATTACAGAACATGGTCCTGCGGAGTACCTGATGAGCCACCTCCACGTATCAGGTTTCACAGCCCCATAGGATACCAGCCCTATGCTAAATCCCCTATCCGAGATGGCAAAGACGACAGGAATTAATCCCAGGCCCCTGCCAAATAGGGCAGAGGACACCAGATATGGAAGTTGTCATTTACCACAGCTAGTTCATATTATGTCTCTCTAAGATCTTACTTTTTTTGGTTTGGATGTCCCAGATTGCTTCCTCTCCGCTCTTTTCTCGCTTGCCTGCTTGTGACTTGGGTTCTTTCGGCTCAAGTCTGAGCTCTTGGTATCAGCTTTAGACCCATTTTGCTTGCCATGCCCTCTGTCTCTCTCAGGAGCTGGAGCAGAAGGTTTGACCACTTTTTTCTTCTTTTTCTGGGGCTGATCATAGCTGAGGTATGATTCAAAGGACATTTTAGGTGGTTCATACTCATCCTCCACTTCCACCTCCCCAAAACTTGGTGAGAAACTCATGGATTTTTTGTCCGAGTCAGAGGCTTTGAATTTGCCCTCAGTCTTTAAGCCACTAGAAAGCCCCTTCTCTTTGCTTCTGTTTGAGGAGTTACCCTCTGACTTCCGTTTCTCCTGATCCACACTGGGTATCTCCAGGCTTAGCCTGGACTTTTCCAGTTTGACTTTCTCAGAGTTCCGGTGTTTTTGCTTCTTAACATGGTTGTCCAGAGCTTCCTCCAAGTGAGGCTGTGACTTTTCCTTCTTGGAGCCACCACTTTCTCTGTACTTCTCTCTCTTGGTGCTGTCTGAAGTCCTCTGTTTCTCCTTGCTGCCACCTGCTGAAGGAAGCTCTCGAACAGGCTCCTTGAAAGAGGACTTGTGTAGTCTTTCTGGGCTAAAGGCAGCAGTCCTCTCCTCCCCCTTGGTGTCCAATCGCTGCTTTTCCTTGTGGGAGGACTTGTGTTCTTTGCTCCGATTCAGGTTTCCTTTGTCTTGGGATTCACTGGGATTCCTCTCATGGCTACCCATGTGCTTATCCTGAAAGCTGTGACCTTTGATAGTTTTCCGATGAAACATTGTCTGCTCCATCTCTTGTTCCTCAGAGGCAGAGTGATCTATGCACAGTTCCTGAGGGCTCTGCCTCAGCTCAGGTGACAAAGCATGCCCATAGTCCGAGTACTCCTGATCTGAGGAGTGTACTGGAGAAGCTCTGCCCCAACCCTTGTCCTCCTGGCTGTCATAGCTGATGGCCTGATGGGCTCTCTCAGGCTCTGAATACCTTTTGGCCTTCTTCTCTCTGTAGTTTGGCTCACATGTCTGGCTGCAGGAAGGCTGGAAGGCTTTTGAGTAGTCCTGCTCAACTTCCTCATCTTCTTTTGGGGAAGGTTCTCGCTGCCGTTTCCTAGAGCTGTTTCTTTCATAGTTGCGTTCTTCCGAATCAAGGTTATTTCTGAGAGAGACAAAAACCACCCAACAGTTAGCCAAAACCTGTTAACAAGAATAAAAGAAGCTACTTCTTGACAAAACTGTGGATAGAACCAGGTATGCAGAAGAGTAAGAGCGGCTGGAGGTTGAACATAGTAAACATATTGATGATTATTTCCTACACAAAGCTCAAGGTTTTAGTGGTAGTGCCTCTGGTACAGAAATATTCAACCTCTAATATACCAGGACTGAAAATTTCACAGCAATCTGAGAGAATGCAAAGCAGCTGCCTCAAGACAAAGGAAGAATGGGTGAGGCCATACTGGGACATATTCTCCTAATTACACACACTAAGATGTAGGGCTACAGCAGCCATTACAACCTAATCTCTCGTACCGTACAGTCACGAGTTAGGCCACAGAAGAGGTTGATTCAACCAACCTTCTCCTTGAAGCCATAGCACTGGTCCTAGTGTTAATCAAAGAGTTAAGTTTTTTAAGAGCTGTTTTCACCAGCCCTCAGAAAGAGGCTTTTACTCGGTCTCTAAAACTTCCCTGACAGTTTTACAACATTAGGGAAGTAACATGGAGGGTCTGTCTCTTGTTTTTGTGAAGACATTTTCAAGGTGTCTAGCGTCACTCTCTCTGTCACATTATTGTTTCCTAAAAGACCAACTTTACTCTGATCTGAACTTGTGGTAGTCAGCAACTCTTGGCAACCAAAGGTAGGAAACTTACCCCACCATGAGGCAAGCATTCACGCAAATTCCTCACTCTTTAGGGTCTTGATTTTCAAACCATTGGTCAGGACCCAGTACGGGAGTTGCAGACCCTCAGATACTGTGTCACAATGCCCTCTGCTGCCATCATTGTAAGACTGGAATACACTGCTCAAAGATGTAATTGTTGGGTTGCAGGCATAAATTTTTTTTTCCAACTTGGTCCCAAGAAAAAATGTTTGAAAACCACTGTTTTAGGGTGACCATATATCTCATTTTGGCCGGGACAGTCCCTTTTTTAAGGTCTGTTCTGGCCATCCCAGCTTTTCTGCAAAAAAGTCAGCATTTGTTCCTTTGTTCTTACCAACTTGATCAGTTAGCAAAAGTAAACTGGACAAATGCCCATTTTTGTCCAAAAAAAGTGGAGATGCAGAGGAATGGGGGGGTGGGGGGAGGCCTGCCAGCCATGTGCAAGTGGGAAGGCAGGACTCAAGTTGACAATGACACCAGTCCCATGTGGGGCAAGCAGCCTTCATGTGGAAGAGATGGTGGGCTTGGGTCAGCCCTGCACAAGAACAAGGAGGAGGGAAGAGCTTGAGCTAGCCTCCCATGGTGTCCCATTTTTCCTTTGGAAAATAAAGTCACCCTGTCATCTTGTGTTATGAGTATTTTGGAGGCTTGCCTTCATTCGAGGCCACAGAAATCTAGCATCTCCTCCAATGCGAGATTTAATACTGCTTATCAAATGAGATAGGCAAGCTTACCGCTCTACTTCTTGAGGGACAGGCACCAGCTTCTTCCATCTGGCTACTAAGTTCTTGGCAAAGTCTCCCACCAGCTCATGTTTCCGTAAGCCATTCACGGTCTTCCCAACACCAGTTTCCTGCAAAAAGATGTGCCACGGCTGAGCTTTGCACACCAGTCAACATGCTCAGCTTGACAAAGCTGTTTTAGATGACCAAAGTCGAACTACCAGATCCAGTTGGCTACCCAGAACCCTCTTCAAGCTAACACAACCTCCAGAAAGCTAGACTAAATGTAACTTTTTCAGCGCTGCCTAACATTCCAGATATACAGGCAGTGACCTACTCAATCACCAGCTTCCAATTTTGCAACAGAAAGTCAGGAGCCACAGCAAGATTTCACACCAAGCTACGTTAGAGTTGCTATAAAACTCTTTTTACTAAAAAGATTTAAATACAAAGATCTAAATTCCACCAAGTTCTTATGTCAACTTCAGAGGGGGAGCAGCAACAAGCAAAATGTGAATTCAAATAATGTGTTTTTCAAACAAATACCTTTAAGAATATATGACCCAAGCTCAATGGTTCCACTCAAATTTATTCCAGGAGATGACAGTGACTAAGAACACAGACTACAACTCTCATCAATCATTCCAAGAACATTGATGAGATGATCATGGTACCACGGAGACATGATCAAACGAATTCAGTGTTTGGGTTAGGAACCGTGCAAGATTTGTGCTCACTATTTTAGTAAGGAGAAAGAATTCACATTCAGTTGATGGTGAGGAATCCGGACTGAACCAATGTTCCATCACAATGCTAAGAAATCATCTATCAGATAAGCCTCAGAAAAAGGGTCATGATCACTTTCAGATAAATTTCAAATATTTACAGATTTTAAAATTTTGAGACCATTACAATAATCTAGTCTGGTCTTCCAGTAGACCAGGCCAACAGAAATCACCCAGGGATTCCAGCATCAAGCTAATAACTTGTGGTTGAACTAGATCATCTATTTTAGAAAGAGATCCAATATTGATCTAATGACTCCAACTGACAGACTATTTATCATGTCCCACCATAATCCATTCAAATGGTTGATCACTTTTAATAATTTGTAATTTGTAAATATTTGCAATTTGATGCCAATTTCTGTTTCACGTGTTAGAGACCCCATGGCATTTTCCACTTGAACTGAGTGTTAGTCCCAGCATCCTGGTCAAATTTCAATTTAAGGAGACATTTTGTTTTCTGTTCTATGAAGGATACCATAAAAATGTAAGATTGTTATAATTCTTACCACCAGAATGTCAACTGTGATAGGCAACTCAGAAAGTCTCTTCAGGCTTTTCAGTAGCTGCAGAGAGACAAGGAAAGTATTTAGATTTGTCATGTTAACCATATACTGAGATTAGAAAGGAAGAAAATTCTGCACTGCAAGAGAGCTTTTTAGAGATGTTTGAGCAACAAACTGCTCTCTACTCATATCCACAAACAGCTGTTATCTGACTCTAGATCAAGCTACTACGAAAGTGAACATATAAAGGACTGATTGCAAAGAAACATAACATTTTGTTGCAGAAAGAGAAGGGAAATCTGCAAGGTAATAACAGTACTGTAGATGCACCGAAAGGTAATATTTGCACTGCTGTCATTTGAAAAATCTCAAAGCACATTGTTAGATTTAAGCTTCAACACTTCTGTGAAGTAATACCTCCATTTTACAGATGGAGAGTGAAGAGACAGATTACACTGGTTAGAGTCACATGGCACGTTAGTAAAAATTCTAGATATAAAACCCAAGCCCTACATTTTCAGAAGTGTCCAGTGATTTTTGGTGCCCACCTTGCGAATCTCCTGAAGACCACTTTCTAAAAACCACCCTTTGAGAATCAGGACCACTTCAAAAGTGTCAAATTCAGCATCTAGAATTCCACTGTGCTGCACAAACACAAGAGATGATGACATCCATGACCCAGAAGCACTCCCCTTTTAAATCAATACTACCTGTCAGTGTAATTAGACGTTCTAACCTCAGCCGTTAGATGTATCCTTCCAATGCCAGATTATAACAGTTATACGTTGATCACTAAATCAAATACGTTTTGACATACTTTGAACGATGCTTTGACTTTATAACAACGGTGTTCCTTCACACAAGGAAGGCAGGAGTTCATCTATCCTAAAGAGCTAATGGGATGTTGTCTCATCACTCCAGACTGCTGATCACCACTACCCCATGTTACGTCTAAGGCAGTGGTTCCCAACCTGGGGGTCCATGGACATGTTGCCAGGGTCCGCGGAGCCTCTCCCTACTGGGGTTGGAATCCAGCTGCAGCCCCAATGCTCCCCAACAGGGCCGCTTCTCCTCACCCATGGCCAGATTCTGGTAGAGGGATGGGGCCGCAGAAGCTCCCCGGCAGAGGCAAGGGGAGGGAGCCATAGCTGCCATGGCTTGTCTTCCCAGCAACGCGTGCCACGGTGATGGCAGTGCTGCCCACTGGCTGTCCCAGTGGCGCTGCCAGAGTAGTGCAGGCCAGATTACATAATCAGCTCCGGGGTAAGGGGGGGCACAAAGATTTTATTAAAAAAAAAAAAAAGGGTCCCCAGCCTGAAAAAGGTTGGGATCCACTGATTCAAGGTTTAGTTACAATAATTGAAGGTTAATTTTTCTGCTGATGTCAAAATGTTTAAACCAACAGTGGCTCTCCAGCAACTTTGTACTGAAATACTGAAGGGGACACAATTATCCAACATTTGCTCCAACAAAAGTTAACTGATTCTTAAATAAGTCACCCTTCCTGCAGCACCACCCAGTATATACATGCAAGTGGGGGAAAAAATGGATATCAAGCATTGGGATGGAAATTATATCTCCATTTTTGATTGACTGGTCTCCTTGATCTAAATCCTCCAATCATCTGGTTTCCCAAGATATTGGCAAAAAAGACATCCTGAACACCTTTTAAGTTCTTTGTGTTTGCTGTGAATTACATAGCAGATGCTACTGTTGAGTAGCAATGTCCCTTCTTCCTTCACCCCAACAGTTGCCACAGCACTCCTCAACACAGATCATTTCTGGAAACAAGAGGCTACTGAGCCCCAGCCTATGGCTGTTCCATGCCAGGATCAAAACTGGACACCACTGCAGCAATTCAAGTTTGTATCTTACACTTACAAAATCATAAAAGCTGGAAGGGACTCTGAGAGGTCATCGAGTCCAGTCTCCCACCCTTGTAGTAGGATTAAGTACCCTCAAACTATCCCTGACAGGTGCTTGTCTAAGTCTGCTCTTACACACTTCTAATGATGGAGATTCCATAACCTGCCTAGCAACTTATTCCAGTGGTTAATCACCCTGACAATTAGGAATTTTTTCCTAACAGCCAACCTAAACCTTCCTTGCTGTAATTTAAGCTCACTGCTTCTTGTCCTATCATCGACAGTTAAGGAGAACAATTTTTCCTCCCTCCTCGTGACAACGTCTTAGGTACTTGAAACTGTTATGTACCTGCTCAATCTCCTCTTTTGCAGGCTAAAAAACCCAGCTCTTTCAATCTTCCCTCATAAGTCAACTGTTCCAATCCTCTAATCATTCATGTTGCTCTTCTCTGGACTGTCTCCATCCTTCCTGAAATGAGGCTCAATGGCCTAAAAATAAGTGCTACCTAAATGCAACCAAGAACAGTAACCAGCCCTTTTGTAGTGAAAGGCAATGCAACAAGATACTCTAATCACTCCATCTACTTACAGAGAAGACAGTATTTTAAAGAGTCTCAGATAAATCAGATAGGAAGCCACCACCTTGACAGTTTGAGTATAATACAGGGAATGCAGCTCTAATTGGAATGAGCTTTGCAAACCTTAAAGTCCACATCAGATGGCTGCTGCTGAGAAGTAGCTGTACAATGACAGCATCAACTAATACACCAGTCAGTCAGTCAATTGCTTGGACATTTAGGATTGTTCCCCACTGTACATTTCCTAGAAGTTTGTCCCATCTAATTTTAAACATCTCTGGCCATGGAACATCCACCACCTCTCTGAAGAGATAATTCAGATGCCTAAAGAGCCTACTATTAAGAAGTTTTCCCTTTATATTTACTTCAAGTTCATTTTAATATCATCCTAGCTGTGTTCAAATTATACTTCCTAGTAGCATCCTGAGCACTTACTCTTACCCCTTCGTTATTTGTACTTTTTAGGGCCCTGTCTCGATGAGCAAAGAGAGTGCATTTTTTCAACCAACTTAGCTTAACATGCTTGGGAAAATGCAGGTTAAGAGTTGAGGTCTTTTCAATCATGCTAAGCTAACCTAAATCAATATAAACCATTGATCACAACCCACTTTTTCCCACCAAGGCAGGGCCTAGCTATCACTTTACCAAGCTTACAATGCATGCATATATAAAGGTACATGACGCATGCTGTTGTCACAATCTGTAATTCAGCAGGTTTTCCAGCTGAGTTGCAAACTTTTAAATGAGTGCTGTTAGACACGACTTTTTTTTTTTTTTTAATTACCTGTCTCCAACAGCACCTTATCTCCACACTATGAAAACTTTAATGACATAGCTCAATAGTGTAGACACAGCCCACACCAATAGGAACAGTTTCTCTGTCGGTATAGGAACACTACTTCCTTGAAATTAGCTCTGTCAACAAAAGCCTCTTTTCACGACACAGCATCATCTATACTGGGGTATATCAGTATAGTTATGGTAATTAGGGGTGTGGGTCCGCCACCGCCACACAGCCCTGACCAATGTAGCTATGCCGGTATAACTTTTCAGTATAGTTCAAGCCTTAGATTCCTCAAATGATGCCCACAATAATCTAACTCACTTATCAATATATAAACTATTTTCTTCTTTACACTCTTCCAAAAAAAAAAAAAAAGAATCACAGTTTCAGTCTTGTGCAGACAGCAAGACCTCTGGAAAAGGGAGACTGTATTCAGGTGTGTTTTTACAGTGTAATTGTGGCCCTTAGGTACCACAAAACAAAAGAGTTTCACTACTCAAGTCTCATTTCTGGCACAAGGCTGCTGTTAAAAACATTGGTAGAGAATGTCTAACAAAGTTTTTGGATTTTTTTGCTCAAAAACCTTGAGCCTACCATAACTGGTACCCATCTATTAAATATTACTGGGAAGCACCATACTCTTTATTTTAATTGCCCTGCTGGTTTGGAGAGTTTGTTCTTAATAACCAGATCACTGTAACACTAACAGGCCATGTTTATTTCAGATTATTGCAGCAGCACATCCTGGTCCCATTCTCTTCGTCAACATTTTCTGTTGCTTGTATGTTCCCTCTCTCCTTCAAGAAGAAAACAAGCAATTCTGAAGTGACACAAAATACACAATACAGCACCAGTGTAACTGTTTAAGAGTTTGCCTCCCCTCCACTGGAAAATATGATTGTTTCCAACTCATGACAACAGCACCAAAGCCTCACTCGGAGCATTCTGCGCCAGCAGTCTCTTTTCCAAAAAAAAAAACAAAACCTAAAAATAATATCAATACTTAGCACCTCTCAACAGTACAACTAAGAGCGCTTTACAAAAAAAAACATTGTTATTCCCATATGATAGATAAGCTGGGCCACCAGCCAGTAACCAGATGTTTTAGGAGGAACGTCCAAGAAATGTTGAGTTGGACAACTAAATCTCAGTTTCCCCATTTGTAAAATAGAGAGAATACATTCAGAAAAGTGTTTTGAGGATTAATGTTACTGACTAATGCACCCTGAAACTATGAAAAGTGTACATAGCATATTAATGCCAAACAGAAATAACATAAAAACATGAAACTAATTTTCTAACTGAAGCATATGCATAAAAAGAGATCTAATCTATACAGACCACAAGTAATGTCTTGTAGCGCCAAAGTGAGTCGTCACTTACAGTAGCTTGTATCAATCTTCGTAACATGAACCTCACTCTCCTTTCTTACATGCTTTGATGAACAACAAAATAGTTAAAATGTTAAGTGACAATATCAGTTATCCTTGAGTATCTGAGTTAGCACGCTGTAGAAAATGGGACAGTTCATCTCTCTCAGAATGAAGGATGTTTTACCCAGTTTCTCACGCTAATTGATTTAAAAGAAGATTAAATTCTATTAGTGAAAAAAAATCTTTATGTAGAGCAGCACTTACTCTTTCAGGTTTTGCAAAAAAGAAAACATAAAAAACGAACCAAGTGCATGCACATCCACAATAATAACGGACAGATATTCCTCACTCCACTCTACTTCCAGAGAAACCCTGGATTCTAGGGAACAAGGTGACAACCTAAGAGGTGTGTCAGTACACTGTACTGGCTCAGACAGAGCCCCGAATTTACAAATGGAGAAGAGGCACTTGTCTATATAAGCAGAGTTATCAGTTGATGACAATGAGTATCAGCAATGAGTGCAGCTGAATCGGTACTAAACACAGTTTAACTGCATGGACAGATCAGGACAAATCAAATTCATGATTATCTCATCCCCAACTGTTGCTGACATCGAATGTCTACAGGATAATTTCCCTAGTGGAGACAAAACTAGCCAGGCTCAACCACTTGCCTCAGGACAGAGCCCAAGTTAGAGCCAGAATCAATGATCAAGAGTTCTAGGCTTCCATCTCAGGTGACAACTCTCTAGAAAGCAGAGCCTACCATGATCTAAATCAGTGGTTTTCAAACCATGGGTCAGGACCGAGTATTGAGTCACAGACCCTCAGGTACTGGGTCTCTGCACCCTGATGCTACCGCAGAAAGACTGTGATGCATTGCTCAAATATGTAATTGTTGGGTCACCACTGGCCTAAATAAAACTGCTTTAAACTCCCCTCAGCAGCGTTGACCTCACAGCTAAAACTCTGGCTTACAGTCAACTTTTACAATTAAAACACCCAGACTTCCTTAGGAACTACGGCGTTTCCACTATAACTCCCAGGATCACTGGTTGTACTTTCAAGAAACAAGTTCTCTCAAGAGATCTTGTTATTTATTTCATTAACTGCAGTCCATATCTAGGACATAAAAAATAGTCACACGCAGAATAACTTGTCCCAGAGGTATAAGTAGCCCCCTGGGCATCCAATCCAAAATTCTGTTGACTGTATTCCTAGCTTAAGAATCTCTTTGCAAAACAAGAAGTTGAGGACACAGGTATCTCTGGAGCCTATTTATCTGGCTAGGGCCTGCATACAGACCCCTGAAAAATATTGCAAGCATACTCAGGAGAGCTGCTGCAACTTCTGCACTGCTTGGCTCATGTGAACCACTCAAGCACTGTAGGCCACCAGAGCACCAGCCCCAGCAGGACCTCCCCACTGCAGGATCCCCCAGACCCAGAGCTACCAAATGTCAGGCAAAAAGAGGACATGTCCTCCTTTTTACCTTCACATCCTCCATCCAGCAGCCATTTTAAAAAACATGATTTTGTCTAGCTTTTTACTTACAGGGCTTAAAGTATGCTGGAATGCCTCGGAACACCCTATTTTTAGGGGGAAGCGTTCCAGAGTCCCCCCAAAACAGAAGAATATTACATTAATACTACTTTTTCTCCATGTGTCCTCCTTTTCGTACTTCTCTGTCCTCCCTTCCATGCTTTGGTATCTGGTGGCTCTACCCAGACCCAACTCCTCTCTAACAGCTCCTCTTCTGGGGCCCTCACAGAGTCCCCCTCTGGTTGCTAGAGTCTCTCCTGCCCCTGTCCCTGTCTGTTCCCTACGGTGCCCCGAGTCTTTCTTAGCCAGGAGCTGAGCCAGCCCCTTGCCTAGACCAGTGGTTTTCCAACCACGGGTCAGGAGGACCCAGTACTGGGTCGCAGACCCTCATGGCACCCCCTGATGGTGCTCCTGAAGGACTGAGTGCACTGGTGAAAGATCTCATGGTTGGATTGCAGGCACAAATGATTTTTTCCAAGTGGGTCCCGAGGAAAAAAGTTGGAAAAGCACTGGCTAGACCACATCTCCCCAACCTGTGACTCAAGACAGTGAGCCTCCAGCGACCCGGGGGCCCTAGCGCGCCCCCCACTCCGGGGTCCCCCCTTCGACCCTTCCAGCAACCTCAGACACTGTCCCTCCCTGGACCCCTGGCCCCAGATACTCGCAGACCCTTGGAAGGGGCCCCCAATCCTCTCCCCTGGGGACCCCTGAGCCCCCCACTGCCCCAGAGACCTTTGGAGGGGGCCCCCGCCTGCTTCCTCCCCCCGATCCTCTGCCTCTCGGGGGCCCTCACTGCCCCCTGCTCGCCTCGGTTCAGGGATGTCCGCTGGGGCCCCTGCCCTACCGCCCTCAGCCCCCAAACCCGCCTGGCGCCCGCCCTGCTCCCTCCTCACGACCCCACTACCTTCTTCGGCTCCGAACTGCCCGAGAGTCGCGCCTGCAGCTTCCCCACAACTTCCAGCACCGACTCCGCCATTTTTACTCCTGGAGAGGCCTCCGTGGCGGAAACGGCTTCACCGCCCGCCGACAACCCTGAGCTTCCCGCTCCCCCGCCGCCATCTTCGCTCCTGGCAGAAAGGAAACGGAAACCAAACGTCTAGTCAACAGCCCCCTCGCCATCTTGAGTACTGGCAGGAAGCTTCTGCGCCGAGCGGGGAAGCCGCCATTTTGGGTACTGGCAGTACGTTCGGCGTTGGTAGGGCCCGCTGCCATTTTGGAGACGGGCAAGAAGCTTCTCGGTGCTCCGTAGGCTACCGCCATCTTGGGTGCTGGCAAGAGGCTTGTCTATCAGCATGAGCCCCTGAGGGTCCAGCCACCCTTTTTCATTTGTGTCTGCTTCTCAAACCCGAAAGAGCTCACTGGGGACAAAGAGAGGTCCCATCCCATCTTCCAAACTGGGGACCAGGGGGCTCATCTGCACTGCTGCTTTGTGCCCCGGCCCCCTGTGCCATGTCAGTACTGAGTTGCCATGGCACCAATACACTGTGGTACCCTTGGGGTACGCTGTCATTTCATTTGGATAATAGGCCTGGCCCAGCCTCCCTCCAACTACACACAGTCTGAGCTAGAGTAGTGACCACGTGTTTTGTAGCATGGCTCATAATGACCCTATGGCTTAGCAGGCCCAACGTGACAAGACATACACGCTTGGCAGAATTTGATGGTTTTGATCATTTCAACAGCTAGCATCGATGTTTATTTGCAAACTGGTTTTAGTTGCTTTCCTATTTAAATGTTCACAGTGGTAGCGATAAATAAAATTGTTAGTCTTTAAAAGTGCCACTAGACTAGGGTTACCAGATACCAAAACATGGAAAGGAGGACAGGGAAGTAAGAAAAGGAGGACATTGGAGGACACATGAAGAAAATGTAGTACTGTATTAATGTAATATTCTGTTTTCAGGAGGCCCCGGAATGCTTCCCCCTAAAAATAGGATGTTCCAGGGCATTCCCGCATACTTTAACCCTGTAAGTAAAAAGCCAGACAAAATCCTGTATTTTTAAAATGCTTGCCAGATGAAGGACATGAAGGCACGTCCTCCTTTTCCCTGACATCTGGTAATCCTACACTAGACTCCTTTGTTTTGCTGAACTAGACTAACACAGCTACCCCCTTAGAATTAATTATTTCCTGGCAGTCAATGTTGAGATTCAACAAGTTGAAACTACATAAACGTTAAAGGCAGATTGTCAACTTGAGCTCACAACACACAGAGTAAAGATCCGGAACTCAAACTCTAGTAAGCTCACAAGCAGTATGACTTTGTCTCCCTGTATTTTTATCAGTGGAAATATTTTTTCATCAGTTTTATATGAATGGTGAAATTTACGTTCACCAACATTTACTGATAATAATCTAGTCCTGCCAAACCTAATTACATAGATACATCAATAGTATTGGGTGCAGTCACAGAATCACAGGTTTCCAGGGGACAGTCACACAATTAGACATGTTTGGCCCACTGCCATATTTACACATACTGATGCTCAGTCGCAGAATTAGACATATTGGTCAGCAAGTTGTTCTAGGATTACAGGTGTTACGTCTCTGGTCCAGTAATTATAGTCCAGACAAAAATGTACTAAAGGAATGAGGGTTAAAAGTATGTATCAGTAACTAAAGGATAAAAATATTACAGGTAGGTTGAAATTATTTCAAAATCAAGATTTAAAAAACAATTAAACACAGAGGTACGGTTGCATTCTTTAAAAAAAAAATCTAAACACGTTAAGGTAAGAACGATACAGTTAAGGCATCCAGATAAACTTAATTCATCCTAAGAATGTTACTATTATAATACAGTTAACAATTAAGGGATTTTAATATTTGTGGTACCAGATTAAATTAAACATGTCTTAAAATATATTGGTTTTCTTCACATTTCCCCCCATGGTGTTAATAATAATTAAAAATGTAGCTTAATTAAAATATACTGTCTTCAAATGCAGCCTGTGCAGAAGATGTCAGTTAATCTTAACTAGATGAGGACCTTGAAGAGTCTGCCTTTTTAAGATCAAATAGGACAAAGAAAAGTCTGACACAGATTTTACATTTATTTTAAAAATACTTTAATTAATTTTAACTCATCAACTAAGTACATTACTGACTTGTAAATTCTCTCAAAAATAATTCCACATTCATAAAGAACATTCTGTAAAATTGGGGAGAATACACTGTGATTCTGTACAAAAGAAGTTGAATCCCTGCCTTAAGTACAAAATGGAACTCAGCGCTAACTATTGAGTTGTAAGCACTGAGCCCCACATCCTCAAAGGAGTTTATGTGCCTAACTCCCATTGACGGGAGTTAGTAAGATTGCCAGTCTTCGAAGATTGCCCTGGACTCTGCAGGAATTAAAGATTAATCCTTAATTAAAGATTATGTCATCTGATGAAACCTCCAGGAATATGTTCAAACAAAATGGGCAACCCTAGGAGTTATGCATGATTCTGTAAAGTACAGGTATTCAAATGTCTCAAGTTACTTACGGGACTGCATACGTACCTTGCATAGCACTCAGTTTTCAGCCAAGACTGTAGATTTTCTTAAAGCTTTTAATAGCATCCATCCAGGCAATATTCAACCCTTCTTAGATTTCTCAAGCTCACAATGATGCTAAGGTAATTTCCAAGAGAATTTCAGGTCCTTTTACCACTGTTAAGACTTTGCAGAAGAGTTTAAGCTCTTTGCTGCACTCTGCACTGGCCTATGCAAATACAATATTTCAGGTATCTTATTAAAGCCAGATCCCACCAGTCTTGAAATTATTCTGACTGCCCAAGAAAGCCCTCAAAATTCTAGCTCTTACCTTCCATTTAATTCACACTTCTGAAAAGTAGATAAAGAAGCTACTGTTCCTATGGGACTTTTACTCTTCCTCTATTAGCTACCGTGCAGCAGTTAAATAGATAAGAGTACCTGAACTAGAATGAGTACAATGTAATTGCAAGAACAACCATGTTACTTTAGCGTCATTCAAAACACAGGGGAAAAAGTAGTTGGAAAAAGGAAAATAGAAAAAAGGGCACAATCTGCCAAAAGCTGTATGTTCAAGCTTCCATTTTATTGCAAACAATAAAGTGAAATAGGATCATTATAAATTACCTTGCTCTGGATTTAACAAGAAAATGATGTTCCAAGTCACACAAAGCAAGACCAGTAATGGATTCAGAAAGGGAAGGCTGTTACTTTCTGCCTTCAACCATCCCAGTCTTTCACCTCAACGTTTGCTACGGATTGAGCATGGTCATCCAACTGCAGAAGCACCTAGCTGCTTCGCTCCAATTCATATGCCTTACAACTAAATCCACCAGCACATTGTTTTAAATTGGCATATAATTTAGATTGCCATATAAAAAACGAAGTAATCCAATGAGAGAAATATATACAGGTAAATCTCTGCTCAGGGGATCAAAATACTGGGCAATATAACATAGCAATAGGTATGTTCCCTCTGCTGTCATTGGGAGTTATTTTAACACTCTGTGGTATATCATGAGAAAAATAATAAAACTGGAAGAAGAATATACATACCCTTAGTATGACTATTCTGACAACATTTTATACCCTTCAATTATAAGGAGAAGATGTGGTAATTGGGAATGGTTTTGAAGAATCCTTGGGCTCTAATTCTCTATTGATTGCTCATCACACTATGTGAAAGGGGTCAGAGTCACTCCTATGCAAAAGGCCAGCATAATGCCTATGAACAGGAAGAGTGACCAGATACCAAGTGTCAAAAATTGGGAGCAGGAATAGAATAGACACTTGTGTAAGAAGTAGCCAGTCAGGACCATCCCTATAACATTGGGACATTTGGTCACCTTATGCGTAGGTCCCATTTGAAGTCCCAAAATAGGGCTTAAATAGGATTGTAGTGGTACATTAGCCACAGGGACTGTGTGCCTAACCACTTGACTGAGTTCACCTTAGGAGGGACTGCATGAGCCATTAGAGCTAAGAAAATAGTGTAAAAATGGTCTGTAAAATCTTGTTTGAATTTGGAAGAAAATTTCAGTCTAGTTTTCCATTTTGACCATCCAAGCATCCGAAGTTGGCTCGTGTTGCAAACACATGTGACAACCATTTTAAACAGTTGCCAAAAGCCAATTGTAATTAGACTGTGATCTCTCTGGCTCAGAGCCTATCTTCTTAATTTGCGAGGGCACAGCATACGGTGGCATCCCAACTCATGAGTGGGGCTCCTCAATGCTGTTATAATCAATAATAATTAGTAATAATTTTGATTGTCAGTGTCACAATTCACATTCACTATCCTGCTGCAAAATGTGATTTATGCTAGCTATGCCTGCTAGTCTGTCTGTGAGATTATAGGGCCAGATTCTCAGCTGGTGCAAATTAGAGGTGCACGTCTGATGCCCATTCTTCGCCTTCCCCTGTCCTCAACTGGCCTTTCCCAGATCAGTCCCTTTTGATTCACCAACATGCATTTTCACGAGTTTTAAGTGGCAGATTAGAAAATAATCTGAAATTTTAAAAGCACATGCTATTTTTTGCTATCTCTAGATTCTGGCAGCCTGGCCATGCTGAACTTGGCTGGAACTGAGCTCTCCCTTTCCCTGACCGTAGCCTTTTGCAGATCTCTCAGGCCTGTGCTAGGGACAGCTGTCCCAGCATCACCACCAGAAGGCCGCTGTAAATGCTGGTGTGATAAGAACAGTCAGCTGGCCTCACAGGATTGGAGGAGGGACCTGTAGGATGTTC
This sequence comes from Podocnemis expansa, assembly GCA_007922195.1. Taxonomy (NCBI): domain Eukaryota; kingdom Metazoa; phylum Chordata; order Testudines; family Podocnemididae; genus Podocnemis; species Podocnemis expansa. The sequence continues at coordinate 49,254,188 of ML681963.1, forward strand.
CACCTGGAAAGTTTGAGGGATTCAACGTCTGTTAACCTGCAGTGCACAGAGCCTGTGCTCTGGCAACAACCCCCATTGGGCTAAACTGTCTTACCACTAAGGTAAGGAGCAGAGAGCTTCAGGATAAATGCATCTGGAAATCCAATGCTTGCCCTTTTAAATTCAATATTTACAGAGAGATTTTCTTGTGTGAGTTACTTGAAACGTTTAATTATCAATGGCCAGAGGCATCGCTGCCCCGGGGGAGCACCCAGGGCACAGCCCAGGCCATGCCCCTGCCAAGAGGCCACGCCCCTGGCTGCAGGCCATGCCCCTGGCTGGGGATGGAGCCAGGAGTGGACGGGGAAGGGGCAAGGAGCAGCCTCTGTGGCTGCGGGAGGCTGAGACCCGGATCCCCGACTGGGCCGGAGACCAGGGTGGGGAGGCCCACCAGACCTGGGGCACTGGCACCGGGCTTCAGGGCACATGCTCTGTGTGCCCGGCACCAGCGACACCAAAGTCAATGGCCATGAATGGCACAGGGAATGTGTCCCTGTTGGTGACTTTCAAAAAGGAGGGAATGACAGTTTAGTGGCCTTTGAAATTAAAAAAAACAAAACAAAAAACAAGGAGTCATGTGGCACTTAAAGACTAACAGATTTATTTTTTACATGAGCTTTCATGGGAGAAAATTCCACTTTGTCTGGCTTCCAAATAGTTTACCAGGGGAGCTGTGTGTTTATTTTGTAAACCACATAAGGTTTGTGTTACTATGTCACCTTGAAATACAGGGATCTGTTTTATTAATACCATCTAACAGTGACACAGAGGAGTCGTTCATACATCAAAGAAAACAATACAACATAAAATACATAAGTGAGAAGACTTGTACAAGTAACCAGCTACAGGTTAATCTTTGCAGTTAACCTGGTAATGTTGTTCATTAGCTCCTTTGATTAGTGCCAAGATGAGACTGGCAATATTTTGGGGGGAGGGATAACTGATTTAAAAAAATAAAATAAAATATCCTTAATTCTTTGGTTTTTTTCTGTGCCCTTTTAACATCTAATCAGGCCATTTTGAGCTTCATGTGGCCAGGGGATTAGTCTGTATGAAAAATACTCCTTTTAAAATAATCTCCATAATACTCTGATCAGAAACCACAAAGCTGTCCTGTTTTGAATTAACAGTATTTAGAAAAGGCTGCTCTTCCCTTTTGTGGTTGGAGATTCAAACAGTTAAGCAATAGTTTTAAACTGATTCTTCAAAGGTAAGGGAGTGAGGTGCTCATATCCTGCTGAAAGTCAATAGGAGCTGTGACCCAAACTCCTTCAGGATCCTTTGAAAATCCCAGTTTCTCTTTATATGTATAAAGTTTAATGCAACTTAGAAATATCTTCTCAGGACATAGATTAGGGCATGACGAAGTGGCTTTTTCTCCCATGAAAGTTCATGCAAAAATAAATTTGTTAGTCTTTAAGTGCCACAGGACTCCTTGTTTGTTTTACTGAACTAGACTAACATGGCTACCTCTTTGGAGATTAGGTCATGTTACTCAAATTAAGAGCTTGTCTACATGGGACAGCTGACAGGCAGAGTTTTTCTTGAAAGGCTGTTCTTGTATAGCAGGGGTAGCCAAACTTATGGAACTCAAGAGCCGCACAAATCAACCATTAAACCTTTGAGAGCAGCACTGAGGCATATAACCACATACTTTTACCTACTCCAAAATTACTAAGCTTAAAATTCATTGTGCACTTTAATTGTATGGTTAAACAAGAGCAAATATTCATCTTACTAATGTCAGATTCTAATAATTACTTAAGGTTACCATGAAAACTGGGCCTATACAGTAAAAACTTAGCTGTTGCTGGATGTAGAACACTGCAGGCTAGTCGCTAGTTTTTTAACATCTAGTCAGTAACTTGTCAATGCAGTATGTAAAAGCTCTTCAGGTGCTTATCCCTAAGTATTGCACAATGTTTTGATTTAACAAATTTCCTTGTGGAATATAATGCTTCACAGCAGTAAGTTGTACCAAAAATTGAAAGTAATCTACATTCAGTTTTAAACTTTTCTCCTCTGTATTTTCGTTTCTTATTATTCCACGGCATAGAATCATAGATTCATAGAAGATTAGGGTTAGCATGTTTAGGACTTGTAAAACATGATTTTTTTTTTTTTTTTTAACAAGGAGTAAACTGCATTAGGGCCTATGAGAAAACCTAAACGTGGCTGATTCCCTGACCATGCTGTGCTCCCCCTGTCCCTCCCTGGTCTCTGACCATGCCACCGCTTCCCTGCTGTCTCTTACCATGCAGCTGCTTCTCTACTGTCCCCGACCATGCTGCACTTCTTCCCCCCATCTCCGACTATGCCGCTGCTTCCCTGCCAGCTCCATCCATGCTGCACTCCCCACCCCCAACCATGCTGCGCTTCTCTTGCAGCTCTGACTATGCTGCAGCTTCCCTGCCGGCTCCAACCATGCTGCGCTTTCCCCACATCTCTGACCATGCCAAGCTTCTCAGCCGTTTCCAAACATGTTGCCACTTCCTTACCAGCCCCAACCATGCTGCACTCCCATCACATCCCATCTGACCATACTGCTGCTTCCCTGCCAGCCTCAACCATGCCGTGCCTCCCTGCAGTCCCTGCCCATGCCAGACTCCCACCCCACCCTCCGTCTGACCATGCCATGCTTCTCCTCCCTGTCTCCAACCATTCCACCCTTCCCTGCCGTGCTCTTCCATGAGCCACACATTTTCTTTGAAGAGCCGCAGTTTGGCCATACCTGTTCTATAGCTAGTCCAGAATACCTCACTGTGAATCTTTTTATTCTGGAATAGCTCTAGTGCTTTCACACCTGTTTATTCCGGAATAATCTTCCCATATGAATAAGCCTGGACATCAAAACAGATATGTCAATGAAACATTTTTTTAGAGATATCTTGGTATTTAGGAGATTACAGAATGACAGAAACCAGGTCAGTTAGTACAGAAGGTAAAGATCATTTTCCCTCTAATTTAAATAATTCAGAAGTAAATTGGGCCAAATTAATCTCTGGGAGTAACTCAATGAAGTCAAGGGAGTTGCACCAGGGATGAAATACAAGTTAATATACAAAACAAATAAGGAGCCCTGTGGCACTCATAAAGACTAACACATGTATTAGAGCTTAACTTTCATGAGTTCTAACTCTAATACGTTTGTTATTCTTTAAAAAGTGCCAAAGGACTCCTTATTTGTTTTGCTGAAAGAGACTAACATGACTACCCATCTGAAAGTTAATATACCAACATTTGGGGTGCAGCCATGCATATTTATTTATTTATTGTATTTTGCTACTCTGTCAGCCCAACGGAGCATATCGCTGAGAAACAGGGAAAGACAGAGGGAGAGTGAGCAAGCAGTACTAATTCTATTCACAGACGGAATCAGCAAGGCTTCAGGGGCTGGATTATCCAAAGAGGATGTTGGATGCTGAGGTTTTTGGAAAATCTGGGCCCAGTTGCAGGTGCTGAAAACTTGAACACCTAGTCCTTGGAGTCCAATGAGATCACTTCTTCCCTGGGGAGGCTGAGCTTAAGATGAGAGTCAGGAAAAGGTGAACATAATCACACTGCTGCCACTCATCTTGGTGGGTTGGCAGTGGAAGCACACAGCCAGGCTTCAGCCTCCACATGGACCTCTTAATGCAATGCTCCCATCCTGTCATGCATTGCAGCAATGAGGATACAGGCCTTTCTCAGGGTTAACCTCTAACTTCAAGTTCCAAATCAACTGAATTTATTGATTTAAGCTATTGAATTTAACTTTGGTTGATAGAGGGGTTAGTTTCACAGTCTTGTGTACTGCAGTCCTGTTTTCCACTGTGGAGGAATAGCACACATGGTGATTATGCTGTCTACAGAAGTTATTTGAATACCACACTAATGGACATAACAGCATAAGCTTCCTCCACTCTGTCTGCCTTCACCTGGATGTGGGGTGATCATTTGTAGAGGAGAGGAAGTAATTTCATTCCTTGGCTCTCTGCTAGTTTAGATTCTAACCAGCAACCTAAATGGCGCCTTTGCTGGGGAGAGTGATTATTATGTGGATTTGCTAATGCAGATAATGTGCTTTACCCTGTGTGAAAGTAAAAAATGAAGGCAGTCCTGCCCCAAAGAATTTACAATGTAAAAGGCAGACCCAGCGATCAAGATATCTAGGAAGGATTTTTTTTAAATAGTGTTATTATTAAGAACGCACAGTTTAGGAGTGTGTCTGCATGATGCCACTCGGAATTTGCCTCCACAGAACAGGCCACCTAAATGCAGAAACACTTTGCAAAGCTCCTTTACTACAAAGTAGCTGAAAAGATAGAAACTGACCCTCACTCAACCTGTGTAAATCTGTCCGGCTACATTTATTCCACAGGATTACACCATTTTACACCAGCTGTGTTTCTGAGCCGTAATAGCTAGAGACTCCAAGCTGGGTGTCAGTTATACTGAAATCAAAACGCAAAATAAAAGAGGCAAGAAAAATCAAAGTAACTCAAGCGAAAGCTGGATGCTCTATCCTTTGTTTATACAGCAGAGAGGCATACCCTCCCTGTATTCTAGGGGCAAAGGAACTGATGCTGCCAGGAAGTGAACAGAGTTGGTTGGAAAACAGAGTTTTGTTCCATGCAAAATTCCAATATTTTGACATTTGTTTTCTTTCTGAATTAGGGCAAAACCCTGAAATGTCAAATACCTCTTGTGGAACAGACATTCTGGAGAATTTCATTTTGGAATTATTGAGATGTTTTGTTTTCATAAGTAAAGATGTTTTATTTTGATAAACTTGAAACATTAAAATATAACACAAAGTATTAACTATAATGTATAATTAAATAAACTATATGTAAAAATAATATAATAAAAGTAATGTTTGACTAAAAGTGAAATGAATTGAAACAATAAAATGGAAAATAAATGTTTTACCACATTGAACCATTTTGACAGAACAACAGCTTGGGTCAAACTCTTACTACTTAGAGGTTAATGAACATGCTAATTGTTTTGGGACTAATCCTGCCGCTGTTGAAGTCAATGGGAAAATTGCCATTGGTGTCCATGGGGCAGGACATCTCCCTTTGGATTTGAACAGAAAGAAGCAGGTAGGCAACAGCGACCAGCTGGATTCTCTTCACACAGACACATCCATGGAAGAAGTGCACACTAGTGTTTTTCTGATTACTGTTTTGCAGCAGTGCAAAAATGACGAGCAGGATCATTTAAATGCCTGAACTCATTTCAACCCAGATTTGATTAGATTTAAGCACCCTACAAATCACTTCCCTCTTTTCAGTTTAAAGAAGCCCCCTACTCTGCAATCCCCTCTCTGCTCCTCTGCACTACCACCACACCAGGGATTCATAAACGACACAGCACCTTTCCCCTGCTTCCTGATTGGCCTCTGCAAGGAATGTGATGTCAGGCAGGTGAACAGTCAGAAAGCTCCATCTACCTCCTCCGGATCCAGTGGCTGACAAAAGGACAGCTGCAGGAAGCACAGTGATAATACCCTGCCACAGTTCCATGTTATCTTTCTCAGCAGAGGCTTTCACTAAACTTTTCCCTCTCTGGTTTGTGGTAAATGTGATTTGATTTCTAACTGTCTGGACTAGTATTTAGCTCCCACCTCCCCTGTTCTAAATATAACCTCATTGCTTAACTCCCCAGAAACCTGATCTTCTGTTTAAGTGCAATGAACAGCCCTCAGATATGTGAGACATAGAAGCTACAGCTATTTCTGGCATGTAACACATTTGTAATCCAAGCATATAGGTCTCTCTCTGCTCACCAAATGGGTGGTGAACAGAAATAGCCAGAGTACTGCAGTGTCTCTAATTGCCGTGCAAGTTAAATATTGCCTAGGAACAATTCCTTGGGGTTTTGGGGTTTTTTATTTTGTTTTGTTTTGTTTTGTTTTGTTTTACTTTGCTTTTGCAGTCATTCTAAAAATGACTGTGTCAAAGAAAGTTGTTATAGCAGGTTGATCTAATCAAACCCACTCCCTGTTATAACTTAGTCCCCCCAGTACAACTTTTTTCTACTATAGATGGGCAATTAATTACTACTAATGCAGAATAAAAATGGCTTGCAAATAGTCCTTTGATATCCACAGCATTTGTTTAGGTCAATCCTAGCATTTAATTTAGAACAGTAACAATGAAATGTTGCAAATCCTGAGCTATTTAGGTCTTAAAGCTCATGGAAATCAATGGGAGTTTGGTGCCTAAATACTGTCAAAGGCCTAGGTTACTGAGACTATGCACTTCTTTAGAGTAGCAACTTCCACCCAAAGCATTCAACAATGGTTAGAAATATTAATTACTTTTCCCAACAGCCCTGTGAGGTATTTAAATATTACCCCCTTTTGTAGAGGGAGGCATGGAGGCACTGGGAAGATAAGGCCTCAGTTTTCAGCCTTGAGCACTGATTTGGGGTGTTCAAATGGAGACACTTAGGAGGTCCTTTGGTGCTGAGGAACCTCAACTCTGCTGGGAACTATGGGTACTCAACACTTCTGAAAATCAACCTCAAAGTGTCCAAGGCAGGGCATTAAGAATTGCTGGCCATTTTGAACATCTGTGCCTATATGTTTCAAGTCATCCTCCCAAAACCCGAGGGCCCAAACTTAGTTGAAGATGTAGGCCTAACTGACTTCCCTAAGGTCTGGAATTAAGTGGCAGAGTCAAGCATGGAGTCCAGGTCTTCTGACTCCCAGCTCCACACCTCAATCCACTAGACATAGATCAAAAGTGGGTGAAAAGTTTCCCTTCTGGTTTCTGAAGTCAATGTGAGGGACTCTTTCCACAAACTTAAAGGGCTTTGGATCAGGACCCATCTGCCCTGACTAGAACTGGTTGCAAAATGGATTTTACCTTTCCTCCCCAAAACATTGAGATTTTTACATTTTTCACAAACCAAAGTTCCCAAAATTGTGTCTCTGTGTGTCCAAATCTAAACATTTAATTTAATTTCTACCCTTTTAAAAGATATTTAAAATTTCTTTTATGTAATGTAAGTTTTGAAACAAAAATCATTTTGAAATGAAACCTCAAAACTTTTCATTCTAAAAATGTCTAAATGACCTTTTTCAATTCCCCTCATTCTTTTATTAAGAAATTTTGTCAAAATCCATATGATTTAGGGAAAAAAGGTTTCACCAAAATGTAATTTTCTGATGGAAAACTGTTTCGATGAGAAATTTCTGACCAGCTCCATCGCTTGCCTATTTCTGTACTAAAGCCATTGCATAGCAGTATGTCTTGCTGTTTCTTTTGCTGCACTGTCTTCTAACTTTCCCTGTCTTTTCCTGTCCTGTAAATCACCATATGACCGCAGGCCACACTGAGATGGCACCCAATAAGAAAAACCTCAAGAAGAGCAAAGTAGTTAAGGGCAAGGGTCCCATTGCGCAGGTGGTGGTGGAGGAAGACACTTTGTTGGATATTGATCACTTCAACCACCTGAACAGTCTGTATGAAAGTGGCTCTAGTGGCTTCCACTGCAGTGCCACAGAGTTTAAGAACCACAACTATGGAAGCAGCCTCCTGGAGGAGATGGGTCAGATGTGCCAAGAGCACTTCCTCTGTGATCTCACCATTGCCACCAAAACCAAGTCCTTTGATGTCCATAAGCTAGTCATGGCTTCATGCAGCAAGTATTTCCACAGCCTGCTGAAGAGAAATCCCAACCTGCAACGAGTAGAGCTCAACAATATCTCCACTCTGGGCTTGACCACCATTATCACATACGCCTACACTGGTAAGCTGAATCTCTCCCTCTAAACCATTGGCAGCACCATCTCAACAGCCAGCCACCTGCAGATGCATGCTCTGCTCAACATGTGCAGTGACTTCCTCATTCAGGAGATAAATGTGGAGAACTGTATGAACATCACCAACATCTCAGAGACATACAATGTCAACCAGACAAAGGACGCAGCCTGAAAGTTCATCCAGGAAAACTTTCTGGAGTACTGAGAGACTGAGCAGTTCATGAAATTCACCTTTGATCAGCTCAATGAGCTACAATTGATGATGACCTGTAGATCTCAAATGAGGTCGTCACCTTCCAGATTGCCATGAAATGGCTCGAGTTTGATTCTAAGTGAGTCACATATGCTGCCAACCTCCTGAGCAACATTTGATTTGGCACCATATCAGCTCCTGATTTGGTCAGTCATGTGCAACCTATATCATGTATGGCGGAAGACCCTGAGTGCCACAGGCTGGTGGTGGGGGGTATGAATTACCATCTGCTCCCTTACCAGCAAAATACTCTTCAGTCCAGAAGAAGCAAAATCTGTGGAAGCCAGAGGATGCTAGTTACAGTTGGTGGCCGTCCAGCTTGGACTGAGAAAGCTCTCAGTAGAGAGATCAGTTATAGGGACCCTGATGGAAAGTAGAACAAACTGGCAGAAATGCCAACAAAAAGTTTCAACCAGTGTGTCGTTGTGATGGATGGGTTCCTTTATGTGGCAGGAGAGGAAAATCAAAATGATGCTAGAAGCCAGGCGAAGCATGCAGTCAGCAGTCTGTGCAGGTAACAAGAATTTCTTCAGAGCAAGAATGTCCCTATGAGGCTATATTTTTTTTAAAAGTGCTCATTTTACAGGATTGTGGCTGCATACATATATATGCAGTCATCAATGAGGTGTGAACCTGAGATCTCACATGGAGGCCTCAGTCACATGAGCTAAAGGAGAACTCCTTTTGCTATGTGTAAGTAGTAGGTTGTTATAATCTCTGGACCTTCTTTGTTAGGGATAGATAGGATTACATGCATAAAGCAATGGCATATTCCATCATCATTTTTCTTTTCTTGAGGACACTATTCACAAGGGAAAATGAGCAGGAGGAAAACAGGGGCTAAACCAATCAGAATAGCTATTACGCACACACATAGCTCCAAGAGCAGATAGACTAAAATATTGCTACTTACAGACTAGCAGAATGGGGCACAGGGGTGGGAGACAAAAGACCTGGAATCTATCCCCAGCTCTGCCACTGATCTTCTGAGTAACTCAGCCAACTCACATTGCTTCGGTTTCTCCTCCCACCCTTTCTCCGTCTTACCTTCTTATATTGTAAGCTCTGTAGTGCAGGGAACAGCACTTACTACATATATACAGCACCTAGCAAACAGGGGCCCTGATCTCAGCTGACGCCTCCAGGATCTACCATAATACAAATAATAAATAAGAACATCCATTATTTAGTTAAAAAGTTAATGACAAGGTTCCAGAAAGCAGGAGGAGCTTTCATGCAATTTCTCTGCCTTTTTGTGTCTCTTAAAGATTATCCTTTCTATTCTGGCTACAGACTGCTCAAATCTATATATAAATTGTCAGTTCCCATTCTTTAGCTGATTCCTAATTCAGCAGAATTAACGTAAACATATTAAATTCACCCTCAGTACTATTTCTATTGTTTGTCTTCTTTCTTTTCCTTTCTTCTTTGTTGCATAATTTAAACAGAGGGTTTGGAGGTTTTGGAAAGTTCTCATGAAATATGTCACAGGTCTTTGAGGGAATGATTATAAATAGAGAAATGTAACCCTAGCAACATCAAATGTACTACTTTGTTGAAAATCTAGATGCACAATTAGGGTTGGGCTTGCACCCAGGATTCAGGATAAAGAAGGTTGATACTATGCATGAAAACCAGCACAATTAATAGTATTTTGGCTCCCAGAGATCTGTGTTCAAGTCTGATTTCCTGAAATGGGTTTGTTGGTCTCAGTCTAATCCCCATGAGACATGGTCCTTGATTTGTAACTTGTCATTGTCAAAGAGGTCCAGAAGAAAGAGAACATAAGCCCTCAGGGCGGGTTCAGAAGAGCCCTTGGCAGCACAGGACTGGAGGCTAAGTGACAGCTCTTCCTTCTCTCTGCAGGTATGATGTTCGTTTCAGTACCTGGCTGCACTTGGCCAGCATGCTGCACAAGAGAACTCACTTCAGTCTGAACACCTACAATGGACTCCTCTATGCCGTTGGCAGGCACAATGCAGAGGGGGTCCTGGCATCTGTCGACTGCTACATCCCTTCCACCAACAGCTGGCAGAGCAAGACCAGCATGGAGACGCCTTGGTGCTGCCATGCCACCACAGTCATCAATGGCAAGATTCTAGTCACCAGGGGCTACATCAACAACAGTTACAAACACACTGTGTGCAGCTATAACCCCAGTGCGGACACCTGGAGAGACCAGGCTGGGCTCAGCATCCCCAGGGGCTGGCACTGTGCTATCACCTTGGCTGATCATGTGTATGTCATGGGGACCAGCCAGCTAGACCCCCAAGGTGAGCGGGTGGATGTGATCCCCGTGGAGTGCTACAATCCCTACACAGGCCAGTGGAGCTATGTGGCTCCTGTACCTACTGAGGTCAGCGCAGCCAGGGTAACAATCATTGATGGGCACATCTACTTAGCAGGAGGCTGGAATAAAAGTGGGAAGAAATACCAGAAGTGCATGCAGGGTTACAACCCTAATCTGAATGAATGGACAGAGGAGGAAGATCTCCCCAAGGCCATTGTGGGTGTGTCCTGCTGCACCATCACCCTCCTCCATCTAAGAAGCAAGGGATCCAGGGCTAGCTCAGTGGCATCAGCAGCAGTCAGTATTTAACAGGAAAGCAGAGGGCTAGCATTTCCACCAGCACCTGGGAATGAACATGGAGCTCAAACCTTGCTGCAGATTGCAAGGCAGCTGAGCTTGGAGAGGCCCCATGGAACTGGGGGCTTGCAGAGCGGTATGGTCTAGTGATTAGAGCAGCATTTGATAATCTTTGAGGGATATGTAGCGTAATGGTTAACACAGGGCTTTGGAAGCTAGAAACACCTGAATTCTTATTCTGTCTATGAAACTACTGCCCTCCGTAGCCTTTGGCAAGTCACTAGCTCCCCTGAACCATGGGGAGAATTGACACTGACTTCCCTGGCAGGCACTGGGAGGAAGCACTTCAAAGATAAGCAGCAATATGGAAATGCTCAGCATTTGCATTGTCTTCTTTCACCTTGCTGTCTGATCCCCTCGTCCTCAAGTCAGTCCCCCCATCTGTTCTTCAGACTACCGGCACTGCAGTCAGATGGGGAATGAATGAGGTGCGGCTTGTGGGTTGGATGTAGGGTGGGACCTTATCTGACCACAGAGGTGGCTGAAAGCTGTGGCCACCACTGGCAAAGCACCTTTAATGTCTAACCAAGCTAGATGTTGGCCTCCTGCAATGGAGTGTTCCATGAGGTCAGGAACCACTGCAGGGTTTTCTCTTGCACCACAGGGCAGGCTGGGTCGCACATTGAACATCTTAGGATGGCAAGAAAAGCTCATAATCTTGTCAGTGAGATGTATCAGCTCCATCATCAGTCACACACCTGCCCGCTATAGACTGCAGATCACCTCAGTCAATCAAACCTCCACCATCCCCCAGCAAGCCAGCCCTGCAGCAAGACAACAGAGAGAAAATGATAAGAGTCCCCATGCCCAGGGTTGCTAGGCTCTTTCCATTCTCAGCCCTGTTTTTGTCTCCCATCTAATCAGAGAAGCCACTGAGATTTGACACTGGGTCACAGTGCATTCAGATCCTGCTGATGGATAAAGATCAGGATGCATGACTCAATCAGTAGCATAGCTACAGGTGAGCTTGGAAGAGCCATGGGGCACCTGCTTTGCAAGCAGACAAAAACAATCAGATTTTAAGCATTTCTTCTCCCATTTTTGTCAGCCTGTTTCACTTGTGACAAAAGGCCTGTGCCTACCCATGTCAACCGCAGGCCCTGACAAAACAATTAAAAAATAAAAAAATTAGTCCTGGTTATGTCTCTGAACTCAGTACAGAGCAGGCAAAACCCTCCTGATAGCTTCAACTTGAGCTTTAGGGTCAGCGTTCCCTGGACCATGCTCTGGCTCATTGCAACCAGCCTGATGTTCAGAAGAGAAGTTTCCCAAATCTAGTGTAACCCTTCTGCCAGGGCAAGCTGGCAGAACAAGGGCCAGGTTCTATACCTAGGGGGTTCTCAATAATGTAACACCACCAACTGGCTCGAGCCCCCACCCTGATTTCTGGGATATCCTACACTGTTCCCTGGGCACCTCAAAGGGGTAAGGCTTCCCCACTCACAAGCACGAGTCTGGGTGTAGTAAACAGAACTTTTAATAGTAGTAAAACAGAGTGCAAAAGGCCAAATACCAGAAATCAGTGCTGATCTAGCAAATCACCACAAAGCAAAGTTCCCAACAACCCACACCACATACCAGAACATACAAGACCTAACGCAAAACCAGCACTGATCTGGAGAATCAGTGCTACTAGGCTCCCAACAAACCCTAGGGTACGTAGGGAGTGTCTCTCACACCAGCTGTCTGCCAGCACCAACTACTGTCACTCACTCTGTCCAATAGCACCATCCCTTGGCTCCACCCACTGTCCACCAGCTCCACCCACCTGTCATTCATGGTGCTCTCACCATCCACCAGCTCCACCCAAAGGTCACTCACACCGCCCAACTCACCATCTGCCGCTCTGCCCACCAGTCACTCATGCCACCCACTCCCCACTCTTACTGTCCACTAGCTCCTCTTCAGTGACTCCAGCTCGGAAGGAGAGTTTACCTCTCTCCAATAATTCCAGCTCTTAAAACTTAAGCAGCTACTATCTTTAACACAACAAAGCAGACCTCAAAGAAGCCCAGCCAGATTTATCATTTGACAAAGAGACTAAATAGGTGAGGCAAATTGCCTCAGGCATCGCACCCGAAGAAGACATACCAACACCCACCCCTATCTTAAAACTACTCCAGGCTGAAATAGCCAGTGGCCTCTCTTACAGGTATCTTTTTAACTAAGGGATAGCTTTTACCCTTTAACTAACCCAAACAGATTTGAAACAAGCAGAGAATAGCATATCACCAAAGACAGTACTTCATATTTCCCTTCAGTAGAATTACAGATATTGACAAATTTGTGATCAGATTAACCCCAAATACCATTACCCACTATGCCCTGCGCCCAGTATGCTAATAGCTAATTGTGCTGTTTGTGTTCATGATAATACAGGACCCATGCAGATTAGTTGCCCCCCTTCAGAAGCTGTTAGGCACAGCTTCTAAGCCTGCCTTACACTAGTAATTTTTTAACTAGATTCATTCCCCATGTTATGGGCAAGAGATTATAATTCCTTAGGCAGTGGCATTTCACATTCACCTGGCAGAGCAGCAGACCACAAGACAAGGCACCTTTTAGTTTTAGACAATGATCTAACTCATTCATGCTGCAGGATGTAATGGAGAGACAAGGCAGGCCAGTGGTTACAGCTGGCAGTCAGGAAATGTAATTGCTAGTGACTGACTGTGTGACTTTGGGTCAGTCACTTCACTATCCTCTCTGCCTGTTTCCCATTCATAAAAGAGGGATCAGGAAAAGATCCCTCCAATAAAACACTTGAAGCTGGAAGGTGCCATAGAAATGCAACTGGCCACCCTCCTCTTCACAGCGAGTAGCCATGTTCTCAGCAGGTAAGAGGCAAACAGGATTTTTTCCCCCCTTCTTTAAACAGACTATTATAGTTTGTTGCTTTATAAAGGTCAGAGTTAAACCACTGTGACAACTCTGTCATTTCAGTTTGGAATCATTCCAAGGTCTCCTCAAATCTCCTTATTCAATCATGGCAAGTTTTGAGCTCTAGGAAACTGTTTGATGGATGGTAATGCATCTCAGGCTGCAGGTCAAGGTGCCTGTGAACTCCTGTAACTTAACTCCAAGTCACAGTTGCTAGGCAGGGTACAAGGCATTGAAGCAACCAGGAACAGTGGGTTATGGATGTAACCATCCTTCTTCGAGATGGGCTGCTCACAGACATTCAGTTACAGGTGTATATGTGCTGCAGCACACGGTAGCTTGGAAAGTCTTTAGCCTTAACCTGTCAGGTCAGGGCAAGCAGTCAGCATACCCTCCATGCCACAATTGCAGCTATATAGGTGGCTGTGACCCTGACCCACGCAGTCCCTTCTTTTCACCAACTGCAGTTAGCGGGGATGGTGGGAGGGATCTGAATGTATGTAAGCAGCCCATCGTGAAGAAGGACGGTTACATCAGTAACCCACCGTTCTTCTTTGAGCACTGCTCACATCATTCAGTTACAGGTGACTGCTAGCCATACCCAAGGATGGTGGGAGGAGTTACAGCTTACCCACACTGAGTGCAGCTCTGCCCAATGTGGCATCCTCTCTAGCCTGTTGGATGATAGCATAGTGTGTCGCGAAAGTATGCAGATCTCCTGGATTGGGAACTGGCCAAGGAAAGCCATTGACGAAGCCTGGGCCCTGGCTGAATGAGACCTGACATTCCCCAGGAGGGGTGTATTCAACCTTCTGTAGCAGTCTTTAATGCAGTTCACTATCCAGCTGGAAATGCACTGTGACGACACTGGGAATCCTCTTTTATGTTCTGCAACTGCCATGAACAACTGGGAGGTTCCGCAGAATGGGCGTGTGCACTCGATATATTTAAGAGCGCCCTTTTGACATCCAGGATGTGTCACTTCCTCTGGTTCTCGGAAACCTGAGGATCTGGGAAGAACACTGGCAGGCAAATGTCCTGATTAAGGTGAAACGGAGAGAGCACCTTAGGAAGGAAAGATGGATGTGCACGGAGCACCACCTGATCAGGGAAGAAACTCATGGAGGTTCTGAAGAAAGGGCTTTCAGTTTGGATACCCTTCTAGCCAAGGTAATTGCTACCAAAAACGCCACTTTCCATTCAAGGACCAGCAGAGTGCATGAGTCCAAGGATTCATAAGGAGGCTCCATCAGGCTACACAGCATCACATTAAGGTACCATTCATAGAATCATAGGGTTGGAAGGGACCCCACGAGGTCATCTAGTCCAACCCCCTGCCAGAGGCAGGACCACTCCCACTAAACCATCCCAATCATGGTTTTGTCCAGCCGGGCCTTAAACACCTCCAAAGATGGAGACTCCACCACCTCCCTAGGAAGCTCATTCCAATGCTTCACCACTCGCCTAGTAAAAAAAAGTTTTTTCTAATATCCAGCCTCGACCTCCCTAACTGTAACTTGAGACCATTGCTCCTCGTTCTGTCCTCTGTTACTACTGAGAACAGTCGAGGTCCATCTTCCTTGGAGCATCCCTTCAAGTAGGTGAAGGTTGCTATCAGATCCCCCCTCAATCTTCTCTTCTGCAGACTAAATAAGGCTAATGCTTTCAGTCTTTCCTCATAGGGCTTGTGCTCCAGCCCTTTAATCATTTTGGTTGCCCTCCATTGTGGAACAGGTTCACGGGTTTGTGGGAAAACTCTTTTGAACTCCTTCAGGAATCTGGTGGAGGTGGAGTGGTAGAAGACTGGAACGCCCTCCACTTGTCATGGAAGGCTGAAATCGCTGCCAGACGGACTCTCAGTGGGGAAAGGGAAAGGCCCTTATCCCTGAGGTCTAGCAGGTAATCAAGGATTACGTGTATAGGGGCTGACATAGGCAGCGTCCCTCTAACCTATTGCCCATCGGGGGAAACGTTTCCATTTGGCTGTATAGGCAGCTCTAGTGGAGGGTCTCCTACTACCTATTAGTACCCTCTTGACCCTATCTGAGCACAGTCTTTCCTTCTCACTTAGCCAAGAAGTCTCCAGGCCGCCAGGTGCACAAGACCAGAGTTCGGGTGCTGCAGGTACCCCAAATTCTGTGTTAGGAGGTCTGCCCATAGGGGGAGGTGGAATGGCGTGTCTATGGACAGATCCTGTCGGGTCGAGCACCAGTGTTGCCTGGGCCAATCCAGAGCTATTAATACCAAGTTCGCTCCGTCCCTCTTTACCTTCAGGAGGACCCTGTACATCAGCGGGAAAAGGCACGCAACAGGGGCAAGGCTGTCCTTAGGGTAGGGCAAGTGGGGCAGCTGCCCAGGGCCCCGCACTTTGGGGGCCCACGGGGCCACACCGCTGCCCCTACCCATGCCAGGGACTGGGCAAGCCAGCCAAAAGCAGCAGCCCGGTTCACAGGTCCACCTTTACTGTGAGGCCAGAAGAGTGGCTTACCAAGAAAGCAGCTTAAAGCAGTAGATCAGCACTACAACAAAGGTGAGTCATTAGGACTAACAATGTGGTGCTTTATGCCTCCTGAGTCAGTATCCCTTTGGCTTCTCTCATTCATATGAAAAGGACTGAGGTCACTAGCAAGCAACCTTTGTGTTTTTTTTATCAATAGGCCCACCATTTCTGGGATCCAGGGATTGCAGTTATTTTTGCAGATTAGGACTTGCCTCTTTTTTCAGTGGGTTGAGAATTCCTTTGCTTGCAAAAAAAGTTATAACCTGTAGATTTGAATGAAAACTCCAGAGATATTTTTTGACTGCTAATTAAAAAGAGAAGAGAAAAACAAACTGTTTTAGTAGGAGCCTGTGTTGCTATTTTTTTCTACAATTACAAAGCCAGGGGTCTTTGAAAGGTAACTTCATCTGGCGAAAAGGAGGAGGGGGCCCATGAGCTACTGCACCGGGTGGAGTCTAGGTCGGGTTCGTCGTCAGATAGATCCGATGAGTTCGGGTCAGTGACGGTGACAATGGGTGCTGGGAGATGGGGTCATCGTCAGCTGTCCAATCCCGCCATTCCTGTGACCAATCATTGGAGGAGCCTAGGGCCATGGGTTGACGGGAGCGGGAGCGGCTCCTTTCCCTCTGTGCGCCCAGCAGCCCCTCTTCACCACATCTGAAGCTCCGCTGTGTCACACGCACTGGGGTTGCCAGGGCCACACCTCTTCTTGATAGGGGCATTCATGAATGCTTCCAGCACCACTTACCTGCTTGACCACTAGTACCTGGGTTTTGTTCCGGAGCTTTTGGAGATCCTTCTTGGCTGGCACCAGAGCCAGTGCCTGGAGCAGGGCTTGAGCCGCTGCGAGGGCCTCCGGTGTTGATGGTTACCTAAAGGTGCCCTGGTCCCAACTCTTGAGGTGGGGTGGCTGGGGGAGGTGCTATATGGTGCTGTACTGGTGCTGAGTTGGATGCCAGTCGCAGCTTCACATTCTGAGCTGGAGAGCAGTGCCGGACAGGTTCGGGTGTAGAATTTGCACACAAGGCCAGCAGAGCATTCAGTGCACGAAGTGTATCAGGCACTGGGTGAGATGCCCGATCTTGGGCAATGTTGCGCAACCTCCGCTCCCTGTCCTTGCAGATCCTCCACTTGAAGGACTTGCAGATGGAGCAGTTTTCCGCAAGGTGTGACCCACCAAGGCACAGGAGACATTTCTCATAGGCGTCGTCGATCAGGAAGGCTTTGCAGCACGATGGGCAAGGCTTAAACCCCAGCATCGTTATCACAAACAAATGAGGACAGGCACTTGCTTCCACAAGTTTCGGCTATCCGATTCCATTGCTGAGGGCAGAAAAAAGGAACTGGGAGGGTCAGGGTCACAGCCACCTATATATCTGTGGGTGTGGCACAGAGGGGGCGTTGACCGCTTGCCCTGACTTGACAGGTTAAGGCTAAAGACTTTCCGAGCTACTGTACGCTGTGGCATGCATACACCTGTAACTGAATGATGTGAGCAGTGTTCAAAAGAGGGAAAGGATTGTGATCACCACTGAGTGCAGCAGAGGCTGTACCACAGCTGGGTAAAACAAAAACAGAAATATACAAATAAACTGGAGTCACTCACAGCAAGATCCTGCCATAGGGATAGTAGAAATGAGACACTCATAAAAATTTAAGTAGGTACCCCATTACTGTAGCCAGAAGAAAAAAAACAGGGCTAAGAACGAATACAGTCACCTTTGACATGCACTTGTTAAATCAGAAAAAAAGTATTTTCTTTAATAGTGTCAAGGGAGACGAGTTGCTAGAGTACCTGATAATTAGAAAAGATGTAAACAGATCAGTAATTGCAGGGATATAAACCAAATATCCCTGCCTCCCCTCATCACTGCAATAAGATCAAGTCCCTATACAAACCTTAACCAGGAAGTCCAGTCTCAATCATATTCACATAAGGAGAGTTGTATTCACAGAGAGCCTAATGTTTTTTCCTTAGACCATGCAAGCTACAGCTGGACTCTATCACTACTTGCAGGGTTAATGCAAAAGCAGAGAGCCTGGAGTATAGTAAATTCTTTAAAAGCTATGAGGAGAAACACTAGGGTAAATAATGCCACAGGTGGGAGAATTTAATAGATTAGAAGTTTGCATGGTTCGTTAGCCGAAAGGGTTCACAGAGTGTGAACGTATTTGGGAAAATGGGAACAAGAGAGTGGGTACAACGAAAAGAGCTTATTGTGCTCCCTCGTAGAGCAGTCACATTTCAGTCAGAAGCACATTATTCACTCCCTACAGCAGGGGTATCAAACTCATTTCCTATGGCGGGCTAGATTTGATTTAAATGTATTTCAAGTGGGCTGCACATACCATAAACCGAAATACTATGGCAATTTTGTGACATCACAGAGCGCTGTGTATGCAAAACTGTGCTCCGTGTTACTTCTTTCTGCTAAGGCGAGCGTGGACTCATGGAGCACGGTCTCATGACATCGATGCTTCTGTGGCATTGCAGAATGCTATGTATGCAAGACAACACTGTCTCTCTCTGTTAGGAAGAGTGTGGTCCTGCTGAGTGTGCTCATGGGCTGGATACAAGAGATTTGCAGGCAACACATTTGACGGCCATGCCTACAGTACCCATCATGGCCCCAAGTTCCAAAGGGGCAGCCATGCTAGTCTAGTTCAGTAAAACAAACAAGGAGTTCTGTGGCACTTACAGACTAACAAACATTTATTGCATGAACTTTTGTGGTAGAAATTCCCATTTCATCAAACAAAGTGGGATTTTCTCCC
This sequence comes from Podocnemis expansa, assembly GCA_007922195.1. Taxonomy (NCBI): domain Eukaryota; kingdom Metazoa; phylum Chordata; order Testudines; family Podocnemididae; genus Podocnemis; species Podocnemis expansa. Next base: position 49,273,038 of record ML681963.1, read on the forward strand.
ATAAAAGTTCATGCAACAAATAAATTTGTTAGTCTACGTGGCACACAACTCTTGTTTGTTTTACCATACCTTGTAACCCATTACCAACATGCTGACTATGCCAGTAGAGAGTAACAAAGCTATTAGAAAAGCTGCAAGCTGGAGAGGAAAGCAACTTAGCTATGTCTACAGTGGGTGGACCCCTTGCAGTCGACTTAACATGGTTGACTTTAAGTTAACCTTGTTAAGTCGACTTCAGCGTATGTCTGTGTGGATGGGGAGCAGGCATACTCAGGGCATCCCTCCTCCTACCCCGCCCCCAGTCCGACTTGGGTACCCTGAGCCTAATCAGCTCCAGGGGCCAATCTGAACCAGGGCCCCAATCTGTCTCCTGCCCAGGAGCTGGGTCCTGCTCCCAGCCCCTCTCTGCCGGTGGCACGGCCAGCGAAGAGGGGCTAGGAGCCTGACCTGGCTCCCACCCCCTTTACAGGCGGTGGGAGGCTTGAAGCCAGCTCCTGCCAGCCATGACAAGTGACCCCAGGCTGAATTTGGCCCCCCAGTCATTTATCAGGGCAGAAGGCTCTGCAGCCTGATCAATTTCACTTCTGAGGAGTGGCTGGACTCTGCAGCCTCGTCAACGTCATGTCTGTGAAACTGGCCAGGCTGCAGAGCCTCCTGCCAGTCATGACAAGTGACTCCACGCCCAATCTGGCCCTGGGTCACTTGTCACGGCTGACAGGAGCCAGCTCCAACCCCCCTGCCACCCGTGGAGAGGGGCTGGGAGTGATAGCATCCCCCAGCTCCCTTCTGCAGGTGAAGGGAAGGTAGAGAGGGACTAGGAGACCGACCTGGCTCCAAGTCCCTCTCCATAGCCAAGGGCCAGCAGTGCCAGCATCTCACCTAGCTGCTTGCAAGCAGCCAGTGGCAGGGGGAACCAGTATCTCCCCAAGGGGCAGGGGGAGCCGGGATCTCTGCTGGCTGTTTGCAAGCAGTCAGGGGTAGGGGGAGCCGGCATCTCCTCTGGCCGCAGGGGAACCAGGCAATGCAGATGAAGTGGTCTGCCAAATCTTTCTCATAGTCTTGTCTATAGTTTTTATGATTGGCAGAGTCTGTGAAATTGACCAGACTCAGAGCTGCTGGCAGGGCAGAGCAAGCCTCTGGGAGCCAGATGGGCTCCCAGCAGGCTCCCCCCCCGCCTACAGAGAGGCTGAGAGCCCCATCTGGCTCTCAGCCCCTCTCTGCAGACTCCATGAACTGGCTGCCAGCCCCTGCCCCCCCCAGTGAGGGGCTGGGAGCTGATCCAGCCCCAGCTCACCACAGGGCTGGAGCTGGATCAGCCCCAATCCCAATCATGCCTAGGAGTGAGGAAAGGGGCGGGGCCAGCCCTGTAAAGTCAGCTTAAAAGCTTAAACTGATTTACAGGGCAGGAGTTAAGTCAACTGAAGCACTTGCTTAAGTCAACTTAATGATTTCTAAATATAGATGGGGCTTTATTTAAGTCGACTTAAGGGCCCTTAAGTCAACTCCAAGCCAGTGTAGACATAGCCCTTTTGACTCCATGTTCCATTAAGTAGTATTGTAACCCCTGCCCATAGTGGGGTGTAAGAGGAGTGCTGGAACAGTAATTAAGGTGCACAGTAACACTTAGTCTCAACTGATGCTTTTTTCTTGGCCCCAGTCCTATAGCATGGAGGATCATTATAAAACAATATATTCCCTTACATGGCAGAGGCCACAAGCTACTGAATCCAGAGGCTATTACAAGGACCCAATTTAAGGTGGCTCTAAATCAGTTAGTTACAAAGTGCATAGGCTGATCTACAATAGAAAATTAGATTGACTCAGTGCCACACCTTTGAGCAACTTAGTTAAGCTGAACTAAGTCCCCATGTAGACAGCACTATGTCAACAGAAAAATTCTATCAATTCAGGTACCAGCTTCCAGGGAAGTGGATTAGGATTACCTATGTTGACATGATGGTCTATCCCACCTACATAGGCTGCATCTACACTGAAGAGCTGCTGCTGTAGCATTTCAACTGCAGAGAAGCCTCATGTCTATACTTAAAATGCTAATTTAGACACTCATCCATTGATGAGCTGTATTGTAGACATCCATTGACAAGAAGGGTCTCCCAGCAGTATAGTAGATCAGTGTTTCCCAACCAGTGTGCCATCAGGTCTGAGCAGGCGTGCCAGAAAATATATTGAAAAGCTACTCAAAGAGCTCTGGATTGACTCATGAATATTCATGAGTTCATTTGGAAACTATATGGTAGTGTGCCTCAAATTAATTAAAAGTAGCAAGGTGTGCCACAGCAGAGAAAATGTTGGGAACCACTGTAGTAGATCCATCTCCCTAAGAGGCAGTAACTAGGGCAACAGAAATCTCCCTTCAAACTAGTGCTCTCTACACCAGGGGCTAGGTCATCTTAACTGTGTCACATGGGGTGTGGATTTTTCACACCCCTGAGATGCATCACTGTGCCAATGCTAAATTTTCCAGCTGGAGCCATACACCATATAGGGTTCCCAGCAAACATGTGTCTGCACCATTTTAAGTTTGGTCTTGGATGTTCAGGCAGGCTGAAACCATCTTTTTTTAAAGCAGAGCACATTCCTCAACCTTGGCTAGTTCTTTAGGGAACTGCTGCTGTATTAAATGATACAGAAGGAAGTGAAAGTCAGGGACGGCAAGAGCAAACACAGACATGAAGTAGATTTAACTACACTTGGTCATTTTCCTCAATCCCTAGTGGCCAAAAGGTGAAAGGGTCTGATTGGTTTTCAGTGGAATTTATACTTCAGTTAAGAAACGTACTGATTTCCCCTAAGAATTTATTATTTCAGTTAGAGTTCACTCTAACAAGCATAAAGCTAATCAAGGACAGTGGATGCTCTAGAGACATAACTTCAGTTGAAAAACAGATAAACCAATTAGTATGTTTTTGTATCAACTAAAAAACTCACACCACATTTTTCCTTTGGAAACAACTCTGTTGCTGCCAGCACTGGCTCCATTCATTAGTTACAAGACTGAAGCCAATGCATGGCCTGTGATACAGAAAGCCAACCTTCCCAATGATTTTATAGGCGCTTAGCCAATGTATCGGTTACCAGCAGTACAGAACAAGTGGTGCCTGAGAGTCTATGTCAAAGCATGATTGATGGACATGGGTTTGCCTCCTTTGTGAGCTATTCACAATTGCAGGGGCAGTAAAGCTGAGAAATAAATTTGTTATGGTGCAGAGAAATAGGTCTCAAGGAGGGTTGACGCTACCTGTATGAAGTGCATTGTCCTGAAAGGAACTATACCTATGAAAGAGAATAAAAGATTAACATGTCAAGGAGCAACTTGTCTGTTACATACATTATACTGTGCTGCAATGATGTTATATTCCTAGAAGGGGAAAAAGGCTAAATGCTCATTGAGACAGAGGCTTCCTCCCCCCTAAATATATTTACTATATTTTAAAGGCTGTATAAGAGTAATCAAGCTCCAAGCTTATAGAAAAACAGTAGCTGGGGCCTGTGCTAGAACAGGAAAAAAAGTACACAGCCTAGGGCAGAGCTCTTATGTTCTATGCCAGCTGTTGTGCACTAGGTGAGTTAAGGTGATTAAGCTCCAGCCCTTTCTTTGCTTGGATATTCAGCACCCTCTAGTGATCGCTACCAGAACAGGAGGCTGGCTTTAGGTGGAGCACACTACAAGTGAGCCAACAGCTTCAAAGAGGAAACAGAGCCCCTGTTGTGGGGTTATAAGGCCTTGATGATGGATATATTAGCTTCTCTAGTCCCAGTTAAGAGCATATTGCAGTTGTCTGTCATCAAGCTTCATCCCCTATTAGTCCCAACCACTTGTGTTCTTACCAGCACTAGTCCAGGATAGAGGCAAAGGCACAAAGTCTCATTTGGTCTCCTTTGCATTGTAATGAATGTTTTGATTCATGAGCTCAGAAATTATGCATGGTTTCATCCAGTTGTGTAGAGCCCTCAAGAGGCACTAACCTCAACCCCACATGCTAAAAGGCCTTTTGGGATCAGCTTGTGTAGATTATATTTATTTTCTCCCTAAGTGGAGCTATAGCTCAATCCCTACATGCTTCATGCATCTTGCTCTAGCTCTACTTTCATGCTTTCTGGCTCCCCATACCCTTCTCATGGACCTAGGTTTTAAATTTTACTGGCAGCTTCCCTCTCCCAGCCAGCACAGAAATGGAGGGGAGTACTCTTCATTCACACCATACTCTACCATAAAGAGCAAACCGAGGGGGACTCATTCCAAGAACCCACCATTAACTGGTCATCTCTGCTGCACAGCCCATCTGCATCAGTGGGAGGGTGGAAAGAGTCTGCCATCCTCTCCAGTTTAATCAGTTTCAAGTTCCAGCAGTTTAGTGTGAAGAGCAAGTCACAAAACAAAACAGGAAGTTAAATGGTAGAAACTTTTATTAGCATTTTTGGTAAGTGGAACTGCTCATTTGCCAGGAAGGATGATGCCATCATACTGCAAGAGAGAGAAAAGGAAACGTCAGAAAGCAGGGTCAGTCAGAGCTGTGGTTGTGCCAAACAGGAGACTGGAGTCATTACTTATTTCAGGTCACAGCTACGACCAATTTAAACACAACCACCCAAATTTACAGTCTGCACAATGAACAAGGGAACTGACTTTCCAGTTTGTTTCCTACTGGTCCTTGAACAGGGATCTGTCAGATCAGTTTGGCCCAAAAGACATAACTGTGAAAATGAAGCTTTTTACAGAAGGCACTTGCAGAGAAATATTCCCAGTAGTGCATTTCCAATGAAATGACTAAAGTGGTGGTTGTCAGCCATTGTGTTGGGTCACATTACTGCATCACCACACAACAGTAAAGTGTTTCAGATAATTGGGGAGATGGCTGGATTAGGCCTGAGAGGGTTGGATTGGTGCGTCCTATATGGTCGTGATATGCCACCAAGTGCGTCATGACTCACAAAAGGTTTAGAACCACTGGCTTAAGGAAAACCTATGGCCTAGCATTCCATGTGGAAGCCAGACATGGCATCAGAGCACTAGCAAGGGAACCAGGAAGTAAAACAGCCTCCGACCTAGTGAAAGCTAGTCTCTTCCCATGATGTATTCACTGCATCTCAGCTTCAGTGGTACGAACACAGTAGAAAGTGGACCCTGAAAATACTTACTTCCACAAAATTACCACCAATGAGGGAGGTTTTGCTCAACTGAAGACCAGACTCTGATAGTGAGGGGGATTCAATTTCAATCATTTGAAGAGTTAATTAGGTAAGAAAGTTTTCTGGAGTCAGGGAAGGTGACTCATGGGTCTCTCCAAAGCAGCTAGAAAAGGGTTCAGTGGATGGGGGTAGTGACCTTGTTCTCTCCCCCTTTCCAATTGCAGAAAGTGGGAAAAGGTCTAATTACCAAATAGATATTATTGAACCTCTCTTCTTTGTTTATTAATAAACTCATCCTCAGAAAAGGGAGTGAATTCCCAGTGTGTGGGTTTCACCTGGACTGCAATGGCCTGAGAGTCTGCCAACCTGTGTCCTTGAAGAACAACTCTGCTGAACTTGGTTCCACCATGGTCAAGGACTTCCAGCCAAAGAGGCACTCAAAACTTGCCCAGCAGTCTGTAAGCCATGTAGGCGTCTTGTTTGCCCACAGCTCAGAGGGAGTAAATTTGTCAGATACTGTAGGGGTGAGCTGAATGTGACCTACACAGTGACAGAATTTGATAGGGAGGTCTTTCTGCATCTTTCTGGTGGATAGACAGCAAAAAGGTTTCCCTAGAGAGGTTTTTAGGCTGCTTTATGATCATCATGTCTAGACTTCCCGGGTTTGCCAGAACAGTAGGAGTTCACACTTCAATGCAAACGAAGCTTTCCTCACAAATGTTTGCCAGGAATTTCACTAAGCAAGTAACAAAATATTTAGCTGGTGACTAGAAATTCCATCTGCTCAATTGGAGATGTCAAACATAACAGTTCTACTCCTTCAGCAGGGACAGGGAAGGCGCAACATGCTCATGTAAAAAATTATTCTCAAGGAGAAAACAAAGCAGTTTTTCCCCTTGTAGGTAACACTTATCACGGGAATCAGTGACCTAGTCCCTGGAAGAAGTCAGTGTTTGGTTAAATAGCTTTCAGCACACATCACTTAATACCTGTAAGAGAGTCTATATGTCATGGGGCCAATCCCAACAACAGAAATGCAACTGAGAAACTGAACTTTTGCCTCCATTGTGCACAACTGTTTAATTATATCATTACTACACACAAACCAGCTAACAGGACCAACCCTGTTCACTGTACAAAGTCCCACCTCATCAGTACTGAATACATAATTTCTTTCACAACTGCAGTCATGTAAGAGATTCTTCTGATGTGGAATGACACTTGAAAGTGGGACCAGCAGTTTGCAGAAATCTGAACATTGGGACTGACCCAACTATAGTCTATTAATTAGCTGTTTTCTTCAAACACTTCTACTAAAGGTAGGGCAGATCAGGGTTAGTTAGTTGTCCACCTGGGAATGCTGGCAGCCAGCTGCCATTCACACACAGATTCTGGGGACAGCAAAACATCTTAGGGCAGTGGTTCTCAACCTGTTGTGGGTCACAACACACTTAGCAACATATTGTGATTCTGCAGGACACACTAGCCCACTCCCTCCAGGCCAAATCCAGCCATCTCCCTGACTCTCTGAGATACACTTGCCACTGCGTGGTGACAGTTAGGTGTTCCAACACAGTGGCTGAGAACCACTGTCTTAGGGAACAGGTACTAGTAGAAATTTAGATGCAACAGACATGCTTCTGAAGAACGGTACTCTTCTTCTGGAATTCATCAAGCCAGTGAGGCTTGCACCTATGACAATCACCCGTTTAAATGCTTTATAATCAGATTTATTTAAGATGAGCTTTCACGCACTGTAGGAACAGTTCTCTGTGCTTCCAGAAAGGAGAAAAGCTGACTGAAAATCCTTCACTCAGAGATGCATCTGCTCTCTTCAACATCCCATGCTAATGAGATGTTCACATTATAGCTTAGCAAGTTTGTCAGCACTTTTCATTACAAGACCTCTGTCTTGCTGACACAATCCATGCAAGCCATACCTGGCTACATTTAGTCTTTCACGAGGCTGTTAAGTAGTTCGACAGACATGAAAATGGAGTTGGAGCTTACCTTCTGCTGGAACCAACGCATGGCCTCTTCCTTCCCGATTCTGTGCTTGGCTCCAATGGAGCCAGTTTTGCGTTTCTTGTCTGCAATGCTGAAGCCTGGCCTGCCCAAAACCTGGAGAAGACAGACAGCACTTAATATCTGAAGATACTGATCAAGAATCTTTTCCAAGACTCATCTTACAGAGAGAAAAAAATTCATTAGTGACATTTGTTTTGTTGTCTACACTAAGAAGCACACAAAAAGCAGACTGCCTAATGGTAACTGTACATGGAGATCACAGTCCCAATGGAGACCAAGAGTTATTAGAGAGAAAGTATTTGGTAAACTATGTGAAGTGATTTAATGAGATCAGTTGCTAGTGGACAGCAAGGCACATGGCATTACACTGGCAGTCTCAGCAAAAAACACCAAAGAATGAGCTCTGGAGACTTCATTACCTTCTCATCCTAAGGACTCATTTTCATTAAGGAAAATGAGTGGGCATAGGCCAAAGCTGTGCTCCCTCTCAAGCACTGCTGCAGTATATTTGGAGAGCAGTGGAATGGAGAACATGGTGACTCTGCTGCCACCTGTGTACTGCCTATTTTGTAGAACAGGGAAACGTCTCACCTTTTCAAACAGGAAACAAAGTGTGTACATCCTGGCTCCTCTACTGTATACTACAGAAATTTATATCAAGCTCATCACAGTAGTATCTAACTGCGTTCCAGTAGTGAACTGAGCCACATGACTTACATCCATCATGTTTCGTGTCTCTCATTGTCTCAACAGGAAAAGACGCATACATTGGCATTTCTTGTTTTAATAAGGTTTAAATATGCATGTTGCTAGAGCATGCAATGTTAGAGCAAGCAAGATCAAAGACATGGTCCTTGTACTTGGAATAGAAGGTGGTGAGGTTTGTGATGGCCTTGTTCTTGGCACTGCAAACAAACAATCTGAGGAGGAAGAGGAGTGACTGCCCACTCAGGGCAGAACTGATCTTTGCACATTAGCACAGGGGCAATACAATGAAACCAAGACATGAACTCAAGTTTCATAATATGAAACACATAGCCTAGTGAATACAATAAAGCTAGCCTGCTTAAATTCTCAGGTATCTCCAACCTGGAAAACTGCACCATTTTAATGTCCCAGAGCCAGACACATTATTTGTTCGAAGAACAAAAGATGTCATGAAGATGAAGCAAAATTCAGTTCAGCTGTTCCTCTCCCAAATCACCATCTCTAGCAGGCCAATAATTTTCTTAGCTTTACTCATCAGACAGGAATAGCCAAACATGTCACAACTTAAACATCAAGGAGTCTTCCCATCCTATGCCCACCTAAGCAAAGCAGCTAGTCCAAATGACATCCAGAGTAAAATATGCTCTGCTGTTGGCTACTAAGTTCCATCCTGACTGAGCCAAAGAAACATAGTGTCCTTGTTGTAAGCAGAGAGCTGAATCTAGTTCAGTGGTTCCCAACCTGTGGTCCATGGACCATTGGTGGTCTGTGAGGGTACCGCAAGTGGTCCATGGGTGTTAGGGGAGAAAATAAATGTACCGCAGGTAAACACACTGATGATTGCAATGTTTGTAAGTGAGTGTAATAAATTATTAGAAATAGCTGTGTTTTTAATACCCCTTGATATGCAAGTTTGACTCTTGTCAGCCACTGGCTACATTTAAAATGTTTAAAACGATTTGTTTACATGGTGATCCACAAAAGCTTTCAATGATAATGTAGTGGTCCACATAAAGGGAATGGTTGGGAACTGATGATCTAGTTAATACCTTACTTATCCACCTCCCTCCCCAGCATACAGACAATGAAGACAGTTCTGACTCTCCCAGTGGCTCTCATCCTTCTGCTATTCTAGGGCACACAGAGGCACCCTCCCTAGCATTGGGGTAAAGCTAGCAGAAATAAGGAAGTTAAGACATACATACCACATAGAAGTCCAGGCCATAGATGCCAATGCTGGGATCATATTTAATTCCCAAATCAATGTGTTCCTGGATTCCAAAGCCAAAGTTCCCAGTGTCTGAAAAGTTGTTTTTCCTCAACTCATATTCTCGCACCTGAAACCATTTATAACCAGTTACAGTCTATTTCCCTCCACACGGAGCCCTTTGTTAGAAACACAGGGTTGGAAAGGACCTCATAGTTCATCTAGTCCAACCCCCTGCCAGAGGCAGGACCACTCCCACTAAACCATCCCAGTCATGGTTTTGTCCAGCTGGGCCTTAAACACCTCCAAAGATAGAGACTCCACCACCTCCCTAGGTACCCCATTCCAATGCTTCACCACTCGCCTAGTAAAAAAGTTTTTTCTAATATCCAGCCTCGACCTCCCTAACCACAACTTGAGACCATTGCTCCTCGTTCCGTCCTCTGTTACTACTGAGGACAGTCGAGCTCCATTTTCCTTGGAGCATCCCTTCAAGTAGTTGAAGGTTGCTATCAGATCCCCCCTCAATCTTCTCTTCTGCAGACTAAATAAGCCTAATGCTTTCAGTCTTTCCTCATAGGGCTTGTGCTCCAGCCCCTTTATTATTTTGGTTGCATTCCGCTGGACTCTCTCTAGAATGTCCCTGTCCTTTTTGTAGTGGGGAGCCCAAAACTGAACATGAGCTGCAATAGGATCCACTTAGGAACCAAAGAGCTCCTGAAAAGAGCTGACAGGTTCTTATCCAAAAGATTTGGGTACCGTGGTCCACCTGGCAGTCATAGCAACAAAGAAGGTGTCACAGAGATCTGAGGATCTAAACAGCCAACAAGGGCCTAGTGAAGCCTAGAGTCTCAGCAAGCACTCTGATTGCTGTGGAAGTCAGGAAGATCGTAAGCCAGGGGTCTCAAACTCAAATCACCCTGAGGGCCACATGTAGAGCAGGATATTGGCCCAAGGGCTGCAGTACTGAAACCTTTTCATACAGCAGGGCCACCAGTTTATTTAAATAACTCAATTAATTATTTTTAAGTTTAAGTGACTATAAATAAAATTAATTGGGTTTAATTAATTTATATGAATTTTTAATTTAAATTTAATTTTTAGAAAGCTTTTTAATTAATGAAAATTTTAAGTTTTAGAAAGAAGAGGGAAGGGAAGAGAGAAGGAAGGAAGAAGAAGAAAAAAAACAGGGAAGAGAAGGCAGAGAAAGGAAGGAAGAGAAAAAAAAAAAGAAAAGAAAGAAATGGAAAGGGCTGCTTGCAATCCCAACCCCCTGAGGGGAAGCAAGCAGCCAAAGCCTGGCTCCCACGCAGGGAGCTGGCCCTGGCTGGGAACCGGCAGCGGCTGCTACTGCTGGCACTCTGGTCATGGCCAGGGACCCCAAGCCTCTGCTGGAAGCTGGCCCTGCGCTGCTACCGCCTCCCTGGCCGACCGAGGCCACGCTGCCCCGGCTGCAGCCCGACTTGTCTGAGGCATGCTGGCACCAGCCCCAAGAGGTCTGGCTGCTCCACGCTGCAGATGTAGAGGTCTTGCCCAGAGGCCAGGTGAAACACTCCCTCCCCGCCCCCAGCAGGGTGAAGTGTGGCCGTAGGGGAGATGTGGCCTGGCCCAGAAGTTCTGCGGATGCAGCAGGGCCCTGGATGGAAGGCAGGTGACCGCAGCCTAGCTACTGGCTCCCAGCCAGTGGGGCACAGACTGCTTGAAAAGCTGGACAGGGATTGGGACTCCCTGAATTCCAGCTTCTGGGGGCCATAGGAAGTAACTCCATGGGCCACATGTGGCCTGCATGCCACGTGTTTGAGACCCCTATCATAAGCACAAGACACTTTTCCACAAACTGCAATGGTTAATTACAAGAAGCCACAAAAAACAGTAGATATCCTACATCATAAGAAACTTTTACTAGAAGGCCACATCTACATATGCAGTTTAGAAATTTATTTTTTAGCACCCAATATTTCAGGTGATACTGACAGATACAACATTTTATACAGAGACTTCATGAGCCCACCTGAGACCTTGCACCAGCAGCAGAGTCTGAGCTCTCCGAGGATGAAGTAGTACCTGCATCAACTTGGCCCTAACACCGGGATCCGCAACCCAGGCTCCGTGAGCTACCCACATCCCCTTCTGGCTCCCTTGCAATGTCCTCCAGGGAGCCAGGTGAGCTCTGGGGAAACCCAGCTGCAAGGGGGCTCCCCGCTGGCCCTAGCTTTAGGGCCGAATAAGGGGGCTCCTAGCCAGCATAGGCCCCCCACTTTTGGGGTGCCAGGGGTACCCCCGCCCTCTCACCACAACCTCAGGAGCCCATTCAGTCCTGGGATGGCTGGGTCAAAGTCGTCTGAACTCTGCAGAGGGGCCATTCCAGGACCCTGCCTCTGCAAGGCACAGCCCCCCCGCCGCTCTTGGGAAGGACAGCTATGCTGGAGGCAGGTGGGGACTCTCTGCTCTGCCCTGCCCTACCAGTAAAGTGCGCCACCCCCCGCCAGAGCTAGGGGGCTGTGGCGCAGCTGCTGGGCCAGCTCAGGCTCATGCAGTTGTGAGGAGTGGGGGTAATGGGTCTCTTCCCTTCTCTTGGGTTGCCAATCCATCCTAACAAATTCAGAGTATGTCTACTCTGCAATCAGAAATCCAACTGCAGCACTTTTAGACATACTAACTAGCTAGTTCAAAGCTAACTTGGGTTCAAATAACAAAAGCTATCTGGGTGGTGCAAGGCCACCAGGAATCCTGAGTACCAGTATGTATTCTAGCTGGTCTGCTTCACTGTTATTTGACATAGTTAGAGCAAAGCTAGCTCCAGTACGTCTACACATCCTGCAGTCACATCTCACTGCAGCACTGATGTAACCTATTCTCTGAAGGCTATTTTCAAATTCCAGTTCAACAGAGCATCACTTGAATGGCATGTCCTGGGACACTGAAAGTCACTTTCCACTCCCATTTGCCTTTAAGATTTTTTTTTTTTTTTGACAAGGGAGAGACTAACGACTGTACAGAGGAACACTGTAAATCATCAGTTTTAAAGTGTTGTGAAATGCATTATTTATTTTGTTTACGCCAATTTCAAGTTTGTACTAACATCTAACAAGCCACATGAAGAGCTAGATCAGCAGATTCTTACCTTCAACCCTTTCTCTAGAATCTCCTCTGCTTTGGCTCCACGAACTGTGCAGTGAACAGCAATCTTTTCATTTCTCCGAATTCCAAAGGATCGGACAGTGTATCGAGCTACAGGAGACAAGCCCACACAGTCAGTTGCTCTCACAGGTCTACTCCGATGGCTTTCAATCAGTATGGAACATATTTCTTTCTTTAGTCAGACTGAAGCAAGAAAATTTCCATGCTCCTTTTGACATACATTCAGGGGGAGAAAACGGCAGTAGTGCAAGTTACAATTTGATACAGAGTTTTACAAAATGGTATAAAAGGCAAGATTGCCAGCAATGGGGATTTAAAGCATCCATTCATGTAACAGGCACTGATTACGTGTGCTTCCCTGTAACACTTTTTCACATACCTCTCCCAGACCTAGGATAAAATCTAGGGATGGCAGATGCCAAGCAGTAGTGCTATTCAATCTTTAAGAAACAGAAGCAATAATTATGTCATCAGAAGAGGAAGCCACTGTCTTCCATCTGATGGCACTAAAAATGGCTTTCCAGTATTTAGCGAAGCATCAGTAACTGTTACCAGATGGAATCCCAGCTGTTGCACTTCAGACTGAATGATTCGGCTTCACCGCTTGAAGCAATGGCTTACCCTTTGAGAAGACAGGGGTCTGTCCTGTGAGCTGCTCCAGCACCTTGGCTGCCCGGGTGAGTCTGTCACCACTTTCCCCAACGCAGATGTTGAGACAGAGTTTGCGGATGCGCAGCTCACGCATGGGGTTTTCTTTCTCACCCTGATCTTGCTGTAGAGGAAGAAAATACATGCAACTGATAATGACAAGCAAGAACATACTCAAAATGCCAGCCCAGGCATTGCTACGGCATCGTGGCAGGGAGGTAGAGAGAATAGTTTTTAATTAAGTGGTGCAGGCATTTTGAGGGACAACTTCCCACAGAGCACTGCTGCAACTCTTACGCAGAGACTGCTGGTGTACCAGCCACAGCTTTCCCAACACCTTCCTTCATATAGGGCAGTGGTTCCTAACCTGGGGTCTGTGGACCCCTGGGGAGCTGCATAGTGGCTCCAGGGCGTCCGTGGACAGGCTAGGAGCTGGGGCTGGATGCTGCCTAAGTCTATGGAGACCCCGGCTGGCGGGGAGCTTCCCCCGGCACATAATTTTTAAAACTCCCACCTCCCGAGCATGCTCAGGAGAGTAACCTGGGGCAGGCCAGGTGCAGCAGCTCCAGCCAGGTAAGGGGAGCGGGAGGAGACCTAGAGAGGGATGTGGTGGGGGGAACAAGTGAGTGGGTCAAACAGGCAAAGGCAAATATTCAGGGGAGGGACAGGGAGGCTCCCCCAGAGCAACGGGGGCCACACTGTGCGCCACGAAAACAAAGATGCAGCTGGGGGGGGAGGACGGGGAGCACAGAGTTTTTCATAATGAAAAAGGCATCCGCAGCCTGGAAACGGCCGGGAACCACAGACCTAAGGACCCACCCGCTCCTCGCACAGCCCAACCCACGGGCCCAGGGGAGGGTGCCCGGCAGCAGGCACTGCCGCACCCCACAGCTCGCTGCTGGCCCAGGGCAAGCGCGGGCCACGGGGCAGCCTGAGCCCCTGGCGGAGATTTGGGCGGGTGGGTCAAAGCACAGCCCCGGCGCCTCACAGCCACGGGAAGCGGCTGCCCCCACAGGGCGCGCAGCTGCTCCAGGCCCCAGCCTGCCCGGGAAGGGGCCAGAGCCGAGCCGGGAACCGGGCCCCGAAGCGGCCGCCTAAGCTCGGAGACCCTCGGCCGGCTCCACGCCGCTCCCCCAGGAACCCCCCGACCGTTCCCCACCCCCCGGGGCAGGCGGCCGGCGGAGGATGGCGGCGGATTGACGAGCCCCCCGGCCGCGCTCGGAAGGCGGCGGCTACTCACCGCCATGATGGAGGCGTGGAAAAGAACGCGAGATCTCGGGAGCGGGATCTTATTCGGGCTGCCGCCGAGAGGCGCCAAGCAAGAGAGGCGCCCGGCGCGAGCTGAGGGGCCGCTGCTGCCCCCTGCGGCCGGAGGGCGGCCCTGCACCTGGCTGCGAGCCGCAGGCTGGGGGCGCCCAGTGCCACAGACCAGCGGCCACTTTATCAGCCTGCATGGGTCTGTGCTGTGGGACGCCCCCTCCTCTGCTCGGCTTGTCATTTCTGAGTTCAGGGGTCACTGGGCAAATCCTGCGTCATTTTTAGTGGCAGAAAATAGGGTCCCGCTGGGCTGTGATGAGGACAGGAGCTGCGGGAGGCTCTCCAGGGCCCCTGTTTCTGCCTTTGGAGGTGCCAGACTGTTTGTAATGAGACCACAAACTTGTGAGCATAAGTGATGCCATCTTAGCACTAGCCCTGTAACATTAGTCCAACCTCTAGCCTGACCAACAAGAATACAGGGCCCCTCTCATCCTTGAAACAGTCTGTAAGCAGGAGATAGGGGAAACTTGCACCAGTCTCCAGGTCGCTTATTAATCAACAATTTTCCTGTTTATTACATTCCCAGGCTCTGAGGAGCTAGCCTGACCTTCTTTACTAATTCTCCTATCTTATATGAAACATAAGATCCTAACAAAGAAATTCCTTTACCCTATATGAATATGTAATAAAGACTATCCCTATATGGTACTAATAAGTGTATTAACCTTGTTTACCTTGAATATATTAACCATTTTTGGAATTCCTTGAATTAAGTATTTGTACCTGTGTATAAAACCCTTTAGCACCAGTCCTTCGGGGCCAGCCACACTCAGTAGCTCTGAGTGTCAATAAACTTGTGATTCTTCCTCCTGTTGTCCGGCTCCTTCATTGACCAGAGCAGAGAACTAGCTTTTCTCTCAACAAGACACTACAGTGATGGGCGCTGAATTAAGCACACTCTCTGAACTCCTAGTCCATTCCCCTCATCTGGGCAAGGAGAGAGAGAGAAAGTTTTTGTTACTTTTATATCTTTAAGGAGCTTGGTTACCATGGCAATGGGGATAGTATGAGCACCTTCGAAAGGTTGGTCACTTGATGGGACAGAATAGTTATTCGATCTGGACATCATCCAGACCTCTCTCCACTGAACATTTCCAATGTTCCTTTCCATTTTTATGTTTCATTTTTAGGCAATTACAACAACAGAGACAACAGCTCAAGAGTCATGCAAATAGTGTAATGATTACCACATCTGTTTTACATGCAGGAGGTCCTGGGTTCAAACCTCAAGGGGTTGGACTAGATGATCTCATGAGGTCCCTTCTAACCCTATGATTTGATTCTATTCTAATTAGCAATGACCCAGATGCTGGGTTGGGCATACAACAGCAGAGCAGCGCCAAGAAAAGGCTGGAGGACAAACATCAACATGACAAAGAGCCCTTTACATCATACCCCAACTCTGGATTTGTTCTAAATATTTCTGCTACTGCAGTGGAAAAAAATAGGGTGACTAAAATGATACCTTTCAGCTTTTGTGAATATTTCAAGAGTGTGTAGGCTAGTGCATAAAACGCCAGCTTCTTGTTGAGCTTGGCATGTGAAATTTGGTGATTCCACAGTGCCAGTGACTGGAAAGGGAGTGGCAGAGACTTGGAGAAATGCTGTAGGTGAATTTTGGTCTACTGAGCCCTGTTCTACATTACTAATGTTTGTTAGTATAACTATATAGCTCAGGGGTGTGGAAAACCCACACACCTGAGTAATGAGTGCAGTTAGACCTGCCAAACCCCAGTTATAGACAGAACTATGACATTGGGAGGACTGCCTCTCCAGGAGGTGGAGTACTGCTGTTGACTACAGAAGGTCTCCTGTACTCAGTGCCATAGCTGCACTGGTGCTACAGCATGGTAAATATAGACTAACCCAAGGAGGACAGAACACACACACGCAAAGCAACACCTGCTTATTGCCAACCAGTTTTAAAATCATATACTGGAATAAATTTTCCTGAAAGCAGATTTATTTAGAACATTACTAAGCTCCCATGTTGCAGGACTGCATTACAGCACACTTAAAACATAGTTTGACCTTGTAGCATAGCCAGGATGGAGACATGTTATTACCATGCACCTGAACCAGCCTAGATGTCTGCAAAGTTTAGGTGCATGATTCAGGCACATCATTTAAACATGCTTTGAGCCTAGCCATGCTGCAGGATGTGTTTTTATTTCAGAAACAGCAGTGTTATAATTGGATCCTGCAATGTGGTAGATGATGCAGATCTCAGGCCATCCCCTGCTACCTTCCCTAACATTTAACTTCGTAGCAGACTCCTCCAGTCCTTACAAATGGAAAGGTAGAAGCTCAGAATCTTTATAACATGAACTGGGAGAGTCCAGCTGACATCAGAATCATCAGCCCCTCAGTGATCATCAGAGGCCACCTAATATCAGAATCCAGCAGTTGTGAGACAGAGACCTTTTTTTGAGACACACTGATTGGCTGCTTCTTTTTTTGCTTTTCTCTTAAGTGCATGAGCAGGAATTGCAAGTTTTCAGGTGGAAAGAACTTTGTGCCAAACAGGTTGCATTGGGGAACAAAAAAATGAGGCAGGTGAGCAGTTGCCACCTGCTGAGTGAAATTGGCCAGGACCCTTTCAAAACAGTGAGCAACAGTTCCTTCCTGTGTCCTGCTTCCACTCCAGCAGTGTGTGAAAGAAAGAGGTCTCAGCATGGTAGGAACTCAAAGGAGCCAGTTCCAAGGGGTGTTCTGTCTTCAGGGCCTCCAAAAGATTTTCCAACATCTGCAGACATTCTGTCCTGGGGAAGGAAAAGCCAGGTTCCTGGCATTTGTGCTTTCTGGTACTATTGGATAAAATCCTAAACTCCTTATTCTGTTTTAATTCAGGCAGCAGCCTCATTAAGATTTTTGCCCAAGTAAGGGCCCGGACATTCTCCCCATTATAATGATTTATATAGGGGGGACAGCATGCTAGGCATTTAACATACAAAAATGTAAAAAAGGGGATTACTGGTGCCACAGAATAAGTCACTGAAGGCAAATATAGCAGTGGTAGATTTATGCAAATGTAACTAAGACCAGAATCTAGCCCAAGATACGTGCCATAGAGATCTGACAATCAGTTGGCCCACTCTTAAATGCCTCCTGCCAGGCATGCTGTGAGCAGTCTGCCTGACTGATGGGATTTCTCACCAAGGTAAAGGTTATGCTCTGTAATGGTGTCTGCAGGCCTAAGCTCTAAGTTAGGTCTGCACAGAAGAAAGAGGAGGGAATGCAACAGAAGCAAGTAACATGATTGATTTCACTACATGTCTTATCAGATCTTTTGGTTGGTTATTTTTTTAAAATCACAATTAAAGTCTCAGCTCTTTTACTTTTGATAGAAGATGAGCATAGATCACACTTAACTATAAAGGGAAATTAATATATTCAAATACATAATCATGTTCACTAGCAATACTCTGTACTGTTAAGACACCTTCCATCAGAGGATCCCAGAGCACTTTGCAACAATCAGGATCACTGCCCCCATTTACAGAAGGGGACACTGAGGCTCAGGCAGGTGCTGTGACTTGCTCAAGGTTACACAGCGAGCCAGTGGCAGAATCTTGGAGTAGAACCCAGAAGTCTAGCCTGTGATCTAGACACTCAAATTCCTCACTGATAGCAATGTTTTACATTTCCGTAGCACCTTCTATGCAAGGATGACAAAGTGCTTAACAAAGGCAGGCCAGCATCAAATCAGGGTTTCAATGGCAAAGAAAACATACTATTTCCAAACAAAGATGAGGTTGTTTCTCTTCTGTTATTCTGACCTATTTCAATCAAGACCATGAGGAATACAAAGACCTGGATTTCTGAACTAGATACTCTTAGTCTGGCAGTGGTTTGCCTGATGTACATACCTGCAGCACTTGGTCATATGACTCTTCCGGCAGCTCTGAGCACTGGTATGGCTCTTCAAAATCTCCTCTTCCACATCAGAGAAAGAAATTTTCCAAGTCTCTGAAATGCACAACAACCCTGATGTCAGCCCAGGCCCCTCAGATGGTGACAAAAGCCACAGCAAGGAAGGAGACTCTGCAAGTGATGAGGAAATAGGCTCATTTCTGATTTATTTTGGTTCCAGTGCTGCCTGCAAAACCATCGCTGACTATGAAGCTCTTAAAACATCCTCAGACCACTGGCCCACTCCCAGCTCTCTCTAGATTCCCCGGGCTCCTTCACCCTCTGCTACACAATCACTCCTCAATTTATGGGTCCCCATCACCTCCCATGCCTAGCACTCTCCTGAGAATGCCTCTTGCTCCTTTCTGGGGTGGTTCTAGGTCCAAGGCTTGAACTGAAGGGAAAAGGGGAAGATCTAATTCCCCTCAATACATGTTACAGGCTCCACCAAGGTATCCAGAACACACAAGCTGTGGCTCAGCTCTGCATGCCCTACTAGAGACATTATCTGCTGATTCTGCAGCTTTTCCTCTGGCTCTCACATTTTGCCAGGTGGGATACAGAGGACGTGCAGGCAACTTTGCCAATCCTATGAAAAGTCAAGAGGAGGTTGTGGCCCCGTGGACTGCATGGGCTCCCTCCCCTGAATGGCTGTTCATAATCCCAGCTCTACACACTACTACACCCTACCCTGGGCATTGGCCCAGTGACTTGATCCCTTAATATTTTCCAAAGACAACGTGCTGTGTTGGCCAGCACCTCTGGCAAGGGAAGTTACCTTTGTTACCGTGACCAGGGACCTGTTTAGCAATGAAACAGAGTGTCTTCCACAGATAGGGCTCTTTCTCCCCTAACAGTTGCTTGACATCCATCCTTTCATTGTCTGAATTGGGCCATTGGGCAGAGATCTCCAGAGCAAGGACCAGGTCAATAGACATGAACATGTCACCTTGGTTGTCCACTATCACTAGGGGCATCTCCAAGTTGTTTTGCTTTTTCCTCTCCAGCCTCATCTGCCATCCAGGAAAACAGAGATGTGAAACAGAGTGAACAGACAGATGTGAGAGCTTAAAAACAAGCAATAATTCATCAAGGGGCTTGTTAACATTTAGAAAAACATCAGCCAAAAAAAAAAAAAAACCAAAAAAACAACCCAAACCCACCAGAAACCAACCCACAGAGAAACTCAACTAAATCTTTTGGGAAAGACTCTTAGTGGGACACCCACAGCTTTTCCCAGGAGATGGAGTCCAGCTCACTCAAGTCTATATAGTGTTAGGAGCCCTCAAGGCCTAATGCCTCTGCTGTTCACCTCTGGAGACCTGGGTTCAAATCTTTCTTTAAGTCACAAGTGAAAATGAGGTTGCTGGTCTCACCCTAGCCTCTATCTGTGCTACACTACAGTGCTGCAGCTAACTTTATTTTAAGAATGACTCAGGCCTGCAAGAGCAGGGGGTGTCACAAGTCAAGAAGAGAAAGGGGGATCTGGGTAGCCCCCACCTTGGGACATTCACCTGAGTAGAACACTTTGATGAACTGATCCAAGTGCTGCTGGAATTCTGCCATGATGCTGCTGGGGGACATTGTCTGCCCATCCTCCACAAGGAAGGCTGCTGGAAAGCTGCAGGACTTTCTCAGCAGAGACAGAGTGTAGAAAAGTCCATCATATCCCTCCACCTCCACATACTGAGTGTAATCTGGAACTGGCAGGCTCAGCACCACATCAAACATATCTGGGTGCCAGAGCTGCCAACAAAGTCATCTTCTAGAAATGCCGCTGAATTCTTTTCAGGCTAATCTCCCCCTTCTGCTTACTTCCACCCATCCCCTTGGTCTCACTTCTTCTCATCCATCCTTCCTGCTTTCATTCCCTCCCAGATCCAAGCTCTCTAAGTACCTCCCACCTCTCCTCTCCCCTGCCACTGTTGCTCTAGGAAGCACTGACTGCTCCCACCACCTACATTACTCCTCCTTGTTACCTTTCCAAACTTGTAGCTGCTCCTCGATATCAGCTCTCTCACATCTCTGAAGTAGAGTCACTCAGGACATTCATTCAGGTATCTGAAGAATTGGCAGAGGAAGGAATGGAGATCGACTGAGTTGGCCACATCCAGCTGTTTCAGGTGCAGAGACCTGGCCCTCTCTTTAATCCAAGTGAGGTTATGTTTTTTCCACCCTTGAAAGGTTCCCATTGCAGCTGAGGCCTCTGGTTTCTCACTCACATCAGTGAAGGCATCTTGGGAATAGATCTGTCCCAGGTCTCCTAAAGGGAAATATTAGAGATGATAGTGATCTCTGGCAGTTCAGCCAGCTTCCTCCATATCAAACCAGGCTATTCCTGCTTTTACAATGGAAGTTTAGGTCTTGAGCCTTTTTACTTTGGCAAATATATCCCTGACTACTTCTCCTCTGTTATTTCAGACCAATCACACATCAGAAGCCATGCTGGCATGACAGGCTGCAGTGCCTAGTGCTCTTGCAGGGCTCTACTAACAGGGGCACTAGAACAGGTTTTACAATGAGGGTGCTGAGAGCCATTGAACAAAGCTGTAAACCCTGTATATGATGGAAATCGCTTTAAATCAGGGACTGCTGCTGTACCTCTAGTTCTAGCCCCCTGACTAACTAATGATTAGGAGAAAGTGCATGGCTTTGAGATGACAGGACTTTGTGTAACTGTTCTCCTCTCATAGCGCTGGACTCATCAGGAATTTAGGGAGTATCATACTGTGGAGGTTGGGGGGCATCTAACTCAGTACCCTGTCTCTGACTGTGGATACTTCCAGAAAATCATCACCCTGTTCCCACCTATAGTAGGATCCATCTATTGTACTGTATTTTACCATAGGTCATTTCCTCCTGACCTCGGCTGGTGAGTAGTTTGTACCCTGAAGCCTGAGGATCAATGGCCTGCAAAAACTTTTAGTTGAGTTAATGTAAGTGTAGATGCTACTCATATTCAGCCAAATGTTTGCACTTTTAAAGTGCAATATGGGGAAGATGTGGGGGAAGGAAAGCTCGCAGTTTGGGGCCTCACAGCCAACTCACCCACCTAATCCCCCCCCCCAATCATGAAGAGAAGGCAGAGGGAAAGAGAGGGAGGACAACAACCCATGTCATCTAGCTATAATGCCAGCTGCTGTGAGACCATCATACTGGAAAAGGGTGAAGTTGGAGCATTTCTGAATGGCTGTTTACAAATTGTACAGGTCAAGTGGAGATGCACAGACCTGCAAATTCCCTGTGGACCTTGTCCAACTCCATCTTCCTCCTCTTCTGGGTGACAGGAGTCCAAAGTTGCTGGAAAGTCTCTAGAGCATAGGATCCCAAAGCCTCTAGATTCTCCTGCTTCCTCACCCCAGTGTTTGAAGGTTCTCCTGTTTCTAATGGTGAGCAGGGTCTCTGGCGAGCTGCTCCCTCTGTATCTCTTGGATCTTTGCTTCTGCCACCTCTGTCCGTCTTCTATGGACCCTTCCACTCCCCATTGCTCTTGGCAGATGTGACTTTGAGAGACACAGAGCTTGCACTTAGAGTGGCACCTCCCATCTTGCATCTGGACCCTATGAAATTGCAAACAAAATTTAAGTGTTTACTGTGACTCCAGGTTTATTTTTTCTATGACCAACTGAAGGGAAAATAAACCATCAATGTTACTACTGGCCCTATACTATAATCTCCTGTGCTTTTCTTCCTATCTCCCCATAGCCATCTCTGAGTCAGGTGAGAGAGATGGTGCCCTCAGTCATAATATATATATACACACACACCCAGTACCTGCAGGAAATGGGCTAGTTGCAGCTGATAGAGGGAACCCAAAGCAGCCAGCAAGCAAATCACAGTCAGCATGGATTCACCAAGGGTAAATCGTACCTGACCAACCTCATTGCCTTCTTTGATGAGATGACTGGATTTGTGGATACAGGAAGAGCTGTTGATGTGATATACCTCGACTTTAGCAAGGCTTTTGATATAGTTTTCCACAGCATTCTCATCAGCAAGTTAAGGAAGTATGGATTGGATGCGTGGACTGTAAGGCGGATAGAGAACTGGCTAGATCAACGATTTCAGCGTGTAGAAATCAATGGCTCCGTGTCTAGTTGGCAACCAGTAACGAGTGGTGTGCCCCAGGGGTCGGTCCTTGGACCAGTTCTGTTCAATATTTTCATTAATGATCTGGATGATGGGATTCATTGCACACTTGGTAAGTTTGCAGATGACACCAAGCTTGGGGGAATGGTAGATGTGCTGGAGAGCAGGGAGAAGATTCAGGAAGACCTTGACAAATTGGACCAAAGTGGGCCAATAGAAATCTCATGAGGTTCAACAAGGACAAGTGCAAAGTCCTAAACTTGGGACGGAAAAACCCCACACACCACGACAGGCTGGGGAGTAATCAGCTAAGTAGCAGCACTGTAGAAATGGACCTGGGGGTCCTGGTGGATGGGAAACTGCATATGAGTCAGCGGTGTGCTCTTGCTGCCAAAAAGGCCAATGGCATACTGGGCTGCATCAGAAGCAGCATTGCCAGCAGATTGAGGGATGTGATTGTTCCCCTCTATTCAGCACTGGTGAGGCCGCATCTGGAATATTGTGTCCAGTTTTGGGCTCCCCACTACAAGAAGGATGTGGACAAATTAGAGTCCAGCAACTAAAATGATCAAGGGGCTGGAAGCCACAAGCCCTATGATGAAAGACTGAAGGAACTAGGCTTATTTAGCCTGCAGAAGAGAAGACTGAGGGGGGATTTGATAGCAACCTTCAACTACCTGAAGGGATGCTCCAAGGAAGATGGAGCTCAGCTGTTCTCAGTACTAACAGAGGATAGAACAAGGAGCAATGGTTTCAAGTTGCAGCTAGGGAGGTCGAGGCTGGATATTAGGAAAAACTTTCTTACTAGGAGGGTGGTAAAGCATTGGAATGGGGTACCCAGGGAGGTGGTGGAATCTTTGTCTTTGGAGATGTTTAAGTCCCAGCTGGATAAAACTCTAGCTGGAATAATTTAGTGGGAGTGGTCCTGCTTTTTTTGGCAGGGGGTTGGACTAGATGACCTCATGAGGTCCCTTCCAACCCTATGATTCTATATCACTTCACTGCATCCCAGCTGTGGCAATAGTTAACATTTCTGTTGTGCTTTTCAGCTTCAAAGAGTTGTACAGATATTAACTGGGAGATCTTCCCAGCAACCTGTGAACAGGGGCAGCCTTACACCACTTGACAGATGTAAACAGCCAGAGAAGTGAAGTGACTTGCTCAAGGTCACCCAGCAAGGCAGTGACAGAGCAGGACTTAGACCTCAAGGAGCTCCTGATTCCCATCAGTGCTGCCCTATTAGGGAAAATACTTTGTCAAGGAGAGCAAAGATACAATATAGCCTTCAAACCCAGGCAGCTCTCCCCTGATTTGCTTTAGCAGAAAAGTTACAATGGGATAGCTGTTAGTCTAGTCCAGGAAAACAAACAAGGAGTCTGCTGGCACTTTTAAAGCCAAATTTATCACATGAGCTTTTGTGGGAGAAAAATCCCACTTTGCTTGATGCTCTTCTCCCATAAAAACTCATGATGAATTTGCTAGTCTTTAAAATTGCCACAGGACTCCTTGTTTGTTTTGCTGAACTAGATTAACAGTTACCCCTTTGGAACCTGTCAACTCACTAAGCTCTTTCAGGGCTGCATTTGGCCCTCCCAATTTAGAATTTTTTTCCACTGCTGTTCTTAGAAATCAGTAGCAACTAGCTTTTTTTTATTTTTTTTTAAAATGGTCAGCTACTATCTTCATCTTTAACTAAGCTTTTATTAATGGGTTCTGTCAACCAGCTTGTTCATTGCCCTGATTTTGGCCTGGTTCAGGAAGAAAAGCACCTGATGGGTCCTCTGGGTAGAGTGTCAATCACAAAACCAGACAAGAGCAAGCTGGACTTCCCAGGAGTTTGGTTGCCAGCATGCATAGACTTGCCTTATGAGTGTCCCCAACCTAGACCCTGGAGATAATGAAGGCAGGCCTGGTTTTCATCCACCCTTCTTAGAGATTTGGGAGCAGAAGGCTTTTCACTTTAGATATTGTGAGGGCAGAACTTGCCTTGTATGCAGTTCTCCCTGCCCATTACAAGAGTTCTCCCCATGCACCCACAAAAATAGTTTAGCTTGTGGAAACTCCCAGGGAGTGAGTGGAGATTTAAGACTAGTGCATGGCTATAGTGTACCCATCATGCCTTCCCAGTCAGGCAGCATGGAGCTAAGTTCCTAAAGGGTGGCTATGGAAGTCTAGTTCAGTAGAACAGACAAAAAAGCACCCTAGCATGCCAGAGGCTAACAAGTGCCCACAGAAGCTCATGTGAAAAGTTAAGTTTGTCTTTAAGAGTGCCTCAGTCCTTGTTTGTTTAGCATTAAGCTACTTTCCCTTAGAGGTACAATTGTCAACTGGGTTGTTTCCTCACACAGCACCTGACAGTTCCTGAGGATCCTTTTGCCTGTAGTACTGTATCATGTTTGTGTTCAATCAGCTTAGCTAGGTCTGTGAGTTTACACAGGTTATCACTGTAGGAATGCTTCTAGCTTGAGTGATCATCAACTAACAAAAATCTCTACCTGTGCAGCACCCCTCCCTAGCCAAGCCATTCACTTTAAAACAGCAGCACTAACAGCCTCTTATCCCCCTCCAGACATGGGACTCCTGAACAGCCATCCCAACTGGAGAGTGGGTAGTCAGTGGCCCCCCCTCCCCCCCATTTTCCAGCTCAATCACCTGGCTTGGTCTCAACTATTCCTCTGAAATTATTCTCTTCCTCAATCCCTACAGTCAGCCCACAATGCCAGGAGACACGCTCCTTGCTGCTGCTCCCCAGCTTTGTGCTTCCCACCCCACTCCTCATTAGTCCTGTTTAGGGACTCAGATCATGCTACACCCCTCAGTGAGGCATGCTGTTGCTGTCACTGCCACCACCTCCAATGCTCAGGAACTGTCCCCTTTAAACTGCCACCCTCAGGCCACCTGGAACCCCACAGCTCATGTTCCTAAGTTGACAGCAGAAGCTAGAGCCCCTTTCACTCCCTGCCTGAATGGCAGCCATGTAAAGATTGTTACCCCATGGAAAGCCTGATAACTTTGCCTCACAGCACTGGTTTGTCCTTGGGATTGAAGCTAGGGCCTTTCCACCCCAGGCTACAGCTGAGAGGACTGAACAGCCATCCCACTCCAGGGCACCCTCTGGAGACTGAGTTAGACACCCACAGCCTGACATTTTTGGAATGGACAGTTTATTCAGGGAGGATATAGAGTTAGAAAAAAGTTTACATGCAGGGGTCAGACAGACCCATCTCACCACTAGTGCTGCTAGTGGTATTTACAGAGTCAGCTGTTCTTGTACAAGTCCAGACAGTGACTGTTCCATCAGGTGCTGTCCAGGCTTCACTTCTTACTGGCCTTCACAGCTGACTTGGTGACTTTGGCAGCAGTACTGGCCTTCTTCTCAACACCCTTGATCACCCCCACAGCCACCGTCTGTCTCATGTCACGAACAGCAAAACGACCTGTGGAGAACAGGAATGTTAGCCAGTTTTCTTTACCTGTTCAGCCCTTCACTAAGGCTCTTGGGTACAGGTTGTTCTTTACTCTAGGTTAGAGACACTTGTCAGCCAACTATGAAGTTTTTGCAGCCACAGCATGGCCTAGGGCAGCTTCATCAGAAGCTAGATGAGCATAGAGGACATGTGGTGGGCTTTTACAGTGGTTCTCAACCTTTTGCAGAGTGTGACATGTCAATTTTACAGCAAAAACAAGGAGTTGTGTGGCACTTTAAGACTAAGATTATTTAAAGTGCCACACGACTCCTTTTTTGCTGGACTAGACTAACATGGCTATCCCTTTGGAAATTGACAATTTTACAGGACATTAGCCCACTCTCCTAGGCCAAATCCAACCATCACCCCAGCTCACCTCACCACACTTAGTGTGTCACCACAGTGGTTGAGAAGCACTCAAACAGATGCCCCATGAAATAGGGGGCCAGTATGTGTATTAGTGTTCCATGTAGAGTCAGGACCATAGGTCTGCTCACAGATTAGATACTAGGAAAAGTGCTATGATCTGCATTGGTCTGTTTAGTTACCTGGTAACAGGTTCTAAGGCAAGTCTACCAATGCTACTTTACCCCATCACAGCCTTACCAAGAGGTGGGTACTCTGAGAAAGTCTCCACACACATGGGCTTGCCAGGGATCATCTGCACAATAGCAGCATCTCCAGACTTCAGTGCCGTGGGGTTGTCCTCCAGCTTTTTGCCAGACCTGCGGTCAATCTTCTCCTTCAGCTCCGCAAACTTGCAGGAGATGTGAGCTGTGTGACAATCCAGCACTGGGGAGTAGCCAGCAGCAATCTTGCCTGGGTGGTTCAGGATAATTACCTGCATGGGAGGAGATGGCTAGGAAACCTGAGTATTCGCCCACTTTTGTTCTCAGGGAAGCCCTGATGAGTTGTATGCAAGGAATCAAACATCATTTGATACTAAGCTTTGAGCTGTCACTTGGAAGGTTTAGTTGTGGTGACTCAGCCCTGTGGCTTGATTTCCACCATCATTTCTGATTAAGTGTTTGCATTGTCACCATGCAAATTTGGAGCCTGTCCCCATTCTAGTCCTAAAGTGGGGACTATCAGTCTGTAATAACTGGCTAGTGAGACACAAGAGCATGCAGATACAGTTCTTAACATGGCCAGCTGCTATGGAAGGCCTTCTCCAGGTGGGTCTCAAGACCATTCCTACACTAGGAGCAGCCATGATACAGAGACCAATGTTAAGAGGGAGAGACTGCCAAAATAGCAAAGCACTAGTAGTTTTGACATTAGCAGCAACAGGGAGAAAGCCTTGCTCAGAAGCCTCCTGTCATGGAGTGAGTCCAACATGTGCTGGACTAAGAGTAGCAGCAAAATGTAAATGGAGTGAAAAGGTGGAGAGGTAGGGGTTTTGGCTAGTAGGGTGAAGTCTGGCAGTTGACTGGGGGAAATTCTTAGAAGGGGAAGGCCAATTTGACCCAACAAGGCCATGGCATCCACTACTCTTTTAGAGTGAGACCAGTTAGTTTAGTCTTCCACTCTGCTGCCATGACAGATGCTGCTCCAGCTAGTTCTGTTCATGTTGATTATTGCACATGAACACAGTAGCTTTAGAACTGCAGTCTCAAACTCAAACCACCATGAGGGCTGCATGAGGACTAGTACAGGGCCACATGAGGTCTACTATGTTAGGGCAAGGGCCACACCACTGAAGCCTTTTCATACAACTATACTGCAAATAGTAATACTGTTGCGGGCTGCAAGTAGCAGCTTTAGGGGCTACAAACAGCCCACATGTTTGAGACCCTTGCTTTAGAAGCAGTGCTTATCCCTGGGATGGAAGACCATGTTCACGACTCTCCATGTGCTTTGGAGTCCAATGTGGTAGCTTAGCCCATAGCTGTTAGTACAGAGGACAAGATCACATGACAATGATTACATTGTAGAGCAAATCCAAGCCACTAGTGAGCTAGCCAAATGCCTGGTAGTGTTAGCAAATCTCTTTACAATCTTTACCTCCATAGTGAACTCTACCCCCCCCCCCAAAAAAAAAAAAAAAAAGAGTTAGGTTAACTGTTATTTCCTGTAATTCATGTGGAAGTGCCAAGCATTGTAAGGTTGTATATAGTATGTAATCTTTGAAAAGTCCTTGAACAGATTAAAGCTAATGCAGAAAGCCAAGAATGAAAGATTCCTGTGGCATGTTCAGCAGTATCCAAGAACATCCCTTTCTGCAGGGGTGAGACTGATCTAAGTGACCATTTGTAGTGTTATTGATAGAAATTGCAATTTGTACCAGATGCTTGGCAAGTTATGCCATTATCCTTTTATTAGATATTCCAGATGCAAGATACACCTGTGTCCAAAAGATGTGCACCATGCTACTGGCTGACACCCAGATTAGCCTTAGTTCTGTCAGGCTGGCTAGTACTGATCAAGGGCTTGCTGTGTAGTAGATGGGTCAAGGGAGAGAAGCCAGGGAATGTGCCTCAGTTATCAGGCCACACCTCACGACAGAGGAGCTCTGAGCTTGTCCCTGGTTTTCCCACGTGCTATTGGCTTGTCCTTGTAACAAAATGTGTAAGACATGGCAGAAATTAGAAAATCCTGCTTCATTATTTTCATGAATTCATTTCTGCTTCTTACCTCTAAGAGGAGAGCTGAGATCCATGCAGGTATGGGTGTACTGAAGAGGAATTGTATAGACCAGCAGTTCAACCTTTCAGGCTGGGTACTTTTTTTTTTTTTTTTTGGTTAAAAATCTTTGCAGCCCCCCTGGCTGATTATGTAATCCAGCCCATGTGGGCAGACTGTCCTCTACCACTCTGGTGGCACAAGCAGCATTGCTGGCACTGGGCACCCCAGGGCACATGCCCCAAACCCCAGCACCAGTGCCCTGGATCACCAGCCCAATCAGGCCAGGGATCTGGGGCCTGGCCACTGGTGGCTGTGGCAGCAGCACCTGTCCCTGTCCCCAGCCAGGGGGTGGGGCCAGCAGGCCATACCCTGGGTCCCTCCCCTTGCCAGCAATGCCCCTGGTGATAGCCAATGAACAGCACTGCCACCACCATTGCCTGCACTACTGGGTAGTGGAACTGAGCCACAGCAGCCATGGCCCCCTGCTCTTGCTGGGGAGCTGCTGTGGGGAAAGGCAGCTGTGGCAGGGAGCATTGGGGCTGTAGCTGATTCTGGCCATGGTAGGGAGAGGCTGCACAGACTGCCCCCCCCCACACACACACACACCACATGTCCACAGACCCCTGGGGGCCCCCAGACCACAGGTTGGGAACCACTGGTAGAGAGACCTACAAACTCTCCATTTCTAAGACTCACATATACATGGACTTTAAGCCTTCTTTATACTAAGGGATTGTATGGCAGGGGTATTTTGGGCAAGAAGAAACAAGCCAATTTTGGTCTGGTAGAGCAGCTGACCCTGGTGCTTTTTTCCTCCCATGAAAGCTCATACAATGAATAAGTCCTGTGGCACTTAAAGACTAATACTAAAGTTCAGACCTAGCTGGTGGTGGGAGCTAGATAATAAAATGCAATAAAGGGCTGATGCAACTTAGCTTCTTGAAGCTGACTGGGGGAGAAAACAGAAGCATCATTTGTGACTGTGCTGTTTACCAGCAGTTTGGGAGAATCTTTCCTTTAACTACCTGCCTTTTCCATCCTTACCTGAGATGTGAAGCTACCAGCCTCCATGGGAGGGTCATTCTTGCTGTCTCCAGCCACGTTCCCACGGCGGATATCTTTCACAGACACATTCTTCACATTGAACCCAATGTTGTCACCCGGCAGTGCCTCTGCCAGAGCCTCATGGTGCATTTCTACTGACTTTACCTCTGTGGTGATGTTGGTGGGGGCAAAAGTCACCACCATGCCAGGCTTCATGAAACCAGTCTCCACACGGCCCACAGGGACCGTGCCAATACCTAGGGACAGAGATGGTACATGTTTTGCCTAGGGAAGGAGCTGCTACACCCAGTCAGTTTCATCCTTCCCATGCTTACCTCCAATTTTGTAGACATCCTGCAAAGGTAGACGGAGAGGTTTGTCAATTGGGCGGGAAGGAGGGATAATTGAATCCAGGGCTTCCATCAGAGTGGTACCTGCAGCATTTCCATCCTTCCTTGTGATCTTCCAGCCTTTGAACCATGGCATCTGCAATAAACAGGAGATTAGCCTGAAGCTAGGGAGCGCTTGAGTGCACCAGATTTGGCCCTTAGGAAGTGTGGTACACTGCTCTAAACTGCAGAGAGCTGCCTGTTCCAGTATGAACAAGCCTGGAAGTTAACATACCTTGGGGGGGGGGGGGGGAAGTTGATAGGGTGGGTTCTGAGTTGTTACAGAATTTTTGGGAGGGGGGCTTGACTTGTGACTCTTGCCTACATGCTCAGAGTTTAATGAGCTATTTTATATCTGGGGAGGAGTTTTCCTGCCAGGGTACATTGTTTGATGCTCTGGGGATTCTTCCACCTCCCTCAGAAGCATGGGGCACAGCTCACTGGCCAGTGGATTCTTTGTATCTTAACCATGATCTGAGGACTTAACCCCCTAAAGTACAACCAGGGTACTGGAACAGGTGGGTGAGGTTGTGTGACCTGTGTTGTGCAGAAGTCAGACTTGATTCTGAGATCAGAGTCTACATAATCTATTGCCCACTCATGCTCTTTTTAGACTAGAAAGAAAGTGAGGCTCCCCACCACCCATCCACCAAGTAATGCTCCACACTAGAGTTCAAGTCACTTCCACTGCCTGTCAGCCCTGATCAGGCCGTGAGGCACAGAACTAACTTTAGCACTGGCCTCCAGCATGTTGTCCCCATGCCAGCCAGAGATGGGTACAAATGCCACCGATGCTGGGTTGTAGCCAATCTTCTTGATGTAGGCGCCCACTTCCTTGGTGATCTCCTGGTAGCGCTTGCCACTGTAGGGGGGCTCTGTGGAGTCCATCTTGTTCACACCAACAATGAGCTGCTTCACCCCCAGAGTGTAGGCCAGCAGGGCATGCTCCCGGGTCTGCCCATTCTTAGAGATGCCAGCTTCAAACTCCCCCACACCAGCTGCCACGATCAGCACTGCACAGTCAGCCTAGAGTAGGGAAGGGACACAGCATGCTACAGTTCTAGCTCCCTAGCCACCTTGCCCACTTCACCCTGAGGAAGTCAGCTCCTACCTGAGAGGTGCCAGTGATCATGTTCTTGATGAAGTCCCTGTGACCAGGGGCATCAATGATGGTGATGTAGTACTTGGTGGTCTCAAACTTCCACAGGGAGATGTCGATGGTGATCCCACGCTCCCGCTCAGCCTTCAGCTTATCCAGAACCCAGGCATACTTGAAGGAGCCCTTCCCCATCTGTGTAGAAGGAAGCACAGAGTTACATTTGATGTTAAGAGTGAGTACAAGCGATCATTTAGAGGATGCACCCCATTCCCCCACTTGAGGCAAGGTTTATTTAACTGAGGTGCAGTTCCCAAGTGTGATGGTGCCAGAGCCCTTTAATGCAATCAGCTGGTGTAGATGGGGGCAGCAGACTCCTTCCCCCACCCTCAAGATATCCAGGTCAGAGAAGCACATCAGCATAGTTACACCAGGGCAAGCTTCCTTAGTGTAGTCAGACACTCAGCCTGACACCTGCCAACCAGGCTAATAGCCTCCAGGGATCCTTGCCAGACTCAGGGGTTTAGCTGTCATTGCTTTAAGAGTCTGACATTTATAACAGGGGAATCCCAGCTTAGATAGCAAACACCACATAGAGCAAGTTAGAGACCCTGGCTCCCATCTGCTTCATTGCTCTGACCTCAGCTGCCTCCTTCTCAAACTTCTCAATGGTTCGCTTGTCAATGCCACCACACTTGTAGATGAGGTGCCCAGTGGTGGTGGATTTCCCAGAGTCCACATGGCCAATCACCACAATGTTGATGTGGATTTTCTCTTTTCCCATGGTGCTGGTCAGAGGTTTCTGTGACAGAAAAGGAGGTTTTAGAGAAGCTCCCAGCCCTCACACCTCACTTAAAGGGCCATATACAGCTCTGTTCCACCCAGCACAGCCTCAAAGCCAGAAAGGACACATGAAGGCAAGTTGGGTTTGGCCTGCATTGCCAACAAACCAAGTTTCAAAATGAATGAGACTTGAAGGATGAGCAAAGCACCTAGAGACCTGAGATGATTAAGCTAAGAATTTTTGTGATCACTAAACAGAGTGCCTCAACTTTAGTTAGCCACAAGATTTGTTATCCTCTCCCACACACCTAACAGAGACCAGTACCTTTGAACTGCTTCTCAACAGCCAGCAGTGAGCTTTTCCACACAATATCATTAGGCACATATACCATCCATAAGCCCCAATCATAGCCCCTGCACCATTGTAGGGACACAGCTGCCCCTTTGGAACATGGGGGGGGAAGGTCTGAGACCTCTAGATTGCTAGAGAGCAGCAGAATTGTAAGAAAAAAAGTGAAGAAAACCAATAGAGTACCTTGCAGTATTCTCCCCAGGACTTAAAATTAAGGGAGGTGTAGGGGGTGCTTATTAAGTCAGTATAACACTGCTACTAAAGTGACAACTGGGGGGGGTTGGGAAATTCAGGGGGGTGCAGGAGAGGGGTTAGGAAAATCCCTGATACCTTGCCTAGTAAAAGAGAGTATATCAGGCCACCCACAATTAGCCTCCCTAGCTGAAACTAACTACGAAGTCTCGAAGGGGGGGGGTGCAGGGAGAAGCCTCATACTCCTTCCCCAAGCAGCACAGCAGGCACCACCTCCTCAAGCCATTTCTAATCAAGCATGGCAAGGGGCAAAAAAAAAAAAAAAAAAAATCACAACTCCAGACAGGTCAGCAGAGAGCCCCACAACAGAGGCTAAACACCCCCCCCCCAGCACTTACCCAGCGCCGAAAAGAGCTCAGCCACCATGCCCCCACCTCCCCGCCCACTTTATTTAAACCTCCATTGACAGCAGGCGGCAACCTAACCACGCCCCTTCGAACGCACGGGAGCAATCACCGTCCCCGGATTGGTCGGCTACGCCCCCTTGGAGGGACGGGGAGAGAAACACGTGGAAGGGATACATAAGGGCGATTAGGTCCCATTTTTTCCTACAGACCTGGTGCAGTCGGCAGGGGTAGCTGGGATTTAAGCTGTGGCTGAAGAAGGTCTCATGTTCGGCCCCAAAATAATCACAAGGAAACTAAATAATCACCAGAGAGAAACTAATTGACAGAGATAAGGAAAGGCTAATAGGAGAACAGTGCGGCCTGCCTCATTAAGCAAGTGCGAGGAGAAGATAAATAATGAGGGGACTAGTCAATCTAGGGTGATAAATAGAGCTAATGAGAAAATAAGGTTGGCTAGCAAATGGCTATGGTTATATAAATAGAATAGAATAAAAGTTATAACAAGATTAAAAGAGGTACAAAATGGGAACGGGGGAATAAATCGAGGGAGAATGAAGACATAATCTACTTTAAGTGGGAACCTCATTTCAGAGCCAGCCCCTGCAAACTCCTGAAAAGGACTTCATTGATTTAATTGGACCTCAATTAGCAAGGCTGGGACCTCCCATTTCAGCTCTTGTTAGAGAAGCTCCACCATCCTGAGTCTGCAAAACAAACAAGGAGTCCTGTGATACTTAAAGACTAACAAATTTATTTACCACATGAGGTTTCATGGGAGAAAATCCCACTTCCTGGATCTGCTGAAGTGGGTTGGAGCCCACAAAAGCTTATGTCTGAAGAAATTTGTTAGGCTTTAAGGTGCCAAAGGACTCTCTTCGTTTCCACTTACTAGATGCTTTGAAGATGAGGCAACTTACAACATAGGAAGAAAATGCATGGAAGTTTAAGTCATACGATCAGGTCACACTGTAACAGCAAATCAATGCACTTGTTAAGATTCAAACACTTAGGAACAGCAAAGAGAAACTTTGGAATTGGCATTCACATACAAATTTGACAGGCTTTTCAGGACTAAATAAGGGCTTTGAATATTTTTTTCCCAATATCACAGGTGATTTGACCTCACCTTCCTCTATATGCAGTTCCTCAATTCTCTAAGTTTCCCCCATCTTCAAAGCATCTGACGAAGTGGGATTTTCTCCCACAAAAGCTCATACAATAAATATATTTGTTAGTCTTTAAGTGTCACAGGACTGGTTGTTTGTTTGTTTCCCATTGACAGAGATTTTTTCTTGTTTGTTTCTGCTAATATGGTCAGTGTTTTAAAAAGTCTGGTCTAGATCTTTCAAGGTATTTGAACTCCTGTTTCCCATTGAGACCAATGGAGGATCTGGACCACTGTCTTTCCATGGTAGCAGGGCGTACAGGCACAGAGGATGAAAGATGGGGTTCAAATATTAATCTGATCATAAGTCACATGTGGCATGAACACAGCTGCCGAGCCAGTACAGATGAGAGAAGCCAACCCCAAACCACACAAAATAGTCAAGAGTGGCTCTTGAATCCAGGGTTAAGCCAGAAGAGGCCTGGTGGGTGAGGAGGGACACAGGTGTGTGTGGGGAAGCCCAAGGCTGAAAAAAAGCAGGGTCCAGGGAACAGGATGAGTCTGTGAAATGGGGAGGAATGGTATCAACAAAGCCCAGGACTGAAGGGCACTTGCAAGGAAAGAGCCTGGTGAGCTCTAGCAGAGCAGAGCTGGGGGGCAGGACTGAGCCGGTCCCAGACTTGCAAGGGGTGGCCAAAGGTGTCATCCAGGGATTTCTCTACACTTTCCTTCACCCCCCCCGAATTTCTCAACACCCCTGCAGTTGTCAACTACTAATAGTGTTATACTAATTTAGTGAGCACCCCCAACACCCCCTACACTGCCCCCACTTCAAGTCCTGGGGAGAATACTGGCGTCATCCCTGGGGAACATTAGCACAGCTGCGTGGGGGGGTGGGGGATCCCCAAGAGCCGGCTAGCAGGAGGGGCAATGGGTAGGAGCTAAGGAGTTTGCACCCCTGCTAATGGCTCCCAAAGCCTGAGGAAGAGAAATGCTGCCAGAAGTCCAGTCTGGGGGCCTGGTTCTGACCCAAGCTCCAGGGCTTGCACTAACCAGCTGTGGGCAGAGAGCAGGTGGGGGGATCCATTCCCGTTGGTGGTGTCCTCCCTCCCCACATGTGCAATTGAGTGGGGAGGTGTGCAGGGGGCACCAACACCTCTCAGTGGGGGGACAAGGGCACCCCATCTTGTGGCTTCAGCCTGCGATCAGCCACTGGCTCCGCCCCTGTGAGCCCTTTAAAAACCCCAGGAAGTGGCCAGGTGGCTCCCGTGTTTAGACGGCTTCAGGAGCGGGTTGAATTTGGCTAGAGGTGTGCGCGGCTTTAGGGGCGGGGGCTTTTCTCCTAGCTTCAGGGACTGGGGGGGTCCGGACTGCTTGAAGTCAGTTCACTGGGAGTGATCGCTCGATCTGAATTGGCTCGTGTAGATGGAAGCACGGGGAAGGCTATGGTCCGGTTCTAGCACAACGAATTGGCTGTCAGGGTTTGCCGCTGTGTGACTCTGGAGTGACTCAACATGAACCGCTCTAGGGAGGGGAGGCCACAGCACTGGGGGGTCATGGGCTCTGCTGTAACTTGGGGTGGGGGGGCTCTGCCCTGCAGGTCCCTCTCCTGTACCTCTGCACCATGGGCAAGGAGAAAATCCATGTCAACATTGTGGTGATCAGTCATGTGGACTCAGGGAAATCCACAACCACGGGGCATCTCATCTATAAGTGCGGGGGCATCGACAAGCGAACCATTGACAAGTTTGAGAAGGAGGTGGCTGAAGCAGGGACATTTCTGCTTTACATGCACTCCTAAATCCACCCAGGGCCCTTTAATAGTGGCTTCAGACTTTTTTCTTGGGACCCAGTTGAAAAAAAATCATTTTTGCCCATGACCCAAGAATTAGATCTTTCAGCAATAGAGTCCAGTCTTTTGGCAGCACCAGCAGGGACACTGCAACTCAGTACCTGAGGGTCTGTGACCCAGTGTTGGGTCCCAACTCATGGTTTGAAAACCACAGCTTTAATACCCCCTTTGTGCTATTGAACCCCCCAAAATATTGGGGGTTTGAGGAATTGGCCCTTTTCCTGGACTACAGTGTGCCCTGTTAATGCTACCAAATTACAACTGGGGTAAGGGTTCTCAAACACTGCACTGTGCCACCCACCCACCCTCACGAGGGGACCATTTGCCTACCTCTGGGCTCCCAATATTTACACTTTTGCATGTTGCTATGCAGGGAGTGGGCACATCTGGGGCAGGTGTCCTCCATCCCCTTCCAGACAGGTGGAATCTGCTTCAAATACTCCCCACTGCATGGCTTTTCACTGCTGTCCATGGGGAGGGTTGTTCCCAGCTTGTGCTGGTTCTCCTGCAGTATGCCTGCATCACTCTAAGTGGCTTCCTTCCACCCAGATAAGGAAGGGCTCCTTCAAATATGCCTGGGTGCTGGATAAGCTGAGCGGGAGCATGGGATCACCGTCGACATCTCCTTATGGAAGTTTGAGACCACCAACTACTACATCACCATCATTGATGCTCCTGGCCACAGGGACTTCATCAAGAACATGATCACTGGTACCTCCCAGGTACAGGCTGGGGGCAGGGGTGAGACTCCTGGAAAGAGCTTGATTATATTGGGTTTGTAGCAGGGGCTTGGTGGGATCCCCACAGAGCCCTAATTGACTGGCAGACTAGTCTTGCAAAAGCATAACCTCAGCATGGCTAGGAACAACATTGGCACTAAATGCATTGGGCTAAATGTGGGGGAGAGGGTGTTAGGGTGCAGATTCCAGGCCTATCTGGGAAAAAGCTGCCTTTCCCTTTGGAAAGAGACTGATTTGAGGGTGTGGGTAGGATCTGCTTGAGCTGTGCAGTACCTAGGTTTGTCACATCCCTAACAGGCCTCAGTTTTCCACCATGAACTTGTTCTCCTGCCCCTTTTCCTTCCCAGGCTGACTGTGCCATGCTGATTGTGGTGGCTGGTGCGGAGAAGTTTGAAGCTGGCACCTCTAAGAATGGGCAGACCCAGGAGCATGCCCTGCTGGCCTATGCTCTGGGGGTGAAGCAGCTCATTGTTGGTGTGAACAAGATGGACTCCACAGAGCCCCCTACAGTGGCAAGCGCTACCAGGAGATCACCAAGGAAGTGGGCGCCTACATCAAGAAGACTAGCTACATCCCAGCATCAGTGGCATTTGTGCCAATCTCTGCCTGGCAGGGGAACAACATGCTGGAGGTCAGTGCCAATGTCAGTAGTGCACCTATTTGCACATATGAGGTGTGGATGCTTCTGGGCTGGGGTGGGTGTTGGTTTGCAGATGGAGAGAGGGGTGGCTTGTCATCTGAAATGAGTAGAGTCTAACCTAACCATTGCTAAGTTCCCTTGGCTCTCCCAGTGATGTGACAAGAACCTGGCCCCCTCAGGATCTAAAACTCTCTCACTTGGACTGCTAGCATCACACTAAGCTAGGATGTCACTTAATTGCAGCTCTCCTATGGGGCTTGGTGGGGGCTAATTTTAGGGGTCTGTTTCTTGTCCATCACCACCAATCTCAAAGAACACACCTCTGCTTTCTCTAACTTAATCTTTCTGGGGAAGGATCTTTAGGAACATGGTTACTTGGGACCTGTTGACAACTTCACCTTAAGCTCTGCAGGTGTATCATGAGATGCCAATTACAAAGATCTAATGCCCTTGCCCCAATATATATATATTGCAGATGTCCTGGTTCAAAGGCTGGAGCATTACCAGGAAGGAAGGCAATGTTTCTGGTACAACTCTGCTGGAAGCCCTGGATTCTATTATTCCTCCTTCCTTCCCCATCAGCAAACCCCTTCGCCTGCCCCTGCAGGATGTTTACAAGATTGGTGGTGAGTGCGGGAAGCACTTACTAGCAGGGCTGGGGTGACTGAACACTTTCCAAAAAGGAACCTGTAATATGGGGATGGTCGAAGTTCCACCTAAACATCAGCTCCCAGGGACCAAGGCACCTCCCTACTGAATGGCTGGGATGGAGAGACTCCCTCTCTTGGAAACATGCGGCTGACAAGGTTGCTGTTTTTCCCCTAATAGCCAAAAGGTGGAATAGGTCCTCCGAAAGAGGATGCTGAAACAAAGAGCTAGCCATCTTGGCTTCCTTCCTCTCCCTTCACCAAGTAACATCATCTCAGCTTATTAACACCTGACTGACCAGCATGCATCTCCTCAGGCATCGGCACTGTCCCAGTTGGCCGTGTAGAGACCAGCTTCATGAAGGGTGGCATGTTTGTGACCTTTTCCCCCACCAACATCACCACAGAGGTGAAGTCAGTATAAATGCACCATGAGGCTCAGGCGGAGGTGCTGCCTGGTGACAACGTTGGGTTCAATGTGAAGAATGTGTCTGTGAAAGACATCCACCATGGGAACATAGCTGGAGACAGCAAGAATGACCCTCCCATGGAGGCCAGCAGCTTCATCTCTCAGGTGAGTGCTGAGGAGAAACATGTTGACTACAGGTGCCTGGAGTCACTGTCAGACAACAGACCTCCCAGTCTCCTGTCTTTCTTTTTCCTCCATTTTCTGGCTTTGCATCCCAGCAAAGAAGTGGCTAATTAAATGGAATTGTATCTTGCAGTGCCTGAATGCATATTAAACACTACAAAAGCCTGAAAACATCTAATATTTTTAAACCAAGATTCTATTGCTGATGCCTGCTGGTCTTCTGGATATGTAACCCATCTCCTGATTCCCCCCCACCCTCAGCTTTCTCTGCAGGTCATCATCCTGAACCATCCTGGCCAGACTGCTGCTGGCTACTCCCCAGTACTGGATTGCCACACAGCTCACACTCCCTGCAAGTTTGCAGTGCTGAAGGAGAAGATCGACCACAGGTCTGGCAAGAAGCTGGAGGACAACCTGAAAGCGCTGAAGTCTGGAGATGCTGCCATTGTGCAGATGATCCCTGGCAAACCCATGTGTGTGGAGAGCTTCTTGGAGTACCCACCTCTTGGTCAGATTTCATGTTCTTTTTCTTGGTTTTTAACTGGTTCCTGATGAATGTCTGACTGTATCCAAACACTGCACTTTGGTTTTAGGAAGCCTAATTCTAGGATTTGGCTTTTAGAACCTGTTCCTTTTCTCCAGGGCAAGGGAAAGCAAACTTGAAGCTTATCCATCCTTTCCTAGCTTTTGGGGCAGGAGGACAAAACACTTCAAGGCATTAATCCACAAACTGCAGCTTTCCTATCCCACAAACCATACTGCAGGCATTCATATAGAAACCACTCTCAGGAACTAGAAAGGCTGCCTAATTAACCTTTGTCTTCCTCTAATGGCAGGTCGTTTCGCTGTGCACGACATGAGGCAGACGGTGACTGTGGGAGTGATCAAGGCTGTTGAGAAGAAGGCTGGTGGTCCTGCCAAGATCACCAAGTCTGCAGTGAAGGCCAGTAAGAAGTGAATTCTTCTCCAGCTTCTCCATTTGCAAGCTTGCTCAGAGGTGCCAAGAATGGATGCCCAGTGCTGCCCAATCACAGATCAGTGGTTGGACTCACTTATCCAGGACTGGGTGCTGAACAGCAAAGACAGGAAGAGCTTACAAAGGAAGGGTGGAAGATGGGACTTTTTTTGCCTTTCCTTCCTTACATTTTTTTTCCTTTGGTTATTGGGCTACTCTGGTGCAGGTTTTTCCTTTGTGACACTTTGTGTGAATAAATGGAAAATTCTGCTTCAGTTGTTTTGGTCTAAATCAGTTGGGCATCCCTATCTCCCGCTTCCCATTTGCAGGTAGTGCTTGCTCCTTCCCTTGCATTGTCTCTTCAATGCTGCCAACAAATCTGGCAGTTGCCAACCAGATGACTGACAACTGTTAGAACTGCTTTGGAGTGAAATTAAAGATGCAACACAGATTGCAAACTCTTGAACAGAAAGATTGTAATTTGGACTGGAAGCTCTTTGGAGAGAAGACTAGTATGGTTTGTTCACTGCTTGGCCCACTAGGGCCTCATTCTTGGTTGGCTTTTTGCCATTATTCTTTCTAACACATGATTAACAATATCCCACATGCA
This sequence comes from Podocnemis expansa, assembly GCA_007922195.1. NCBI lineage: Eukaryota > Metazoa > Chordata > Testudines > Podocnemididae > Podocnemis > Podocnemis expansa. Next base: position 49,312,735 of record ML681963.1, read on the forward strand.
ACTCCAAACCTGCTGTGAAGTCTGGCTAAAACTCTGTCATACCATGACAGAGAGAGGGTACCAGATATCTAAACTCTGTCCTGTCTGCCCCTTGGGCCAGATCTTTTGTATTTCATGTCTATCCACTGAGTTCTGCACATACTAAAATTGGGAGAATGGGCACAGTAACCGTCCCCTTCCTTAGATCTTGGGGGAGATGGAGGCAACATGGGGTGCAGTTAATGTGCTGTCTGGTCTTGTCTAAACCCTGTTTTGCTCTCCTTTCAGCTGTCCCTGTCGCTTCACTGGTGCAAATTCCATTTGTAGACTGGATAAGAAACTGAGGAGTTCAGGACAGCTCAGCTTGAAATCCATGTAAACCCATGGGAGTAAGTAGTGGCCAGGTGCATTAGCACTAAGCCAAAGTACAGAAAGGTTTCTGTGGCTTGCCTAAGGAAGGAAGAGCCTCTGCTAACAGTAGCTCAGGAGGATGCTCTAGCAATGAATTGTCATGTTCTCCTTAATCTGAAAATGATGGAACCCTTAGCATACCCTGCAGCCATTCCCAGCCAAGAATGGGTGTGGTGGGGAGCAGCCTGCACTGAAGTCAGTGTGAGTGGCTAGGTGCTGCCCCTGCAGCTAGTCCCTTATCACAATGAAGTGGGGAAAGGAGGTTTTAAAATCAATGCCTCCCCCAGCTGGGGGTTGCTGCCAAGGTGCCAGAACTAATGTGTTGCCCTTGAAGTGGTATGCTGTATAGGCTTCAGGGGTCTGCACCTTGCCTAGGTAAGTGGGGTGGCTCAGCCTTCCCCCAATCCTAAGATTGCAGGGGAATCATGAACCTGTCAAATTGTCTCTTTCTAGTCTCTGGAACCTGCCTTTCTCTCAACATACTTCCTAGAGCCTGGGGATTAAATTGCTGAATGAGAAAAGCCTGATGATGGCAAGAGCAATGAAGCATTCAGTGATTCCTTCCCTTGGATGGCCCATCGTGGTTAGTTGCACTCCAAAATTTCTCACTTCTGTTCATTGCTTATTAACCTGAACAGAGCCTGACACCAAAGCCTCTAACCTACTCAGGAAATGGGACTCTGGTACCCATTTATACTAATTACAGTGAGGAGAAGCATCATACCTAATGCTACACAGCTTTTACACAGCACCTTTCATCACCAGATTTCAAAGCACTCTACAGAGGAAGCCAATATCATTAGCCCCAGTTTACAGATGGAAAAACTAAGGCATAGGAAGGGGATGTAACTTCTCCAAGGTCACGCAGCAGGCCATTGACAGAACTGGGACTAGAATCCATGTCTCAGGAGCAGACCACTGATTTATTCACAAGGCCACGCTACTTTCCAATCTACTGTGCACACATGTACATGGAAGCATGCAGGTCTGGCCTTACCATGAGGCGAACTGAGGCAGCTGCCTCAGGTGCCAGACTGGGGGGGGGGGGTTCCATTAGGTTCCAGGGTGTAGAAAATTGTCTGCTGCTGGTGCATACGTATTCTCTCTGCTTTAGATACACGGAGATGGTGGAGTGCTCTGCTGGAGGAAGGGCACAAGATACATAACAGGCAGGCAGGAGGGAAGGTGAGAGGGAATAACAGAAAGCAGCAGGAGCTGCAGGGAGAGAGAGAAGGAGGAGGAGGAGGAGCCTCTTATGTTCCTCTCCAGCACTCCCAGGAGCCTGGACTGATTAATGCCAAGTTCTCAGGGAGCTTCCTGTTTCCTGCTGCTTCCCTGAACCCATTTGAGGAGAACAGGTGGTCAACTAAAGTAGTAGGTGCCAGTTAGGCCCTTAAGATGCTGATATCTTCCTTCACTCAGGCCCTGCTACCAGCCTGTTTATTTGTCCCCTTCAACTGAGTGTTGAGAGCTATTATAGCAGGCACAGACCAGCAGTCATGAGTGAAAGAAGAAAACGCCCCTTTGGGACAGCATTCAGAAGAAGAAAGAAAGCAAAGGAAACTTTTCTATCTATGCAGGAAGGAGCGCTCCTGACATACATTGACACAAATGTTCATGGTGAGCCTTCTGGCCCCAGTGAGGATGTGAGTGGTGAGGAGATGCCTGATCTGCCTGTCAGACAGAGTGCAGGTGACCTGGCAGCTACCACAGCATCCATATCTTCATCTCAAATGATGTAACCATGCACATTCCTGATGAAAAGTGTATATCAGAGAAGAGTGTGGTGGAAACACAAGAAAAAGCTGCCCTTGAGTTAAAGGCTAGATGATCCAGGACTGTGGACCCACCTGAGCAGTAACCTGAGGGACTTCCTTGTACTTCATGAGTCACAGCAAGTGAAAAACTTAATGTTCCCCAAAGACAGTGAAAATAGATGTTTCCATCCAACACATTACTGGCATGAAATCCCCGGTGACAAAGTGGAGAGGCCATGGCTTAGGTACTCAAACTCAGAATGCTGCATACTGTTTTTGTTGCAAACTCTTCCAGTCTAATGTTCCAGCCACAATGGGTTCTACAGGAACAAAGGACTGGAAAAATCTAGCTAGAAATCTGGCATGCCATGAGAAGGCAGAGAATCAGGAGAGCATTCTGTAGGTGGAAAGAGCTTGAGATGAGACTGAAGGTAAAGGCCACCACAGATGATCAGCATCAAAAGATTGCATCAGAGTCTCTGGCAAAATGTTCTGAAAAGGCTCATTGTCATTGTGAGAATGCTTGCTACCCAAAACCTAGCACTGTGTGGCACTTCAGATCAGCTGTATGTGCCAAACAATGGAAACTTCCCTAAAATTGTGGCGCTGATGGCTGAATTTGATGCTGTACTCTAAAAGTCAACACCCAAGAAATCTACACACACCACTAACTTGGCAAAAATATCATACAGTTACTGGCAACAAAAGTTAACCAGAAAGTTGTGGCAGATTTCAAGTCAGCAAGATATTACTCTGTTATTCTGGACCGCACACCTGACATCAGCCATATGGAACAAGTTACTTTAATGCTGCATTTCGTAACAACAGAACCTAGTGAAAACATCCCTGCAATGGTGACTGTCAGAGAGCATTTTCTAGAATTTATTGATATTGATGATATTACAGGAGCTGGTATGACAAATGTGCTTCTTAAAAAGCTAGAAGATACGGGAATTGTTGACATGAGAGGTCAGCGCTACAGTAATGGTGCCAACATGAGAGGGAAGAACAGAGGAGTACAGACATGGATCCAAGAGTTAAACCCTCAAACTTTTTTTGCTCCATGCAGTTCTCACTCACTGAACTTGGTGGTCAGTGATGAAGCATCCGCTTCTAGTCAGCCCACTGAATTTTTTAATGTAATTCAAAGCATCTATGTATTTTTCTCTGCATCAACTCACTGATGGCAAATTTTGAATCAACATCTGAGAACATCCTGTCTGACACTGAGACTGCTGAGTGACACATGATGGGAAAGTCAAGTGGAGGTGATAAAGCCTATCAAACACCAAACTGGGAAGACAGATGATGCCATAAGTTGCCATTATGGAGGATGATGCTATGACAGGAACAATTTGTGGGAGAACAGTGGCAGAGGGACATGGAATCACCGGAAACATACATAACTTCAAATTTTTGTGTCGCTCAGTGTTGTGGCATGACATACTGTTTGCAATAAATATTGTAAGGAAGAGCCTCCAAGGTGTTAACCTTGATATATCTGGAGCAATGGAACAACTGGACAAAGCAACGTCATACCTACAGTCTTAATGGTCAGATGTGAGATTTCAAAATGCTCTGAAGAGTGTACAGAAGTTGGCAGAGGAACTTCACACTGAAGCTATTTTCCTGCCCGTTCAAGAATACAAGAGTCACCAAAGAAGACATTTTGATTATGAGGCATGGGATAATCCCATGAGACCCCAAACAACAATTCAAAATTGAATTCTTTAACCAGGTGCTAGGTGGTGCAATACAGTCAGCTGGAGAACGTTTCATGCGGCTCAAGGAACGCAGCAATATATGTGGGAGGTTGTATGATATTCTAAAACTCCTCACTATACCTGAAGAAGACCTAAACCAGCAATGCAGGGAACTAGAGACGGTGTTGATGCATGATGACATGTGTGATATTGGTGTGAGTGATTTGGGGGATAAACTGAAAACCCTTTCAAGATACTTTTCAGCAGGATCAACTCCAAAGGTTGTTCTGGAATATATGTGCACAAATAAGATGACCACCCTCTTTCCACATGCTTTTGTTGCTCTGCGCACACTTCCTGTAACAGTTAACAGTGGAGAACACAGCTTCACCAAGCTGAAGTTAATAAAAATACATCTACGCTCCTCAACACCACAGGAGAGGCTGGTCGGCTTTGCAACCATCTCAACAGAGGATGAGCTGGCCCAGTCTGTGGAACTTCAGGAAGCAGTTCAAACCTTTGCAACCCAGAAGGCGTGGAAAGCACCACTTTGATTATACAAACAGACAAAACTTCCAGTATTTACTACGCAGACAAGAAAGTTACATTTGCTGTTCAGGCACTTGAAAGTTACTTAAAATTTTTGAACATGGCATTTTAAGTTGTTAGTACTCCTTTATTGGGATAGGTAGCAGAACAGTACTGTAGGAGAAGTAAAAGGTTAAATAGAAACAATGAATAGAAATGCCTTAGGTGTTGGCTCAAGGCCTAACAAAGTAACCTAACAGTGGGCCTGAACTGAAGGTACAGACATGAAACAAATTGTGAAGTTCGACTTCACTGGAATTGGCAAGAAACAAGCTGAAATTGTAATAAGTATGAAAAATGGAAAAGTACTGAAAGGTATTGAGTCGGCCTAGTGCCAAGGAGCTAAAGGTATGGTTTCTGTCAAAGCTGACACCTTGATGGATGGTAATGTCCAGGGATGCTTGGACCTATCAAATTGATGGGTGGCATCAAAAAAGGGGTATGTGGACCAATCAAGGTAAATTTGGATCCCAAGGGGGGCTGAGTCAGTAGGTCCAACTAGGGTATGAGAATAGGTACCCCAGAGCTGAAACTTCATGCAGCTGAGAGCATGACAGGGAGTCCTGCTGTCAGTTGAGCTGTTCCATTGCACTGAGAGCACCAATGCTGCCAACAAATCTGTTGATATGGATTGTTTGTCACAGTGCTACATTGCAATAAAGCCTAGCCCGGCACCTTTGTTTCTACAAAGATCCGTCATCAAGTTGGTTTCCTCGATCATAAGTGTTGCCTCAGTTTACCTCTTGCATACAGGGTATACCTAGGCGCCAAAGCACTGAGCTAACTGAGTCCTTACTAGAGATTTGAGCCAAAGGTAGGGTTACCAGATGTCAAGCAAAAAGAGGACATGTCCTCCTTTTTACCTTCATGTCCTCCATCTGGCAGGCAGTTTAAAAATACATGTGTAACCCTTCTGCTAGGGCAGGCTGGCAGAACAAGGGCCAGGTTCTATATCTAGGGGTTTCCCAGTAGTGCAACACCATCAACTGGCTCGAGCCCCCACCCACATTTCTGGGGAATCCTGCACAGTTCCCTTGGCACCTCAAAGGGGTAAGGCTTCCCCACTCGCAAGCACGAGACTGAGTGTAGTAAACAGAACTTTTAATAGTAGTAAAGCAGAATGCAAATGGCCAAATAACAGAGATCAGCACTAACCTATAAAATCAGTATAGAGCGAAGTTGCCAACAACCCACACTGTATAACAGAACATACAAACTTAATGGCAAAACTGGTGCTGATCTGGAGAATCAGTGCTAACTAGGCTTCCAACCAGCCCCAGGGTACGTAGGGAGTGTCTTTCACGCCAGCTGTCCGCTGACACCATCTACTGATCACTTGCTCCATCCACTGTCTGCCGGCTCCGCCCTCTGGTCACTCACGCCACCCAGCTCTCTGCTGGCCGCTCTCATGGTCCGCTGGCTTCGCCTGATGTCTGCCAGCTCCGCCCTCCAGTCATCTCAACTCAGAGAGAGGATTTTTTCTCTAGTGATTTTCGGTCAGAGAGAGTTTGCTTCTCTCCATGGTGATTCCAGCTCTTAAGTGGCTGCCAACAGCTATCTCTATCTAAATGACAAAGGCCTCAAAAGAGGCTTAGCCGGAGCTATCAAAAGAAAGGGGAAGCCACAGAGGAAGAGACCAGAATAGCCTCAAACACCTACCCCTATCTTTTTCAAATTCTTTCAGGCTGAAACATGCAGTTGCCTTTCCTACAAACTTCTTCTTAACTAAAGGTAGTTTTTACCCTTTAACTAATCCAGACAGATTTGAAACAAACAGAAAGTAGCAATTCACAAAAAGACAGTATTTTATGTTTCCCTTCAGTAGAATTAGATATTTATAGATTTGTGATCATATTAACCCCAAATACCATTACCCGCTATGCCCTGCATCCAATACGCTAATACCTAATTGTGCTCTTTTATGTTCATGCTAATACAGAACCCATGCAGATTAGAAGCCCTCCTTCAGAAGCTGTTAGGCACAGCTTCTAAGTCTGCCTTACATATGATTTTGTCTAGCTTTTTACTTATGGGGTTAAAATATGCTGGAATGCCCCAGAACACCCTATTTTTAGGGGGAAGCATTCGAAGGCCCTCTAGAAACAGAATATTACATTAATACTACATTTTCTCCATGTGTCCTCCAATGTCCTCCTGTTTTTACTTCTCTGTCCTTTCCATATTTTGGTATCTGGTAACTCTAGCCAAAGGTAACCCAAAGCATTAACCAAATGAACACCTCGACTTAGGATCACCAGGCTAACTCAGTTCCTGCTTAAGATCCAAGCCAGACTCCAAATCATTAAACTAACTAAGTTCTCACTTGAGATTTGAGCTAGGGGTAATCCTGAGGGAGCACACCTTCAGACACTCACTCACACATTCACACACGCAGCCAAACTCATATCAGTGCCAGATGCCAAACAACACTGATAAGAACACATCTTGCCTGACATGCCTGACCGCACACCGCCCAATGTACCACACTGATGACACCAACCTCTGATCTGGTGAGTAAATGAGCTGTCTTCTGTAAAAATCGAGTTGAACAGGAAGAAGGCAGAATTAAGAGCTTTCAAGTTATGGCCCAAGCAAGGGAGCATAGGGCCATCATTTGAGCTCCCTGCCTCAAGTGCCAAAATGTTGTGAGCTGGCCCTGGAAGCATGCCAGTGATGCTTTGGGTCAAGTGAAGGCTGAGGAAAGGGCATAGAATTCAGGAGGAGACTGATGGTCAGGCTGGGAAAACAAATAGATCATGTTATTCAGGTGCCTGTTGCAAGAAAGAGAAGTGAGATTCCTAGGTTAATCTTTGTTTGCTACGGTGTTTTCCGTCCTCTGTCCTTGTCACATATACTTCCCTTGGCAACAGGCCTTAGAATTTCATTGGAGAGTGGTGTCCTCTCTTGCCCAGTTCTGGATAGTTCCACTGCCAAAGGTAACATAGAACAGTAGGCCAAACAGATTTAGGGCTGCTGCCATGAAGAAGACATTCCTCCAGCCAGTCAGGAGGTCCTAGGGGTACCAAACAAGTAATTAGTGTCTCCATTCCCTCAATTGCCACATTTTCTACAAACACAAGGAGAGCACATGGGGCTTGAATGCCAATTTGCTGGTAGTCTGATCCATTCTTGCTTTCACTGAGCTAAAGACTTGCAGTAGTTCCCTCTCTAGCTGCAGCGTGCACAACTCAATCAGATATCCTTGGCCCATATGTTTGGGCATTCCTAGCTTGCTATGCTGAATTCTAGCAGCTTTGTCATCCCTGCAAAAGCTTTCTGTCGTCCCATTTTCCATCAGTCTCCCCCCTCCTATCTGTAAGAAGATCCAGATTGGCAGCCCATGTCAGGGGAGTCCTTACTTTTTGGATCATTAAGTGTTTCTTCTGCATGACTTAGACACCTGTTGGGCATATCTGGCAATGTTGCTGCCTAGGACAAGTGGGTGGTTAGTCTACGCTGAGTCCAGCCCCCTGCAGTTTCATGAATTTCGCCAGGTTTATATTTTGATTTGGCACATGGAAACCCATTCTTTGGCCAATTTGCTTTTTTCAGCTCCACTTTCTTTCCTGAATATTTTTGTGTTAGAAGAAAGAGGTTTGTGGGTGGCCATCCACAGAGGCCCTGAATTACCTGGCTGGTGAGGAATCCAACTGCAATGGGAGCAATTATTCCAGAGATTGTTCCAAAGGTGTTTGTGATTCCCAGCAGAAACCCAGCATACCTGGAGGGGAAGGGAAGAGAAAATTTCCTGAGCATGCCAAAGAGAGACTTGAAAGGAGAAAATAAAAGTTTCAGCTCCCTCTCTCCCATGCAGTGGTACTAGCCAGATGGTGAGCTTCAAAAAGAGCAAGTGCCACCAGAATAAACATGTGCAACAGAATCCACCAGCTAGCAGTGGCTCTTCAGCTTGGCCATGGTTTGGCCTCTTGAAAGACATGAAGAGCTTTTACCCACTGCTAAAATTGTTCTTTTGTGCCTTGGTTTTGCCTGTCTGGCTTCATGTGCCACAGGCTGCAGAAGATCAGGGAAAGTAAAAGCAAAAGGGAGCTGAAACATCTGAGAGTTGGGGTGGTGGAGATGATGCAGACCAAAATGTTGGGCCCTTAAGCCTGTTGGAGCAGGAGTTAGAAGGAATGTCTGTTTCTCTCACCTGGGTGCAATGTCGATGTGGTTGATGTTGAAGCCAGGGCCACACATGCTGATTGCAGTCATAGACAATGTCAGACAGACCACAGCCGCTGTGTAATTGCAGCCGACATAGGACACAGCCACCAGGAAGGCAGCTGGGAGAAGCATCCCTACGGGGAGAAGGGTTACATTGCTGACTGCATGAAGCTTTGTTGAAAAAGCCTGGAGGCAGAGGGCATCTGTCCTTACCAAGCCCTGAGAAAAGCTTCCGAACCGCTGCTGTGCTGAACATGTGCTTGGACAAGAGGAAGTCTGCCAGCAGCCCTGACACAATGGTACCCAGCCAGTTCCCAACATACGGAAGTGCAGAGAGGAGCCCATTCTGTGGAGAAGAGAGGAAAATACCAGCCACCCTTCAGAGAACAGTGAGAGCACCAGGGCAATGTGAGAGAGATCAGCAATGAGCCCAGAGGTTCTGGAAATGGCACTGCCAGAGTGGATCAGACCTGAGGTTTGTCTAACTCAGTGCCCTGTCTCTGACAGTGGCTAGTACCCGCCGCTCTGGAGGAAGAGGCGAGAAACCTCCTGACCCCTGGTAATCAGAAACTGGCTTAAGCCCTGAAGCATGAGATTTAATAGCTTTGAACTGATTAGCATCAACTTTTCTACCCCTCGATGTTCCCATTCAGGACACTGACAGACAGACATAAAATAGTTACGCTGCTGAGGGTGCTAGGGAGCCATGGCAGTGCTCACCTCTCTAATATCAAAGCGGAGCACGTCATTCATGTAGGTTGGCATTGAAGTCAGCAGCATGTAGAACAGCCAGTCATTGCAGAAATAGGCAACTGCAATGGCCCAGAGAGGCAGTGATTTCATCATAGCCAGGAGTGGAAGGGACCGTCCATGAGAACTACCCTGGAAGGAAGTGCATCAGTTAGTCCTCTTTTAGGAGCTCCTTCTCCTCCTGGCTCTGTCACTGTCCCATGGGCAAGTGGTCTAGTCCTTCCCTGGCTCTCCACCTCCTTCCAGAGTTTTAACTGCCATCTCTGTATTTACTTGTGGATTCCCTTGTAGATCTGCCCTCCCAGTTGTGCAGAAAGCTGTGAGAGCACCAGTGCAGTGTGAGAGACCTCAGCAATGTACCCAGATGTTCTGGGAAATGGCAAGACCACAGGAACTGCATCTGACAGATAACGTTTGTGAGATGATTCATCTCACATCTGACATTTCCCAAAGCTGCTGTGGCCACCTCAAATCTGATAGGCTGAGTGCCACATTCATGTAAGAGCACTGGGCTCCTAGGGGTGTCAGCGGAATTGTATCAGGACTAAATTTCACTCAGTAGGTCAAAACGTCTCACCCTTCCTCTTAGGTCCATTCCTCTCCTGTGACAATCCATGATCCAACTCATCTCTGCCCCCTTCTCCTCTGTCATCCAGCCCCCTGACAAATCCTAGTGCTTTTTCCTCAAGAATGCAACCTTCCCTCTTCATCCCTGCAGTGGTCCTCTAGGCCAGGCCTGGGACATCTCCCAGCTCACCTATGCAGCCTTCGCCTCCAAGGCTGTCTCGTCTACTCAGTCCCAAACACCCTGGCTTAGAGTGCCTTCCCCTCCTTCATCTATTGCCATCATACTCCTTGGACCCCTCTGCCTCAAAATTCAAGTTCTTTGCCCTCACTTCAAACTTCCCACACAGTCCTTTCCTGTTCTCTATCTCTCATTGCCTCTGACTCCTCCTGCTGTTCCATCTGCCTCTCCCAAGCTTCACCTCCTAAACTTGGCTTCCAGTCTCCCCTCACACTGCCCATGCACGTGAAGCTACCTCTTCAAGGTCATATACTTAGAATAGTGGTTTTCAAACTTTTTTCCTTTGGATCCAGTTGAAAAAAATCATTAATGTCAGCGACTCAGCAATTACATCTTTGAGCAATGCATTCTATTCTTTTAGTAGAGGGAGCAGGAGGTGCCATGACCCAGTACCAGAGGGTCTGTGACCCAGTACTGGGTCCCGACCATCTGTCTGAAAATGTCTGGCCTAGAGGCCTCTTTGAGCTTCAACAAGTTCCTCCTTCAAATACACAGTTCAGGAAGAGCAGACAGGCGGATCACCTCACTGGCCCTAACTTTGGCCCCTTCCCATTGATTTCTTCTCTGATTTATTCTCTATACCTATGTCTGACCTAATCTGTAGAATCCATGGGGCAGAGCCCTCTTTTTTGGCATACATTTGCATTGCTCTGACTGTAACTAAAAACTCAGCAGCCCTTTGATGAAGTTCTCACTTGGAGAAGGTACCACTGTGCCAGTTTCTGTTCAAAGGGATGATGCAGAGAAAAAGGTAAGAATTAAAAAACTTTCCAAGGACCTGATTGGTCAATGATGACAAAATGTACTCCTTCTCGCTGGCACTAATAAGAGGGTGACAGGCAGGATCTTCGTAGACAAGAAGGAACCAGAACACGCACCAAACACATCCAATGCCACCTATGGAGAAGGGGAACAGATCAGTGGTGGCTCCTGGCTAGGATCTTATGGTACCTCTGGTGGCAGATATCAGCAGGGATGAGCAGGAAAAACACTGCAACTCTTGAAGAGACTGTCACGTGCTAGAGTCTGGAAAAGAGGAGTGGTCTGTTCTGGTAACTCATCCTGACAGACAGAGCAGGTGGGAACCTTTCATGTTAATCCAAGGTATAGAAGCATCTATGTGTCTCCTCTTGGGGGAAGAAGAAATTAGGTAGCCAAAGCAGGAGTTTTGGCTTTAACCCCAAACATCTGAGGCTTTGGTGCACGTCTGGCTTTCCTAAGTGTGAGAATGAAGGATGTGCTGGAAAGTAGGTGAGTGTGGAGTGCTGCCCCTCTATATGTGCAGGCCTCTGTCGTGAGCTGGAGAAGAAAGAAGGAAGTCCAGTCTATCTAGCCATTCAGCCCTTCCAGCTGGGAGGTGCTGATTGTGATGAGGGTCTCTCTGAAGTGGGACTTTTCTGTGGTTAAGAACTGAACTGAGAGCCCTGATTCCTCACACAGGCAATCAGAAGACCTTCAGATGCTTTGCTCTTGTGTGTTTTAACTTGCCAGTGAATCTAATAAAAGGAGTTAAAAACAAGGGTGATGTCATGGTAGGAATCTACTACAGGCCACCTAACCAGAAAAAGCAGGTGGATGAGACTTTCTTTAACAATTAAGAAAATCATCCAAAGCACAGGACTTGGTGGTGATGGGGGATTTCAACTACCCAGACATCTGTTGGGAAAATAACACTGCAAGGCACAGATTATCCAACAAGTTCTTGGAATGTAGTAGAGACAATTTTTTATTTCAAAAGATGGAAAAAGCTACTAGGGGAAAGGCTGTTCTCGACCTGATTTTGACAAACAGAGAGGAACTGGTTGAGAATTTGAAAGTGAATGGTAACTTAGATGAAAGTGATCATAAAACCACATAGTTCATGATTCTAAGGAATGGTAGGAGGGAGAACTCTAGAATAAAGATGATGGATTTCAAGAAGGCAGACTTTAGCACACTCAGGGAGTTGGCAGGTAGGCTCCCATGGGAAACATGTCTAAGAGGAAAAGCAACTGAAGACAGTTGGCAGATTTTCAAAGAGACAGGAATAAGGTCACAAGAACAAACTATTCCAATGCACAGGAAGGATAGGAAATATGTCAAGAGACCACCCTGGCTTAATCAGGAGATTTTCAATCATCTAAAAAAGAAGAAAGAGTCCTACAAAAAGTGGAAACTTGGACAAATCACAAAGGATGACTATAAACAAATAACACAGCTATGTAGGGGAGAAATCAGAAAGGCCAAGACACAAACTGAGATCAAACTAGCTGAAGGAATAAAGGGTAACAAAAAAACATTTTAAAAATACATTAGAAATAAGAAAAAGACCAAGAGCAATGTAGGTCCATTACTCAACAAAGAGGGAAAAACAATAACAGAAAAGGTAGAAATGGCAAAGGAACTAAATGATTTCTTCATTTTGGTCTTCACCAAGAATGTTGGTGGTGACTGGATGCCTGATGTAGGGGAAGGCAGTAAAAACAGGACAGGATCAGAAGCTAAAATAGTGAAAGAATAAGTTAAAAATTACCTAGACAAGCTAGATGTCTTCAAGTCACCAGGGCCTGATGATATGCACCCTAGAATACTCAAGGAGCTGGCTCAGGAGATATCCGAGCCATTGGCTCTTATCTTTGAAAAATCACTGAAGACTGGAGAGGTCCCAGGGGACTGGAAAAGAGCAAATACAGTGCCCATCTATAAAAAGGGAAATAAGGACAACCCAGGGAATTATAGACAAGTCAGCTTAACCTCTGTACCAGGAAAAATAATGGAGTAAATAATGAAGGAATCCATTAGCAAGCATCTAGAAGAGAACAAGGTGCTAAGTGATAGTCAGCATGGATTTGTCAAGAACAAATTGTGTCAAACCAACCCGATAGCTTTCTGTGATGGGGTAACAGGCCTTGTGGATAGAGGGGAAGCAGTAGATGTGGTGTGTTTAGACTTTAGTAAGGCTTTGGATATGGGTCTTGCATCACCTTCTCATTAACAAACTTAGGAAGTACAGCCTGGATGGAGCTACTATCCTATGGATGAAAAATTGGTTGGATAATCCAGAGGTCTGCAACCTGCAGCTCTTTAGTTGCCTCCTTGCGGCTCTGGGCTCCTGGCTCCAGGCCCTCTCCCCTCACCTCCCAACCACCAGGGGACCTTGCGGGCAATCCACTCGTAGCTCCAGCCCCCATCCCTTGCACTGGGGGACTTTGCAGGTAGCCCATTGCAGGCTCTAAGCTCCTGCCTGCCACCAGGGGCCCTGCAGAGAGCCCAGTCCTGGTTCCAGGCTCCTCCCCCTAACAGGGGACCTTGTGGTATGTGCCTTACCCTCCACCCGGAAGTTACACTGATTGCAGCTCTCAAAACACTTGGTTATTGAAGGAATTTTTAAAAATGGCTCTTCTTATCTTCTGGGTTGCCAACCCCTGGGATAACCGCTCCCAGAGAGTAGTGATCAATAGTTCACAGTCATACTAGAAAGGTGTAATGAGCGGAGTACCACAGGCAACGGTTCTGGGTCTGGTTCTGTTCAATATTTTCATCAATGATTTAGAGGATGGCATAGACAGTACACTTATAAAGTTTGCTGATGACACCAAGCTGGGAGGGGTTGCAAGTGCTTGGACGATGGGATCACAATTCAAAATGATTTGGATAAACTGGTGAAATTGTCTGAGGTAAACGGAATGAACTTCAATAAAGACAAGTGAAAAGTACTGCACTTAGGAAAGAACAATCCATTGCACATGTAAAAAATAGGCAATGACTGCCTAGGAAGGAGTACTGTGGAAAGGGATCTGGGTGTCATAGTGGACCACAAGCTAAATATGAGTCAACAGTGTAATGCTGTTGCAAAAAAAGCAAACACTATTCTGGGATGTATAAACAGTAGTATTGTAAGTAGGACACAAGAAGTAATTCTTCTACTCTATTCCACCCTGATTAGGCCTCAGCTGGAGTAATGTGTCCACTTCTGGGTGCCTCATTTCAGGAAAGATGTGGACGAAATGGAGAAAGTCCAGAGAAGAGCAACATGAAAAATTATAGGTCTGGAACACTTGGATTATGAGGGAAGATTGAAAGAGCTGGGTTTGTTTAGTCTAGAAAAAAGGAGACTGAGAGGAGACATGATAACAGTTTTCAAGTACCTAAGAGGTTGTCATGAGGAGGAGGGAGAAAACTTGTTCTCCTTAACTGCCGATGACAGGACAAGAAGTAATGGGCTTAAATTACAGCAAGGGAGGTTTAGCTTGGACATTGGGAAAAAATTCATAACTATCAGGGGAATTAACAACTGGAATAAGTTGCCAAGGCAGATTGTGGAATCTCCATCATTGGAAGTATGTATGAGCAGGTTAGACAAGCATCTGTCATGGATAATTTAAGAGGATATTTGGTCCTGCCATGAGTGCAGGGGACTGGACTTGATGATCTCTCATGGTCCCTTCCAGTTTCTATGGCTATGTCTATACAAGCAAATTAGCTTGAATTAAGGAGCCTTAGTTTGAACCCTGTCTACACTAGACTTTGCCTAGTCTGAACTAAAATCTTTAAACTAAAAACTAAAAGCTTAGTTTGAACTATTTAGTTTGGCTGGTGAGTTCAAACCTCCTGCTTAGTTTGAACTCATTTGCATATTTAGCTTGAACTAGCCCAATACAGACATGCTAGTTCGAACTAAGTAAGTTCAAACTAGAGGTTAGATTGAACTAACCATGATTTTAGTTTGAACTAACTTCTGAGTTGAATTAGCTGCACTTTTTTAGTTTGAACTAAAAAGTTAGTTCAGTTCGAACTGAAAAACAGGGTTAGTTCAAACTAACTTCGGACTATTTAACTTGGATTCAGCAAGTCCAAACTAAGGTTTTAGGTGTAGACATAGTCTATGATTCTGTGATTCTATCTTCTACAATGGAAAACCACAGCTACTCACCAAGGATGTAGAAGACGTAAGGCCACCCCAGGTACTGGCAGATGATTGCGGAAGCAGGAAAAGTGATGAAGATCCCAAAGGTGCATCCTAAGAAGCAGAATTAAGATGAGTTCAGAGTTAGAGGTGATGAAGTGGTAGTCACAGAAGATGACCTGGGCTCCAAGGTGCTCATACCACACCATCATACAGTAACTCTATTCCTAACCCATCAAGCCAGAGTGGAGGAGAAGGTGGGATAAAGGGTGATGAGGATGAAATACTGTGAAGGAATAGAAGGAGGGGGTGGATATGCATTCAATGTTCCTTCACAAAAGACCTTTGTTCTAAAATGTTTTGGCAACTCATAAGTGGAGCTGCTTGTCTGAAGAGTGGCAGAAGAAAAGCCTGCATCAGGAGAGCTCTCCCTCACACAGCAAGGCAGGGGCTGGAACTACATGGAAAATCTGCTGCAAAACCAAGAGTCACCATCTCTTACCAGCATCAGCAAGATTCACGAGTCTGCTGCGTTCCAAGGGCGGAGCCCATTTTGCCCAAAGCGTGTATTGGGCTGGAAATATCATCCCCTGACAAGGAAAACACAGGAGTTTATGAGTGCAGCGGGAGAGGGAGCTCTGGGAGAGACACCCAGTGGAAAGCATTAGCAGGTCTCATGATCTTTCACTGCGATGACTCTGTCCCCGTTTTGGTTTGTCATTGTCCCTTGCTTATAAGCTCTTTATGGGAAAGAACTGCCTTGTTCACATCTTCTGAAATGCTCTGCTTACAGATAACACTGTAGGCATAAAAACACCACCTGCTGAGAGTAAAGCCCTACCTCTGCCATGCCCAGCAGGGCCTGCAGCCCAGTGAGGTATGGAACACCAAGGCCAGCTGCAAGTGGTGTGAGAAGAGTCAGAGCCGAGGTAGAGAGCAGCCCACCGCCCATCACTAGCTTCCCTCCGAACATTCCTGACCAGTATCCGCCAAGGAGCTGAGTGAAGATGTAGCCATAGAAGAAGGCACTGAGGATGACACCCTGGGTCTTAGAGTTCCAGTCAAACACAGGGGCCTGGAGGAGACAGAATCTGCATCAAAAGAGGGAATTAAAATGGAGGACCTCCCATAGAGTTACCTTTCCCAAGTAAGAAGTTGAGAAGAGGGGCAGCATCTTTAAAACCCAGCCCACGAGGGAACCGTTCTCACAGCTTGGACTTCTCTAGTCAGGAGTAAATGGCTGGTATACACCAACCTGCTGCCTGACAGTCAAGTGACCAGTGCTCTCCTAATTACCCGGGCTCCTTCATTTGCAGCTTGACAAAGGATACTTGGTGATCAGCCCCAAAGCACCTCCTAACCAATGCATCATTGCTGCTGAGATGGTCCCTGGTGCAAAGCCACAGAGTGGAGCCAAGCTGATGGTGCAGGGCTCTGGCTCAGCCTTTCCACTTACTCCTGGGGCGAATTCTCGGTGGGAGCTGTTGAACTCAGTGTGGGATTGATTGGGACACAGGTCCGTGGAGGCATTAGGCAGGCTGCCTGGGTCAGTGCCGTTTGTCATCGCTATAATGGTGAGGCTGAGATTGACCCGAAGTGAATACGCTATGAAGAGGGAGAAGTGCAGGGTGAGAGCCAGGCAGTAGCGAGCTGAGCAGAGCCCTAGGGTGGAAAAAAAACCAGAACAAGCCAGCGATGGTCATTCAGACAGCAGAAAAAACCTGAAGGGCCCAGCCTCCTCACCCCTGGCTAAGAGGGATCACCAGGTAATCACCAACAACAAACCATTCTCCGCAGAGTCTTATGCCATCCAGACCCCACTGCCCACACAACTTTTATCCTAGGGCACCTCTGTCCAGCTTAAACTCTCCTGAAATCTCACTCTGCAGTCACCCAGCATCATTACACAACACACACAGACACACGCAGTGAGGTAGGAGAGAATTTCCATTTTGCCTACTCCAAAGCAGGCCAGCCAGGATAAGGGCAGGACTCACTAAAGTAGAGAATTACTTCAGGATTAGAGCTGAGAACTGGTCCGAAGTCTGTCAGGGGCAGCACTCATATTTGTGGTTGCACTGCCCTCTTTTCCATTCTGCATGGAGCTGGCAGCCCTAGTCTCTCTACTTTAGCTATCCAGTTCCTGAAGAAACCCAAGAGCAGCTCAGGAAGGAGCACACACAGTGGGTCTCACTTCTGAGCACAGAGGGGACTGTGTCCTTTCAGGAGACGATTCCCACACTAATCATTGTCTTGGACATTTACCCAGGACTAATCAAACCCCACAAGCCCCTTAGGGAGGGGGCTGGGTTTTACTGTCCCCATTCTATGGGGAAACTGGGGCACAAAGAAGAGAAGGGTCAGAGCCAGAAACAGAACGAGGACCTTCCCAGCTCCCAGTCCCACATTCAGAGCACTACATCACATCTCTCATATCCCTCCAGGAGAGTTACTGTACCTTTTGCAAGTAACAACTGCTGGTTGAGCAGAGGGACAGCATCTTCCTCATCTGCTCCTAGGCGGTCCTCTGCCTCTGCACTCTCACTGTTTCGCTGCATTCTCTCCTGTAAGCAAAGCTGACACCTATTCCTGCTCCCAAGAGCTTCTCTGCAATTGCTGGAACACGACCAATCTTAGACATCAATGACCTGAAGGCGGGGGGGTCATCTCCTCAAGACTGACTTCCTGCAGCTTTCCCTACAAAGTAAAAATTCCCATTGTGGGGGCACTGCAGGACTTTGGAATACTACCATCATGCAAATAGACATATTTTAAAAACAATGTCATTTAAGATGATGTAATACAATTTCTATGTCCTGTGCTTCCTTCTTATTTGACTTTGATTATCAGTCTTACAGTGAGATACAGAACCCTATTTTTACCATGGCTGGTTGATATTTCTTATTGCAGACACAAAATCAAAGAACAGAATCCATCTGAATTCACAACCTACCTTCACTCTGTATTCTGTAAAATAACACTGAGGCCAGAGGGCAGCTAACAAGTCTAAACATTATTGGACACAGAGACAACAATGCAGACAGAGAAGCCAGGATCCTAGAAATCCGTTTGCTTTGGAAAAATGCAGAATTTGCATTTTTATAGAGACTTTAGTTTTTATGCTTGGGGGGACGGGACCACACAGTGGAATCTCAATTGTCTGCTCTAATTGGGACCAGTGCAAGACAGGATAATAATAATAATAAATAATAATAAAATTAAATAATCAGGAGAATGGGTTGGGTTCCATCCGTCAGTTTAAAAAATGATACTTGTATAAATAAAGTATTGCATTTACTACCAATACCTATATATATTGTGGCTAGAGAAACTAAAATTCAGTACTTAATTTTAATTGCAGAAAAAAGCTGATTATGGGTTTTTATTGGAGAATTTTATTTTATTTTTAAATCGCAGAAAACTAGGATGTCCTCAGACAAGTGAGATGTTCTAGAAGTGGAGAACTGCTGGGACAAAGAGAAACCACCCCTACTAAAAGTCCAACACATAAATTCATATCGGTGCAGCTTCCCCCACCCCTAAAGTGAGCCAGATTGCAGCTGATATTCTGAATTCACTGCAACTTCTCCAGAAATCAAACCCAAACAATCAACTCACAGATGAAACAGAAGTGGAAAACAGTTCCTTCCAATAGTTTTTCAAACATAGCAAGATGCTTTATTTTCCGGAAGCTCACACTCATTCCTTTAGGGATGCCACGAATTCAGACTGGAAGCAAAGAGTGAGCCATGTGACAGGCAAACCATGTGACAAATAAGTTTGGCAAACACTAGCTGTCCCATTTAACTCCTTAGTAGACCACTGATACCTGTTTTTTTTTTACCTTTTTTTTTTTTTAATTTAAACTTTCAGTAAATTGGAGATAGATGGTTGCCGATGTTAAGAATGATGAAATAGTGCTTTGCAACCATTAATTAAGATACAGAACAGCCTTGTGAGGTTGATATTATCCCAGATTTAGCCTAGGAAACTGTGGAGGAAAACTTTATGTATGTAAGTAAAACTTGTAAAAGCAGCTTTAGGCCTGATAGGCCTTAAACTTTGGTCAAGAGAATATAGGCAAAGAAGTTTTTTATGTGCTGAAAGGAAAGATGAGAAAGGAAAGAAGATGTCTGGGAAACTAAATTGACTGTTGTTGAAGCTGATAACTGAAGGTCATACATCTGTAACAATGTAGACTTGAAAGAAAGAATGTTTTGGGAAACAAGCTGATTTTGCTGTTACCTTGACCCAGTAGTTCTGTAAATCTTTTTGTAGCCAAATAATGTAGCCAATTAATGAACAGATGTATCATATGTTAAGTGCCTATACTATCCTATAAATACTTCTGAAATTTGGCCTGTGATTAGAGTTCACTTGATCATTAGGAGACCACTTTGCTATACCTATTGATTAATTGGCACTCCTGCAGTTGCAGAACAATAAACAAGTGTCTTGCTTTAACCTGATGAAACAAGTCATTAATTTTTGACAAAACTAAGGACAAAATTAAGTGATGTGCCTAAGACCACAGAGGGAGGCTGTCCCTGTCTATCATTTTGGCTCTTTACAGCTAAATTTGTTGGCCAACCCTGGGCTCTCATAGAGCTGTTCCTCTCTGTACACGTGGGGTACATCTACACTGGAGCCTTAAGTCAACTTAAGGAAAGTTATGTTGATCTACAAACTCCTGAGGCCACAATGGGCTTTTATTAAGTTAACTTAAGTGCCTCCTGAAGTCAACTTAAAACCACCTTTTAAAACCAACTTACCGCTTAAAATTGACCTTATTAAGTTTGCTTAAGCCAACATACACATGTGGAAAGCCTTTGAATTGACCTAATTGGCGTTAAAAGGCGTCCTCCCAGAGTTCCTGGCCATCAGGGACAGCTACCCACAATGCACCACTCCTCTGTCAACCTAGCACCTGCCAGCGTGGACGCAGGCAGTTGACAGCAGTTTTCAGTGTGGACTCTCTATGTCAACTTTAAGTCAACTTCGTTAGGTCGACTTAACAGAGCTTCCAGTGGAGACATACCATTGAAGTGTGAAAACAGACTATGTCAAAATGGGACCTTCTTCATTAGAACTGGTCCCTGAATGTAGTCAGCCATAGCTACTTGCTCTGATGACTAACAAGGACTCTGCTGACCACATAGTGCTCTTGATGGTGCTCCCACAACTCCAGGGCTGTCAAAGCATTTGTACAGGTGTAGCTGACTGGAAGCCAGTAAATCACCCTGTTTATGGTATACAAGAAGCTCCCTGTTGCAGGGGTCAGCTCTGCAGGGTTGAACGTGAGTGAATGACAGTTAAACAACAATGTAAAGTAACAGGGCATCCTTCAGAAAGGTTTTGCAATTCACTCTCTACTTCAGTGTTTCTCAACTGGTGTTAACAGTGCTCTGCAGACACAGTGAAGGGAGAGAGTAACATGGCAGGTTGACACGTCCCTGGGAGATTTAAAATGTCCCAGCTGCAGCAAAGCTTCCAGGTGCACATCAGCATTCACTGTTGCCTTGCTCCTTTGCTGCAGTTGATGGATTTTATGTTTCCCACTGTTACAACTGGCATCAAAAATAGTTAGGGCACAAATTTCATGGTAAGACTTTCTTTGACATATCTTACTCCAAGAATAGATACTTTGAACATGCATCCCCAAAAGTCCCATTAAAACCTGAGTAATATTTTCAGTTTAAATATTCATATTTTAGAAATAAACATGTTATATTTATAAAATTGTATTTCATTCAATTTTATAAACTTTTCACAGGAATGCATAGTATGCTGATATTACAAAATTGAGTCTGCATATACCAGCTTTGTTGAGAGAGTTTATGTCAGGTGTTCCACATAAACTAGTTAATACCTTTAGGTGTTCCCTGGTCCACTAATGGTTGAGAAACACTGTTCTATTTGATTTGACTTTGTTGTTATTTGTTGACTTCTAGGGCACAGAGCAAAGCCAGGTGTTGGAGGAAAGTTCAAGAGAGTGGCATGGAGTGCTGGTAACAGCAGAGATGGTGATATTTTTGTGATGGGCTGGTTGGTAGCATGTTTCTAATGGTTTTACAGGGCACTGGCAGCTCGAGAAAGGCATTGTCTAATGAATTTAAGCATAAATCCATAGTTAATTCAGAGGCTCTTGCAGAAGTGGAAATAACACTGGGCTTGTGCAGGGAAACACAATAGGAGCAGAGGCCTGGCTTGCATTAAAGGTGGAATCCCAGCAATCCCTCAAGAGTCTGCAAACTGCGGCTCTGGAGCCACATACAGCTCTTTAGCTGCCACCTTGCAGCTTTGGGCTCTGCCCTTCACCACTGGATCCTTCCAGCAGCCTGCACCAGGCTCTGGGCACCCCTGCCACTGGGGACCTTGTGGGGGACCTGCACCTGGTTCCAGCCCCCACCAAGGGACCCTGCAGCA
Source organism: Podocnemis expansa (assembly GCA_007922195.1). NCBI lineage: Eukaryota > Metazoa > Chordata > Testudines > Podocnemididae > Podocnemis > Podocnemis expansa. Next base: position 49,334,203 of record ML681963.1, read on the forward strand.
GGTGCCTTGGCCCAGGTCCTCCCACCAGGAGGCTACACCTATTGCAACTCTCAAAACACTTGGTTATTGAAGGAGTTTTAAGAAATGAAATGGCCTTTATCATTTGGGTTGCCAACCCCACCTCATGGCCTCTTTGCTCACCACTGTTGGAAGGCTGAGACCTCCCAGGGCTAACACAGGTTAAAGCCCGAGTCACCCCGCTGAGTTGGGAATGCACCATACTGGGCATGAGACAAAGGAAGGCCAGGGACTGGCTCAAATACACTGTGTACAACATAAAAATCACATTCTAATTGGGCACAAATAGGCAGAGTCCTTGTAATTTGACCCTCAGGCAGCCAATGGCTGGGTCGCTCAAACCAGTTCAGAGCTGGAATAAGGGGAAGCAAGACCCAATAGGCTAACACATCAGCAAAACTATAAGGCCAGTAAAAGCTACGGGCCAGGGTACAGTGGATCGGAGCTGACAGCAGAATCTGCCAGGCCAAGGGACTGATTGCTCCAAGGACTCCCCTGCCAAACAGGGAAACCAAACAAGGGCAGAAACACATCAGCTGGGCCAGCCAAGGGAATCATAAAATCAAAATTAAAAGTAACTTCAGGCACAATGTCTCCAAACAAATCAAAACCAAAAGTGACCTCGGGCACAGCATCTCCAAGCTAATCATGTATTTGTATATGTTTGAAGTATGGTTAATTGTACTCACTCAGGTTGGGACAAAGGGTTTGTAGCAGGAGTAGGAGTTGGGGTAGGAATTACTGTTGTAGTATTGCTGTAAATACTGTTTGTGTGCTTGCTTATCTGTACTTGGAGAGTCCTTAAAAGACTAAAGGGCTCTGAGTGGTGCTTATAAAATTGAGTTGTATTAAACCTGGTTCTCTTTCTTGGGTCTGGGCCAAGCAGGTTGCTCCCTCCATGAATCCAGTCAAACCAGGACCGACCAACCCAACAGCTCAGGGGTCCTGTGGTGGGGAGACAACCAGTAGGTGCTCCCCCTTGGCCAAAACAAACAAGGAGTCCTGTGGCACTTAAAGACTGACACATTTATTTAGTGCAAGAGCTTTCTTGGAAGAAAATCCCACTTCTTCAGACATCTGATGAAGCAGGATTTTCTCCCAAGAAAGCTCATGCAATAAATCAATGTGTTAGTCTTTACAAGTGCCACAGGATTCCTTGTTTGTTTTACTGAACTAGACTAATACAGCTGCCCCTTTGGAACTCCCTTGGCCAGTGTCTGAACAGCCTCAGTGGTGTGCATCTATTCATCCCAGTCCTGGCTGGTCACGCATCAAAACAAACAAAGCCCCTCCCCTGGTCATGGGCAACTTCCCTTATCTTGCTGTCCAATTGCAGGACTGAGGCTGGGCAATGCCCTTCCCTATAGCCCTTGCAGCCCTCACTCCCCATCCTTTTATCACCCCCAGTGCCCCCACAATCCCGTACAACTTCTGCAGCTCCTTCTCCACGTAGGCCTTTTGCCCCCATTATCCTGTGACATCTGTAGCCTCCCCTCCCCATAGCTGTCACACTTCTGACCCGCATTGCCCCACCGACCCGTGTAGGCCCCATGTCTCTACCATTCCCCAGGGCCCCATCATCCTGTAACTTCTGCAGCCCTTTCTCCCCATGGCCCTATCACCCCCCATTGCCCCCTCATTCCCCCTACACAGGGTTACCAGGTGTCAGGCAAAAGGAGGACATGTCCTCCGTCCAGCAGGCACTTTAAAAATACATGATATTGTCTGGCTTTTTAGCTGCGGGGGTTAAACTGGAATGCCAGGGAATACCTTATTTTTAGGGGGAAGCATTCCAGGGCCCCCTAAAAACAGAAGACTATTCCATTAATGCTACATTTCTCCATGTGTCCTCCCAGGTCCTCCTTTTTGTACTTCCCTGGCCTCCTCTCCAGGCTTTGCTATCTGGTAACCCCCCTTTCTCCATGGCTGTCACCCCTAGACCCCCATTGCCCTTGCAGCCCCAACTCCCCATGGCTCTAGCGCCCCGCCCCCACAGCCTCCCCCTCCTGAGCCGCCGCGCTTCCGGCCGCTCCCACCCACCGCCCACGTGACGCCGGCGGCCGGGCGGGTCACATGACGAGCCAAGATGGCGGCGCTCAGGTTCCTGCCGGTGGCGCTGCTCTCCGGCCTGCTGGGCGGCGGGCCCTGCTCGGGGCAGCGCGCGGGCCCGGTGCCCCTGGTCATATGGCACGGCATGGGTGAGAGCCGGGGGCGCCCGGTGCTACCTCCTGGCCGCGGGAGGAGGAGCGGGAGCGGGCTAGTTTCTTGCTGCCCCGCCAAGGGAGCCCGGGGGACAGGGAGGCGGAGGGCAGACTCCTACTGGCAGCCTCCGGCCTGCAAAGGGTGGGGGGCTGCCTGGCGATCTTTCTCTGAGCGACCTCCTAGGCGCCTCCGCCCGCCCCCTCCCCCAGAGGGGAAGCTGGAGGAGGAAGCGGCCCCTGCAAAGTGTTTCGAGTCCGTGGGGGCGTTTCGCTACTTCCCTGCCGGAGACCTCGCTTCCTTAATCCCAGCTGCCGGCGGTCGGTACCCCCCTGCTTTGAGATCGCGGGATCTCAGCCCGTGCTTGGGGAGGGCGCAACATAGCGTCTGCGCGCAGGTTCCAGCAAGAAGCCGCCGCGCTCCCTGCCCTTTCGACGTTCAAGCCGTCGGTATTGAAATGATTCATCCCGCGAGGCTTGTTTAACTGCTGGGAGGATGAAACCACAGTGCAGAGAACGCACTTTCCCCGTGAAATGGGAACTGGAGGAAGCAAGGTGGTGACACATGAAGTAGGACTGGGAATGAAGGATCAATGCGGGGTCTAAAGAGTTAAATGACTCTGATGTTCAGCACCTCTTAGGAGAGTTCCCTACTTGGTTATCTTGTAGCTTGGGCTCTCTCCCCATTATGAATCCTGTTTAAACATAGTTGTGATCCAGTAATGTTGTCACATGCCTTCTTGCATTACCTTTCACAAACCAATTTTAACATAAGAAGCAAGGAGTCTTGTGGCACTTAAAGACTAACAGATTTATTTATCGCATGAGTTTTTGTGGGAGAAAATCCCACTTCGTCAGATGCTTTGAAGATTATTTTTTGTTTAACTGATAGGATTTTAAATCACTCTTGTTGGAGTTTTTTTCTTTCTTTTTTTTAACAAATATAATTATCTTTGCTTTTCAGATGAGGAGAGTGTGGCAAGGTGGTGTTATGCCTTGTCTAAAATTACACAGGTTGTTTCTGGTAGAGCTGGGAAATTGAGACTCCCAGACTAATGCCATCTCTATTTGATCTTGTTGCTTGTTGCCTGCTTTTTTTTCTTATTACTTGAGATCATAAGCATTGTAAAGAATTGTTCAAGCTAATAATAATTTGTTTTTTAAAAACAGTAAGTAATTCTGACAATATTCATAGTCCTGCTTACAGGACCTGAGTCCTCTTTACAGATTGGGAGGAATAGCTCATGGCCTTAGAAAAAGGCAGCATAAGAATCTGGATAAAAATTAAGTTTGGAAGGATTAGATATTTTATTGGTTAAGTGTCAGCAGATGCTGATTTCACTGAATATACACAAATTGATGAAAAATATTTCTATAGCTGACAACTAAAATTTACAGATAGGCAAAGAAAGAGAAATGCAGCTAGAGAACTTGTTAGATTTTTGGAGTATTTTGTTGATATCCTTTGACATATGGTGTTGATGCTTTGGTTTAATAGTTATAAAACTAACTTTTTTAATCTGTCTTTGTGACTAATTGTTTGACTCTCTCCAGCTCTCTAGCCCACCCCTCCCCCAATGTTGTGCAACTGTGACATATTTAAACCAATAAAAATGTAAAAAAGCTTTAAAAGTAAACACTGGTCAAAACGATAAGATTTTAAAATATTGAATTCTCCCACTGTCAGTTAAAAGGTAGGCATTCCTAGCTCCAGTCCTAAGACTGAGCCACTAGACTACATCCTTGGAGGTGTCAGGGCCCAAACATACCACAAGTAAGGTATTCCTCAGGGAGCAGGGTCCTGAGCTCTAGCCTCAACTGTTGTGTATTTAAATAGTTGTTCAGCCAAAACGTAAAGCACTGCTGCAAAGAATTTCTGTAAGGATGGAAGTAAAGGGAAAGGCATAGAATTCTAGGTGGGTGAAAATTCAATGTCTATGCTGGCTTTAATATTTTGATAAGTCTCTAAATCAGTGTCATGAGTTTGTTATTAGCAAGAGTATGAAAGGAGGCCACCATGGTCTGGACCAAGGAAGTGGATTCAAATCATCCATTTACAGAGGAGGCTTTGTGTAACAAATGTAATGAAAAGATGCTGCTTCATTCAACACATGAAAAATGTATGCTCCTTTTCCTGGAATGACTGAAAGTTTGGTTTTCTGCACTTCAGCCATCCAGTTGTGACAGTTTTAAATTTGGTGTGAATTTTGCTTACTTATCCTTTTTGCAGGAGACAGCTGCTGCAACCCTGAAAGCATGGGATACATTAAAAAAATAGTGGAAAACAAAATACCAGGAATTTATGTTCTGTCACTCAAGGTTGGAAACACATTGGTAGAGGTAAGGTTGCTGTTGTCCTGTGCAAAGTTTCTCTGTCAGACATCTTTGGCTTGCAGAAATTGATTAAGGCTAGTTAATCACATGTGGGAAAAACTAGTAGGGATGTGACAAGTCCCTGATTCAAATTGGATTCATACACAAATCCACTCATCAGTGTTTTTAAACCACTACAGATGTTAGTCAAGTGATGAGATACCCTGCTTTTTAAGGGACATATTTGTCCCTATTTATTAAACCAATCACTTGTTTTCATTCAGACTCCCAGAGTGTGCAAGTAAACCCTGGTTCTGGAGACATCAAGGGAGGATCTAAACTTTCATAAAATTGGGAGAAATGTGGTGGCTTGCTATTGGGCTCCAGCATCACAAAGGAAGTCTCATAAAATTGGGGTTTACCTATAACTCCTCAAATTTAATATTTAAGGCTCCTTCCCAAAGAGAGAGAACTTAAGTCTCCTCCCTATGAAGATTAAAAATAACCCATTATTAGCCCCTTGTCAGGGTGCATTTGCCCATATGTTCCTCTTGATAATTCTTCAGGATATGGAGAACAGCTTCTTTATGAATGTAAACCACCAAGTGGAGCAGGTTTGTGAGACACTCGCTAAGGACCCTCATTTGCAAGGAGGCTACAATTCGATGGGATTCTCCCAGGGAGGCCAGTTCCTGTAAGTCTTTGGTTGGATTTATTGATTTTGCAAGTGTTTTGGTTACAGTAATTCAGCTGGGGATGTCCCTGTTCCCCCAAACACCATCCCACAGGGTTCAAAATAAAGTCTAAATAACTGTTCTTTGGGTTTGGGGGTTACATGTTTTAAAATGCTTTATTCTTAGACGTCTTTCTAAGCACGGCACAATTGTAAAATACCCCTCACAAAACCCCTGCAATACAGATAAAATGTTTTCAGATGGGGAAACTGAGACACAGAGTGGTTATGGGTAACTGTTTTCAAAAGCTCTTAAGTCTCACTGATGGGACTTAGGCACTTCTGAAAATGTTATCCTAGGTAACTAATCTAAAGCTACGCGGAGGCAAAACTGGGATACAGCTGTTTAAAGTGTTGTGTAGTCTAACATCTGTATAAGAGTGGGGAAGCTAAACCCTCTCTCTTTCCCCAGGAGGGCAGTGGCACAGAGATGTCCTTATCCTCCAATGTTCAATTTGATTTCCATTGGGGGGCAGCACCAAGGTAACTCCACCTTTGGTTTCTAGATTTCTTCAAGAGTCATTTCTGCTTTCTAAACACACAAGTAACAAATGAAGGGGGTTACTTGTGGGATAAAACTCCTCCTCCTTCCCTGGCCTCAAAAGCACCCCCAGAGAGCCTCATTTGAAATAAATTGACCTGATGCTTTTGCCTTAGTCTTGATTGGATTTGGTCACTGGGCGAGTACTGCTTGTGTTGTGGGCTGAATGAATCGCATTAATGTGCTTCCAAGCTAGGCAGAGAAAAATATTCTTCAGGAAGCAGACTGGCTTCTTCAGGAATCAGGAAGGAATCTTTCCAAAGTACATGACTAGCCAGGTAGATCTTTTTTGTCTGTGTTGGAAGCATGAGGGATTGACTTGATGGAGCAGGATGCTGGACAGCAGTGAGCAGTACACTGAACTGGTATAGTAGCTTCCAGGAAATTAAACTTACTGAGATGGGCCAAATTGTGACTGGGGACCGGGGGCCTGTACCTATCAGCATTTGAACTTCATGGACGGTGAATTATTCAGAGTGGTTCCAGGAGGTAAAATGAGTGCTATGGGGATGAAATTCAAGACTAGAAAATGGCTAAAAACAAGAGAAAACTTCTGCCCATGAGAGCTCCAAGACGAGAATAATCTCCCAGGGAAACTGCTGGAAGCCTCATTACATGAGCGTCTGTTTAGTGCACCATACAAAACTGTAGAGAATATACTGCCGGTGGCCGTAGGGTGACTTCAGGGTAGTAGACTGAAGAGCCAGGAAGCCTTTCCATTTATCTGTATGACCTTCATAATGATACCCTCTGCTGGTCAGCTAAATACCATCATCAATTCTTTCCATGTAGTGATGTCTTGGAGGAGCCTCTCAGTAATTTGGGATTATAGGATTAGAGACCTCTGTATTTCTTGGAATAATTTCAGTGCTGCATCAGAAGGTGGGAGGGTCTTCATTTGCAGGTGTAATTTAAGGCTTTCAGTGCTGCCTGCTGTAAAGAGATGCACGTCTTACTGCCCCAGGTGTGTACGGCTTTCCACGCTGTCCTGGGGAGAGCTCCCGGATCTGTGACTGGATCCGAAAGATGCTGGACCACGGCGTCTACACAAAGGTAGTTCAGGAGCGGTGAGTATGTTCGTAGAGGCTGCAGAGGCTGAAGTGAAATGCCCCCTTTGGCCTGCAGGTTTCCATTGTGAGCTTCATTCTCTTTCCCATCCAGCCTAGTGCAGGCAGAATACTGGCATGACCCTGTGAAGGAGGAAGAGTATCGGAAAAACAGCATCTTCCTAGCTGATATCAATCAGGAGAAGGTAAGGGCTCATGCATGCTGATGACTTCTGAGCCTGGCTGGTGCTCTGATGGCTTGTTAACAGGGACTTAAGTAGAATAGGATTGTCCTACGTTGGGATGGCTGAGATTTTCTTCCCTTTGTTGTTTCATGGCTGGGCTTATTAGGTATAATTCTTCTTAGTGGTTCTTCCATTGTAGGGTAGGAATGGCCAAGGCATAGCACCTTCATCTCAGTGTGCCTGCTACAATTCCCAGTGCTCTTGTAGATATTTTTTTATGCAAGCAGAGTGATAACACCACCTTATATGTAACAAGAATCAAGATTTGTACAACTCTCCACTTTAAATCCCTTGAAGTGACCAGGTAATCCTCACAAACCCCCTGCAGGATCAGGGGTAGTTCCCCATCCATCAGCTGCGGATACATGACTTCATCACAGGGATGGGATTAGGATGTGGGGATTCCTTGTTCCCAGCATTGTCTTGTGTCCTGATTGCCCTAGACCAAGTGCCTGTAAAGTAAAGCAGTGTGGTGTTGAGCACAACCACCCAACTTCTCAGCATGCAACAAGTCTGCTGTTGCCCCATCTTAGTGAGACTCCGATCTACCTTATTTCTGACAAGGCTCTGCCTCTTTTGTTTCAACATTGCTTTCCCAGAGTATCAATGAGACCTACAAGAAAAACCTGATGGCTCTGAAAAAGTTTGTGATGGTGAAATTTCTCAACGACACCATGGTAGACCCTCCAGCCTCAGAGGTGAGGAACTCTTGGTGCTTGGGATAGGCCAGCAAGACAGGAACCTTCATTTGCTGATGCTTTTGTCATTGTCTAGTGTTATGAATGGTTCCCAACTTTCAATACAAATCCCAGGATGCTGAAAATCTAAGCACAGACCAAAACTGCATGCACTAACGTAGATCCAGCCAGTTTCACAAACAAATCGAGTAAAAGAAAATCAGAAAAGGGAAGTGAAAATGGTCTCTGGTGGTGCATTCAGGATGCTTCCAACCTGGCAGGTGGCCATAGGAGGTCTCTGCTAGATTTCCTCAGGGAGGGAAATTTCTTCGGATTGGATCCTTGCACCAAAAAGTCCCTGTGCTGATTCAAATCCCTTCGAACCATTGTGTGGAGTTCAGACAACCTGATTGGTTGTAACTGCTTTGGCTAGCTACGGTGGAAGGAGAGATGCTTAAATACATCATGGTCTAGATCAGTGGCTCAACTACTGTGGCACCACACATTACTGTGGCACCACACAGTGGTAAGTGTGTCACAGAACTGGGGAGAAATGCTGAGAATCACTAGTCTAGATTAAAGCTGCCTTGTATTAGTCTCTTGGATCAGATTAAGTACAACTGAGGGTTGGGGTGAGCCCTGGTCTACCACCTTTAATGTCACACAGCCATGACTCTGAATACTGTTTGTTTAGGGGTCAGAAACAAGGTGGCAGTGTTGGAATGGACAGTACCTGATAATTAATGTATGTTGGCAGTGTAACCCTGAGGATGGCTGTAACCATTTCATGCTCAAAAGAGCTGCAGTTGCATACGAGATGCTGGACAAGGACAACATTGGTACTCAAACCTCAGTGTGTTTTTTAGATGTTTAAGTTCTTGACCTGCCCTTTGCTAAGAGGGTTATCTTAAGTTTATTCAATCTGAAGAGGTCATGGCTGCATTCAAGATGAGGCCAGGAACTCTTGCCAGAGGAATAGTTCCTCAATCAGAGGAACAGCGTGCCCAGCAACAGGCCTCAGTGATGAGATGCAGAATAAGCTTTTTTCTACAATCTCTGTTGTGTCCATTTTTCTTCTACAGTGGTTTGGATTTTATAGAAGCGGGCAAGCCAAGGAGACCATCCCATTGCAGGAGACCTTACTGTACACTGAGGTAACTAGCTGGATCTTCTTTAACAAAAAAAAAGAAAAACCACTCCACATACCCTACTCTTAGGGGTTGCCAATTTTGGTTGGATGTATTCCTGGAGGCTTCATCACATCACAGTCTTCAATTCCTATACCCTAAATCCAGAACAAGCCCCTCTCCTCCATATTCGGCTGGAGATAACTTAGACAAAAGTAGTTCTGCAGAAAAAACATATGCCTTTCAGGGATCTCAAACACAAATAACCACAAGGGCTGCATGAGAACTAGTACTGTAGCCCAAGAGCCACACCACTAAAACATTTTCATACAACAGTATTGCAAATACTTAGTGATAGCGTTGTTGCGGGCTGCAAGAAATAACTTTAGGGACCATGGCTATGTCCACACATACATCGTTATTTTGAAATGAGTTATTTCGAAATAAATTAATTCGAATTAAGGGAAAGCCTGCTTTCGAAACAGCTGTTATTTCGAAATGGTTATTTCGAAATAGCCGTTTTGAAATGAATGGGGTTTAAGCTGTTTCGAAATGACAGTTCTTATTTCACAATGACAGCCTGTCATTTCAAAATAAGAAAACGTCATGTGGACATTGTCTTTTATTTCAAAACAACCAGTGTTGTTTTGAAATAAGACTCGTGTGGACATGCCCCATGAGTTTGAAACCTCTGCTTTAGACCAAGCCAGGCTACACAGCTAAGGGTTTATTTAAAGCGAGTCCCTGGTACTCTGATTTCACTCTGCATGGGCTGCACAATTTTTTCAGCCTACACCATCTTAAAACTGAATGCAACTGCAGATTTTGTTTACACTGCTCCAAAAGTGAAACACTTCTAGCCCATTATGCCCCCTGCACAGTGGCTTGAGTTGCCTGTCCCTTTGGGTGTGAGTTCCTTTAAGTGGGAGAAATGAATGAATCCTTCAATGCAGCAACCCATAAACCTGGCGAATGACATTCACACCAAGATGTAGGTAGTGTGGAGAGAGCTCCTGATAAACTGTGTCCCAGCATCCACCATCTAGTACATGGGTTTTCAGCAGGTGGAGACCTATTTCCAGGGCCCTGTGCTAATCCAGATTTCATTGCACTTATCCAGTTCCCTTTTTAAATAAGCAGCTGAAAGCTCATACTTCTCACTACAGCACATGCACCAACCTTTCAAACATCATTATCCAGACAGGGCAGTTGCTTCATGCTGTCAAATTCCTCAACACAAGGGAAAGGGCTATTCCTATAAAGCCAAAACTCCACGGGCTGTTGTAACTCACACTGATTCTCAAAGTATCTGTCTGTTTCATTACCTCATATATTAAAGGGGTTCCTTGTCTGTCTCTGAAGAAGAGCTTTCACTTGCTCATTAAGGGGACAGCACTTGAATTCTACGGAGACAAGAGGGACTTTTGTACACAGCTGCTCTCAAGTGAGAAGACAGTGGAGAGTTGAGCAAGTGTATGGTGGGAGCCACACTGGTTTTAGAGCATTTGGTCATATTAGACTAAAAGGGTCAAGAACAGGAGGGCATCAGTCTTATTTGCTGTTGGTCTTGTGCTTTTATATTATATATTTTTCTTTAAATATTAAAAGGGAGGCACTCTAGCTACACCAAACCAATCCATGGCTGAGAAAACTTGTGTTAAATAGATTGTCAGGCAGTATGAGTTTAAACTGGTTTGCAGTTCCCAATCTGAACCTGACTCCCACTTAGACAAGATGAGTGAGATATTTTATTCAACAGGCTTATCAGCTACGCAGAACTCTTCTGGCAGTGTGTAGCTCAACAGCTTGCCCCTCTTCCCAACAGCTGATGGGCCAGTAAAAGGTTCTGTGGCCTGCATTGTGGGGGAGGTTAAAGCAGATGATCATATTGGTCTCTTCTGACCTTAGAGTCTATGAATCTAAAATGGTACCTAATCCACCTTGTCTTAGTAATATCCTGAGACCTACATGGCTGCAGCACTGCACATCACTACTTAAGTCTCCAGGAATGAAGGTTGTTTGGAAAGTTAAGATCTTTGGTATCCTATTTTCATGACAGTTTTTGATTCTTAGGATCAGCTGGGCCTGCAGCAGATGGACAAAGAAGGAAAACTGGTATTCCTGTCTGTGGAAGGAGATCACCTTCGCTTTTCTGAACAGTGGTTCTATACCAACATTGTCCCTTTCCTACACTGACACCCATGTGTGTGCCAGCAGCCTGCCAAGAGAAGACAACTTCCTTCAGACAAAGCTACCGTGACAAGACTGAGGGAATCATCTGCTCAGGTTCTAAATTGGACCCTACTGCTGTAACTAACAAACTAAGCTGTCATTTACAATGCAAGGGATATGCTGGGTATGGTATCTGGGCTAAACAAATTCAAGGGTCTGCTTATCTGATGGTCATGGCCAGAGTGCGCTTGACAAGTGGCACTGATTAAACGTTAGTGGGTTTAATTGATTAAATGTAATATGCTATTATGATGTAATAGATGGCCCCAACCCAGACAAGGCTAACATGCTAGTGTTTTCAAACAAGTTAATGTAATTGCACCAGTCACTCCCAGGAGCATACTTGCATATTGCCTGCCCTCTGGCAGGATTCTTATGTTAATATTAACAAGCATAACTAGTTTACATAAAGTCCATAGAATGAGTGGGACCACCTCTTAAGGATGTGTTTGTAAGGATGGGGAAAAGTCAAGGTTACAGCAGGGGGACTCTCTCATGGGAGGAGGGGCTAGGGATTAAGTTTAAGGGTTATTAAAAGCTTTTTTTGAGTGTTGTCAGATGCCTAGCTATTGTGCCGATTCTCTTTAATAAAGAATTTTTCATGTCTGTCTGATGAACTAAGTGATAATCTCCCCAGCTGCCGTACCAGTGAGATTCCCTTACTAAGCAAGGGAGCCAGCAGCATGAATTTGAAAAAAGGAAAGTCATGCAGCAGTCAGTTTTCCCCTTAGTCTCTGGCCTTGCACCCACACAACTCTGATCTATCCACTTACACAGGGCTAGTTCTGCATTCTCAGCAATGAGAAGCATGTTTTTAGCAACAGGTGTTTTCCTAGCTGCATTCCAGTATTTCCTCTCTGAACACTAAACAAGGGCCCACGTAATAAGCAGGTTGGCATTAACTTTATTCTATCTTCTGTATAATTTTAAGTACATAAGAAAGGTTTTTTCCCCACAAGCCTTAGGAGAAGATGAGTACAAGTCACAGGACCATCTCCAAATAAAAAAAAAAATTGCATATTTTGAGTTTCATCTTAGGGGAAAGAACCATTGATAATTTACAGAGGAAATGCAGTCAAATGCTTAGGTCACCAGAGGCAGTAGAAACACAGAGGTCAAGCACGTGCAGCTCCCTTTGTAGGTCAGTGCAGGCGCTAGAACGAAGGCTGCAAGTCTCCAGCAGAGTAAAGAGCCAAGCAACAGGGAAAGGGGAGAAGCAGAGAACAGTTTGACATTCTAGGGTAACTAAAGATGAGTGAGGATAAATAACAAAACTGACTCAGTCAACCTCATTTACAAAACATAGACTGAACTTGGAATGACTGAGAAGCATCCCTCACTACGAAGGAGAGACAGGTTCAGATGAACTGTCCTGGAAGACTGAACTTAAGTTCAGCTGCTTAGATAGAACCCTTGAGGTCAAGATCCCTTTTTGAGAAGGGTTCCTAGGAAACTGGACGCATTAGCTTCTAACCCTGGACAGACAGCAGAGTGGATCACTTATTCCAACACTCTTCGTGGCACCTCTTTACTGCAAAGTTCCTCATCATGGCACAAGGAGAATCACACAGAGCAAAAAGAACGTTGGAAGGGAAACTCAGGATGGAATGCTACATACCCAGTCCTCAGCCTTTGGTCCAGCAAAGCCACATCTTGTAATGCCACTGATTGATTAGTACAATAGCTGGAGTTAGTAGCAGCTCCCATTATCTTCCTGAAACACATCTGCCAGCTCAGCTTAGCAAGCTGGGAACTACAAACCCTGATAAGGACACCATTAAGTCATTTAAAAGAGGGACAACATTCCTTTCCCACATGAACACGTCTGAAGATAATACAGAATTAATCAATCTAACAAGCTGAAAGCCAACCACCAATACGGGCTCTGAAGTTCACCACCAGATGTGATTGATTGGTGTGGTTAGATCTGACACAAGGGGGGTGATGCACCTTTCTGCTGACAGATGTGGATGATCAACTGACCTGCCACCCTACCCCAAATCCCAGCCTGAGGTATTTCATTGAAGGCAGGTAGCTGTGTCTCTCAGGTAGAAGACAGAGAAGCAGTTTGAGAGCAGAGAGGTACAGGAAATCTAAAAGAATCATCTGAAAGCAGTTTTGTCCCACAGCTGGGGCAAGGGGAGGCACAAGCCCTAGTGCCATTCTGCTTAGCCAGCAATTTCCGTCACACTGGTAACCAGCTTCTGCCCATTCCACAGCGACTTGAACTGTTCAGGAACAGGGAACTCGTTCTGGAGGGTAAAAGAAATCTGTAGTGAAAAGACTATTCTCATTCCTCCTAGCCTCACAAACCTAGTGGCAGACTAAGGGTCATTTGCATTGTGCTAGAAAGTTGACCCTGTACGGGTTGGGATTAAGGCAAAATTTGATTGACGATCCAAATAAAGACCAAGAAATTGTTTGGTGAGTAGCTGATACATTTAGAAAGTCTCAGCTTTTTCTTGGAGACTAAACAGAACAAGTCTAAATGGCCCAGACTGTTGTTATGTACACATTTAATTCATCCCTTGGGAGGGAAAAGGGGTATTTCCAACACAAGAGTCTTCATAGCAAGTGCCATCTGGTTAGGAGCTACTGAATTTGCCTTCAGAGAAGTCAGATAAAGGGAATAGGGAAAAACACCCATATCTTAAATTTGATGGGTTTCAGAATCCATCATGTAAAGCAGGGGTCTCAAACACAAACCACCACTAGAGTCACATGAGGATTAGTACAGTAGTCCAAGGGCCGCACCACTGAAACCTTTCCGTACAATGATATTGCAAATATCAGTAACAATCTTGCTATTTCCTGCGGCCTGCAATGACATTAAGGGCCGCATGTGGCCCCTGTGTTTGAGACCCCTGACATAAAGGGTGGAATCTGGGGCAGTATCTAGATAACAGAGGAGGGCTCTATTGGGTGAATTGGCAGGTCTTTCAATGAACATCAATACCTGGGAAGTACTAGTTTTTGGTTCAGTAAGACAACAGATCAAGACGTGACCTGAAGTGATACTGTGCTTTTCAATCACTTAATTCCTGCTGTTGAACAAGCCCCACCCCTCAATTCATTCTACTCCTTGCAGTTCTCTCCCCCCTTTTCAAGAAGAGGAAACACTTACAAAGTCACCACTCTCTGTGGGGATGAGCACGTTCATCTCTGAAGACTTGGCACTGACAATCTCACAGTCTAGCGAGTTCTTGCTTAGATAAACATGGCATCCATCTGTCTTGTTGATGGAAACTGTTGGCACTTTACCCATTACCTAGTGAGGAAACCCAGCAAAGATGTGGTTAAAATAGTATTGGCTTGTCCAAAGGAACCACCATAGTTTATTTATAGCTTTGCATTTTCCTCCCAGGATTTAGTCTTTTACCCTGAATAATACTGCATCTCTGGAGGGAAGCAAGTAATAGGCGAAAGGCTAATGGAGACTGAGCACTTGCCCATCACCACAAATTAAACAGTGGGGTAGAAATTAGAACACATTCCTACCCTCAGCCCCTGGCTTTATACACTCCTTTCCTTAAGGTGGATGATCCATCTAGAATCTACACTCCACAGAATGAGGCTGCTTTCCATTCTGAAACCCTGTTTAGTCAGCTTGATATAGTTTTGTTGGAAAACCACTGCTTGGAGGGACTTCAATAGGTCTTTTCTCAAGAGGTTTCATCAGAAGCAGTCAAGTCATATGCCGCAAAGTGAACTGTCAAGATCTGTCAAAGCATCACCACACAATGCATTACAGAGTTCTATAAAGTCAGAGTCACAAGGAGGGTCTGACGAAGTGGGATTTTCTCCCACAAAAGCCAATGCAATACATAAATCAATCAGTCTTTAAAAGTGCCACAGGACTCCCTGTTTGTTTTGCTGAACTAGACTAACACAACTACCCCTTTGGAACTTGTCAACAAGGAGGGTGGTGAGCAGTTACCTGAATTTTAATATCCCTGCAGTTTATGATCTCCACAATGCCCACCACATCGTCAAACACCAGACCCAGCTTCTTACAGTTATCTGCAGTGGAGAAAAAAAATAGCTTATAGAGCATCCCTCACTCTAGATCCAGCCCTTTGCGGTGCTGACTTGCAGAAGGCCAGCCCATCTGGACCCAGCACTTACCTACTGTGATGGAGTTGATTTTGCCCTTGATTTGGAGCGTACTGTTCACACACTGGTAAATATATGCTACCTGCTTCAGCTCTGTGTCACTAATCACCAGGCTGGAGGCATTCTCCTGGTGTTCCTGATAAAAGGTGAAAGATACCAGTTACTCTGGTTAAGAGCTACAAACTTAGGCATCCATGGATGTGTTGTGTGAGTGAAAACCCTCTCCTTTTGTGAAGAATTCACAAGGCTTTAGAGATGCTTGTTCCTTCGCACCAATACCTTCTAGTTATTTCTGTGGACCCTCCTCTGCTACTGAATTCCCATCAATCTAGAAGCCAATCTGACATCACGGGACACTCACCACTCTCCACTTCTTGCCCTCTAGCTCCAGCATTGCCGGTTGTTTCTTTGGGGATGATGTTTTGGATGGGCTAGCAACACAAGCTGGTTTGGGAGCAGTGAAAGGTTTAGGTCCTGTTCGGAAAGGGCCACCTTGATTCTTCAGCCCTGGATTCTTGTGGGTCTTCATATCATCCGAAACATGTTTCAGGGCTACAAGAGAAACTTTTGTTACTCCAGGCATCATTTGGTTGGGTAATGCAAGATCCAAGTGTAAGAAGCACCAGAAGTCAGCAGGTATTACAACAGCAGTGTGCTGAACTCTCTGCAGAGCCATAAAATAAATTCTGTGCCTCAATCTCTGTTGAACTAGGCAACACGAAAGATTGCTGTGAAGGGAGGAACCTGGATCAAAAGCAAGTGCTTTTAGCATTTAGAAACGAGATCCAGAGCTAGATTTAAAGTGTTATGTTCAGGAATAGAACCGGAATTCCACAGCTGTTCCATCCTCTGTGGACCAAACTTTTATGAGCTTTGTTTCACACATGTTCCACTGCATCGCTCAACATGCAATTTGTCATTTGTGTGCAGGTTTGCCACAAATCCCCTCCTATCCCCCACTCCTCAGCTAGTTTTTAAACTCCTATATCATAACTGTGGTCTTGCGTGTATCTGACATTGTGTCTCCTATTCATCCCAGGAATGTGATTAATTAAGAGTACTCTTCTTACATCCCAGATAGCTTTTAAGGCTTTAAAGGTAAGCGACCCAAAATACCATGCAGTTAACATAGAACATTTTCCTTTGTTTCCCTAATAGCTGTCCATCACCAGCCTTCAGCTGCAGTTTCCTTACCAGAGGTAATGCTTTCTCCTTGATTAATCTGAGCAAACAGCGCTGAGTGGGAAGCAGAGGCATCTTTACCAGAGTTTGTGGGGGCTGGGGCAGGAGGCGGAGGAGGACCAGGTGGTGGAGGAGCACCACCAGCTGGGGATGCATTGGCCGCCTCTTGTGCCATAGGACCCTGAAAGAGATGTCCGAGATGAAAATAAACTTGTGTGATCATCTTTGCTCCAAGAGTTTCTTTAGGTCTTCAAGTATTGATTGCCAAAATACAGTCAGCACTCACCGTTTTGCTCCAGGTCAACCCAGTTGTGTGGTACTCTTTGATATATGCCTGCAGCTCTGCCCAGATACTCAGATAAGCTTTCACCCAATCCACATGCTTCTTATCTCTAAGGGGACAACGATTAATACAAGCTAAGTAGTGCAGGTTATTGCTAGGAGAGACCAGAAGTGGCTATACTGGACCCTTAAATTTCCCTGTCCCCTAGTTTGCAGAGGAGACTATCTGGAGCAGATTAGTCGCATCAAGGTAAGGAGAGAGCAAAGGGCTACAACATCCAGCCCTGAGGCCTTCTCTGAGCCATGGGTCAGCCCTCCACCTCTAGTCAGAGGTCCACAGAGTGCAGTACAAAACAGCCCTGCAACAAACTAAACCTTACTGGTGTTCCTAAATTTGCATAACCCATTGGTGACATGTTTTACTGTCACAGGGGAGAAAAGTGAAAAGGATTCCTGGGTGGACCGTGTGAGCACATGACAATGTCAATGCACTTGCTACCAACAATTTGCTCAAGCAAATCCAACAATGCCAGGCAAAGTTGACATATGTATAGAAACGTAGCTATTTATGAAGCTGACGTGTCTTAAATACACCCTATTACTGCTAAAGGAAAGGAACAGTATTAAGTTTAATAGGCAATGTGTCAGTGATATCTTAGAAAAGGTGCATCTATCTCGACAGTTCAGCTTGCTTGAGGGCTTTGTTCACAGCTGTCTGATTTCCAAATTCTAGGGACAGGGCACTGGCTAGAATTTGGGAGACCCAGCTTCAAATTGCTGCTCTGCCATGGATGCCCTGCACGACTTTGGGCAAGTCACTTAGTCTCTGTGCTACAGTCCACCACCTGTACAACGGGGATAACAACACCTCACAGGGCCACTGGGGATGTAAGTACATTAAAGGTCATGAAACACTTTGGGGTCTACTGATGAAAAGCATTACATAAGAGCAAGGTGTTCGTTTTTTTGACTGGCTGAAGCAGGCAGTTTTTGCAAGTGAAATGGTGCACTCGCAGGATCATAGAATCATAGGGTTGGAAGGGACCTCATAGGTAGGATGCAATGTCAGATCAGTACAGCAGATGCTGATCTCTAGAACCACAGCATTTTATTATCTTAATCCTTCAGGACTGTGTGCGGGAGGGCCATGTGCACCTTTACTGTTAGATCAAGAAACTAAAATGTCAGCTTTCAGCTGTATGCATCCCTCCCATTTTGCAAAGTGAAACTGAACCTACACATCCTTGTATTCCTTGAGGACCCGGTTGGTGTAAAACACGGCAGCATCAGTCATTTCCTTCACATATGGGCCAGGCTTTGGGGCCTAGAGAAGACACAACATATTAGAACCAGGTGCTGTTACAGCAGGAATCCTGGCCTCCCCCACCACACTAAGGAACCAGGTAGTCCTTACCATAGCCACCCAGCCCAGGGCTGGGATGCTCTCACTGACAGCTGATAGGTGATTGAACAGTTGGCTGCCACGATTTTTCTCCCGGAAGTTCTGCACCACCTGGATTTGCTCAGAAATGGGCTTCAGCAGCGTTGAGAAGTTATTCTGCAACACAGGAAAGGATGGATGGCAAACAAGTGAGAATCAGTCCATCATTCTTAGAGCAATTTTCAGTTGGTACAAGGCTATGCTATGGCTCTTGCACAAGCTTTGATTGCCAAATGTTTCCATTGGATTCCCCCAGTCCAGCGCCTCCTGTAGTGAAGTGAGATCCTAGTTTTGTGTTGGGCTGAGGCTATGGAAGGATGCCAGAAGCTGAGACTAATGCAGAACCCAAGAGACATGAACCAAAGGGGTAGCTGCGTTAGTCTAGTTCAGCAAAACAAACAAGGAGTTTGGCAGCCCATCTTCAAGCATCTGATGAAGTGGCATTTTCTCCCACAAAAGCTCCTACTCCAAGTAAATTTATTAGTCATAAGTGCCACCAGACTCCTTGTTTGTTTTGAGCCATGAAGACTGAGCTATCCTTTAGAGGTTCTGTAGTATTCAGAGGCTTTTCAGATTGCTTTGTCGTCTCAATTTCCAGGAATGCGTTGCAGGTTCATTACAAACCACGTCCCTCCAGCATTGAGGTGGTGAGTCATCAAGAAAGCATTGGACTTCACTTTTAAGTTACTTCCGTTAATTTAATTTCTTTCTTTTTTTAAAAAAATGTGGAGGAAGAAATTTTTAAAGCTCTTTGAGTGCAACAAGTGTTGTGCCTTTAAGGGGAATCAGAACTCTTCCGTTCATTGCTCCTTCCCATCTACTCAGTAGCAGACGAAGATGACAGCTGGCTCTCTGGGGCCACAGCAAACACTCCTGGCTACAGACAGGGAAGCTCTGATCTAGACCTATAATCAAGTGAAAGTGAGAGTAAACAAACTGTAGAGTTCAACTATGTGGCATTTTAAACAAGGGCCATACCTGCTCCAGAACTGACTAGACGTCTGCAAGATGTCCTATATAAAAAGCTATCCATGAATTAAAGGCTACTATAAGTCACTTTAAACAAGGTTTACTACTAACAGATCTGTTGAATTTGTAAATGGACTCCTGGGCTAAAGGCCTTCTGTATCCAAACTTCTGTGTCTTAGGAAGTCTGGTTTAAGAGGGAAACAGGCCCTGGAAACTAAACTGTGATAATGTGCTTTGCAGTGAAAGGGGAAGTAGCACAGAAATCCTGACATCCTGAGGAAACATTAGCAGACGTAATAATTCTCTCATTGGGACACTGCAAGGAAAAGGCTAAGGTGCATAAAACAGCACTGGATTATGAAGGGATAATCAGATGTTAAAAAAAAAAAAAAAAAATCAGTGCCTGCAGGATCAAATTCCCTTCCCAATCAAAGAAGCTGCAGGCTGGGGGAATTGTTGATTTGCTTAGTAAGGAAAACTGACCCCAAAATTCTAGCCGTTAATCAGGTATCGTAGCATCTAGAGTCTGCTACCTTGATAAAAACCTCTGTATAATGCCTTGATGACTTCTGATGCTAAGCGTCATCTAGTCCAGGGATCCCAACCTTTTCAAGGTTGCAGACCCTTTTTCACACAAAAAAATTTTGCAGCCCCCAGGCAGGAAGAGGTACCCCCGCCCCCAGGATCCAGCTACGGGTGTGGAGAGGCACCCCTGCTGCAGAGCGGCAGCGCTCCCACCAGGTTCCAGTCCTGGCTGGGGTGCATGTCCGCAGACCCCCTCCAGCAGGTCTGCAGGGGTCTACGGACCAAAGGCTGGGAACCACGGATCTAGTCAATTCCCAGTGCTGTTGCCATCTCAAAGGTTCTGGAACTGCATCTGGTATTGGTGCCAGGAGAAATACGAGCCATGTACATGTTGGGCATGTGAAAGAGCCACCTGTGCATTATATAAGCATTGGTAGGTATGGTATAGCTATAAAATACTCAGCACTTTCTAGTTGTTTCAGTGAACCCTGAACTAGATTTTGTACATTCTGTTGATCAAAAGAATGCTAACTCATGGATGCAGGTGTCACTTCCACTCCTAGACAGGTTTCTTTGGGAGAAAATTTTAAGGGCCCAGATTCCCCAGCTTTTGCAGTTTTCCTCCAGATTAACCAAGATTTACGCAGCTCTGAATGACCTATGTTAGGCTTCTAAAAAGACTTACTGCTGGTGGCTGCTGACATTGTGATGCTGTCACCAGGAGAACTCTCTCAGTCATCAGGCCTGTGTGGACCATTTCAGCCTTATAAGGAAAGGAAAAAATAATTACATACTGTTCACAAAGACCAAAAGGATGCTCCAGTGATTAGTGTTAGCCTGGGATTTAGGAGATGTGGGTTCAATTCTCTCCTCCACCACAGATCCCCTATGGGACCCAGGGAAAATCACTTAGTCCCTCACTTCTTCTGTTCCCCATTTGTAATATTACTTCCCTACCTAGCGAGGCACTGGAAAGATAAATACTTAACAGATTGTGGGATGGTCAATACCATGGTAATGGAGGTCATATAAGATGGCAAGACAGAATGGGGTAACAACATGCAGATATCAGCACTAGATTATCTTACAGGAAACAGTTCAGGTCTTCAACCTCCCAGTTCAGGTCTTCAGCCTCCCAGGCATCCTTTCAGTTGTAAGGACAGCTGATTCTGGGCTATTTAGTTTGATTTTTAATTCATACAAAAGCCACATTCTTGGAGATAGGGTCAACAGAAATTGATGAGTCAGGATAGTCAAGAAAAGAATTTACCAACACTGAAACTGGGCAGCTCTGTTCCCACTTAGAGGGATACAGAATGGGAAGGCAGATGGAAATTTCCTGAAGGTTATTCAGAGATCTACATTGGTGATGAATCCTCCAACATTAGAGCTTTGCTCTAGGCAGGGGATAGGGAAACAGAGGCAAAATGCAACAGTATCTTAGTCAGCCCTCAAAAGTTTAGACCAGTGGTCAGCCACAGAGTTACAACATGGAAAAGGAAGCAAAATTCTTACATGTTTCTGAACATCACCGCCAATCTCTTTGCTGATCTTCATATATTCTGCTACTGGACCAGCCAGGAGAGAGTCAAAAGCTTGCACATACTGAGCTATTTCTACAAGAAATAGAAAAAAGTGTGGAGTTAAGGGGCAGCAGATGGATTCCAACTGAAAATATTCATGAGTGACATTTTCAGCAAATTCTGCCACCTTCCTCACACCGAAGTTTTGCAGAGTGCTTTGTGAGCAAAATTGTGCTAGTCAGAGTGTATCTGTGGCAGGTGCTGCTGCTACTCCTCAAATGTGCAAAAGGAGACTGGTCTAAATGTACTTTTGCGTAAAATGAAGCAGCTTAGCTCTAAGGAAACAAGGGAAGTATTGCACAAGCAGGAAGCTCTTGTTTTAACAGTACAGTAACCACAGGCCTGGCCAGCCTATGTATGTACACAGACATGTTATCTGTGTGAAACTCACTTCCCCTCCTGGTACAGCTACTCAGGCTTACACAACATCAGTTTGCATGCTCTGCGGGGCACCTGCCCTCTAACTCAGGGTCCAATATAAGTAATGTCAACCACAGGGTGTCAAGTATTGATACAGAGATCTGCAGCAGAAGATCCTTACCTTTGGAAGAGCCATCTCCATGCACGCCAGGGCCTTGGGACATAGCTTCCAAACGCCCCACAGCGTGCTCCAGCCGCTCAACCAGGCTTTGCATATCTGTCATTGTTCGCCACCTGCAGAGACAGATGACTCGCTATTAGCTCCTCAAACGCATCCACTGAATGCTCGGTATTGAGGGCCTGCCTTAGCATGCTATATGTTAGTCATGCCCTGCCATCAGAGGATACTTGCTCTTGCCCCATATCACCCAGTTTAGGCATTTTGGAATATACAGCATACTTACCCATTGTTCAGATGCTCCTTTAATAGTCCAGCTGCCAGCACCTTTTGACCAATCCAGAATGACCTTACTACTGCATAGTAATTCACAGCATATCCATGCTCAGCTGCCAAGGAAAGTCTCCAGATATCTTGCTGCAGTGCTCAGATACCATGGCAGTAGATAATTTGTATGACCCTGCATAGAATTTTATAGACTGCAGGAAAACTGACCATGGCTCTGATTCTGATCGAAAGATCTGGTTCTCTTTCCATATGTGTAATGACTTCACTGAGAAGAGTTAGTTTCTGATAAGATTAGATTTGGTGGTTTTGATGCTGCAAATACATTTGTAGTGGCCACACCCATCCAACGTCCACAGAGTGAAATTCCTTGACTCCAGCAACATCTCAGCCCACAGAATTAGCATGCTAAACCAAGGCACGCACTGGCACATGCCAAGACAAGCAGCTGTACAGGAAAAGAATGTGAAGCTGCCTTTGAAACAATGTCTCGCCTGTTAATACTTCCCACCTACAGGCTTTTGTATTTACACTGAGGGATCTTTTCTCTCACTAATGCACACGGGCAATTGAGGTACGCGAGCTATTTGGAGAAATATAATAAAACTTTCCATTGGCTCCTGCACTGCTCAGCACCAGCTTCAGAATTCACCCTCTGAACACTAATGCTAGGGGAATGCAGCAGGGAGGCATGAGCAACGAGTCAGCAATACACATCAATCTTATCACCATATGTTAAGACATTTTGAAGTATGAATCATGATTACAGTCTCAGCACACAACATCCTTCCATTGCAGAGAGCCTCCAGGGCTCAGAACCTTTACAGAAAGAATTTCACCTTCAGTCAAAAGGGAAACTAGATTGGTTCAGCCCTGTTTAAAAAGCTGAAAATAGATCTGCCTTGTAAATAAGACTTGGGTTTTACCAATTTTGCTTTTGTCTGAAAGCCTCCCAAGTGTACAAATGTTTATTTTTCCTTGTTCCATGGAGGATGCAGGCCAGATCCAGTATTAGTCACAAGGAACACTGATGTCACAGGAAAAACATGGTCACTTTCCACCTCTCCATTTGAGTGAAGAATCAGCAGACAAGCCAACGACACAGTCGAGGAAAGGGGGGGAGGGAGGAGAAAATGATGCAAAGCTCTACCCCAGCACATTTACTCAACTTCAGAGAGGAAGAGCACAGTTTCCTCCTTGGAGCAGCATCTCCTCTAGTTCACTTTAGAGAACAGTGGCCAGCAGGAAAGAGTTTAGGGAAGTCTGAGGCTAGTGTGTGCTGTTAATTATGCAACCTACATTAGCGATCAATCACCTCTTTTCTATTTTCTGGGCTGCAGAATACTGAGCCACAGGATTCCAGTTCTCCACCTCAGAGGAGATCCCAGCTTCCACATCCCCGTTTTCCAAAAGGAACGCAGAAAACCCCTCAAAACCTGACATCAGTTGTGGATGCTGCACTTCAGAAATTCAGGGAAGAGAATTCTGTACATCTTTTAATGAAGCACGCATGCAAAAAGGTCTCAGGTTTACAGCACAGCAAGCAGACAAAGCTGCTATTCTGCACCTCTGATCCCTACTGCAGTCCATATGGGGCTCTAATCAGATCAGACCCGTTACCCTGAGTCTCTGTCTACATTTCAGATAGTGAACGACATGAAAAAGCCCAGATGGAGGGATGCTTCTAACCCTGATGAATTCAACATGTTGTAGGCCCAGTGGAATACGCAACACCCCTGCAGCTGAGCTGCTGAAAACAGAGAGATTACTGAAGTTTCCCCAGGTTTTCAGATGGACATCCTCATTCCCTCCACTGGACTATATGAATGTGTTTGAGCAGCTTGCGGCCTATGCTAGGAAAATCCTAAATGTACAGCATTTGAGGTCACTTCTGTAAACGCAGCATCACCTAACAGATGGTGAATTAATTTTATCTTTTAGTTGGGAAAGACATGGGTACCCACAGTATTAGGATCCAGCTTATAAAATAATCACTTTGATTTGGCTGCCACTGCCTCCAGTGACTTAATTGCTACAGCAGCTGAGACAGCCTTCAGCAGAATTACTAGGCATAGTTCACTCTCCTTGCTGCACTCTTTTTTTCTACCCTCCTGTAAAAAGCAGCCTTTATTCTATTTTAATACAGAGACATCTTGTTACAAAGACAAGAATCACACTGACATTGCTACAAGTAGAATCTGCAGTCAAGAAACTAAAATTTGGCAAGGAAAAAAGATCATTGTATTGCACTGGTTGAGCGTCATCTAATACGTGAAACACAAAATTAGTAGAACTGTAGGAATCCATTATTTACAGATAAAGGTCATTCTCTGAAGTTCTTTAATGCAGTGAGATACTATCTGTAACAGGAGATTGTTAACTGAGACACCTGGGATCATTTCTGTGCATCTGATAACTTCAAATATCTGTATGAACTGAGATCTGAAGTCAGACATCAGGGGCTAGCCCTTTGGATAACCTGAGTCTGAGGTTTAGAGAAGTCTCAAATGTTGGAGCTTCATTCCAAAATTTAGGTGTAGATTTTTGTACATGGGAATTTTTTCAGAATGTTGTTTTTCTGCTCATAGTTATAAGGCAGGTTCCCGAGAAGCCACTAAAACTAGTTTCAGCTCTATTAGCAGGCCAGTTAAGAACTCATGTTAAACCTCCATGCATTTCACTCTGGGTGAGAGACTGATCCACCTTCAGAGTATCTGAAAAGATTTTTAGTTTTAAGCTTTTTGCTACCCCACTAATTAAGGTCACCTTCTCAGGATCTGAAGGGAAACGTATGCTGGCATAGACATTCACCTTCCAATGATATCTAGCAATCTACCTTGCACAAGGTTCAAAACAGTAAGTGGAACATCAGACTTAAGAGGTGTAATTGCTCATTAATCTTAGGAAAACAATATTGCACTGGAGGGAGTGCCTAGTAGAGTTAGTAGGTCCTAATATAACATGTATAGGGTAGGTGAAGCATTTTTGGATTGGTAGGTCAAGATACCATTTTTTAATGTTATCGTCATCTAGTTTAATCAGTTTTCAGCACAATGTTAGTTTTATAACCTCTCAGCAGTCCTACAGCTTAGAGTTCATGTGCACCTCTGCTCAATTTCACTTTCTGCAAAGCATGAGAAGCTGTTAGCCTCATGTTGCCAACCACATTATGAGTACTTCCTGATTCCACAGAAAAGAGGAGCTATGATGGGACAACTAAGCTGAGAAAATGCAGGACATTATCTTTAAGATATTAGAATAGAATCAGAGTTGGAAGGGACCTCATGAGATCATTGAGTCCAGCCCCCTGCGGCTTGAACCCAGGACCTTCTGCACATTAAGCAGAGATACTAGCCACTACGCTATTTGCAGGGCTGGGCTCAACTGACCTCTTGAAAGATTTCACACTGCTTCTGAGATCTGTACCCCCCTAAAAGCTTAAGAGTTTGTTTCTAACTAGCTGTTCCATACACATCTGAGTCAGGTCTTATTTGAAGGAGAACAAGACTGTCCTCAGACCGACTAATTTAGGGTCTAAGACAGGGGTGTCCAACCTTTTTGGGTGTGGGACCACATTGCAATTCTTTTCTCAGTTGGGGGGCCTGTGAGAAGATTTTTGATAGATTAGGCATAGATAAGATATACAAATTGATCTTATCAATAAACTTTAATAAAATAATGGTTAGTGTAATATTTGGCATCGCTTTTGATTGCACTGTGTACAGAGGACGAGGGGGGCAGAGGTGACTGTGTGAGGGGCAAGGCAGAGCGTGGGGAGCAAGGCAGGACAGGGGAGCATGGCAGAGGTGGTGAGGGGAAGAAGGGTGAGGTAGGGAAGAGCACAGCAGTTCAGTGGATGGACTCAGCTATTTCCTGACAGAGAGCCCACCAACTCTGCTCTCCTCAACCCCTGCTCCCGCTTCTCTCGTACAGAGATGCCCAATGCCAGAACCTGCGACGCCTGCAGAACTGCCAGGGTTTCTGACCTGACTCTGTTCTGCTCTCCGTTCCCTGAGCAGTGCTTGGGAAAGGAGAGTGGAACAGAGTCAGGTCAGAAACCCTGGCAGTTCTGCAGGGCTCACAGGTTATGGCATTGGGCATCTCTGTACCAGAAACATTGATTGAGTACTTTCTACAGAAGAGCTTTTGCCACTAAGGTCAGGGGAAGGACAGGGGTGCTGGATTTAGGGGCATGGGAGGAGAACAGAACTGAGGGGATGTCCAGGTCAGGAAGTAGCTGGGTCCTGTCAATCAGCTGCACTGCTCTCCTGCCCCTTCACCCTCCCAGAGCTGCCACTATTTGTCCTGTGTTTGTCCCCCTGTGTTCTCCTCACCTCCCCTCAGCACTGCTTTCCTTCCCCTGGATTCCCCTTGCCCTCAGGCCTAGTTCTCCTCCCACCCTCCCCACCAGACTGAGCACAATGCCAGCTTAGCTCACTCACACACACATCCACCCACCAACCCCACCACATAGCATCTTGATGGCTCAGCTTTCTAGGCTCTTGCAGCAGCACTCTGTGGGCCAGATGAAAACCCTTGGCAGGCCGGAGTCTGGCTCCCTGGCTGCAGGTTGGGCAAGTCTGGTTTAAGACATCTTGGCAGCTGTGAGGGCTTGCAGTGAAAGCATTGCTGCTGCGTGTCCCTGATGGCTGATTCTGAATTCTTATCTAAATGCATTTTCACATTGGTTCTGAAATGAAGAGATTTAGGGCCAGGATCTCAGAATGACAACTTCTTATTTTGGATTTAGAGAGTTATCCCATAATGACATTTTGTTAGATAAAAGACATTAAGTCAATCTCCTATTTGGATCCTATTCAGCACCCGAGTAACACCTCTCACTAAAGTCACTAGATGGGAAAAGTGCCAGTAGGCTTAGTGAAAAGAAGTTGAGTTAACAGAATGAAGCGACTCTGAAGAACTCTATGTTCACTAGAATTACCAGAAATACAAGATTTACTCTCCAGTACCTTGAACATATGCAACCTACACCTACCCTACAAATAACCTGGAACCTCAAAAATTAAGCTGGTTTGATACCGCACTAAATTGTGTGTCATGGATACAGCACTAAAGCAGAGATGCTGAAGAAATTCTGCATATGCTTTCTTCAGCAGAGACTGTTTTGTCTAAAGCTGATAAACCATGGACACAATGGGCTACTTAGAAGCTCAGAGATATTGGTCTTCTAGATTACACAAAGCTCTCCATTTAAACTTTCCTCCCATTTGATTTTCTGAGGTGAGAAGAGTGTTAACTTTTGTAACAGCAGAACAGGGTGCATGAGTCTCTAATCCAGATGGGAGCAACTTCTACTATGGTACCAGAAGCCAGAATGACAAACTGTGACTTAGCACACAACAGCCGGTGCTCCATTTTTACACGACAGTGGAGCAACATAGCGAAGACATGATGATGTTGATCAGGGAAGTTGAAACTGAGATGACCATATCAATTTGACTGTGAAATGGAAGGGTGAGAGGGAAAAACAGAGCAAAGAATGAGAAAATGGGAATATCACTGTGGCATGTAGAGAAGAACCAGTGTTTTGATACAGGTGGCCTGTCTTTATTAAAGGAAAATTATTTCGGCACAGCATCACTAAAAGACACAAAGTACTGCAGCTGGAAACTGGATGCAGTGGTCCAATTCACCTCTCAAGCCTGTGTGGCATCTCCTGAATGACGCCATCTCTTTAGTCTACATCGCTGGTTTGCTTCCTAACATGTCCGTCTGTCAAACTACATACCTGCACAATGGGAAATATGCAAGTGAAATGCTCAGCTTTCTAGAGAACTACAAGCAATATTTAATGACCACTGGTGACAGTGAAGAACACTAAAGTGAAACCAAGCACAGGGGGAGAGCGGGACCATTACTTCCTAGATTTCGAATCAGATTTCACACAAGGTTTTCACCATAGGATTTTCACCATTACCAACATTTACTCCTGCGTCAGTCCACAAAATGGTGTTAAATGGAATACATCAGGACTATTCTTATAAACCTCTACAACACCTTACACCAACAGAGTAAGACTTGCATCTAAAATATTTTATGACTTGCCACATAAATTTAGTCTCAATACCCATGCAAAGCATTTGTCTCTACTTACTTCTGTAACAGTTACAGGCATGCACTCTTCCTGTTCAGCTCAGCCAGTTTATTTTATTGACAACAAAAATGTTGCTTACTGCCAACCGTCAAGTCAGGAAGTTGTCAAACAAGCCCAAAGCTCTCTTCCTGACTTAATGGATGACATCTGTAAGTAAGAGTCTTTATGAAACTGACCATAGCAAGAGAAGTGCCTTTGTGAATATTTATCACCTAGTGAAGAGCTTCACTTTGTCTTAACAACAAGAGTCCCTGTGGCACCTTAAAGACTAACAAATTTATTTGGGCATAAACTTTTGTGGCTGCAACCTACTTTGTCAGATGAAGTGGGTTGGAATCTGTGAAAGCTTATGCCCAGAGAAATGTTAGTTTTTAAGGTGCCACAGGAATCTCATTGATTTTGCTGTATACAGATGAACGTGGCTACCCTCTGGAACTGTTCACTTTGTCTTGTTTCCAGAAGAGATTTCACACAAGCAGAACAGCTGTCCCACTTCCCCGCAAGCCCTTTTAGACAGCTTATCTGTAACGTCTAAATCAGGGGTCTCGAACATGTGGCCTCTAAAGCTATTTCCTGTGCCCCGCAATGACACGATTGTTACCGACATTTGCAATATCATTGTATGGAAAGGTTTAAGTGGTGCGGCCCTCGGGCTACTGTACTAATCCTCAGGTGGCCCTTGCGATGACTTGAGTTTGAGACCCCTGATGTAAACGGAAGGATTACCCCTAAAATGAATCGCCAGTGAAATTTCATGAATTCTTAATATGTGACTAGACTAGAGGAACCTGCTCAGAGAAGCACTGGGGAACCAGCTATTTGGTTTGCGACAGAAGGTACTGATCTCCTTTCACCTCCTCCCATGCAGCTGGTGGGACAGCTCTCCCGTCCCCATGTATCTGGGAGGCTGGTTCCCACACTCATCACCAAGTACCTTTCCCCAGCCATGGATGGGGGAGCTTCTTTCCGCACCCATTTTCAGGCACCCCCCTGCCATGAACCTGTGGGGGGTTGCTGACCCACTCAAGCCCGCCCCCATAGAGAGAGAAGCTTGCATGCACGCCTCCCTCGCCCTCAGGGATCCTCTTCCCCCCCCCCCGCCGAGGACTTGCGAGGGTCTGCTCCCGCCCCCACCCCAGGGCATCCCCCCTCCCGCCCGCAGCCCGACTGCTTCCGCTGCCCCAGGCAACAGCAGAGCCCGAGGCCGGCTCCCGCCAAGCCCAGCGCAGCCGAGGCTGTGGGGGGCTTTGAGCCCCTGCGGCCTTTCCCCGGCGCCGAGCCACCGCGGGCAGCCCCAAGCTGCAGGGCCCCGCATTTGCCGCCCAACCCCGCGCCGCGCCTCGCCTCACCCTCTCCGCCGCGCCGCTGCCTCCACTTCCGCCTGCAGGCACCGCCCAGCAGCCCCCGCGCGCCCGCCACTTCCGGCCCCGGCCCAGCCTCGCCGCCGGAACTGCCAGCGGGCGCGCGGCGACGGAATGCCACGCCCCCCTCTGGGCAGCCGGCTCGGGATTGGTCAATGAGACGAGGCGCGGTCGGAGGGGTGGGTGGAGTCTATTGGCCACTCCAAGCCGCCAGGGGGTGGGGCTGACTCTCACCTTGGCTGGCAGGGGGGTGGGTGTGGACGGCGGGCGATAGCGTGGGAACCCGTGGGGCTGCGTGGGAGCAAAGGGCTATCGAGTGGGAACCCCAGGAAGTGGGGTCGGAGCAGGGGAGCTAGAGTGGGTAACATCTCTAGGGAGAGACATCTGAGCTGGTGGGGGGGTACCAGAAGTCAGGCAAAAGTAGGGTTTTAAAAGGGATAGCCGTGTTAGTCTAGTCCAGTGAAAAAACAACAAGGAGTTGTGTGGCACTTGAAGACTAACAGATTTATTTTTTGCATGAGCTTTCGTGGGAGAAGATGCCACTTCCTCAGATGCTTCGAAGACGGGTTACCAGATACCAAGGCCTGGAAAGGGTAAATCATGCCTGACCAACCTCATCGCCTTCTATGATGAGATGACTGGATTTGTGGATGCGGGAAGAGCCGTTGATGTCATATACCTTGACTTTAGCAAGGCTTTTGATACGGTTTCCCACAGCATTCTCATTGGCAAATTAAGGAAGTATGGGTTAGATGCATGGACTGTAAGGTGGATAGAAAACTGGCTAGAACAACGGTTTCAGCGTGTAGGAATCAATGGCTCCATGTCAAGTTGGCAGGCAGTAACGAGTGGTGTGCCCCAGGGGTCGGTCCTGGGGCCAGGTCTGTTCAATGTTTTCATTAATGATCTGGATGATGGGATAGATTGCACACTTAGTAAGTTTGCAGATGATACCAAACTGGGGGGAACGGTAGACACCCTAGAGGGCAGAGACAGGATTCAGGGAGACCTAGACAAACTGGAGCAGTGGGCCAAGAGGAATCTCATGAGGTTCAACAAGGATAAGTGTAAAATCCTGCACTTGGGACGAAAAAACCCCATGTACTGCTACAGGCTGGGGAGTGATCAGCTAAATAGCAGCACTGGAGAAAAGGACCTGGGAGTCATGGTGGATGGGAAGCTGGATATGAGTCAGCAGTGTGCTCTTGCTGCCAAAAAGGCCAATGGCATACTGGGCTGCATCAGAAGAAGTGTTACCAGCAGATCGAGGGATGTGATCATTCCCCTCTATTCTGCACTAGTGAGGCCACATCTGGAATACTGTGTCCAGTTTTGGGCTCCCCACTACAAAAAGGACATGGACAAATTAGAGAGAGTCCAGAGGAGGGCAACCAAAATGATCAAAGGGCTGGAGCACAAGCCCTATGAAGAAAGACTGAAGGAACTAGGCTTATTTAGCCTGCAGAAGAGAAGACTGAGGGGGGATTTGATAGCAACCTTCAACTACTTGAAGGGTTGCTCCAAGGAGGAGGGAGCTCGACTGTTCTCGGTAGTAACAGAGGGCAGAACGAGAAGCAATGGTTTCAAGTTACAGCTGGGGCGGTCCAGGCTGGACATTAGGAAAAACTTCCTTACTAGGCGAGTGGTGAAGCAGTGGAATAAGTTGCCTAGGGAGGTGGTGGAATCTCCATCTCTGGAGGTGTTCAAGTCCCAGCTGGACAAAACACTGACTGGGATGATCTAATGGGAGTGGTCCTGCTTTTTTTGGCAGGGGGTTGGACTAGATGACCTTGTGGGGTCCCTTCCAACCCTATGATTCTATGATTCTATGAAAGGAGGACAGAGAAGTACGAAAAGGACGACATTGTAGGTCACATGAAGAAAATGTAGTATTAATATAATATTCTTTTGTTTTTGGGGGGCTCTGGAATGTGTTCCCCTAAAAATAGGGTGTTCTGGGGAGTTCCAGCATACTTTAACCTGTATAAGTAAAAAGCCAGACAAAATCATGTATTTTAAAATGCCTGCTAGATGGAGGATGTGAAGGTAAAAAGGAGGACATGTCCTCTTTTTGCCTGACATCTGGTAACCCTCGGCAAAAGGAGAACATGGTCTCCTTTTTACCTTCATGTCCTCCACCCAGCAGGCATTTTAAAAATACATGATTTTGTCTGGCTTTTTAAAGTATGCTGGAATACCCTGAAACACCCTATTTTTAGGGGGAAGTGTTCCAGGGTCCCCTACAATCAGAAGACTATTACGTTAACACTACATTTTCTCCATGTGTCCTCCAATGTCCTCCTTTCCATGCTTTGGTATCTGGTAACCCTAAACTGGGGGCTTTTATTCCTCAAAGGGGGTGGGGGTCTACAGGCCGAATCTTCCAGGGAGTGAGGTAGGAGCTGCAGTGCAAATTGGCCTGCCTGCCTGCAGAGGTGGACTATGAGCAGTGGGAGGGGGTCTTTTAGAATGAGGAAGGACTGGCAAAAATGCCTCTGGTTGTGCACCAGGCCCTAACTAGAATTTCTGGTGCCTGGGGCAAGCAGCAGCAGAGGGCACCACAACCCAGTGCCTGAGGGTCTGTGACCCAGTACTGGGTCCTGACCCTAAGTTTGAAAACCACCGTCCTAGGGCGAACACAATGAGTTCAGAGTCAGGGAGAGAAGCTGAAGAATGGAGACTTTGGAAGGCTGGGGTAGGCACAGCATAAGTTTTCCTCCCATCCATCTTACTTATGGTAGCATCTAGGATAGTGGTTCCCAACCTCTTTTCTACCACGCCACAGCTTGATACCTTTATTTACATTAAATAATTAATTAATTATAGTATCCACCTACTGAAGTGGAGAAACATTGACAGAGCCAGGCAGGTACCCTGAAGTCAAGTACTAGCCATGCTGATGGATGGCGGGTGAAGTTGGTTCTTCCGCCTTCAGCACAGGAACAAACCCTGTAAGGTAGAGGCCTAGCAACAAGATGCTCGCTGGAGTCAAGAGGTGAGCAGGCCTTGATGGGGCCCAGAAGGATCAAGAGCTGAGGGCCAACCCAGGACAGGGGCAGGACCGAACCCATCGAGGCATAACGCATAAGCAGGAGAGAACAAGGACACCATAACTGGAGTAAAGGATGCAACCTAAACATAAAGGGTTGCGTTAGGTGTTCCGCATAGGTGGAAATGTGGAGTATGACCGGCAGACTATAGTGGCTGGCAATGTTCCCTCTAATTACTCATAGACTGTGTGCGCAAACAATTTCTTTGTGTGTGCAAAAACATTTCTTTGTGAGCACCAGTATTAGCACTATTGAATTTTTTTGTGCACACTTTATTTTGTTGTGTGCGCAGGTTTCATGACCTGTATGCGCACACACATGCGCGCACAGCTTAGAGGGAACAGTGGTGTCTGGTCATAGGTCTTGTCACATGGACTCGTAGGAGAACACTGAATGCCAACAAGTGCGAGTTTAGCCATATTGGCCGTGTCTCGCATGAGAACGAAGAAAGGGTAGAGGCTGATCACCCAAAGGCTTAGCTGGAGCCATGTGGTTATGGACTGATCTGGCAACTACTGGGTACGCAGGCAGTAGTAAGGGGGTGAGCATACCCCTTATCTAGGTCGTGACCAAGCATAGCCGTCTGGTTAAGGCGAGTGAGGATGAGGATACAAGGTTGTAAGATGGGCTTGAGAACGACTGAGAAGACCACAGGACACTAAAGAGCAGCATATGGGGCCAAGCTGAGCAGAACGGAGGCCTACGGTATGCTAGCTATAACCCGGGTAGTGCAGGAGCGCACATTTTCATCTGAACAGGTACCAGGACCCAGGTTCTCGCAGGAGAGAGGCTCCAGTGAGGTCATCAACAGCGAGGTGGCCTGAGGCAGTGCTAATGAGTTGGTCCTTCTAGGGCCCACGGGAGCAGGAGAATGGACAGGAAATCCCACTGGGCCTATAAGCTTGCAGGGTTTTGCATCGCGGGAGCCCTCACTAGAGAGTGAGGGAAGAAGAAAAGGGGGTGGGGAAAAATGCCTGCTACCATTTGGTCACCCCATCGAGGACCGAAAGATTCGTAGAAGTGCTGTGTAAGGTTGCAGTCTCAGCACCTACAGTACTTCCCGGAGGGATAGCGCTACTGCTCTGCCATGCCAGGGTTGCTAAGGAGAACTCCTCAATACATGGATATCTGAAGAACCCCGACGCCAAGGGAGGTTCCTTTCTATGAGTTAGGAAGTGAAACTGTTACAGGGTGGCAACTGCAGCATCTCAAGGACACTCTGGAGTCAGAGAACCGAACAAAGTTTTCTCCCAGGCAGGAAGCTGGAGGGCGAATAAAGGGATTACAACCCCACATTATTGGATGTTGTAGGGAAATAGGCTCTCTGTCTATCGCACCAGTGGGTGGGCAGTGAGTGTGAACAGGTTCTCAAGAATTGAAGAGGAGCCACAATACTATCAGGCACCACCAACGCACAAGGTCTACGACTCGATGTAGTGAGACAGTCCCAAGAAAAACAATGGGGGGGGGGACGTGTCCTGTCAGGGTACAGGACCGAGAAGCAGGAGAGGTAGCTACAAGTGCCCTGGGAAGAAAAGGACCCCTCTGTCTGCACATGGACAGCTGCCCAGAAAGGCAGCTGGTAACGAGGGGAGGTGTGTTGGTGGGAGGATGCTCGAAGGGCTGGACCCTTCGCAGTTTCCCAACATGGGGTTGTGACTAGGTGTTCTCTCTTGGGTTCCCTGTCTGGGGTTCGAAGGAGGTGCACCAGGGCTGTGCTTCTGGGTGAGGGCGGAAGAAAATTGGCCACCTCAATGGGGAGGCAGACAGAGGGCAAGGGTTCCGAAGGTGGGGCCCTGGTCCTCACTAGATCACCAGAAGGTGAGGGTGTGGAACTGTAGTTCCCATAAGGAAGGGAGATGGAGGGGTGGGCCATTCACCTTGGCCCTCTACAGAGGTAAAGATCCGCTCTGGCTACACGGATGTGTCCCCTTCAGTGAGCAGGAGGTATTCCTGTTGAATTGGGGTTGGGGTCGCAGCGGCTGGTGTGGCGTTGACGCCCTAACGCCTCTGCACCTGAGGATCAAAATGGGGTGGCGGTGAGCAGAGGGGCCCCTCCCTCTGAGAGGGAGGGCAAAGACCCAACCCCCGCAGTGGATAAAGCGGGAAGGAAAAAGAAAAACTGCCCTGCTTTTGAGAAGATGGGGAATTCGGGGGGGGGGACTAAGTCAGGGGGTAGGTCCAGGAGGGAGGAGGCCAAAATATTTAGCCTCTCCCTGAGGATCCCAGGCTGTGCCCACCATGGAGAGGGATTCAGGGGGAAACAAGACATCCCCCTCAAAGGGCAGGTCGAGGAGTGCCTGCCATGCGTTAGGGGGCGCTCTAGCCTCCCTGAGCCATGCCACCCTGCATATGGTAACTGTCGAGGCCATGGTGTGAGTGGCAGTGTCCACCACATTGTGTGCCGAAAGGAGGAGGTCTTGTGAGATTATGTTACCTTCTTCCAGGAAGGCATCATACCCCTCCCTAGCCTCAGGTGGGAGCAGACTTCTAAATTTTTTGAGTGACTCCCAGACATCCAGCAAATATCTGCTGGTTATAGCCTGGCTGTCTGCCACTCATAATTGGAAGGCTGATGAGGAGTAAACCTTACGGCCTAGCAGATCCAGTTCTCTGGTTTCCCTGGAGGGTGGGAGGGGGTCCCTGGGGAGCGCCCTGGGCCCCATTGCCATCTGGACTACATCCCTCGGGGGAACTGGGTGGCCAAAGAGGGAGGGGTAGCCCAACTCGGATACCCGATACTTCACGCCCGCCGTATCTGAAACCGGGGGGACAGAACTTGGGCTCTGCAACTGGGAATGTGTGAGGTCCCATACGCTTGGATGGGGTGAGACTGCTAAGGGCACCGTCAAGGCGAAGGCTGGCCCGAAGAGGGTATTGGGAGGGAGACTCAA
This sequence comes from Podocnemis expansa, assembly GCA_007922195.1. Classification (NCBI taxonomy): domain Eukaryota; kingdom Metazoa; phylum Chordata; order Testudines; family Podocnemididae; genus Podocnemis; species Podocnemis expansa. Next base: position 49,369,671 of record ML681963.1, read on the forward strand.
GGGCTCCACCTCAATGCCTAAATGGGCCGGGGCTGGGCACAACAAATCAAAATGCGCCAAAAGGTTCCCCGTGTAAGACCCCGGTGCTGGGAGAGAGCAGTACTGGGAGCTCGCCGTGGAGGAGAGCAAAGGCGTCGCTGGCTGGGGTAGGGACCCGGGGCACGGGCCCAGGCCCCGCCCCCTGGCCAGAGACAGGGACAGGTGCCGCCATGCCACCGCGTGCAGCTAGGCCCCACATCCCCAGCTGGGGACAGGGCCTGAAGCGGCCGCGGCCAGCGGGGTCCTGCATCCCCGGCTGGGGATGGGGCTGCCACTGGCGCGTGCAGCCGGGCCTCAGATTGCCTGCCGTGGCTGCGGGCGGCCAGGCCCCAGATCCCCAGCGGGGGACAGGGACGGAAGTGGCTGCAGGAGGCCGGGCCCCGCATCCCCAGCTGGGGACGGGGCTGCCACTGCTGCGGGTGGCCAGGCCCTGGATCATTGGCCGGGGATGGGGCCACTGCCGGCAGCTCGGCCTCAGATCCCTGGCCGGGGACAGGGCCACCACGTCTGCAGGTGGCCGGGCCCTGGATCCCCGCCTGGGGATGGGGCTGCGGTGGCCGCCGGCAGCTGGGCCCCGGATCTTCAGCCCAATTGGGCCGGAGATCCAGGGCACCGGTGCTGGGGTTCGGGGCATGTGCCCCGGTGCCCAGCACTAGCAATGCCTCTGGAAGAGAGGGAGTTTCCTGGGGGTACCATTCTTGTGGCCAAAAACGGAAGGATGATGGGGCCGACATTCGGTGCTGAGGCCATTTGGAGCCCCTGGAATGTCCCTCCTCTGGGCTGGAAGCAGGGGAGAGGGACCTAGATTCTCATGCCGATGCTGGTGACGGCGAGGTGGTGCCAGCCTCCGCTAGAGTGGAAGACAGGGGGCTGTGTGGTGAGGGCGAGCATCCTGGGTGGACCCAGGCCTTCGAGATGAAGGCTGGTTTGCCCCTTCTGGTTGGAAGTGGGGCAAGGGGTGTCTGGAGAGGTAGGAGGGCTTGTGCTGCCTCCACTCCTTCCGGGGTGGACGGGAGGAGGAGGGACTCTACTTGAGTTGGAGGCAAGTCCTCGCTGGGGGAGGAAGGACTGCCTGGGCGGGAGGACTCCCGTTCCTGCGGCACCGGGCTGTGTGGTGCCGAGGGTGGAATCGGCTGGTGCTGGGGTGAGCTTGGCACTGGCGAGGCCAGACTGTACCGTGCTGTCGGCACTGGAGATGATATGGTGCGGTGCTGAGGCGAGCCTGGCACCATTGGTGCTGGGCAAACTGAGGGCAACCTCGAGCGACGCCGAGGCGCCAGCTAGGTGCTGGAGTGCCAGAGTCAGCACTGAGATGGTTTGGCGGCGGCGGTGGCAGCTACTGGTGGTACGGTGCTGCGTAGGCTTCGGCGCTGAGCTGGGTCTCGGTGCTGGGTGTGAACCCGAAGCCTTGGGTGAAGGGTGCCAAGCCTCCTCCTAGGCTAGGGCGCGGCATCGCTGTTTCCTCTCCTTGATAGTTCTGGGTTTGAAGGAGAGACAAATGGAACAAGCCGAGACCATGTGGTCTTTGCCCAGGCACCTAAGGCACTTCCTGTGGGGGTCGTCCCGGCAGAAGGCCTTGCTGCACTTGGCACAGGGTTTAAACACTGGCATTGTCCATGCGATGTTCTGGTTCAGTAGTGGGAACTCTTGTGGTAGAGTTAAATCCACGAAGAGATGCTCCCAGCCGGACAGTGAGTTGAAGACAAAGGGACAGGCTGCTTGCGGTTTGCAAGGAGCGGACGTTCCAATTCCGACACGCAAAGCGGAAGAAATGAAACTGAGGAGGGGTCGGGAGGTGGCTGTATATATAGCCACAGGTGGCACGAGGGGCGGAGGCCACCTCCCGTCTTCTGACAGGCTAGGACAAGTTTTTTCCGACCAATCCGGCGCTCCGGCACAGAGACGCCTATTACTGAATGCATCCGAGCAGCACTCGAAGAAGAATGGCGGGTTACTTGCCAGTAACTGTCCTTCGAGATGGGCTGCTTGGATTCATTCACACCCCTCCCACCATCCCCGCAACTTGCAGTTGGCAACTTATAGAAACTGGGGAGGGGTTGGGCGGTGGCCACATATGTAGCCACGGAGTGGCGTGGGAGGCAGTGGCCGCCAACCCTCTTCTGACAGGCTAGGGCAAAAGGTTCCCACCAATTGTGCACTGTGGCACTGATACACCTATTGCTGAATGAATTCGAGCAGCCCATTTTGAAGGACAGTTACTGGTAAGTAGCCCACCGTTTTTCAAAAAACTCCATGGCACACCTGCTCAGGCCAGTACTGGTCACAAACCTGAAGGGACTGGGTCTTGGCTAGGGCTACCAGATGCCAACACCTGGAAAGGAGGACAGGGAAGTACAAAAAGGAGGACATTGGAGGACACATGGAGAAAATGTAGCATTAATATAATATTGTACCGTTTTTAAGGGGCCCTGGAACACTTTCTCCTAAAAATAAGGTATTCTGTGGCATTCCAGCATACTTTAACCCCTACAAGTAAAAAGCTAGATAAAATCATGTATTTTAAAATGTCTACCAGATGGAGGGTGTGAAAGTAAAAAGGAGGACATGAAGGTAAAAAGGAGGACATGTCCTCCTTTTTATCTTCATGTCCTCCATCCGGCACGCATTTTAAAATACATGATTTTGTCTGGCTTTTTACTTATAGGGGTTAAAATGTGCTGGAATGCCCCAGAATACCTTATTTTTAGGGGAAAGCATTCCACGACCTCCTAAAAACAAGAAGAATATGACATTAATACTACATTTTCTCCATGTGTCCTCCAATGTCCTCCTTTTTCTACTTCTCTATCCTTCTTTCTAGGCTTTGGTGTCTGGTAGCCTTAGGCTTGGCACTCATGCTGCACCGGGTGGGACGGGTGGCTGCCCCTTGTACCACTGTTGGCCGGCTCTGATCTGGGGGGGGGGCAGCCCATCCCCCCCCACAGTGGAGGGTCACCCCATACTATAGGCAGAGCCGTCCTTAGGGTAGGTCAAATGGGACATTTGATGTGGGCCCTGCGCTTTGGGGGGCCCCGCGGGGCCCGTTCCCCCCCATGGCAGGGATCAGCATGAGCCCCACCTCTCCCACAGCGAGCCCCGAATGGCAGACACACGCTCACTCAGAGGCTGTTCTGCCAGTGAGTAGCTGGGCTGCCAGTACCAGCCCAGGGAACACACAGCCAGGTAAGTACTGGGGGGAGTCTAGTGGGACCCTGAGACTGAGCCTGGAGGGGGACAATGGTGCTGGGGATCCAAGACTCTCCCTGGGCGCTGATTCACATTGGGCTAGTGGGGGGGGCAGGTAGATCAGGGATCATGCTGTGACAGACCACTCCCCAGATCCCATTCAGTGTGCTGCTGTGACCTCCCAATTCCCACTCCTGAACCCTGATTCATCTCGCTTTGCCAAGTGACCACTCGCTCCTGAGTCAGTCCACTCCAGTCTCTTGCATGCAGTCGGTCCCAGGCAAGGGGTGTATGCCCCTGGCTACTCTAGGGAGGGTCCCCCAGCAAGCACCACCAGCCCCTGTTACTACACCAGGACCCACTGTCAACAAAGATTGGGAACCACTCCCAACCACCACATACTCAAGTCCCTCCATTTAACAAAGAAATGGATTGTGCCCAGCCTCCTTCACTCACACCCTCTAAAGATCACACAGCTTTAGGTAAAACAACTACTAGTTTGTTGATCAGATTATAATTCTAAGTGAGAATATGGCCAAGCATGGCAGAATCACAGTATAAGAAGTCAGGAGAGGCCACAAGAGAGGCCACAAGAATACAAAAGGCAAACCACACATGCTAACCTAATACTTCTACTTAAATTAACCTCATAGTCCAAACAAGTTTAGCTCAAGGTGTTTGGCTGTTAGATGTTTGCACAGCCAGTCTCTGCCTGAGGCTAGGCAGGGCCCATATCTTGCTTGGAGTTGTTTCAAGATGGAGAGTCCCAACTCAAAAAACCTTTTAAAACTTCCAGGTCTCAATTTCCAAAGGGGCAGACGTATTAGTCTAGTCCCGCAAAAAAAACCAAGGAGTCATGCAGCACTTAAGACTAACAGATTTATTTTTTGCATGAGCTTTCGTGGGAGAAAAATCCCACTTTGTCAGATGCTTGTCTGTCTTTGTTTCCAAACCCCTCAGCCCCTCCCTTTCACGGCTGAGGTGATTCTTTTGTGTCTTCACAGACACCTCCATTAGCATACCTTTGTCTCTGTCTGACACTGCTGTGAGAGACCTCTGTCTCTTTCCTTATCCCTGAGCCATAGAAAGCATGTTGCATGTTTGTTCACACGTATGAAGTTGTAGGAAACATATCATCATAGAAATCATGTAGAATAGGTTATTAGCATCCACACAGAAACATTGCATTGTGCAATTGGCAGCAAATAATACAATTCCAGTGTACAAGTGAACAGGAAAATCATGTAGCTCATAACCCAGGGTGCACACTGTCACACATGCCCCTCTGGGCCCCGGCTCATGCTGGGTTGGTGGCCAGGCAAGAGGGTGGCAGGCAGGCAGGCCAGGCCAAGGACTGCCCCCCACACACCCCAGGCCAGGTGGTGAGGCTGGAGGGCAAGCTGGGTCAGGGATCCTGTGTGATCATTGATCACCAGCCATTTACAGACATGACTTTCAGTTTGTGTTTTCTTCTTTTCTTTCTGGGATGGACCTTTGCTTTTGTGGGAGTTGTTTGCATCACTTAGCCACTAAGGTAGTACTAGCATTTCATCAGGACAGGCTGGTATTGACTGATTCCATCACACACACCCTTCATTCACACATCTTGTTCACACATTTAAATGAAATTCCAGAGTATACACCTAAAACAAGTTTTATCAAGAATACAAAATAGAGTTCTAAATTTACAATATCAAGCTTTGTTGGACATTGGTTACAAAATCTATTAAACTGAGTTAGTTATTTCAGTTATGATATTAAAGAACAGGTACACTGTTGCCTAACAGATGCTTTAAAAGGTACATTCAATTAATTTTCTCTCTCTGTCTCCCTACACTGTAGCTACAGAAGACTGCTACGCTAGCATGAAGAATAGTTAGGGAAAGGAATGCCTTGAGTGAAGTATATGGTATTAATTTATACAGTATTGCCAGTTTCAAGAGATCAAAAATCACAAGAATGACAAAAATAAGTCCTTGGGGGGGGCAAGATTATACAATAGAATAGAATAGAATTATAGGGTTAATCTCTTGATATTTGAATCCCCCCTACCCATCCCAGGGTGAGTAGGTGACAATTAGTGTTGCCTGCTCTTTCTTCCACAGATACTGGGCAATGTTCCCCCTAAGCTGATGATGCAGCTGAGCAAGTTCCTTACCCATTCCCTGTCCCAGGGCCAGGCCCCTGAGCCACTGCCCATGTGCATCCATAACTTGCTCAGTTGCATCACCAGCTTAGAGAGGGAATATGGTGTAGATGTCTTTTTGTTCAAACTTTAGTAAATTAATAAAACCACAGTATTTCAGTTTAACATTTTTATTAAACATATATGAAGCAATGATGCTGCCTATCAAGGCTCCTCTACACCTCAGTTTTTGACGCCTGTCTTTGTCACATTTCCAGAATGCATATACAGAGTCTAGGTCAGCCTTGAATCCAGCACTTAGATATGACTTGATGAGCATTAGCGTGTCTAGATGAGAAACATCCAACCTGTTACGAGGCTCTGTCTTAATATTATTCATTAGACTGAAGCCTCGTTCAGCATCTGCACTAGATGCTTGAAACGTGCCACATATATCAACCAACTGGGCCAGGAATGGGAACTTATCTTCTGTCAGTGTATAGGTGACAACATCTAAGAATGTATTCAGTGTACCAGCCATTACCTTTTCCAGAACAACAAACATTTTTGTTGTCTGTAATTTCAGCTCACCTTTAGAAGATGTGAAAATACATAAAAGAAAATGTGTAAGAAATTACACGGATAAGAGCTGATGATCACAGATAGCCAATACAATTCTATTATTTTTTAGAGATTCCTAATGAATGTGCCAATTCTGACTATATCTCACTCACTGAGCTAAAAGAAATCACCCTGATTTAGGCTTATATATTACTTGAGCTAATGTAAATTAAGGTCAATGACAGTTTTTCCACTTTACTGAAAAAGTTAGATCAGGCTGCCTTCTCTCTCTGCTACAATCCCCATCTACCAGTTTTATGTTGTTCTTGTCTGCAAGTTTTCAACTTTCCTGTACCATCTTCCAACTGAAAACACAGCTGTGCTAAAAACATATGGAGGGGACACCTCCTCCTAAAGCCATTGTTTATGGCACTTGGTAAAGATAGCAAAATGGGAGGACACACTAGTTTGCCTATAATGTATTGTCAGGGCCATTCACTTAAATGTGAGCACAAGTGGGGTGTGCCTCTTGGATACCACAGAGCCAAGGATGTGTGAATGCCTATTATAGTGAGCGATTGAGAGATCCTGGGGTGGAAAGTTCTGTAGAAATGCTGAGTGTTAATAAAATAACATAAGGTTGCATACAGTTTTCTGTGTTTATTCTGAATCTTGGGTGGAATTTGTGTGTTGTGTCTACCTATCTCAGTTTCCCAACCAGTGTGCCACGGCACACAGCTGTGCCACAAAATTTTTTGAAAAACTACTCAAAGAGCTCTGGATTGGCTCATTGGCTCATGAAAATATATGGCTTCATTTGGAAACTATATGGCAGTGTGCCTCAAATGAATTAAAGGTAGCAAGGAGTGCCATGGCAGAGAAAACACTGGGAACCACTGACCTATGTGGCAGCAATGACTTGAAAAGGAAACAAAACATTTCCTTACACATCAAAACGCCCCCCCCCGCATGGCATGAGCTTTTCCCCTGCTTCTAATCTGCCCCAGCCCGGGAGCCCCCAACTCAGCTCTGATCTCCAACTTCTGCTCCCCGCCAGCCCCGACCCCAGGTCCTCTGCTCCCCGCCATCCCCGACCCCAGCTCCTCTGCTCCCTGCTTCTGCTCCCCGCCAGCCCCGACCCCAGCTCCTCTGCTCCCTGCTTCTGCTCCCTGCCAGCCCCGACTCCAGCTCCTCCTCTCCCCGCCAACCCCGACCCCAGCTCCTCCACTCCCTGCCAGCCCCAACCGCAGCTCCTCTGCTTCCCGCTGCTGGTCCCCGCAAGCCCCGGCCCCAGCTCCTCTGATCCCCGCTTCTGCTCCCCAGGAACCTGACCCCAGCTCCTCCGATCCCCACTGCTGCTCCCCACCAGCCCCAACCCTGGCTCCTCTGCTCCCCACCAGCCCCAACCCCAGCTCCTCCGCTCCCAGCTGTTGCTCCCCACCAGCCCCAACCCCAGCGCCTCCAATCCCTGCTTCTGCTCCCCGCCAGCCCTGACCTCAACTCCTCCGCTCCCTGCCAGCCCCAACCCCGGCTCCTCAGCCCCCTGCCAGCCCTGACCCCAGCTCCTCTGATCCCAGCTTCTGCTCCCTGCCAGCCCCGACCCAGCTCCTCCGCTCCCCACTGCTGCTCCCCACCAGCCCCGACCCCAGCTCCTCCGGTCCCCGCCAGCCCCAACCCAGCTTCTCCAATCCCAGCTTCTGCTCCCCGCCAGCCCCGACCCCAGCTCCTCCACTCCCTGCTGCTGCTCCCCACCAGCCCCGACCCTGGGTTCTCTGATCAGGGACCCGGGCTGGGGTCAGCGCTTGCTGTGCCAGTGAGCGGCGGCAGCTGAGCTACTGCTCACTGGCGCAGCTTACAGGAAACATTGATACTGGGTACGTTTTCATCTTTTTACCCATCTTTTATATTTGCTGATTCTCAAGTAAATCTATGGAACTTCCTCTGTCTTGCTTCCTCAGAGCTCCTGTGTGATCACTGTAAATGGCTGGTGATCAGACATGACTTCATCTTGTATTTTTTTCTTTTTCCTTACTGGGTGGATCCTTCTTGCTTTTCCCATCCTGAGTGAAATGGACTTGTTTGCCTCGCGGGTTCCCTAACTTCCCCCCCTGGTTTGCATGCACCTGTAAGCTTGGACCATGCCAAAGCCTTCATAAATTTTCTGCCCTGCAGCATGTCCAGGCATTTGGCCCAGGGCAGGAACACCATGGGAAATTGCAGATTTTGTGCTGCCTTCCTTGGTGCCTGCCACCCAGCTGCACTTCTCTTACTCTCTTGACACCCCACTCTGTCCTTCCCTGCTCTCCACTCCCATGCTACCACTCAGAAGATTGAGGGGAAGGCAAGCATCACAGCAAAGTTCATGGGAGGGGCAGGGGTGGAAGTCCCAGGGACAGTATGATCCATCACCCTCCCTCCTACTCCTATTTGTGGAGCTTCTCGGCTCCTGATATTGAGCAACAGGAACCTGGAAGGGTTAGGAATGACGTGCCTTGTCAGACACTCCCCCCCCCCCAGTGCTGGGTTGGGTGAGGGGCCCCACAGACAGCAATTCGCCCAGGGCCCTGCAGCCCCCTAGGGACAGCCCTGAGTATAGGGACCCCGAGATGCGTCCCAAAGAAAATGTTTGATGACCACTGGACTAGGGCTTAGAGATAGTCACTGACACTGCCCTGAAGATTTTCCCATCAAAATAGCTGAACCTTTGCCCAGAGGCACCTTTTCAGGGTCCAGAAACAGACTCAGCTGTGTGTGTTGGGGGGGGGGGGTGCCTAGGCAGGCACATGAGGATAATGACCTGCTAATTGCCTGTGCCTGGGCAGGGCAAGGAAGTAATTTCCTAACCCATCTCCTCAGGCCAGAAAAGCAACAAGTCATGACCTATGTCACCTGGTGAGCTGGGTGTCCGAAGCAGACCCAGGGACAGTGGCAGAAAACACTGATCTTTAAGATAATTTGTGTTACTTTAATGTTCCTTTGCTCCTCCCGTTGATTAGTGGGGTGAGGAGGTGGGGGTTTGCTTGTACCTGGGATTCATTCCCCTTCTCTGCATGCAGCTAAATCTTCTCTGCCAGAGATGCCTTTTATTGCTTTCTCAGAATTATATTTCTGGTGTGCAAATATTTTTGGCCTTTTGCATGCTCTGCACTACCCCCAATATCTGATAGTTTTGAAATATTTTCCAGCAGGAAGATGCCCCTGTGCTCCCTCCATGTCTCCTTTATTCTTCTAGTTGTAAAGTGCTATGTGACATGCTTGTGGCCCTATTGCAATTAATAGCTTTTGGATCTTATAGTAACACTTTTCAACTGAGGAACTCCAAAGGAATATTGTTATCCCTGCTTTATAGATGGGGAAACTGAGTCTGAGCGGTCATGAAACCACATAGAGTAAGTCAGGAATGCAACCCAGAACTAGTCTGTGCTTACAGTGTCTCTTAGTACTGGGGAGTTTACCCTGTTCATCCCCCTGAGTATTGCATTTCTGTAATATATTCCCAGCTGTTTCTTCAAGTCTTAGGCTATTATTGACTTTGGAAGAGGACATGTAACTGCTTTTAAGCCTCATTCTTCTTGTCCATGATGGGGAAAATAGCTGCATCTACAATGCCACTGGGACACATTGGTGGGAGGGGAAGGAGGAGAAAACCCAGTGACATCTGCTGACTTTACCACCACTTCCTGTCCTCTGCTCTTTGTTACCATAGATGGTAACGTCTGGTGTAGCAGCCTCCCAGCAGAGTGGAAACTGAAGAGGAGGAGCAGCGTAATAGTCACTCAGCACTCCTAAATTGGACTAGAGGCTAAAGTTGTGCTCCACTTCCCTCAACTCTAAGTGGGGAGGTTTCAGAGGCGTAGCCAAGTTTGTCTATTTCAGCAAAACAAACATTGGGTCATGTAGCACTTTTAAAGATTAACAAATGAATTTCTCACATAAATTTTTGTGGGCATAATCCTACTTCAGACACATGAAATGGAAACTTCAGTACGTCAGGTATATATACACATGCAGAGACGAGTAGGTGGATTTGTTTTGTTTCTAGGAATTAAATCAAGGCATTACAGTTTATGTGTCCTGTCAATGTGATTTCAATGAAATCTAGTGATGTATTTCAGACCTAACTTCCTCAGCTGAAAACCCTGGTGATGATGCTGAGGATCAGAACATGTAGGTTGCCAGGTTTAATCTAGCCCAAATCAGTAGAGACCCAAAACCCAGAGCTGTAATGCGGTGTTTTGCCACCCAGGGCGCGTTCTGATGGGCACGTGCCCCTTCCTATTAGCGGCGCTTAGAGACAGTGCCATAAAGCCACCCCTTTAATAGAGCGGCTCCATTGAGTCACTCCTGGCTGCCCAGGGCTTTGGCCTGTCAGCCCCGCTGTAGTTAAGGCTCTGCAAAAACGGTGGGTTACTTACCAGTAACTGTCCTTCGAGATGGGCTGCTTGGATTCATTCAGTATTAGGTGTCTACATGCCACAGCGCATAATTGGCCGGAACATCAGGACAGGGCTGGCAGCCGCTGCCCCCTGGCCATATATATGATCCCAGACATGCTCCTCCCCAGTTCCCATTAGTCACTAACTCTGAGTAGCGGGGATGGCAGGAGGACTCTGAATGAATCCGAGCAGCCCACATCGAAGGACGGTTACTGGTAAGTAATTCACCATTCTTCGAGCGCTGCTTGGATACATTCAGTATTAGGTGACTGCTAGCCATGCTGTGGAAGGTGGGCAGAGTTAGAGCCTTATCTGCCATCAGCACAGCTACCCACAAACGGCACAGCACCCAAAATTGGGTGAAGAAGCAGTGGGCCGCCAGGTGAACGCCTAAGGGCACGCCACCAAGTGCGAGATCTTTGAGAGAAGGTGTGCATGAGAGTGCCGAGGGGTCATTTGCCACTCTGTCAGGAGACTATAACTCCAACAGGGGCAGTCCCCAATTCATTGTTGGGAAATTTGCTATATCATAATAGCAAAGAACATCCTTGTCACCAGTCAGACTGACTAGTGTAGGAAGGTTGCCCCTTCCTAGAAGAATCAACTCCTGAGAAAGGCAGTCGTGATGCAGGGCAACAGACTCCCACAGTTGTAGGTGAAGGGCAAGGGTGGAATAATTGCTGCCCTTGCCACCTCAACCCCAAAAGGGGAAGGTCAATTGGGTTAAGTTACTAACCAAGACGGGGGCAGGGAACACACCACCCCTTGACCAAACAGGGGCTAGGCAAGAGGCCCTTCCCCATTGGCGTACTGGCAGGAGATGCAATGGCTGGAACTGATAAGGGGCACCCTAAACTGAGGCGTCTCGGCTCCATATGGAAGCTAACGCCAGAAGAAGGATAACAAGGAAGAAGTGGATGGAGATCCCGGCCCCTCCATCTGTTGACGCATAGGAATGGAGGGCCTGGAAGGAGGGCCCTGGAATAAGGCATAGATGGTTGGCAGACCCATCTCTGGGGCCCAAAAGTGTCAGAGACACTCCTTCAGGAAGGTCATCATAAAGAGAGAAGTGGACATCTCAGAAGGGCCCTTCTTTTATAGGCAACCCTTGAGCAGGCTATAGTAGTAAAAAAGGGGAACCCTTAGGTACACCCATCCTAGTATCAGGAGAGAAACTGGGAGCAAAGTGATTGAATTTCCCATGTTTGGTTGTCCCCGACCAAAAGGGGGGGAATGACCTGAGGTAGGGGTGGTGTGAAACCATCGCAGGGCTCAGGGGAGGGGCTTACGCAACTTCAAAGCTGGGTGCGCATTTCTCTCCCCTCCCCCTGTATCCTACTCTCCCGATATGCAGACTCGTGTAGGGAGAGGTGTGCTGAATCAAGGGAAGGGGTAACCGGCTGTCTCTGTAGACAGGTCAGGTCCATCTCGAGAGTTGTGCCTCCAAACTCTACAATCGGAGTGTTTGGAGGGGGCACGTGGCTTGGAAGATATTCTCACCTCTCACTTCTGTGGAGAGGGAGTCAACCTGCATAATATAGCTGGATGACTCATTTCTAGAGGCAGGTGTGGATGTCGGGTCCCAGCTACAACGGGCCAACTACAAAGGATTTTGCATAGATCCTGATGAGGAGAGAAGACGACACCTTAGGCAAGACACAAGTCGGATGTGGTCTATAACACACGTTCCGAGGGGAAGGAGTATTACTGGTGCGCCACCCCACATATTGGAAGGGTTAAGGCTTGGGCAAGTCCCAGGTGGAAGGAAGGAAGAGGGACAGATCCCGGGAAGAGGAGAGCATAAGGCAACCCCTACTTAGGAAAAACAAGGAAGAACCGCTGTGTCCTTTAAGGAACACAGAGGGGCAAGATGGGATGTTATGAAATCGTCACCCATAAGGCGTCAGGCTCTCCAGCCAAGGGTCTGTAAGTTTCCCTGGGCCAGAGTTCTGCAGGGGAACTACACTGATCTGAAGACCACAGGTCCTTAAATGGCTCACTCAGGTGTATGAATACCGATGATGGTTAGGAGGTCTATCCCTTATGATCTCCCTTCGTAACAATTCTAGGGAGGAAAGGGGTGCAATAGAAAGATCAAGGCAGCTCCTAGATGGCTGTCTAGGGTTTTCAGGGGAAAGCAACCCTTGCTCCGTTAGAGGGAGGCACCAGAGCAGAGGAGGTTCCAGTTGAGGGCTAAACTGAGGTCTGCCCATGGACAAAAGGACGAGTGTAATGTTGTGAAGGTCCTTGGGGAGGATGGGTAAGAGCTGAAAAGGCAAAAACCCCTACGGTGAAACTTGAGGAACCCTCAGGCAAAAGCCTAATGCGAGTCTGAAGAGCATGACCCCGATATTAAAGGCAGCACTGCCTGGGGAGGTGAGGCAGGAGAAGATAGAGGACAAAGGGGCAGGGGCATCGCTGCCTGGGGAGGGACTCAGGGCATGGGCCCAGGCCCCGCCCCAGCCCCACAGGCCCCACCCCCAGCCCACAGGCCCTGCCCCCTGGCCGGGGACGGGACCAGAAGTGGCTGCAGGTGGCTGGGTCCCGCATCCCTGGCCGGGTATGGGAAGGGAAGAGGGAGACACATTGTTACCGAAGAGGAGGAAGAGGTGTCCCGAGGCTGACTGTGAGGGGGCGTTTAGCAAAAGTGTTTAGGGTACCACTCAGACATTCAAGGGTTTGATGTAGGGTGAAGCGACCCTCTTGGAGTTGATCACCTATAATGAGGAAAGGGGACCATCATCCCGCGGTCCAAAGGCTCCATAAAGATAGCCATTTTGGTTGTGTGTGTGTGGGGGGGATACAACAAGGACCCCTCCTCTATGTGTTCAAGGGGTCGTGGTACACTGGGAACGTTGAGGTACCTGGGGCGTAAGCATAACCAAGGCTCTGAGGGCCGACCTATGAACACAGTTGCCATCAGGGAGTCAGTGAGTGGGTAAAGAGACTGTCCCTAAAAGGGAAGTCTAATATGGCCTACTGTAAGTCCTGGGAGAGGTCAAAATCCTGAAGCCAGGCTGCTCAGCTCATAACCTTGGCTATAGCAATGTTGCAAATATAGCAAAGCTGGCCATGTCTGAAGTATTTAATGCCACTGTAAAGGCATGGTGAGAGGCCAAGGCACCTTCTTTGACAAAGGCATTCAAATCCAAGTATTTTTGTGAGAGGAAGCTGCTGAAACTCTTCATAGCATCCCACAGGTCTAGGGAATCTTTTAACCAAGACCTGATGGCCAGGACCCCTCAGATGAAAAGCTGAAAACTGAATAGGTGTTTTCTACCCAGGAAGTCAAACCTTCTGGGACTCCTAAAGGACCCAGGATGAATCAGGGTGGCTCAGACCAGCCTGTCCCAGCAACGTCAAGGACACGAATATGAAGGAGGAGAATCATAACGGCAACCGGAGAGGTTTCAAACCCAGGTCAAATAAGGGGACCTGGTCTCCCTTGAGGGGTGTGACCCTGATCCAGTTAGGCGTGACCTGGTGAAGGGATTCAAGTGTGGTAGGGTCTTCTCTGTAAGACCCTGGCCCCTGTTCTTGGCCGTAGTCGGGAAAAGGGACAACCCTGGTACTGGGGGCCCTCATCGAGGCCATGGGACCAAGGAGGGATTCCCCTTTTGGGCCCTCCTTAGGAGGTAGCTGGATTCAAGTACAGTTCTGGGAAGAACCCAGTGCCGCAGACCCTTCAGTAAGGGGCCAGGCCTGAGGAATGCACTCTCCGATCTCTTGCAGTGCCGAGGCAAGGGTGTCGGAACCGTAGGGGTTGAAGCCTACAGTTTTGCAGTGGTGTGGGCCCAAGTAGTGAGCGGCTCCCCCTGGTGCTGGGCAAAGCGGAGGAAGGGAAGATGGACTTACCAATTGCTTTGGCGGCCTGGCGGAATGTCCAGGAGCCGAAGGGCGTCTGCCACTTCAAAGGCCTCCGGTGTGGGCGGAGCTGTGATTGACTCCAGGTGCCCACCCCGGAGGGGAGGGCCAGACACGGTGCAGGCACTTCGGTGCCGGAGTTGGCCCCGAGTGTGCTTACCTGAGCTCTGCTGGGGAGTGCATCAAGAGGGCCTTGGTGCTGACTGGCAAGTGGAGCTGCTGCCAAAGCATGGAGCTCAGATGCTCCAGCCCTTTCTTTGCTGAGTATGATGCTGATCGCGGCTCTTTATTTGCAGCTGGAGAGTGGCGCCAAGAGGGCTCCTGTGCCAATCCAGCACAGGGTGCCATATTAGAGGCCGATCGTGGCTTTTATTCATAGTCGGAGAGTGGCACCAAGAGGGCTCAGGTGCCAACCAAGCACGTGGTGCCAAGTTAGGGGCCGATCATGGCTTTCATTTATGGCTGTAGAGTGGTGCCGACAGGGCTCCAGTGCCCACTGAGCCCACGGTGCCAAGTTAGAGGCAGTTCATGGCTTTTATTCGTAGCCAGAGAGCGGTGTCAAGAGGGCTCTGGTGCCAACCAAGCACACAGTGCCAGATTAGAAGCTGATCACGGCTTTCATTCATAGCCAGAGTGTGGCACCGAGAGGGCCCCAGTGCCCATACAGCAAGCGGGGCCGGTGAATACTTGGGTGCATCAGACGTACCCAGCATCAGTTGCAGAGCCCGTTTCTGGGCACGTTATGCAGCCTTCACTCCCTGTCTTCCCGAGTCCTTCATTTAAAAGACCTGCAAATAGAGCATAATCCACACAGTGAAACTCACACAGGCATTAAGAAACCTCCCGTGGGGGTTGTCCCTTAGGTTCAGGTTTCTGTTGGAAGGGCACGGTAGGAATGCTGGTGAAGTCCGCAAACAGATCTTCCAGTGAAAATACACGTGAAACAGAGCAAAGAGACAGGCACTTGAGTAAAGCAAGAACAGTCTGTTCCGTAACCGTTGCTGAGGGTGGAAAAAATGGAACTGGGGAGGAACAGGGCGGGGGCAATATATATGGCCGGGGGGGCAATGGCTGCCAGCCCTGTCCTGACAGGCTAAGGCTAAAAGACGTTCTGGCGAATTGTACGCTGTGGCACGTAGACACCTAATACCGAATGTATCCGAGCAGTGCTCAAAGAAGAATCTGCAATTCTTCAAGCACTGCTCACATCCATTCAGAATCAGGTGTGTACGTGCTACGGTGCATAGTCATCTGGAAGCTTTTTTGCCCTAGTCTGTCCCTGGAGGGTCAGCAGACAATGCCTCCTCGGTCTTGCACTCTGGCCACGGTACATAGGTGGCGCTGATCTTGCCTCCTGTTCAGTTCCTTCTTTCCGCCTCAGTGACAGTCTTGGTACTACTTGCCCTTGCATTTCTGAAAGCACCTGTTTTCCATCCTTTTTCATGCTTCAAATCGAGTTAATTGTCAGCCAGCAGTTTTTTAGTGTTCAAACTCTTCTGGTACGCTGTTTCGTTGGACATTTTGCCTGCTGACGCTGCTCCAAGAGCACATGTGGAGCCTGGCACCAGCCCGACCATGCCTAGCTTCAAACCCCGTGCTGCCTGCAGGAAGGCTTTCCTGATCAGCAGCCCCACAAGAGATGCCTGAAGTGTCTGGGTGAGGGTAACAGAGCTGACAAGTGCCACATTTGTCAGGCCTTTAAGCTGAGGACCCAGAAACAAAGAGAGAGAGTTGCCTCAGAACCATGGCCATGGAAGTGGTCCTCCATCCAGCTTCTGAACCAGTCTGTAAATGGAGCTGGAATAGCCTGGATCCTCATTCCCCTGGGCGAAGAGGGTTCCTGTGCTTGTGCAGGGGATCCGGACCAGTGCTGGGGTCAGGTCTCCTTCCCTGACACCCAAGCCTTTGGCACCATCTCCTCCTTACTGATGCAGGGCTTCTTCCCTTTCCCTGAGGGTGATCAGTGCCAGGGAGATGCCAGTGCAGAGTGGGCCTTTGTGCCAAGGTTCCTGGAGCTGGCTGCATGGTAGCATAGAGACCTGGGATGGACTGGAGGAGGCTCCACCACAGCAGAGTTCTGATCAGCTGTGAGCAGAGGGGACACCTGGAGTGATTTCTGAGGAGCTCCCTCACATCTTTGAAGCAGCACGGGCACTGGTTCAATTGCTGACTCCCCCTCCACTGCTGAGACCTGTTGTGTTGACGGGGGAACCTTCAATGTCTTTGAAGGCCTGGCTCAAAACTCAGCATGGGTTTCGCCCATCAGCACCACAGGACCTGGTGCAGGGCACAGTTTGGTAAGCATGGAAACTTATCCCAGAATCAGGCAGCTACGCCCTCTTCACTGGTTGCATGGTCCAGGGATACCTGGCATCAGTGCTCCCCATCTCCAGCACAGCCTGACTCACCCACCTCGGGCTTGCAGTGATGGGCAGGAGCAGAACTCCAGTCTCCGCCTCACTCATCTACATGCAGTGCTTCTTGGGACCAGATGCTGGTGCTGTCACAGCAGTCCTCCCATCCTCAGTCCTGGTCCCCGTCCTTGGGAGAGTCCAACGGCCGGCTTTGGCGTCAAAGATCATCTTACCAGCACTGGTACGCCTGGTGGGTGAGTGTCGAAGAAAGCAATCAATGCCAGTATCCCAGCACTGGTTGAGGGAGTGTGGATCCCATGGCTCAGTATCCCCTCCATCAACATGAAGTTCGCCCTCCAGTGAGACCCTGGCACTGGGGCATCAGAGGAGTCGATCCCTCCACTGGGACTGACACCACAGAGAGGACCACCCTTCTGCACAGGACAGAAATGCACCCTCTCTGGCCCCTGCACAGCCTCAATCCTTTTAAGACTGGATGGCACAATGGCCCTACTAGGGGCCTTGGGATGCTTCCCAGAAAGAACTCACATCCCAGGGTTTGTCAAGAGCACCCATGCTCCAGCTTGAACGGGACTTGCAGGGGTCTGACATTGACTCTGACTGTGGAAAGGGCACCTCAGGCATGGGGAGGGATGGCTCCAGTGTCTCTCCTCATCATCCCTGGATGAAGCAGCCTATCAGAGGTTCCTCTCCCTCCTGGAGGACCCTAGGGCGCACCAGGAACTTTTAAAGTGCCTGGTCTCCAACCTCAGCCTCCCCACCGATGTAGTGAGGGAGGACTTCGACCCACTGTTTGATGTGGGTAAGGCTACGCCCCCAGGCAGGGTGGCCCTACCCATGCATGAAGGGATCCTGAAGGTCACCCATGGTGGCAAACACCATCCTCAGTCCCGCCAGTGTCAAAGAGTACTGGAAGAAAGTACCACGTCCTTGCAGGTAAGTTTGGGTACTTCTTCAACCACCCCACATCGGGGTTCCTGGTAGATTCAGTAAACCAAAAGGAGAAGGGCACCAGGAACAAGGATGCCAAATGACTGGACCTGTTTGGATGCAAGGTTTATACAACAACAGCCCTACAGCTATGCATTGCAAACTGGCAGGCCTTGATAGACCATTATAGTTTCAACTTATGGAAGTCAATGCACAGGTTGTGGGACCCCATCCCCTCAAACCATGCTGTGGACTTTGATGTCCTGATGGGAGAGGGCCTGACGGCAGCTCATGTGATACTCCTGGCATCTTGGGACACTTTTCTTACATTTCATCTCACTTGTCTCTGCTCTGAACCAAAGCTTTCTCAGGTTTGTCACAGCTCTTCAGCTAGTAGCCTCTCCCCCAAGCCTCTAATCATTTACTTTCTCTACTCATAGACTTTAAGGTCAGAAAGGAGCAATATGATCATCTAGTCTGAGCCCGTACACAATGCAGGCCACAGAACCCTGTAATAAACCTCTATCCTATGACTGAATTATTAAAGTCCTTGAATCATAGTTTCAAGACTTTAAGGTACAGAGAACCCACCAGCAAGTAAGTCATGCCCCATGCTACAGAGGAAGGTGAAAAAAACACCTGTCTGCTATGTCTGTCCAGGATACTTCATTGACTTGGCTAACTCTTAGTTGCTCCTTTGTCTTGGAAAAAGCGAGTTTTGGTAACACTCCGTCTGAAGCTCTTATCATAGTTGTGGGAGCAGAACTGTACCTGGCAGATAATTTTCCAGTATAGTCTTAACTAATTTGAGCTGATGTGGATAGGGCCTGTTAAACCAATAGCCATTATCACACTTTCAAAGCAGTTTATTGCATTGTGTGAAGTGGAATACTCCATGACAGTCTCACTCTCAAAGCACTTCACAAACAGTAATTAATCTTCCTGAAAGGCACTGAAGTTGGTGAATGGCTTTAGGTTCCATGTTTGCTGCTAAAGAAAATGTCCCAAAGTGCTTGATTTACGCAGGGTGATCCATTGGGTAAGAGCTGGGCCTAGAACTTGGGAATGCATTACTCCAAGTCATGTGCTTGGGTCATTTGATCATACATGTGTTTGAAAAGATTTTTTAGGTGTTCTACACTGCAGCTGGGAGCTTGCCTCCCAAACCTGCACCCACTCTGCTATTTTTAAAACACCAACTAAGGCAAGCTAAGCTATCACTTCTTTCTAACTGCTAACATGGCTGATTGTCATTACAACCAGTCAAGGTTAAGAAGGAATGCTAAGCAAGCCATATACCAGACAGAATATCTTCTACCTGTAGTCTGCCAGCAATAGGGTTACCAGATGTCAGTAGAAGGAGGACATGTCATCCTTTTTACCTTCATGTCCTCCGTCCATCAGGTGTTTTAAAAATACATGATTTTGTCTGGCTTTTTACTTACAGGGGTTAAAGTAGGTTGGAACACCCTATTTTTAGGGGGAAGCATTCCAGCACCCCCTAAAGCCAGATATTACATTAATACTACATTTTCTCCATGTGTCCTCCAAAGTCTTCCTTTTTGTACTTCCCTTTCCTCCTTTCCATGCTTTGGTAAACCTAGCCAGCACAGACTATCATCTCAGAGGGAGCTCCATGTACATCCCAGTGCTTTTTAAAATATCAGCCATGACTGGAGAATTCCAAGCCATGCCATGCGCGCAAGGCTATAACTAGGGTGGGGCGACGCTTCAGGCGCTGTATTTTAAAGGCCAATTTTAGTCGAGCAGCTCCATTTCACCACTCCATTTGAAGGCGTGTTTCATGCTGCTTGCCCTGGGAACCAAAATACCTTGTTCCGGCACTGCGTGTGCTTACATCTAACATCAAAACAACTCTTGATTTTAGGATGTTGGGGGGAACCTTCCTCAGATGGATTTTGCTCTGAGAGTCTTTTTTACCTCACTTGAACAGTTCCAGATGGACAGAACAAACCTTACCTGACAGAATGACAGATGTTAGCCATGTAGCTTAATACACTGTTAGGATTAGGCCCAGATCCTCAAAGTGATTTAGGTGCCTAATACCCATCAGTGGGAAGCAGGCACCTACCTGTCTTTGAGGGTCTGAGCCTGTGATACTGCAGTGAGGACTTCCAAAGGGGCAGCCATGTTAGTCTAGTTCAGCAAAAGAAGCAAGGAGTCCTGTGGCACTTAAAGACTAATAAATTTATTTAACACATGAGCTTTCATGGGAGAAAATCCCACTTCATCAGATGCTTTGAAGATGGAGGAACTTACAGAAATACAGTGAGGAGAGTAGTGTGGGTTTGTTGTCTTTTATTCTCTCCCCAGGATCATCCCTAAACTAGATTAAAATGGGCCACCCAATAGCCTGGAAGTGAATGGCTCACTCTCCTGTCCAAGGCCTCCTGAGCTACTCTCCTTCCCAGGACATTGGTACACCAGAGGGCACCTTTGGGTTTCCCTGAAGATTGCCCAATGAGTCTTTCTCCCCACCTACATTACTATGAATTTGGTACCTGAGACAAGAAAAGCAGTGTGTACATGAAGTGTTTCTAAAATGTCCTTGTGAGGCTGACAAGGTAATAGCTTTACTGAACCAACTTCTATTGGTGAAAGAGAGGCATTCTGGCTACACAGAGACCTTAAGAAGAGAACTTTGTGAGCTCAAAAACTTGTCTCTCTCACCTACACAATTTGGTGCAATAGGAGATGTTACCTCATCCACTTTGCCTCTCTAATATCCAGGGAGCCACATGGCCACACCACCACTGCAAATAACTCAGACTGTGATATTCCACTGGGCAGCTTGCACAGAGAGTCCAGGTCATTTAGTTCTTTCTACATTGGATGCTCTACCACAGACACCCACTGCAGCAGCTATAGATGCCATTTCCTATTTATCCAGCAGGTGGTAGAATTCTTTAATAGTTGAACTGTTCATTTCACTGGCTAGGGGCTCCCTCTCTGGGGCTTGTTTTGTCTTTGTTTTGATTTGATTTGTTTGTTTTTTTAACTTGCTGTTAATTGAATTGCCTGCCAGATGTGGTTGGGAGTTTGGGTAGCTCTTGGGACTCATCCAATCAGGTCAGCCCATGCACCTGGGGAGATCATTGTGACTGTGACCAAGGCAGACAACTGCATGGAGAGCAGCCAAAGGAGTGCTGAGCATTCTAATACTCTGTAGCCTTCATCTCTCTGAGGTCAGGCTTACAGAAGGCAGAAGGATGGTTCCCAACACTGCAGCAATTTGGTCCTGAATATCTTGTGACCACATTAATAGGCCACTCTTGTTATTAGTTAAGAAAAAGTGTCAGCACTGGTCTTGTTTTTAAAAAGAAAGCAATGAAAATTGTGCTGTGACAAACCCTCTAGGACAGGTGCAGTAAAAGGCAGGCTTCCTTCCAGCACTTAAGTGAGCCAGCTGTGGCTCTGATCTAAGGTGAGAGGAGGTTAGTTCAGTCTCCAGCATCTCTACAGTTCTGGGCCTCTGCTGACCCAACAAGTCAACTGGATAGGCATTGATCATGATGGTGGGTTGAACATCAGTAGGTTACTTACCAGTAACCGTCCTTCTTCGAGATGGGCTGCTCACATACATTCAGTTACAGGTGTGTACATGCCGCAGTGCACAGTGCTTGGAAAGTCTTTAGCCTTAGCCTGTCAGGTCAGGGCACACGGCCAATGCCCCCTCTGTGCCGCGACTGTGGATATGTAGGTGACCGTGACCCTGACCTTCCCAGTCCCTTATACCTTCACCAACTCTGTTAGCGGGGATGGTGGGGGGGGGCCTGAATGTATGTGAGCAGCCCATCTCGAAGAAGGACGGTTACCGGTAAGTAACCCACTGTTCTTCTTCAAGCGCTGCTCACATAATTTAGTTACAAGTGACTGCTAGCCATATCCAAGGATGGTGAGAGGAGTTACAGTCTGCCCATGCTGAGTATGGCTCTGCCCAACGTGGCATCCTCTCTACCCTGTTGGACGATAGTGTAGTGCATCGTGAAGGTATGCACCGACGACCACATAGCTGCCCTGCAGAGCTCTTGCATTGGGCCCTTGGCGAGAAAGGCTGTTGACAAAGGTTTGGCTCTGGTACAATGAGCCCTAACAGTCCCAGGAAGGGGTGTATTTGACCTTCTGTAGCAGTCTTTGATGCAGTTTACTATCCATTTGGAAATGTACTGTGAGGACACTGGAAGACCTCCTCTGTATTCAGCGACTGCCACAAAGAGTTGGGAGGTCTTGTGGAACAGACGCATGCACTCGATGTATGTTAGGAGTGCTCTTTTCACATCCAGAGTGTGCCACCTCCTCTGGTTCTCCATAACCTGAGGGTCTGGAAAAAACACTGGCAAGCAGATATCCTGATTTAGGTGAAAGGGAGAAACTACCTTAGGGAGAAAAGAGGGGTGGGGTCGCAGTCACTGTTCCCTTTAAGCTGCATGGCTGCACGGCTGCGCAGCCCGCCAAGCCCCCCCGCGCAGGGAAGGCTGCTGGCCGCGCAGGGCCGGCAGCCAGAGGCCCTGCTCACAGCTCCTGTGGGGCAGGGAGTTATTAAAACTCCCGCCCACAGACGCTCTAACGGAGCATGCCCAGAATATCTGAGCATGCTCCGTTAGTGCTTCTCTGGCCCAGGAGCTGTGGCAGGGCCATGCAAGGTAAGCGGGGGAGGGGGCGGACCGCCAGGATCGGGCCCACGTGGGCCACCAGGATTGGGCCCGCGGGGGCGGGGTGGGAGGATCGGGCCCACGTGGGGGGGGCACGCAGCGAGCAACAGGAGTTGCTCAGCTGCCGGTGGGTCTTAGAGGGAACATTGGCCACAGTACCACTTTATCAGGAAAGAACCTCGTATATGGGGGTTCCGAGGACAGGGCCTTCAACTCTGAGACACTTTTAGCTAAGGTGACTGCTACTAAGAAGGCTACCTTCCAGGAAAGGACCAGTAAGGTACATGAGTCTAAGGGTTCATATGGGAACTCTGTTAGTGCCTGGCGCACCATGTTCAGGTCCCAAGAAGGGATGGATTCATGGGGTTGTGGGAGCAGTCTTTCGAATCCCTTCAGGAAACTAGTGGAAATAGGGTGGGAGAAAACAGGGGCACCGCTCACCCTTTCATTGGAAGGCTGAGATCACCGCTAGGTGGACTCTCAATGAGGAAAGAGAAAGACCTTTGTCTCTAAGGTCTAGCAGATAATCACAGAGTAGATGTAAAGGAGTCTATATGGGATTTACTCCTTTACTTCGAGCCAGTTGGAAAATTGTTTCCATTTGGCTGTATAGGTGGACCTGGTTGATGGTTTTCTACTACCAACCAGGACCTCCCTAACCCTGTCTGAGCACAGTCCTTCCTGCTCATTGAGCCAGAGAGTCTCCAAGATGTCAGATGCAGGCAACCTGGATTCGGGTGCTGCAGGTGCCCCAAGTCCTGTGTCAGGAGGTCTGCCCACAAGGGGAGGCAGAATGGAGTCTTTATGGACGGGTCCTGTAGGAGCAAGAACTAGTGTTGTCTGGGCCAGTCCGGAGCTATCAATATCATATTTGCCCCGTCCAACTTGATTTTCAGGAGGACCCTGTGTATCAATGGGACCAGTGGGAAGGCATACATAGGGGCCCTGACCAAGTGATGAGGAAGGCGTCGCTGAGCGACCCCCTCCTCCCAACCCAGGAGAGAGCAAAATTGCTGACACTTATGGGTCTGGTCTACTTGGGGTATTCTCTATTTGTCTATCTGGTGAGAAAACACCATATTGTGGAGCGCCCACTTGTGATTCACTAGTGGATTTCTGCTGAGTGAGTCTGCCAGCCTGTTGTCCACACCCAGTAGGTGTGTTGCCACCAGGGTTAAATTGTATTTCAGGGCTAGTTCCCAAAGTTTGCATGCTTCCTTGCAGAGAGTTGGGGAGTGGACACCCCCTTGCTGGTTCGTATAGAACATGGCTGCAGTGTTGTCTGTTAGAATCTGGACTGACCTGCCCTGTATCCTGTCCAGGAAGGTCGTGCAAACCAATCTGATGGCCTGCAGTTCCTTCACATTTATGTGAAGAAAGTTGTCTGCATGAGACCAAAGTCCCTGGGTGGAAAGCCCCCCTGAAATGTGGCCCCCACCCCACCCCAAGTCCAAGGCATCAGTTATCAATGTCACTGAGGGCCTTAGTGTTTCAAAGGGAATTCCCCCCATGGCAAACTGGGGGGTCCTTCCAAATCTGTAGTGTCCACAGGATGTCTCGGGGGACCAACAGTACCTTGGACATGGGGTCTCTCCATGGGTGGAACACTGTGGAGAACCAGACCTGGAGGGGCCTCATTCTCAGGCGTGCTGTCCAAATCAGAGAGGTGGAGGCTGCCATGTGCCTGAGCAGCTGTAGGCAGTGACAGGTTGTGATCACTTGAGACTTCTGCAGCTCCACAATGATGGTGCAGATGAACCAAAATCTTGAGGGGGGCAGGGAAGCCCTCCGCGTCCGAGCATCTAAAATAGCTCCTATGAACTCTATGGTTTGGGATGGGCAGATTTTTGACTTTTCTTGATTTATGCACAGGCCCAGGTACCCACACAGGTGGGTTACCACTCTGACTTGGCGCTTTGTCTGAGCTCTCAGTTCCCCGTGTATTAACCAATCATCTAGGTAGGGGTAAATTGTTATGCCCTGCCAGTGCAGGAATGCTGCAACCGGCACCATGCACTTTGTGAACACCCTGGGGGTCAGAGAGAGCCCAAAGGGGAGTGATGTGAACTGGAAGTGATTTCCCCCCCACAATAAACCTTAAGTACCTCCTGTAGCAGGGACGTATTGCTATGTGAAAGTAAGCGTCTTTTAGATCAAGGGCTGCAAACCAATCCCTGGGTGACCGAGATGGGATGATTTGTGACAGGGAAACCATGCAGAACTTTATTTTCCTTACATGTCTGTTTAGAGCTCTGAGATCTAGAATGGGTCTTAGGTCCCTGTTGGGTCTGGGGACCAGAAAGTATTGGCAATAGAACCCTTTTCCCTGCTCCTGCTTTGGGATCCTTTCTATAGCCCCAAGGGAGAGGAGCTTCTTGCATTCCCTCTCAAGCAGGTGATCTAGTTCCCACTTCCTGAGGTTTGGGCGAGGGTTTGGTTTTCTGGCCCGAGGGGCTGATTGGAACTGTATGAGATACCCTTCTGAGACTGTTTCAAGGAGCCACTGGTCGGTTGTGATGTTGGTCCAGAGATGCGAGAAGCAGTGTGGGCGGTTGGCAAAGGTTGGGGTTGAGGCTGTGGGTTCACTGCCCTCGGAGTAACCGTCAAAAGTGCTGCTTCCTCCCCATCAAGCAGTTGGTACCCTGCCCACGTCTGCTGACCTGTGAGGCGTGGGGCTTCCCATCTTTGCTCAAGTGGGCTTTGTCCTTATCCAAGTCCCGGAGTTGTTGCTCGGGGAACTGGTAGGACCAAGGAAAGGAACTCTGCATCTGGACTTGCTGCTTTAACTGTTGCAGCTGCTGTTGCAAGAGTTGATGAGGTTTCAAAGAGCGTTGAGTAGATTACGGGGTGTACATTCCCAGAGATCTATGAGTGGCTTGTGATTCCTTCAAGCCATGCAGTTTGGCATCTGTGGACTCGGCAAAGAGGCCAGAGCCTTCGAATGGCAGGTCCTGGATGATAAGCTGCATCTGTGGGGACAGGCCTGAGCCCTGGAGCCAGGCAGAACAGTGTAGCACCACGACGGATGCCATGGTACGCGAGGCTGTGTCCGATGCATCCCAAGTATCCCTCAGAGTGTCTTTAGAGACCAAGGCCCCTTCTTCAACCATCGCCTCATAATTCCTGAGGCGGTCCTTGGGGACAAGGTCACGAAACCCCTGCATAGCTCTCCAGAGGTTGAAGACATATCTCACCATAAGGTCCAGGTGATTCGGGGTACGCAGCTGTAGGGCTGCAGTGATGTAGACCTTCTGCCCAGCAAGTTGAGTTTTTAGCTTCTTTATTCTTAGGAGTAGTGCTTGGTTGGCCCTGTCTCTCCTTCTGGTTGACTGCATCCACTACCAGGGATCCCGGCGTGGGGTGTTGGAAAAGGAATGTGAATTTGTCTGAAGGGACATTTTACTTGTGATCTGCCGCTTTTGACACCGGCGGAATTGAAGATGGGGTTTGCTAACTCGCCCTAGCAATTCTCTACACCCCTTGGTGAAGGGGAACAGACACCTTGGCTGGTGAGGCAGCATCCTCTATGTCAAAGAGAGGGTCAGTAGCTTCTTGGACCACCTCTAGTTCTATGTTCAAGTTTGCTGCCAGGCGGCAGACCAAATCCTGCTGGGCACGGGAGTTGTCCTGATAGATGAGGGGGCCTTCAAAAGGTATGCTTGTCTGGGAAGGACAACGAAGGGGCCCGAGATCTACTACACAGTATAGAGTCTGGGATGGGCTCATTGTCAGAAATATCCACGGAGTCTGGGGTCCGGGGCAGAGATGGTGCCAAACGGTACCGCAAAGTCAAACTGTGATTGGCTGTCGTGTCTGGCCATTTGTGTGATCAGTCATTGAAAGAATTGCTGATTGTGGTACAGCACAGGGAGGAGCGACCTCTGCCCGCCTGGGAAGTCTTGGTGGCGTGGGAAGAGCTGGGCCGTGGCCTCCATACTGGGGTTGCTGGGGTCATCTTCCTCCTCAGTACAGGTGTCGGAAGCGTTTTTGACAACGCTTACCTGTCTGTTCTCCCAGTTTCACTGTTTCCCAGTGTTAGAATCTTAACAGCTGCTTTGATATACTGTTACAGTATGACCTGGATTATCCCATGTCTTAGACTCTGCTGCATTTATTTTCCTCCCATTCTGTAAGTTCCCCCATCTTCAAAACATCTGAAGAAGTGGGATTATTGCCCACAAAAGCTCACGCGATAAATAAATTTGTTATTCTGATTGCCACAGGACTCCTTGCTTCTATCACAGGGGTAAATTAGAAAAATGTTTTCTTATTCCAGAATAAGTGTCCACAGGGGAAGCTATTCTAGTTCTTTTCCCCATGCAGACCAGCTTTTATTCAAGCTTTAACATCTTCTGGTCTCTCAGTCCCACTTTTGCGATAAGTCATTTCTTTTTTTGCGAAACAAACAAGGAGAGAGTCCTGTGGAACTTTTAAAGACTAACAAATTTATTTATTGCATGAGCTTTCATGGGAGAAAATCCCACTTTGTCAGCCATTTTGAAGATGGGGAACTTACAGAATGGGAGGAAAATAAATGCAGGCAAGTGGAAGTCAGAGGATCAAGTCAGCTCTCACAGTTTCAATGAGATCAGTGGTTCCCAACCTTTCTAAGGCTGGGGACCCCCTTGTGTGGGGAAATAAAGTGTTCAGCCCCCTGTTTTGAGTGAGGTACTGCTGTGCAGCGGTGTTGCCTCCGTGCTCTGAATCTAGCCCCTTCCCCTGAGCCAGGGAGCCGCCGCAGCCATGGCCCCCTCCGCCAAGCCAGGGAGCTGCTGCAGCCATGGTCCCCTCCCCTGAGCTGGGGAGCTGCCGCGGCCATGGCCACCTCCCCCGAGCCAGTGAGGCGGGGAGTCGCAGCGGCCATGGCCCCCTGCCCCATGTTCTCTTCCTGCCCGTCCACCTGTTCTCCCTCCCTCCTCCCTGCTAGCTCCCCATCCTCAACACGCCCCCCCAACAGTCCCTTGCCCCCCTTACCTGGCCATTGGAGCCGGGGACACCTGGCCACCCACCCAGGCAACTCTGAGCATGCTTTGCATGCTCAGAGTGGGAGTTTTTAAAACTCCCAGCCTGGAGGAAGCTTCCTGCTGGCTGGCCAGAAGCCTGCATCTCCCTGGCAACGGGAGACCCCAGTGGCATTCGGCCCCAGCTCCCTGCCTGTCTGCAGACCCCCTGGACCCACTCTGCAGCCCCCCAGGGGTCCACAGCCCACAGCTTGGGAACTACTCAATTAGATCATACGAAACAATCTTCACCTCCATTCTCATAGCCTTGCTTTTGTTGCTAGCTCTCATGATACCTGGAGCTTTTCTTAAAGCCAGAGGTGTGCAATTGTGAGAATCTTAGTTTTCTTTTTTCCTTTTTTTAAAGGTATTTCACTCTCATGGTTGCAAGTAACACTTTGAAAACATGGCCTGTGTATGACCCTAAAGGCTCAGAAATGAGAAAACAAAGAAAAAGAATCTCAGCCTAAGATTTTAGAAAAGTAATGTGATGTTTCTTTAAAAATCCCATGATTTTTAGGCCAATTGCATCCTTTTTAAAATTCTTGGTGTTGGTGTGACACCCCAGACATGGGTGCATATTGATGCTAAGTGAAGTGATCCCTAACAAACCTAGTGCAAAGGGTGCTGTGATTGATTGAAAAGTTCTTGAGCTAATTGATCGTCTGCTGGGAGATAACATATCAAGCCTATCAGCATTGCTTTGGATTTCCCCATAAGTACATTGCATGCTACTATTAATAATGAGCATCTGGCTGGGCTTCAGACTCCAGACAAAGTCCATCCCACGCAGCCACTATCCTTCTTCCTCTGTTCCAACATCATGTTCCTTCCTCTCTTGGGTGAGGGGTGGAAGGTGGCACGTAGGGGCTTAGATTAGGAAGTACCTGTTACTTTGCTCCCCCTCTTCAGTCTGTTGCCTTTAAGTAGGGAAAAATTGAGCTTAATTTCTTTGCTGCACGATGGGTTTATGAGGAACAACCTCTATGATGTGCTGTGTGGGGCAGGGCCCCAAATGTGGTGCTCCAGGGGTTAAGCAGGCCTGGCTGGGGTAGGCTCTTTCTCAACAGTAAACTGGGTGAAAACAGGCATAGCTAAAGATTTGTTCCTTCACCCCAGGAGCCATGGCAACCAGCAGTAACAAGGCAATAGCCCAGCTGGCAGGTGCTGGGATGTGATGAAAATTAAGTGGGGTGGGTGTGTGGGAGGCAGGGTTGTTGAGAAGGAAAGACGGGGGGGGGGACCCAGTTTAATGCGGTTACTAAACCCCTGGACCAAGGGAAACATGAGAACCACAGAGCAGGGGATATGAAAGGAATTTGTGGTTTTTTTCTGTGTTCAGCGTAGGGCAAGAAAGTGCCCAGTTGTTAATGGGACACGTGCCAGGGAGCGAATCCTACCCCAACCATACCTGGGAGCGGCAGGGGTCGCTGCCATTGTGAAGGCTCCAAGGCTCTAAGGATGGCAGAGGCACATACAGTAAAAAAACAATAAGGAGTTGTGTGGCACTTTAAGACTAACAGCTTTATTTTTTGCATGAGCTTTCGCTGGAGAAGATCCCACTTCCTCAGATGCTTCGATCTTCGAAGCATCTGAGGAAGTGGGATCTTCTCCTACGAAAGCTCATGCAAAAAATAAAGCTGTTAGTCTTAAAGTGCCACACAACTCCTTGTTTTTTTACTGGACTAGACTAACACGGCTATCCCTTTTGAAAGAGGCACATACAGCCAGATCAGAAAACTGTCTGGCTGTCTTCCTTAACGTAGATCTTCCCCTAGCTCATGGGTTGGCAACCCCCAGCACACATGCCAAACTTGGCAGGCAGGTTGATCCTGAGCAGCACTCAGTGCTGCTCAGGCTTCCCTGCCAGCCCGCCCCCACAAGCTTGGCCTGGAGGTTGGGGCTGCAGCAACCACGTGCAGAGGCTCCGGGCTCTTGCAGGCTGCAGTTTCCCGCTCCCACGCCCCCAGAGTGGAGGCTCCAGTCCCAACTCCACAAGTGTAAGTGGTGTGGAGGGAGCCTCGGGCTGGGAGCTGGGCACGAGTGGACGTGACTCGCAGTGCAGCCAGACTTGGGGGCTCAGGGGCCAGCACAGCTAGGCAGCCGGGGCGGTGGGTGGCTCAGGGGCTGGCATAGCTCAGCTCAGCTGGGCTGCAGGCATGGCATGGTGGGCGGCTTGGGGGTTGGTGCGGTGCAGCATGAATTGGGGGTCGGCTGGGGCTCAGCTGGCGCTGCTGCCCAAGGTTCAGCACAGCCCAGCCAAGCTTGGCTGTGCCACCCGCTGTGTCGGCTGGAACCTAGGGTGGCGGCACCGGCTGAGCCCCAGACCAGCCCCCCCCAGTTCATGCTGCACCATGCCGACCCCTGAGCCGCCCACCGTGCTGCGCCTGCAGCCCAGCTGAGCTGAGCCATGCTGGCCCCCGAGCCGCCCGCTGGGCCCCGAGCCGCCCACTGCCCCGGCTGCTGAGCTGCGCTGGTTGCTGAGCCCCTGAGTCCAGCTGCACTGCAAGTCTCATCTACCTCTGCCCAACTCCCGACCTGAGGCTCCCCCCAAACCACGTACACTTGTGGAGTCAGGAGTGGAGCCTTCACTCCGGATAGGGAGGAGCAGGGAACTACAGCCTGTGGGAGCCAGGGACCCTAGCCGCCCCCCTCCCAACCCGGAGTCCCTGTCTCTACCCCATTTGGCTCTGCCCCCCGGCACCTGCTGAGGGTGCAGTGGGTGGGGCTGGCACAGGGGTCGGAAAGGTTGCCAACCCCTGCCCTAGCTTTTGTAGGTCCCAAGGCCATTTCGAAGACTGCCTTTGTGAGTGGTTCCAAGTCATCTGACTGAACCTAAAGGTATTTCTCCCAACTCTCTCATGGGACAGCCCTTTTTGGAGCCAATTCCTTACTCCTGCCCTCAGAGTAGCCAGTTCCATATAGGTGGCTCCAGCTCTGTTTTGCTATCCCCAAGCAGCTCTCTTCTAATGAATGGTAATACCTAATTTCATATGCAGATTTGACAGGAAAACACAGGGCTGAATAAAGACTATGGGTCCTTTTCCCATTACAATGGGTAATTTTACTTTCCTTTGCCCCACACCTACCTGCTAATTGCTGTATGCCATTGTTTGAATCCTAACAACTGCTTTGATTTGCTGTGGCAGTCTGACCAGATCCTAATGACATGCACTCCCTTGCATTTGTTTTGCTCCCATTCTGTAAGCTCTCCATGTTCAAGCAGCTGAGAAAGTGAGATTTTCTCCCTGAAAGCTTATGCAATAAATAAATTTGTTAAGCTTTAACAGTGCCATGACCAGACTCCATGTTTGATTTTCTTTAGTAGTCCTGAGGGTCTTATCAGGTCTGACTGCAAAACAAGGCAGCTTTTCCCAGTGTTGCTGCAGCCTAGGTCTAGAATTGCATACAGTGCTGTAAGCTATAACTCTAGCCTGCTTGCTTGCACATGCATTTTTCCTTATATATTTTAAGTATAGATTTAAGGTTTTCTTATAGTTTTAAGTTTTGGTGTTATAAGAAAATCATAGATTAATATAAAATTAGGAATGCTGGAACACAAGAGCCTGAAGGCCACATCCTGCACAAAAGTTAAGCATACCCAGGATTAAGATACCTTGGACTGAAGAAGCAGCTTGTTTTGTGGTTATGCCTTTAGCGCCTCAATCAGAAAGTATCCAAATGTGGGGGAGGGGCTGCCTGAATCATGGCCACACAAACTTCACAAGTCCACCACAAAACCCAACACAAAGGTCAAAAATAACTAATGTGAAGAATGTAATATCTGGAAAGTAAGTGGGTATATTGTTAATATTCACAAACTTGCCAATGTATAGGAGAAGCATACCCTGACAATTTGTAGGTGCAGGACCAAAGTTTAGTCTTGGGAAGAGGACCTATACTGTTCAGGGTAAACAGTGTTGGCAGGGGTGTTCATGCTTTGAGCTTCTTTTGTTTGCTAAGCTCTTTTGTTTTAAGATACTTAAGTATTATCAATAGTTAAGTCTTACAGCTCTTCCTTCTCCATCCATCTACTCCAGAGTTTCAGGACCAGACATCTCTCTCTACCCGGTCTGCAGCACAGGGTATATTATTCCAAGGCATACAATCAAAACTATTGCACTTGTATCTTAAAATAAGACTAATTCAAATCATTATCTATTGTTATCCATTTAATTTGATTTATCCATTTGTCTTCAATTATTTGTTTATAATTTAGCTTTATTTTAATAAAATCTCTAAAAATGTACATATTGGTCATTAGCATGAATATTCCTGTCATGTGCCCAGGAGGATCCTTGTGCAAACCTCTGTAGCCTGATTCAGGGACTCATTGAAGTCTGACCAAATCCATTAGCAAGCCTATAACCCTATCCAAATTACTAAATAACTAGAAATCAGGCAACAATGCCTCATCAGCTGTCATCTTATCAGCCCCTTGGGTCCAGATTGCTGTTTTTTGTGCATGCAGCTCCTTGACTGATGCAAGCCCCTGGTCTGGCTGCTCTATTTTGCTAGAACAAGGGTAGGCAACCCCTGGCACGTGTGTTGACAGTGGCAACCAAGCCCTTTCAGAGCAGCACATGACACGCATTCCTGTACCACAGAAATTGCCACTCTTGCCACCAAAAGCCACTCCGGACGGCTTCCTTCCTCTTCCACCAGGGACACAGGTGGTCCCCCCATGCGACCCAGAAAAAAGCTGCCTGGCGTGGCTCCTCTCTGTAGTGTGATGCTCCCCAAAGGAGCCACTCCGGTCAGCTTCTTTCTGGAACATGCCTGGGAGCCCCTGAAAGGAGCTGCTTCTTTTCATGGCATGACTGGGGACCCCTGTGCCCAGGTACACCTCCAAGATGACCCACTCTGGACAACTTCCTTCTGTGGCATGCCTGGGAAATGCCCTGACTACTGCTGAATTTTCAGGCACCTGCCAGTTTTTCAGCAGAGGGGGCCGTCAGCACCAGCTGAGGCTTGGGGAAGAAGGAACAGCACAGAGGTTGGCAAAGGTTCCTGACCCCTGTGCTGGAAGCTCAGTTCTAACGTAACACACATTCTTGGCCTACTCAGGGGGTGTTGAGAATTCCCATTGAAGGCATAATCCCTTTTGCTATTTATAAACCCAGCCCTCCTACATCACTTTACTTTGTTCTATATTTGAATGCTGGAGTTAACCCACTCCTGTCACTTGGCTCCCCCAGGATTCAGTCTCTGCCCCACTAGCTTTTTGCTGTCTGAACATTATTTAGAGAGTGCTAGAAACATGCATGAGCCTTATCGAAATGAAGAGAGAGTCCGCCCAAAAGAGTTCTTGCACAGTACCATGGCTATGGATTAGCAAGAAGCAGGGGCGTTGCTGGTGCAGTGCTTACAAGACTCCAGCCCTGAGTCTGCCACGGCAGTGGCGCTTATGGCGTTCAAGCCCCAGGTCTTTTCCCAGGCCAGGGGCCCTCCTGGCAAGAAATTCAGCCTCCTTCCCTTGAGTCATTTCTCCATCCACCACCAATTGTTTCCACTTTCTTTGCCAGCACTAGGCCTGTCATGCAACATGCAGTACCCTCTTCTCTAAGGAGCTGAATCATTTCCAACAGTTCTCAACTGGTGCCACAACTCATCCCACCACCCCCAAAACAAACACTTGTGAGGTTTTTTTCCAGTGGTGTCTGCTAGCAGTTGGGCAAATTATGGCAGCAGGGGGCTGCTTGGGAGGGGGGTTTTGTGCTACTATCGAGAGTACCAGCAGCAGTTTTTTTGTCAGCAGCAAGGTCTGGTTTACAGAGCTGCAGCCACAACCCAAAACTCTTTCATTTTTCAGCAGTGGGGCATGTATGTCTTTGAGCTGCTGCTGAAACTGCCAGCAAAAGTGGCTTCTTGTTGGCATTGGGGGTTCCTGTTTCACTACAGTTGGCCACACCCCACCCCCACCCCGTTATCACAGGAAGAAGGTTGAGAACCCCCGCAGGAGTTAGCCTTTACTGCATTTTACCTGGCTTGTCCCTCATTAAGACACAGCATCTTTATCAGAAGGGAGGCTTCCAACTTTATTGCTACTCATTCAGATCTCACCAGCTGGACTCGGAGGAGACCCAGACCCCTTCCAGCCTCTTCCTTTCCCCTCTCTAACCCACATGTGTGTAAGCCTCATGTGCCCATCTGGAGTTCCCTTCACAGCAGCTACAGCACCTGCCTATGTAATTTTTTGTTTTTTCCACTGGTACCCAGCCATGGTGCCCACGGCCAGCCCTGTGCAAAAAATCTCCACTGCTAGTTCCTGTATTATATATTCCACCCACCCAACTGATTCTGAGAGTAAAAACAGGCACTTCTTTGGGTTCCTCCACTAGGGTCATTGAGCAGAGAGGAAAGGATTGAGTATGTACAGCACATTAAAAATGCCATGGATTAAGGGAGCAGTCTTCAAACTTAAGACTCGGGACCCAGTACTTGGCCACAGACCCTCAAGCAGCAGCTCATGCTGCCCCTGCTGCCACCTCCAAGAGACTGGAATGCATTGCTCAAAAGATGCAATTCGTTGGGTTGCAGGCATAAAGTGATTTTATTTAACTGGGCCACAAGAAAAAAAAAAGTTTGAAAACCACAGGACTAAGTCATTCCAGTGCCATAGTTCTGTGACTGAAGTCACTCCTTACATGGTTCACAAGAGGAACTCATGTATGTGGTGCTGGGAATCTGTAGAACTCTAGTTGTGCAGGGAGGGAACTGGGCGTTCATCCAGTTCATTGACATTTCTGCCCTGAAATCAGCCTTCCATCTATAGAGGAAGGGTACCAACATGTCCTGTAAGGTAAATCAGAGCTGCCACTCCCTGACTCAGCTACTTTGGCCCTTTGTCCTTGAAAAATAAGAGTGGAGTGGAGGAAAAAAAAAACAAACCAAAAACAAAAACCAGCGCACCAATCCAGGTGACAAGTCCCCACTTTTATGTAGATTACTAGTTCCAGTTGGGCTTCCATAAAGACATACACACATTTACAGAAAAAAGTTTTATATTTACAATATCATTAAGTTATTTAATTAATTAGGCTCTTCATAAAAAAAAGAGCTTTCTACATTAATGTCTTTTTTAGACAATATAGGTGAGTTCATCTCCAGCACATTCACATTGACAGTGTAACGTGCATTAAACAGCATCATGAGAGTCCACAAGCGCTCTGGAAACAATAAGGCAAGGATCGGAATCACTCAGTGCCTGTAGTGGCAGACAACTCAGTGTGCGAGAGGCAGACAGTAAGAGCAGTCCACAACATGTTCATGGTCAGGCTGCTGCGCAGACTAACACAGCAGGGGCCAGGCCGTTTAGTGTTTGTTCGTTAAGAGGTACGGAGCAATACTGAATTGATCCAATGTAACATACGCTGCCGGCACTCAATAGGTCCCATGGAAGGCATAAGATGACTGCTTGGAGACCCCATGCAACATTCAATACAGGTGCACCACAGTGCCCTGCACGTCACCAGCATGTTCAGGAATCCTGGGTAATGGGTGTAGTCAGCACTGACCCCATCCAGCTCCTGAAGAAGCCCAGTGTGTAAACAGTAGATGAAAGGATGCTGGGGGTCACACAAAGCTGGCGAGCTCTGTGGAGTCCGAGTCTGAGCTACTGCTATTTTCCTCATCCCTAGAGGAGAGAAGGATTGGAGATCAGACAGGAATGGCCCCTCTCCCTCCAACCAGTATCTCAATGCAAACAGTGCTATGAGCCAGAGAGGTTTAAAGAGAGATGGTGAAGGGGAAGGAAGCCCTCCTCTTAGCTAAAGGACAGAACAGTGGGACCAGGTACTCCATGCCCCATTTGGTGCCAACACCTCATGGCTCTGGAATGACCAATCCCAGGGCACAGATGACTGTGCTGTCCCTCTCTAGCCCCATTCAGCCTGGGCCTGACTCCATCGGGGCAGAGAGGACAACAGTTTCTGCAAGGTCTAATGGACACCTCTATCCATTAGGCACTAGGTGTGGACCCACCCACCCAATGTTCACAAGTCAGCTGTGAAATGCTCAAAAACTTTTGGTCCCCACTGCCCTGCAGCAGACCTTCTGCCATCTTAGAACAATGCCCCCAAAGCAGAAGATGGCTGGGGGGAATCCTGCCTCACTTCTCGTAATATGCTGTGTACTCGTCATCTTACAGCGCTGCAGCCCTGAGCTGCCACTGGCTCAGGGAGGCCACTGAGTAGCATGGCAGAGTCTCACAGCCACCCCTTTTGCAGGGTGGCTGGTGCTTTAGGGCTGCAGGCGTTCTGAGACAAGCTAGAAGTGCAGGGCCTCAAGGGAGAGGCCGCCAGCTCCTATTGGCTGAAAGGCTGCATACCGCCCTTCCCTCAGTCTCCCCATCACCTGCAAAGCCAGGCAGGCTCTCCCACCACTATAGTTGGTCAGAACCTCAGCACTCTACTGGAACCTGCCAAACCATACAAGTGGAGCCCTTCCCACACAGCACAGGGAGGCCTGTGCCAATCCTCACCTTAAATCCTGCAGGGCTTTCTTGTTTTTCCTCCGTTTGTCCTCATCGATGGGGTACAGCTTGAAGAGCAGCAGGCCCACAAGAATAAGCCCCACTGGGGCTGCTGATACCAGCATCTTCAGTGTGAAGTTCACTTCCTCAGGCTGGGAGCAGCCCCGGGTCTTATACCCTGTAAAGCTAAGACAACATGGACTTTCAAGCAAGGGAAATGGAGATGAGGCTGTTACCAACCTCCTCTCTCCACACCAGCCCCATTTTGGACATCCAGGGGGAACATGTGGAGGGGGAAGATTAGCCAGGAGGTAGCTCGGGATTCCCAGAGGAATCACTAAGCCAGCATTTGCTGCTTTAATGCCATGTC
This sequence comes from Podocnemis expansa, assembly GCA_007922195.1. Lineage (NCBI taxonomy): Eukaryota > Metazoa > Chordata > Testudines > Podocnemididae > Podocnemis > Podocnemis expansa. The sequence goes on from ML681963.1 coordinate 49,405,703, forward strand.
ACTTCCTCCAAAGCCAACAGCCACCAAGGTCTAGGAACTCATAGCTCTCTGCTCTGTTTTGGTTGCCAGAAGGAGCAATGAAAGAAAGCTATCCCAGCAATTACCGCATCAGCCAGGGACTTTGGATCAGTTCCCTGTTCCACCTCAGCCATCCTGCATCACCTTGAGCAAATCACTTAGGCTGGCTGTCACTCAATTCCCTGTCTGTAACAAGGGGACCATAGCACAGTCCTGCTTCCCTGGGATGTGAGCAGGATAAAAATCAGTCCAGAATTGGGAGGGGCTCTGATACTATGCCCACAGAGCTATATAAATAGCCAAGAGAGACAGCAAGGAGATAGGAGCCAACCCTTCTCAGAGGTGCTAAGAGTGCTCCATTTATTGCTTATTAACTATGAATAAGTCTTCTTCCTAAGGTGAAGGGAGGATGCATGTGGAGCTGCCTTCAGTGCTGGCTGCTGAATCCCATGGCTAAAAAGGAAGAACTTACGGACTGTATGGTCTGAGAGATGCCTTCCTTCTCTGGCCCAGCGACCAGCTCATCTAAACTAGTCCCCTGCCTCCTGACTAGGTGAGCAGAAAAGACTCACTCTAAACTGAGCGTGGAGATCCCAAGAGACACCCCAGAGGCAAACTTGGTGAAGAAGACATAAAAGGAGAAGAAAATAGCTTCATGGCCATGGGAGCCTGGGTGCTGGAGGTTGAAGTCATCTACCACATCTGGCAGCATGGACCTGTGTGGAGAGAGGAGAGTGCAAGAACCTCAGAGAGAGGCTAATGAGACACTCAGGTCTTCAGCGAAGCCCACATTTCCCTTTCCAAAGAGCTATGGGAGGTCCCGACCCCACATTACAAACAAATCCTCTGTACTAATGGTACAGAATTCTCCTGGAGCAGAGATATGTGGCAGGGCCACAGATGTAGGGGTTACCTTCTTATTGAAAAGGCAGGTCGGATCACTTGAGAGCACCTGTTCTGTTCATTCTCTCTGAAGCACCTAGCATTAGCCATTGTCAGGAGACAGGCTAGATTGACCATTGTTCTGACACAGCATAGCTGTTGTGCTCAAAGTGCCTTACATACTGACAGCAAGGGGCTTAAGACCTCAGTGAGCCCACCTCCATCCCCATGGGATCTGTGGCAGAGTCTTGAGGCCTCACACTCACCATGGCAAGAGAAAGGCGGCAGCAACGCTGATCCCAGCCGCAATGGCCACAATGTAGGTGACGATCAAGTTACTCTCCAGAACGACGACTGTGATGAGGAAGGGGATGGCCCACTGCAGAACCAGGAAAGAACAGAGGTTTCACTTTCCCCACTAGGAAATGTCTAAACAACATGGACCTGACAAGCCAAGAGCCCTTCCCCATCTTCTCTCTCCTGAGTTTCAGCACTTGTAGGCACTGTCAGACAGTGCAGGATCTAGCCATGGCACAGGCAGCAGTAATCCAAACTTTCTTATGCTGTTCCACCAACATATGCTTTCTTATCCTGTTCTACCACCCTGCCCTGGAGAGCCCATGTCCCAGGCTCAGAAGGTAATTCAACTACCACAAACCTGGCCATCAGCTGTGACTGCCACGAAATGGAGAGGCCAGTGAATGAACATCAGAGTGGTAACTACTGGTCACTCCTGACCCCACACAGAAATGCTGCCTAGAGATGTGTGGGCAAAATCCCCCAACTGTGGTCTCTCCCCACCTCTACTTGCTAGGATTTCCTAGCTGCACTCTGCCCCTCTCCATGACAAGAACTCACCGAGATTCCAACATACACTGCCGTTTTCTTCCCAAAGCGCATGAGGAACCATTGCCAGAGGGGGATGGTCAAGGTGGCAGAGAGCTGTGAGAAAGAAAAAGACACGTGACTCAGGCTGGCCAGCTCCCGAGAAGCCTTGTCCACTGGAAAAGCCGTGTGTTAACCTTGAATGCAGCAGGAATTGAGGGGGCTGGAGTGTCAGCCTGAGGGAGAAGCCAAATCCATCTTTTGCCTGTGGTTTGGGGCTCCTTGGTTCTCCCACTCATCCGTCCACAAAAAGGCTCTAGTCACAAGACTACCCTAACCCAGCAAAATTCACTCCAGCACCTTTCCTGAAAGGATCTTAAAAAGTCAGGGGGAGTGGTCGTCTTCTGACGGCAAGTGAAAGAAGAGATATTCTGAACTAGGCCTGGTGAAAGTTCATGACGACTTTGCTAGGAGGCTCAGAAGCCAAATGGCCCCTGCCTTGCAGGAACAGAAGAGACCCAAGACACTGCAGACAGACACATGACTGACATCCTGGACAGGAGGGGTCTGGCGCCGACCGGGCGCCAGCCAGGTCAGTGTCTTTGTGGGGGTGTTTGAGACTCGTCTCCTGCCTCCATCACTTTGAGGCCTCATGCTCCTTTAGAGCCCAGAGGCGGCTTTTCTGTCTTTCCCTGTCTTACTGGCAGGGCTCACACCACAGTGCTCCTCTGGCCCCTCTCTCCCTCCATCCATCGGCATGTAAAGGGTTCCCAGACAATCCACTCTGTTCGCTCCATTCAATGACTCCCTGCAACCCACACTCAGGGCTCCTTTTTTCTCATGGAAAATAAAGCAGCTGGCTTGGGACAAAGGGCCCACACGGCTTTTTATTCTCCCTCCTTTCATAGTCAGCTTCACATGCAGACAAAGGACTCACTGTTCTTGCCAACTGGTCACATCTTTCCAGGAGCCATATTAAGCAACTCTTACTCCTCCCCAACTCCTGAGGTGGTTTCCAGTCACCTTTCTCTACACGCCTGCTCTGGCCCTGATCCCTCCCTTGCTTCTCACCCGCGGCTCCAATTTCTGTTTTCTGCTCTTAGACCCCTACAGTCATCTTCCCTAACACTCCCACCCCCTGCTCATGGCCAAGATACCATCCCCACCAGGCAATGGACTCTAGCTCACCAGAGTGGGCTCCAAAATATATAAAAGAGATGGCCAAGTGAAAGAGACAGCAATAATCAGGGGTTAAAGTTTAATTTGGGGGGCCCCGGAACCCTCCTAACTTGGCAGGCCCTCCTCAACACCAGGACAGGGCCCCCCTCACGCACCCCAGCTACTGCCCCCCAAATGCCTGCCCCCCCCAGCTACAGCTCCCAAAACACCTACCCACATCAGACCCCTTTCCCCATGTCCTTCTCAGCCCATCCCACCATCCTGACCCCTTCTACCCCCTCCCCATGCACTCTCCCTTCCCCCACACTTTCCCTGCGAGCTGCCCGACTGCCCCCCCCCCACCTGGCCGAAGAGCTGGGTGGGGGGCAGGAAACCACAGCGCTGGCTGGCCAGCAAAAAGGAACCTGGGCTGGAGGCTGGGGCCTAGCCGTGTACACAGCAGGTCCTGTCTGGAAGGGGTAGAGTCACACAGGCTCCGGGGAAGGGAGGGCAGGCTGACTGGGCTGGCCCCAGCCCCTCTCTTCCTCCAGCCTAGAGCGGATGTGCCAGAACACTGGTTCTGGCACACCCTTCTATTTTTAGGGGGCCCAGGAACACAGCATTCTGGGGCATTCCCCTATTTTTAGGGGCCTAAACACCTGCTCCCTAAAAGTAGGGGGCCCCTGCTGTTCTGGGGCATTCCCCCTTACTTTATCCCCTGGCAATAATTATTACTCCTGTTTATTGCTGTGTGACCTAGGAACCCACTGAGATCAGGGCCCCACTTTGCTGGGTGCTGTACAGATAGAGTTTCTGCCTCAAAGAGCTTATAGTCCACATAGTCAAGGCAGAGAAGGTGAAGAAGGGGTGTCATATATGCACACATTCGACATGTACCATGATGGCCAGGAGGATGTTCTGAAATTCATTGCGGAATCCCAGGGTGTATGTACAAAACAAGGCGAAGTTCCCTTCAAGCAGCTGGAGAAGGAAACAAAATATGAGAAAGATTAGCCAAACAGGGAGATGCCCCAGCCCATATTCCCTTTCATATATGGAAAATGGACTGACCAGCCCACCCATGGAGAAATTGGATTCTGTGCAGACCCCACAGGGAAAATCCTAAGTAGTCTAGCATAGGGTGTAGAAGGGTCCAAGGAGGTACAGGTGTACTCAGGGCTGGGAAGTTGTCCAAATGCAGCCTGTTGCTTCAGTCAGGCCTTAAGTATATTATAGCAGGAGGGAACTTCCTTCTTCCACAGTGTCCCAGCAAGCAGGTCTAAGATTCCAACACTCCTTGCCTTGAATGCACCAGATGAGGTCAAGGCTGCCAGGGACAAGGCCCTGGTACTTGCATCATGCCTCCAAGGGGATAGGAGGGGGAAGGATAGATCCAGCAAAAGGGGAGCAGAGAAGGGAGAAAAATAGAATACAGCTCCTCCAAGTCCCTGGAGCCAAGGAACAGAGTGAGCAGCCACAGCCACCAGCAGCATGGAAAGAAACAGAGGCCCCACATTTCATTCCATGGCCCACCCTCTGCTGCTGCAGAAGATTCCAGAGGCCTTGATGTGATCTGCCTCTGGGCAGGTTTCTGGTATTTGACCCCCCCCCCGTCTCTCCTTAAGGGGTGCAACTGATGGTCTTATGCATTTATACCCCCATGCTACATCCCACATTGCTCCTCCCTGGCCAGCTTCCTTACCATGAAGGCTAGAGAGGTGAAGAGGAACCCAGCAATCAGCTTGATGTAAGCACCGTGTTTCATCACCAACTTCAGCCCTTGGAAAAATGACATGGGCTTGTTCGACTGGAGCTCAGATGCATCTGGGGAACAGAGCAGGATTAGCAGGTGATTGGATCCCAAAAAAGATTTCTAAAGGCCCCCAAAATGCTATATCGTCACTCCTGGAAACCAGAGACTTAGGAACCAGTAATGCAGTAAACTGAGCATGAAAAAGGCCTCATTGAGACACAGCATCAGCCAAAGACTGCTCCCCCAACTCTCCTAACAGCGATCTTCCCAAAACATCCCCTCATCCTCACCACTTCTGTAAGGCAAGTCCCCATTCATTATTGATAGGGCAACTGAGGCACAGATCAGCTAAGTGACTTGCCCAAGGCTACACAGTAGGTTAGTGACCAAGCTGTATTCTGAAGCCCCCAGCAGTAGCCAGATCTCTGCTCCCATTTGTCCTGGCTTTGGTAGGTTCCCCCATCTTCAAAGAATCTGACTAAGTGTGATCTTCTCCCACAAAAGCTCATGCAATAAATAAAAGTGTTAGTATGTAAGTGCCACAGGACTCCTTGTTTGCTCCAGCAGAGCTGTCATGGTAAGGATGGGAAGAAACACAGCTGGAGTCAGAAACAAAGCCCGCTCCACACTGGGATCACAGCCATGGAATAGCCCATGTCCTGCCAATGTATTGGAGGCTACACATTGTCAGCCAAAGCCAGGCAGCAAAATATTTACATGGCTTAAATACTAGGCAAGAAGACACTTTCTCCCAGCCAGCTTCCTGCCGCAACGTGGTCCTCTGGAGATTCTTCAGTGAGATGCAAGGTCTTGCCACTGACGCAAACCTTCCATGGAAGCTGACACACAAGAAATTGGCCTCTGAAGCTGTGTGACTACCTCACTCTGTACCCATCCTGATTTATCTTAAGCTCAACTCCCACCTGCTGCCCGAGTTTTGGCTGATAAGCAGGTGCCAACAGCAGCAATGCACGATGAATAATGGTGGGAAGGGGGAAGAGGAGTGGGAGTTGCAAGCATTGAATTCAGTGAAGAAATTAAGGCAACACCCCACCAAGGCCAGGACAGGATCCTTTGCATTCACACTGCACCCTACAGAAAGGAGCTCCCCTTCCTGTACTCCTGAATACAACTCTCCCAGCTCCAAGGCTTCATTTGTGTAACAAGCACCTTGTTCTCTGCTCTTCATACTGAAATCCATTGATTTAGCAGAGACACTGCAGAATGGCTTAGAATTTTTCAATCAAAAGGCACTTGAGTTACAATGGGGCCCATTTAAGGAGATCATCTTAAAACATTGTCATTTGTTCCTGACAGAGTCTGGGGTGTTGCATCACCTACAGTAGGTGATGACTGCTCCACATCTTCAAAGCATCAGACGAAGTGGGATTTTCTCTCATGAAAGCTCATGCGAAAAATAAATCTGTTAGTCTTAAAGTGCCACATGACTCCTTGGTTTTTTTGGACTGCTCCACAGCCTCTTTGTTTTGCTTTTAGGAGGAATTCCATTATCACACAGTAATTTCCCCTTCCATGTTCATCATTCACTTTCTGCCCCTAAAATTAGGGTAGAGGCGTGTGGCTAGTGACTGTTTTAACCTCTCTCAAACAAATGAGATGACCCTTACTTCTGGATTATGGACATTGCAAATGGCTCTTTAAGGGAATCCTGCACTCACCTCGTTTCTCCCGCACACCCAGTGACAGGACAACTGCACAAATGATGTAAATCCCAATGATGACTCCTGCTGCGATCATGTATGCGTTTTTCTAAGAAAGACAGATAGGGGTCTGGTTATTGAGGCTGTCCCACCAGAACTCTACCACCAGCCTCTGATAGGGAGCTCTATCTGATAGCACAGTCAGGTCTCATCAGAAACTAAGGGATCCTGCAGGAAACTGGACTGGCATCTACAACAGAATCTATTTCCAATGACCCACCAGGGTCTACCATATTTCAGCCCTGGTCCTCCTGCATGGTGCTAAGTACTGAAGTCCCTTTGTTACAGCAGCTAATGAAGTTCACTCCACCCGTAAGGATTTCTCTGGAGGTGGGAAGAAGTGACAGAGCAGCCACAATAATCACATGCTTTCCCACTTCCAGCATCAGGCTGAGGCTGTGGTAAAATTGCAGAGCCAACAGAGAGCAACCAGGGTGCTGCAGACCTACCGTGTCTGTGAGGGAGCCAGTGTCGTGGGTAATGTTCACCTCCTCCATGGCCACTGAGGAATTCATTACATCCAAGAAGTGGGAGTCCTGAATGCATGGTGCATGTGCCTTGCCCACGATCTGTCCCTGGATGGCAGTGCCCAGAACAGTGCCCAGCACTTCCACAGTCATACCTGAATGGAGGAGCCATGCATGCCATTACTGCACCATCCATATCAGCACTCTGGCCCCAGGGAGTGAGTGGAGCAATTGACCAACATTAAATCCAGGGGGCAAGTCACTATGCCCACTCAGCCAGTGATGCAAGCTCGGGGTGCAAGAACAGTCACTTCGACAGCTTTCCAAGCATTTGTACAGGCAAGTCTCTCCCTTCTCCTCCTCTAGGAGGAGGAGACCTTGCCTGGGAAACAGATGCTCAAAGAGGTGAAGGGACTTGCCCTGGGATGATGCAGTAGCTTAGTGGCAAGGCCGAGAACAGACCCCATGAGCTGCTCTAGGAGTTAGCAGCTGGGTTGCATCCCTTGAATCACTGCCATCCAGACAGACTCGCGCAACACATCTGACCAGCTGTGGACATTGGACAAGAACTACCACGAGTCCCTTTAGTCTTAATCAGAGGGCCCTGGTGGCTGAGGTGCCTGCAGTACAAGTGAGGAGTCAATCCTGTCCAAACAAGCTCCTCCTGGCTTGTGTGCACTGACACACCCTACCAGTGATACACCACTAGGTCGATCCAACACGTGTCCTACACGAGCAGCATGGGACACACCTGTACACATGCCGGGACACATAGCAGGCAGGGTCCGCAAGGGAAAAGCCTGCTGTTTCCCCAGAAACCAGCAGTTTACTGCTGCAGAAGTAAACATGCTCCTGAGGTTTTCTAGCTCTCCAAGCAGTGGTGGCATGGGAGGGGGCACCAACTGCCACTGTTATTGAGAAGAGAAAGATTCTTACGATAGGCAGTGGCAGAATCCCGTTCACTCTGTTCCCTGCTGATGAACATAGTGAGCGCTGAATAGGGAACATGGAAACACTGCAATGAGAGAAAGGGTGGAGAGAGAAAGTTATGCTTGGGTGCAAAGATGTTGGAGGTCAAGGGAATTCACACTATGGACCACAGTGAGACTTTGACAGCCAATCATAGGTTAAGCGGGTTGCAAGGAAGGAAATTCCATCCAGGCTCAGACTATATAAAAAAGTAAATGGGAATCCACACTCTTCTCTATACCATTATCAGGCTCCACCCCACACAGAGCTGGCTCTTTAAAAAAGATCCCCCAAATAGCTGGAAGAAGGAGATGAGCTATGACTGCTCTCCCTTCTCTGATCCCAGTAGCGGATTAGCCAACAAGCTGGTCCAGTGTCAGTCATGTGTCTGAGTTGTACAGCCCAGACTGGGAAACCCAGATTAGATGGGCAGCCTTTAGAGATGTTCTTTGCATCTTGCTCCTTTCAGGACAGCTTATGTTGAGGTTGTCTTTATGCTGCTGTTCTATCAGTCAGGTGAGACAAGGTTGGCCTCTTCCCCCAGCACAGCCCAGTTGTGCCTGTGAACAGCTGACTCACCGTCACAAGGGTCTGGAACGTGCAGTAGAAGATAAGATACCACATCACTTGGCCGCTCGAGATGTCTGGCACAAACCATACCAGGAAGTAGGAGATCACAGCAAATGGAGTGGAGAAGATGATCCTTTGGGGGATGAGAGAGAGAACAATCAGCATGAACAGTGACAAGCGGGGATGGTGCAAAGGTCTTGCTCCCCAGACTGCAGGATCTGAGTCGATTCAAGAAACAGCTCCAGCTCTTGGAAAGAAATATTATATTACTGCATGAATTGCATAAGGAATTTAGCTTCTGAGGTACCATGCATTGACCACCACGAAGGACAATATGGTCTTGGTCCGTTTCATGGTAATAGGTACTTTGGCCCCTTAGAAATGCAGAAGGTACAGCAATTCTTGCTAATTAAACAGGAGCAGCTGGGAAGTAGCCGGCAGAGTGGGAACATGGGAGCCTCCAGCTGGGTTCTCCAGCTTAACTGATCATGAACTTTCATGATGTTCTCTTGTATTAACCTCACTGCTGAGCCCCACTCCACTTGAGGCCTGTGGGTAGACACTGGTCCCATGATGCCCTAATATTGTGCACTGACTGAAGACCCAACCTCCCAGGCAGATTCCCTTTCCTGATTGATGACACCCACTCACCACTGAGATTCAAAGGCATCTGAACCTCTAAATCCTTTAGGCTTGTTTGAAAAAAGTTTGGTCTTAAAATCTTTCCCTTGCTTCCCTCAAACTCTATGCTACAGTATCTAGCTCACCCCCCCCACACACACACACCTTCTCCATAAAGGGGCTGTTTAAACCATGACAAAGGACAGAAAGCCAAGTCATACAGGATGGGGAGAGAGAGAGTGAAGAGCAGCAAAAGGCTTTGATCTGAGAAATGAAATTCCCTGAAGGGACCAGCCTGGGTTTGTTGGGCCAACAATAAGAGAGGGTGTCAAGTCGATGGCTTGGTTTATCTACTTTGGAGGAGGTAGTAAAACTACATGGGGCTAGAAGAGGTAAATGAGGGATGGGCCACAGCAAGGAGCTGAGAAACCATCTGCTCCCGCAGAACAAATTTCACAGTAAATGATGTTGGTTGTCGGTTCTCTGGGACCGTCACGTATTTTGAGATACAATGCACCCTAATCCCAATTGAGATGCTAGGGTGCTAGCATCACAAACAGCATATGCATCTGGGAGAGGACCTAGACTGTTTGCCAGCAGAAGCAGATCAGTGTCTCAGAGCTCTCGTAACTCTTTTGAAGCTGGATCATCCCGAACCCATCCTGTCTGTGCAGGATGAAGAGAAACAAAGCCATCGTTTGCTCTCATCCAAGCCAAGCAGCACTCTGGACAGGCAGAGGTGCAAGAGCTTATTTGGCAGCCTCCTTTCCCAGGCTAAGCAACACAGGAGCAGAGTAAAGGAACCAGTTAGGGCAGCAAACCCTCCCTCCACACACCCTTGCTGCCCAGAGGCTGAACAACAAGCACCCTGGCTTGTTTTAGGAGTGCAGATGAAAGGATTCTAGAGAATTTACATAAACACACTTCTCCCAACTCTCCATAGTGAGGGATGGTGGATAATGACCAGCTCCCCAGTCAGAGATAGATATTGGTTAGCAAAGGAAGAGTTAATTTCTGGCTTTTTCCTTTGATCTTTTCTAAAGTGAAGAGAGCGAGGTGGAAGCCTCAGAGAAACAGTCTGCATCTAGCTCAACACACACCATGCTTCTGGGAGCTGCTGTGGGAACTGGCTCCCTACTTGCTTGTCAGCAGAGCTCCAGGCAGCTGGTTCACTCCCTGCAAACCAGGACAAGAGACAGGTGGAAGTTTTAGAGCCCAGCTCCTCTCCTCTACCTGTCAGAGTCAGTTTGGCAGGCAGGGAACTGCCCAGTAATGCTGCACCTGCTTGGAGGCTGGGCACAGACCATCACCCTTGATAAGATGTTTGTCCCTTTTGCACATAGTTCCTGTTGCTGGAACAAATGCTTGGGGGTCATTCAGCCTTTACAGAGGAGCTAGTGCTTACTGGGGACAAATTAAATGGAGATGAAAAATTCCTCAAGTGTAGCCCTACCCAGAGAGGGAGCAAGGCAGATTCCCCCACATTAGGAGAAAGGCAAAACCCCCACTCTATTTTCATAAACGCCCTGAAGAGAGTGATTCTTCCTGCCACCCACACATCACCTGTTACACAGCTCCATAGGGCCAGCTGGAAGTCGGGCAGTATCAGTGCTAAAACAGCTTTCATTGCACATCCAGCTTCAAGGTGGCACTGGGGACAGGATCTCAGTTCACAGAGGGATGAATACCTGTGTCTGCACCATCAGCAATAATTCACATGTCAGAAACCAACAGAATCCCACTGCAGTAGAAATTTGGTACTGTGACCTCTCCCATTTTTCTGGGAAGGACTGAAGAACCCCAATAATGGGGAGGGGGGAGCAGTTTCTCCTTTTGGAGAAAAGCAATTCCTCTTCCTCCTCTCCACTCATGTTACAGCTAAGACTAAAGATCAGTCACCTAGTTATCCAAATGCTCTGGATGGACATTGCAAGCCACAAGAGTTAAATTTAAACTCCTTTTGGAAGTGGGTGGGGGAGGGAGGGAAGGACACATACTGTCTCTAAGCACGAGTACAGCAGACGCGTAGGGGAAAGAGTGGGGAGAATACATAACCTGACAGCTACATTTTTCCTTGCATCTGTCATTTCCGGGGGAGGGAAAGTAGGCGAGACTGCCGTGAACAATCCTGGAAGCAGCAGACAGAGCAGAACCCTGTAGCCACTCCTCTACCACTGTGTGTTCCTCTCCCCTGTGTTTAGTCATTCAAAGTTTCCGCAAACTTTTATGCGGTCACAAGGGAGCACAGCTTCTATGCATGCTGCGCCCACCCCCAGTTCCTGGGGGGACACCCAATCAGGTCATGCTACAACATTACAAACAAGGGTACATAAACCTGTCTACCGAGCAGACCTCCCCTGCCCCAACCACCACTGGAATTAGAGCCACATGCATGGCCTGTGCCGCTAAGGAATCAGTAGGTCAGCCCAGCCTTCCTCCCACCCCCAGCCACCACCCATACTGCAGCTTCCAGCCAGCACTCTGGAGTGACTCCTAGTAACCCCAGTCCAGGGCTAGGCCCCGCTGTGCCACATGCCTTGTCTCCCCATTGGCTAAATCCGCATGGCATGTTCCTCTGTACACGGCACACCCCCTTCTCTTAATCTTTAACCATTTCCTCTGCATCAGCAGAGTCATTTCCTTAGCTGTGGTCCAGACCTTCAGAGTCATCTGCAAATGAGACCTGCACCAGACCAGGGACCCATAAATTAAAATATGTAAGCAAAGAGGGTGCTCATAGGACCAACACCACCCAGAGAAAACAAGATGAGAGTGTGCACATGGCTGGCTGGGCACTGCTGTTAGGGTACCACTTCAGGGAACAGAGGAGAAAATCCACATGGGCAAGGGGGATACATTTGTAGGTGGAGGGGAAGACATGGGGAATTCAAAGATAAGATGCCAAAATTATAGTAAAACAGAGGCTAATTATAAAATATACAGTCTCTATCAAGCCACTGTATAAAAACAGTTTTATCCAGGGTTCAGGGGGGTGCAACCCCACCTTGTCACCACACTCAGAAATTACATCCAGGTGCCTCTCATTCCTTATGAAGAGGGTCCATCTGAAAGTGATATTTAGAATGGCTTGCCATAAATTCCTTGGTGGATCTGCCTTATTTATGAAGTAGGTTATAAAAGGCTATTGACAGGTGATCAGGGGTCACTAAAACAAATCACTCAGACTAATTGCATCATTCCTATTTTACAAAACAAACAAGGAGTCCTGTGTCACTTCTGAAGACCAACATATTTATTAGTCTCATGAGCTTTCATGGGAGGGGGAAAAAAACAAACAAGCCACATTTCAGACACTTTGGGATTTTCTCCAGTGAAAGCTCATGCAATAAATAAATTTGTTAGTATTTAAAAGTGCCACAGGATTGCTGGTTTGTTTTGCTGAACTAGATTAACACTAAAATTTTAAAGGGGTGGCCAAAGAGGCATATTATTGTTCTGTGGAATGTGACTATTAAATTCTCCGTGCCCATTCTCCCTACCTCCAGCTTGAAAGGCATAAGACTGCAGAACCCAAGGGGACTTTCAGTACACCTCTACTAGGTGTAAACATTGAGCAATTACAGAAACAGCCCTCTGATGGCTCTGCCTTGGAACCACACCCAAGAAGGAGCTCCTCAGTGCGTGCTAGCAGCCACCATTCCTTTAATTCCTAGGACCTCACAAAATGCACATTGGGGAAGCTATTTTTGGTTTATATAAGCCTGTGAAGCCTAGTTTAGATCAACAAAAACAGACCACTACATTAGAACTATTCCGGGAGCAGCGAGGAACAGAGGGGTGTAATCACCGCCTGTAAGGAAAGGCTAATTTCCAGCTCTCCATTTCCTCCCCACCCACCCTCTTCTTTACTTGACATTTCAGCAATCCCACAAGGTGCCCTAGAAGTGGGTTTTTCTCCCATGAAAGCTCCTGCAAAAAAATAAATCTGTTAGTCTTTAAGTGCCACAGGACTCCTTGGGTTTTTTTTTTTTTTATTGACTCTTTAGCCACAGGGCAGGTGCAGAACAGCTACCAGAGATCCTCCTGTAGGGGCAAGTAACTGGGGAAATCAAGCCCCTAGATACAGTTCTAACTTCTCCGCCAACATGTAATGCTGTTCTGGGAGCAGATACCTGCCTGCTAGAGTTGGGACTGGCTCATTCAACAGAGATTAACAAGCCACTCTGTGGCAATGCTTTTCAGCTGCTAGCACCCTGAACCTATGCTCTTAGAGGGGAAACCTGCTCTCTCTCTTTTTCTCTCACCATGCTCCAGTCCCTGAACCATATAATCCCCTGCAAGTGCCTAGAGTTTCACTCTCCAAAAGGGGAAGGACAGAGAAGAGTGACAACATCTAGCTAGGAAAAAGAGTGTGCGTATTCCAACTAAGGGCCCATCTCCAGTTACCTTCTTTCCCAGAATCAGCTGTGCATCACATGGCTTCCTGTAAACCACTGACCCTGACTGCAGAACTGTACAGGGGTGACAGAAACAGACTCCTCTTCTCTGCATGCCCCCAGTCCAGTTAATGACCAGACCAGGATCATCTAAGACAACCACTGCTTCAGAGACAGACCTCTCTCACCTTCTGCAGCAGAGCGCCAAGGCACCCATGTCCTCCACCCCACCCATACCAGCACACGTATTTGAGCAAAGCCCTGTGGCTCTGCCCCCAAGGACAGTAGAGCTAAAAAGTGACAGTCCAAAGCAAACAGGACCTGGCTCTGTTCTCAGTGACACTGGTTTTACAGCAGTGATGGAATTACTCTCAATTTACACAAGTATGAGTGAGAGGAGAATCAGGCCCAGTGTGTGCTGGGATGCGGGGAGGTTGGTTTTAACAGATGCTTCCCATCCAGACTATTCCCCACTCCTATCCTCCCAAGTCAAACAACTCCCCGGAGAACAACATAAAAACTAATAGCTCCTCAGCAGAGGACTCAAGAATGGGCTACAGAGCATCCAGTCTATCCCAAGATCTCCACAGCAGTTCTCAGAGGTGCCTACACAGGACACTTCCCAGAGATCCCCCACCGTTGTCAGCTCCAAATCACCTCTGGCAGATCTCAGACACTGTGTTGATCAGATGCAAGGGTCTGGAGTGGTAATGAGAAGTTTTGTATGTTTCCCTCATGTAGACACCTCCTACTGGCCTGCCCAGTCAGTTGGAGATAAAAGAAGCTGCCAGGGGAGATGGAAGTTACACCTATCTTCCCTTCTCACCAGCTGCAAAGTCTGCATGCACACACAAGCCAAACAGCGACATTCTCACCCCAATGACAACAGGTCATAAGGAACACACTGTTGCCTTCCCCCGATGCTTCATGTGCCAGTCTACAGACACAGGCCCTCTCCCCATCAGTCCTGCTTTAAAAAGCTCCTTCTGACCCCCACCTCCTGTGTTCACTTGGCATCTTGTGCAATGACGCCCAACTCTATGGTTGGCACCTCTCAGCACTGCTGCAGTACCTGGATGATTTAGGAGGAGGTAGACTCTCCCTTCTTAGGGGAGCAGGTGGGCATGGCTGCATTTATAACAGTGGATCAGAGGGGAGGGAAGAAAAGTCCTGCTCACTGAAGAGTTAAAGAACCCTTCATCAGAGCTCACTCACCACCACCAACCCACTCCCCTTATCACTCAGAGCCACCAAGCTCAGTGCTTGCCACACCCCCCACAATAACTACAGCAAGGCACCTCCAGCACAGAGGCTGAACTCAAAAGTAGTTTGCAGGAGACAGAGGCCTGCATAATGGTTGGTTGCTCGGTTTACTGGTTCCCACACTAAAACATTTCCTGCTCACCCCCCTCCAGGCTGCAAAAGGCACAGGTAACAGAGCTTCTGCCCTGCAGTCCCTAGGGCTTCCTTTGATAAGGTCAAGCACAACCTGCAAAGCCATCGATGGATCACTCAGCCCTCATTTGCTACATTCCATTCTGTCAGTTTCCAAAGGGATAGCCGTGTTAGTCTAGTCCAGTAAAAAAACAACAAGCAGTTGTGTGGCACTTTAAGACTAACAGATTTATTTTTTGCATGAGCTTTCGTGGAGTGGGATCTTCTCCCACGAAAGCTCATGCAAAAAATAAATCTGTTAGTCTTAAAGTGCCACACAACTGCTTGTTGTTTTTTTACATTCCATTCGCCACAGACCTGAGAGCTATTCCTGCCTCAGACTCATCAAGCAAGGCCCCTCCCTTTTCCATACCCCTGGTGCTGTCCCTCCATCCCACCCCAAATATGGGGACAACATTAATGTTGCAGCAAGAGAGCATGAGGCAAGTGCAGGGTGCCCAATGCAAACTTCAACACTCTAGAAAGCCCCCAGAATTCTGACCTCGGTGGGCCTAGTCCATGTTGAGCCCCAGTCTCAAGCCATGAAGAAAAATCCCCAACTCCAAACTTCCCCTTACCAAGGCATCAGGCGACCAAAACGACTCCAACGTGTTTTGCTGATGAAGAAGCCCACCAAGGGATCGGTGATAGCATCCCATGCTCGACCCACAAAGAGGATGATGGAGGCATGGAAAGGGTCCAGCTATCATAAGAAAGAGACACTTTTATAGCTTTGAAAGAAAACAGAGACCTCCCCCACCCCCACAAGACCACTTCACCAAGCTGAATGGTTTCTCTGCAGAGCTTAGCCTAGAGACCTTTGCCTAGAGACCTTTCATGTTTGGGAACGGAAGGGGTGCGTTTGTGCTCCTCTACACTTCCAGGGTGGTTCAGAAGCAATGGGACTCTCAGGTCACTTTGTCCCCCTTTGAGATGGCTGCTGATAGAGGCAGCCTGCTCCTGGGGATAGGCTCCCAGTCCATCTCACCCTATTCATACACATGAAACACATGGCAATTTAACTGCAACAGACACTAGCTAAACACCTCAAGTGTGAGCTTGAGTCATAGAAGCTATCACCTTTCCAACCCAGCATCTACTATCCTTGCTAATTCCAGAACATGCCACGAGCATTACCAGCAATAGACACCTTTCCCATGCCACCCCCATCACAACAGTGGGAAAGAACACAGCTCTCCTCAGGCACCAATCCTAGCACCAAGCATCCTACTTTGCATGCATACAAGAGATGTCATTAGGGATCTCAAAACCCAGAGAAATGATCATCACCACCACATTTTACAGATGACAAAACTGAGGGACAGAGCCGTGACATGACTTGCACAAGGGCATGCAGTGACAAAGCTGGGAATAAAAACCCAGGAGACACTGTCTCCCAATGCTCGTAGCTGTAAACCTAGTTCTAAGTCAGGGGTCTCAAACTCAAACCACAAGGGCCACATGAGGACTAGCAGAGGGCTGCATGAGGATTAGTATGGTAGCCCGAGGGCCACACCACTGAAACCTTTCCATACGAAGATATTGCAAATATCGGTAGATCATGTCATTGAGGGCCACAGGAAATAGCTTTAGGAGCCGCATGTGGCCCATGGGCCATGTGTTTGAGACCCCTGTTCTAAGTCCTTTTGAGAGTTACTCCAATAGTTCCCACTTTTGCTGCTTTTTTCTGGAGGGGAATTCGCTAGCATTTTAGAAACCTAGAGAGTTGTGGGTTTTTGTTTTTTTTTTTTTTTTAACTTGAGTACTTGAAGTTCAGCACTTAAAATCTGTCTATAGGCACCTAAATTTCTGGCAACCACCCCTCCTGGGTGCTGAACCTATTGCCATCAGTGAGAATTCTGCACTCAGCAACTCAAAATAAACCACAAAGTTATTGCAACTTCTGGGTTAAAGAGAGGTCATACAGCTTGCTTTAAGCATCAGAATTTGAAAAGTACTTTTATTTTTTAATCGAAACGCTCTCCACTAGAAGCCCCTCTGAAAGTGAGGTTTCACTTAACTTATTCTACCATTCCTTAATGAAACACTGAAAATTTGTTTAGGGAAAGCCCCATGGAGATTCTCTCCATGTGACTCCCAACAGCTGAGCTTGCCCATCACAAGAGCACCTTGTACGTAAATTCTCTCTCTCTGACACACACACACACACACACACACACACCCACACACCCCCCCACCCACTGACCCTTTCAACATCAGCCACTTCCTCCCAGCTGTCAGCTGATTATAACTCTGGACAAGGCCCATACATCGCAGCCCTCAATACTATACTTACTAGGCAAGGAAACTCCTCAGCCTGGCATTTCTCTAGTCAGCCACCTGCTCTGTTCTATACACAGGGGGTAACCAGTCTGTTGGATTTTTGTTTTTAAATACTTATCCATCGGGACACCACCACTCTCCCCATCTAGTACTTCTGCTGACTGAAGATACAAGCTCAGAGCACCATATCTTTATTCATCCCTAGATCAAGTCAGTAAAAGTAGCCAAGACAGACAAGTGGGTCCCCATGAATGCATCGCAAGTACCTGGATCAAGAGAATCTCCTACTCACTCAGAGGTGTCCCTTGAGCCCCTAGGCATTGCCCTTATGCTAGTTATACAGTGCCAGGAAAGCAAGTCTGACTGAAAGAATTACCTGTGCTACATCCAGCAAGTAGATCTGAAGGAAAAAGCCGAGGGCACAGCCAGTGATCTGGTAGGGAGCACCACCGACCGCATAGCATAGTTTACTGCACACAGAGAGCTTCTCTTTACCTTCCTTCTGCAAAAGAAATGTAAGACAGCAGCTTGGTCACTGGTACTAGACAGTCAGATCAGGAGCCAACTTCAGGGAGTTTCCCCTTTCTCTAGCCTCCAGCCACAACCTCCGAACTGTCCACCAGGCTCCACTACACATAAAGAGCTCACTTGCTCTCCTCTTCCCTTGGTAAGAGCTGAGCATGCCCTCACATTTCTGTTTTACAGGGCAGTTTATATCAATTTATCCACGAGAACATACATCCAAATGCTGCTCATTTCACTTCCAGTTCCCTGTTCTTACCACTAGACCTTACTGCACATGCCTTGAAAAGGGAACAAAGCAGGGTTCAACAGTCTGATTTAGAGGACTGCAAGGCTGTAGCCAGTCCCAGTTTGCAACCCAAGTATATGACAAGAGACAGCGGAATAGAGAGAGAGACAAGAAATAATGGATGTATTCTCGGAGGTTTCATCATATGACACAATCTTCAATTAAAGACTAAACGTTTCATTCCCAGAGGCCCAAGGACACATTGACAATCCTAGAGCCACAGCCTAGCTTCCACAGGATGAAGCAAGCAACCGAGCACCAGGGACTCAAACTCTACCGTGGTGATGCGCTGTGCGGCCTTGAAAAAGTTGTGCTGTGCCTCGATTTTTCGCTCTTCTATCAAGGACATGGTATTTACCTTCTTCACAGGGGTGTTGGTGGGATTAGACTATGTTTGCAGAGCTCTTGGAAGTTAACAAGGGGGATTACAGCACTTAGCGGCAGGCACGCCTCACACCACAAACCACCTTACCGAACTGTGTGAGGCACCACATCATACCTATTTATAAGAGGCCTATTAGGCCATTTGTGGTTCACCCAGAGGCTAAGTGGTAACACCACTGTACCTCACGTCCCCCTCTGCTCAGTGCCCCCCTCCCAAAGAGTTTGTTCAGAGCCTGAAACTCATGCAAAGCCCCAGACCCAACATGAGCAGAGCCTCAAACCATAGGTAGCCATCTCCCCTCCCAAGGGGCTCTGAACAGCCCAGCCCTGCCAGGTGGGTGAGAGGGGCATAGCCCATTTCAATCCCTTTCCAGGCAACAATTTGGAACCGCCAGGGAGTTTCTCCCATTGCCATTTGTGCCCCCCCACCACGACGTCCCTGCCCCCAACCAGAGGGGCCAGCTGCGGACCCCGCTCCCGAACGCTGGCCGGCAAGGAGACTGACACACGACGCGGCTCCTTTAAGAAAAGTTTGCCCTTGCCTCCCATGATGAATGAACTTGGGCTGGGGCCAGCGGCGCGCCCCACTCCTCGCGGGCGCGGACCCCTCCCAGCCGTGCCCCGAGTTCGAGACCCGGGACTTCCCGCTCCGCGGCCGGGGGGACACAGCGCCGCTTCCAGCCGCATCCTGCCGGCTTGCCTACCCGGGAGATGGAGCCCCAGCGCTTCCCGGGCCTTTCTCGCCCAGTGCCGACGTTTATACCCCTTGCACCCAGCCGGGCTAATTTCCTATCCCCTGGAGAAGGGAGCCGAGCCGAGCCGGATCCGATCTTTACCTTTGGCCGCTGGGGCTCGGCGGGCTGCAGGAGGGCGGGTTGCAGGAGCCCCGCGGACGAAGCGCTTTCCGCTCCCTCGCCTTTGGCCATGCTGCTCCCCACGCGGCTCCGGCTCCGGCTCCGGTTCCTGCTCTGGCCGCGGCGCGGGGAATGAATGGAAGGGAAGGGGCCGGGCTGGGCTGGGCTGCCTGGATTTACTTTCTCTGCCTCTCGCCTCCGCCTTTTCAAGTCACTCACCAGGCCCCTGCTCCCAGCCAATCCTACGGCTGGTGTCCCCGGCGGGAGGAGCGAGAACCAGCCCAGCCCGCCCTGATATTGCAGCCAAAATGGTTAGGGAAACAGGCAGCTAGCAACCGAGGCTAGGAAGAGCTGGAGCCTCTTCACGAGCCAGGCTTGGCATGCCTACCCGCAGGTTTCCCGTCATTGCAAAAACTACTTGCATGCAAAATCAGACGCGGATATACAAAAGGGCAGTATTCTCCCCAGGACTTGAAATTGGGGGGAGTGTTGGGATGCTCACTAAATTGGTAGAAGACTGTTGCTAGTTGACAACTGGGTGGTGTTGGGAAATGTAGGGGGAGTGTGAGGGAAATCCCCGCAACAGGCTCACCACAGGCTATTTAGTGCTGGAAAATGGCTCGCTCTCTTCTCTGCACCAGATCACTAAAATAAAGCAGTTGACAGAAATTGCACTCCTGTTAGTATACAGCTTTTAGGTAGCCTGTTGCAAAACTAGAAAAATGTCTAGAGGAGTTAATGTATCTCCAAGTCTTCCACCTAATCCTGGGGCATCTGCCTCACTGGTTTGCACCACTGCAGCTTGAATAAAAACAATGAAAGTCCTGTGGTTCCTTAAGACTAACACGTTTCTTCTGGCTTTCTAGGCTACAGTCCACTTTGTCAGTAACTTCGGTGACGTTCCTCCTGGTTTGCACTTGACTCAATGAGAGAGATCTGCAACCAGCTGACAGTACCAAAATTGTCACGGGCCAAGGGAAACCTAGGGTGGGGGAGGGGGAGCTGTTCAGAAAAAAAATCAGACTTTCTTGTGATGGGGGAGGGGTTCTGGTGACCAAGAATGCAAATTCCCACGGAATTGAAAGTTCAGATAAATCCAGAAATTCAGACTTGAAATCTTAAATGGCTAATTAACATTTCAAAGGGAAAGGCCTCTGGGCACCTAACAAATTGTATCATGGGCATGGCAATTGCACGTTCCACAAAGCCAGATACTTCTGTGATGAGGCCACAGCTAGAAGACAGAAAGGATTGAGTATAGTGCTGACCCCAGTCCTGCATGCTAATCTTTTCTCTACCACTGCTACAGTCCATAATCTTGGGCACATCACTTGAATGGTCTCATTTATCTGTAAAATGGGCATGTTAATACTTATCTGTCTCCAAGATCTTGTGCAAAGGGTTAGTCACTATCTGTAGATGTAGCACTACTACAAAGTCTCACATTTTAGTATGCCTCTTTGGCATCAGGTCATTTTATATTATCTCTAAAGCTCCCTTTTCTGCATTGGGCATCTTCTGCAGGGGTCTGGTTTAGTAGAAGATCCCAGGTGCAATTGGTTGACTTGGTATTAGCAATCTCAGGTGGACAAGACACAGTGATGGTAGCTTGGTTTGGAGTGGTTTAAGTTACTATCAGGGATGGTTGACTCACCTGCTGTAGTTGCTTTGATCAGGGATAGGTAAAGGTTTAATCTCTTTTCAAGGAAGTACTAGTGAGCCCATAACTATAAGATACAATACAGGGAACAAAGATGAGGGGGAGGTTTAGCAAAATCTTTCTCTTGGGGCTGTAGTTTCTGGCTGACTCTACTGGACAATTTCCATCAGTGCAGATTCTGTGGATTCTAGAGGAGTGGTCCCAAACATTTCCCCTGTTGCGGCACACCTAGCTACCTTTAATTAATTTGAGGCATGCCATTATATAGTTGCCAAATGAGCTCATGAATATTCATGAGCCAATCAGCCAATCCAGAGCTGTTTGAGTAGTTTTTCAAAAAATTTTGTGGCACACCTGCTCAGACCTGATGGCTCACCTGTGTGCTATGGCACACTGGTTGGGAAACACTGTTCTAGAGAAAACATTAAAGTCCTTGAGGATACAGAGGAGAGGCTTTCCTTGCCTTTAACTTTTCCTTGTGCTTAGTGACCTTCAAACACCATTTACTCTGGCTAGATTCAAGCAAGTGACCTTGGGCAAAGTTTTCTTGCCCTAGTTCTAATTCTTCAGACCCTCATGAGAATTCTTATTGCCTGGGGAAACTAAAACAGCAGCAGACAGGGAATTCCCAGGACAAAGAAGCATTTATTGGACCTATCCACTCTCCAGTTCTGCTTAGCTGTTGGCTGTGCCTTAGCAAAATTCATCTATGGCAAATCAAGCACGACAATAACATGTAAAAGTGCCACAGGACTTGTTTTATTTAAAAGCTGTTTCAGATGAGCCAGACCTTCTTTAAGGTCTAACATATGGTCCACACTTTCAGCACTAGCCTCCCTTGTCTAGTGTCAAGGGAAGAACTGTCTGGAGAGCTTTCCAATAAACCAACAGCAGCAAGGTAAGTAGCAACTGAAAACAGAACCCTCTGGGAGCAGGTGACCTTGGAATAATGGCACTTTCCTTTCTGAACCTGGTTCCTGGATGCCACGCTGGCGGTGCTTGAGAAATGCACAAGTTGAGATCAGAGCTGGTTCTACCATAGAGATGACCGAAGCGGTCAGCGAGGGTGCCAAGAACTGGGCTGGGGCTGCTCCACTCCTTGCCCGTGGTTGGACCCTTGCCCTCAGTGCTGCTCCCCACTGGCAGCACTGCTTCACTGTTGGGGGGGGGGAGGTGCCAAAATCCCTGTTGGCCTATGGTGGCAAAAAAAACCTTGGCCCAGCCCTGGGTTGAGATGGATCCAAGTGTTCTATCAAGATCGGTCCTAACAGCTCCTTTCTCTTCCTTCCGTGTGCACTTGGAAAAGATTTTTCCCATTTTGCTGGTGAGTAAAATGTGATACTAAGACAAGTGATTTTCACATGGAATCAGTGTGGCATAGTCAGGAATAGAATGGATGAGTCCCTGACTCCCAGCCTCCCCTCCTCTAACCACTACCCTTGACACCTTCTCCCAGAACCTGGGAACAGAACCCTGGAGTCATGGTTTCTAGTCCAGATCCAAAGGGCCAGCCATGTTAGCCTAGTTCAGTAAAACAAACAAAGATTCCTATTGCATTTGAAGACTAACAAATATATTTAACTGTCACTCAATGTGCACACAAATGTGTTGTCTATATCTATGTCGGTGTCCTTGTTAACTGAAGGAATCCTAATGCCATAAACTAAGGATCTTAAACATTAATTTCCCCTAAAATACCCACAACAGCTGGTCTGGGCTTCCTTCCTTTTCACTGAGGCTGCAGCCAGATTGTACATGGGAATTTGGAGAACCTTTTTTGGGAAAGGCTAGAACATAGCCTTGGAACTTCCATAGGCATTAGTCTTCTGAAAGGGCTCGATCACATTCCAGGTTTTGCGCACCTGTCAGGGTTCAACAAGTGGCTCCTGAGGTTCATCTTTCTTTTAGCTTTACAAAACCAGAATTGCTTCTTGACGTCAGTCTGGCTGTGCCCTTGCCCTCCACTGGTGTTCCATTAGCTGGCAGAATTTCCTCTAACTGCAAGACATGAACTGAGTGTTTCACCAGAGAATGTGAAGTTTCTACTAAAAGTCTTCAAAAATGCCATAGCCACCTGACTCCTTATTTGTTTTACTGAACTAAACTAACACAGCTACCATTTTTATAAAAGCCTGTTAGTTTCACTTGCGAATGCTCCTTTAAACCTGAGTGGAGGGTAGATTTCTCTGCCAAACACTTTTATTGAGGTCATCCTGAACCAGTGGAAATCTTGGGGGAGGGGAACTGTGGGGGGTGAGGAGAGACAGGGCAGGAATGGGGGGAAGGAAAGGAGGGACTCTGTTCTCTGTTATGAAATGTTCCTAGTTCAGAAGACGTCACCTGCTGATGACCACGAATGGAAGTGAGATTTCAGCTACCCGTGACATCACATTGATTGTGGTCTATTTAGCAACCTAGGAAATGCCCTCTCATTTCAGAGAGAAGTGAAAATTGATAGAATAAAATGCCTCGCTCTCATATAGTACTTTTCACCAGTAGATCTCAACACCCGTCACCAAGGAGGTGTCAGTGGCTCCCTTTTACAGATGGGGAGACAGAGGCAGAGAGCTGAAATGAATTGCCTAAAGTCACCCAGCAAGCCAGTAACAGAGCTGGGAACAAAACCTAGGACTCCTGAATACCAGGTCAGTTCTTTTTCCACTAGGCAGCACTGCCTGAGACCTGTTTTTATGCTGATTACCTTGCAGTGCCTGGTCAGTGGAGCCATTTCATACATATACAAGAGTTTAACCTCATTTTGGTTCATCTTGAAAGGCTGTTCTGCAAGCAAATGTGTTCACTCAGCCTTGGCTGATGTCCCACATCATTACCTTGACCTCTGTGAGATCAAATCCACATGGAAATGTTGCCATTTTTATTTTATTTTTATTTGTTGGTATCTCATATGTGTGTACATCCATCTGTCTGTCCTAATTCAGGAAACATAACTAGCTCAATGTCTGCTCAGACCCTGAACTGAACCAAGGAAAACCTGAAATGTTTACAATGGTCAGTTTTGTTGAAGAAAGACCCTCTTCTCTTTGACTTTTCCCAGTGAGCCTCTGGCTTTCCCAGACTCTCTCATACCCTTTCATAAGCCTCATGTTCCTTCAAGCTGACTTTCAGGTGAACTTGAGTCCATATCTAGTGGCCACCAGAGTGTACCGTGCATGGGGGGCAGGGGGAATGTGCATGGCTTGAGTTCTTGGCTAGCTGGCAGTCTGTCAGAATGTCCATGACTTGCAGAGAGCTTGTCAGTTAGAAGTGGCTTGATCTAAAAGGAAGAAAAATCTATGGGCCTGTTGATAGACTGTGCATTGGGAAGGAAGTTGAAGGCATATTGGAGGATCATGCCCAAGGAGGAGACTGAAGGGGGTTTGTTAGCAGAGGCAAGGAAAGGCATCCAGGTGCTAACTGAGGAATAAAGTTTTAGCTTTAGATCCACAGCCAGGCTTTTGTCCACTAAGCCAACTGGTGCTAAATTTACAAACCTGGTGTACACAGCAGATTGTGTGACTCACAGGCACTAACCCTAAGATACTCAAGCTTCATTCTTGTTGCTGGGAATTAAACAGACTACCATAGCAATCATTGTGACAGGCATCTGGTTACAAGAACAAACAAAACCTTTTATCCACCTGGGGCTGAGATCTGGCCATGGTGCCCTGGGATCATCCTCAAATCCTACAAGCCAACAGCTGCCAAATTCATATAGTTGCCCTGTTGCTGCTGCACCCTTAGGGTGTCAGCCTGATATGTGGGCATTGCAGAGGAAAGTCCACGTGCAGCATAATAGGTGGAAGATCAAGCACAGGCTTCAGCACAGTACAATTTACCAGGCCCTGCTCCTTTACAGTCCACAGGAAAGCCCCCAATTTGCCTCAGCCACCGGCTTTAAGGGACAGAACATCATGCTGCTCATCCTGCATTCAGCCAGAAAGGGATGTGCTTCCTCTAGCTTCCAGCACTTCCTCCTCCTCAGCACCTTTCCCCTGTATTCCCTGTCCCACAGGCAATCAACAGCCAAAGAGACTCTCAACATCCCTGATGCAGACACCTGCACACCCAGCCATGTCTGGTGCTTGGCCATTGACACTGATGCGACCCAGGTCAAGCCTACTTTCAGCAGAATGTGTAGAGTGGAGGAGGAGTTTTTACTCATGCGTGCACGTGCATATGCATGCTCCTTTCCAAAACCTGCCTGGCACCCTAGCACTGATAGGTAAATGACCAGCATGAGTTGCAATTTGCAACAGGCATGATGGAGAGCATTGTTGTGGCCCTACTGGAGAACAGCTGGGCCTTTGTACTACAGCCCTTTTTATCACAGCAGCCAGGCAATAGCCATCCCCAAGCATTCCAGCACAGATACAGTTTCTCACTGTGTGAAAACTCAGCTGATAGAATCCATGCAGCTGGGAAGAAAACTCCCCTCCCCTGTCCCCCTATGGCATCCATACATGGAGCTTTTGTTTCAACGAGGCTCAAGGATTTATTTTCCAAGTCCCCTGGGGATTATGCCCCCACCTTGATCATTCCCAGGGTTAATCCAGCTTGGCTCAATTCTCATGATGATCTCATTCCCAAGAGATGACAGCCTAAGTGAACCAGAGAGGGCGCATGGGAGTCCAGAAACCCCTCTGAAATACAGCAGGGGGGAATTCCCACCTTGTTGTAGGTTACAGGAGGGAGATGGTAGAATTCCTGTGCTCATGAAAAGAAAAGTGCGAGTCCTGCTGACCTCTTCCCTGGGTCATGGGGGATCCAAATGGGCCTGTTGCATTGCAGGAGTATGGCTATAATTTCTGCAGCACAGGGACCGCATCCCCCTTTACTGACTCCTTTGCACTGCCTCTCTTGTGCTTCCCTCATGCCCTGAAGAAACTCCTCTAGGACTAGAGGGGAAATCTGTTTCCATGGCACCTGAGCTGTAGGCCCATGTGCTGAGAGGAGCAGGCAATAAGAACTGTGGTTGGGAAATATGACAGGTGGGCTTGGCCACTCAGCACTGAGCTGAGACCCATCAGACTCATGCCGTCAGATGTTCAGGGCTGAAGGTAAAAAGGCTTTTCGGAAGCTTTCATCTGCACGCATCAGCTGTGTGTGTGTGTGTGTGTGCGCGCACGTGCATGCAAATACACATGAACCAGTATGTGCTCTCATGGGTCTGGAGCCTGTGTGTGTTAGTTTGTCAGGACCATCTGACTGTAGAAAAAGGACCCAAGGATGGACTGAAGTGATACAGGGCACAGGTTGGGAAGGTCCTGTGCCAGGCACTGCAGTTGCTGTCTAGGGGGTGACCGGATATCCCAATATTATTAGGACCATTCCAGTATTAGGGACTTTGTTTTATACATGCTACTATTCCCTTCTCCCAAAAAAAAGTCCTGAAGTTTTAGACTTGCTATCCACTCATCCTACGACAGGAGTCTTTCCTTTTTCTGTTGCACTTGGTATCTGGGAATGTTGTCCCTCTGCATAGCCAGGCACCATGTGCTGCTTTCTGCTACTGATAGGATCGACCGTCCTGCAGGCTGTGGGGTGGAAGTTTCTTTCCAGCTTGGCTTACTGCCTCCCTATAGTGTCATGTTCCAAAGGTAGCTGTGTTAGTCTAATCCAACAAAACAAATAAGGAGTTTGATGGCACTTTTAAAGACTAACAAATTTTCTCCCACGAAAGCTCATGAGATAAATAAATGTGTTGGTCTTTAAAAGTGCCACCAGACTCCTATAATGTGGACAGCTGGTAGCCTTGCAAAGGCCTCTTGCTTAGACATCTGACACTGTTGTTGAGCCGGACTACCTGGTTATTTGCATTTCAGTAGCACCTAGAGGACTGGCTGGAGACTGGATCCCATTGTGCCAGGCACTGAGCTGTATATCCACACACAGCAAGGAACAGTTGGTGCCCAAATCTCTCACAGGAGGCATCTGTAGTGCCCCCTTTCTGGAGTGCCTGAGCTCCCCCTGGAAGCACAGTGGCCTTAATGTCAAGAGGCATAAAGTGCATTCCGTCTCCTGAGCCATTCCTGATGGTTGCTGCTGGCTCTGGGAGTGAGCAAACACAATGCTGACACATATAAATGGAGAATTGGATTGTACTTAGATGATTCTGAATGACCTTTTGTTCCAA
This sequence comes from Podocnemis expansa, assembly GCA_007922195.1. NCBI lineage: Eukaryota > Metazoa > Chordata > Testudines > Podocnemididae > Podocnemis > Podocnemis expansa. The sequence continues at coordinate 49,432,643 of ML681963.1, forward strand.
CAGAGGTGGTTGAGGGTAGGCAGCAGAGAATTTCTGTGAACCCACCTTATCACGCTGACTTCCTTCTGCTGGCGGAAGCTGCCCTTTGTCCCTCCACCTGTCCCAGATGCCCATGTGTACAGTGAGCAGCACAGTTTATCTCTGATGAGATTACGTTGCAGTTTGTTTATCAACCAGCCAGGTGTCTGTGTGGCAGCAGCCACTGCCGTCCTAACCTTATGTCAGAAGGTAGGCACTTTACTACACTCAGCCATGATTGTCAAACTCTGCTCAGCTCAGGCCACCAGAGTCCAAAGATCCTGGCTTCTGATTTGCTGAAGGTTTTTTTTTCATGTAGTGCTGGAAGGGCAGTGGGGGCAAAGACCTTGGATGTCAGCCAAAGCTCCTGAAGGGTCAGATTTCCCTAGGGGTCTAAAATGCCCTACAGTAACCTGCTGGAGCCACAAAGAGGCAGAAGGTCAAGTGGAAGGGAAAGCAGCATTACAAGCCTGGTTGGGTGATGAGTTAGAAGCCCACTCAGATCTGGCCAGCTTTTCAGGACTCTCGACTCAGCAGTAGGCAAGGGCGGGTGAGGGGAGGATTCTCTGTTGCCCTAAGCCACAGATGTATGTTTTGTGGTTGTCCTCATCCCCTAAAGATGGGCATAGGCCAAGAGCTCTTTTCCACGTTACCTCTGGATGTAGGCAAGGTCTTTCTTTTGCCCTAAGATAGGGGTCTGCAACCTGTGGCTCTGGAACTGTATGTGGCTCTTTGGCTGCCCCCTTGTGGCTCTGGCCTCTGTGTCCCCCTGCCCTGTATCTGTCTCCAGAAAATCCAGCAGGTGGCCCACTTCTGGCGCTGGGCCTCCCCCGCTACCCAGGGACTCTGCAGGCTGCCCCCTCCAGGCTCCCCCTGCCAGCAGGGGACCGTACAGGGTGACCACTCGTGGTTCCTGCCCCCACTAGGGGACCCTGCTGCACATGCCTTGGTTCAGCTCCCAGCTTCCCCCAACAGGAGGCTACACACATTGTGGCTTTCAAAACACTTGGTTATTGAAAGGATTTTTAAAAAAATGTCCTTTTTTATCTTTTGGGTTGCTGAGCCCTGCCCTAAGAGATCGCTAAGTCTTGCTCCCCCCCCCACAGGTGGATATGAAGGGGGTTCAGATGGCACAGCCAATCTTTTCTGGAAGCAGCCACTGATTTTGTGAACCTGATTCAAGGCGCTATGTGCTGCAGTAACATTTACAAGAGCATGTCCCCATTGTGCTGAGCGCTGCACGGAGTTCCTGCCCCAAAGATCATCCAGTCTTGGCTTAAGACAAGACAGAACAGGTGGAGAAAGCAAATGAGTGTGCAGGTGAGGGGCTAGCAGAAAGATGACTTTCCAGAATCAGTGGGAGCTGCAGGTGTTCAAGTTCCCTGAAACTCATGGCCATGTTGAGCATCCAAGTGATTCCTACATAGGGATTTTCTTCTAGGTTCCATATGGAAAACTCTTCTTGGCTCAGAAGCACTAGAACAATCACGAGTGCAGAGCAGCTTACAAATGCTGAGGACTTAACTCCTGCAACGCTTTGCATGGATAGGAAGGTGGTGGTCCTACTTTCCAGATGGAGAAACTGAAGCAAACAACAATAGTGATTGGCACAGTGAGGCATCAGGAAGAGAGATCTAGCATTTGAGTGCACAATTCTAATGCCTACTAGAATGTGCTGGTAAAGTGCTTTATCCTTTAGAACTTCCTTTTCGCTCTGCCTATTCCACCTCTGCAGCTCTTGTCTCTCCATGTATTGCTAATAGAGGAAACATGGTTTAGTGGTTAAAGCCAAGTGTGGGCGAACAAATGTGCATTCCATTCTCACTCAGCTACAGATTTTCGTTGTGACCTTGGGAAAGTGGTTTAAGTGCTTAGTGCCTCAGTTTCCCTAGCTGTAAAAACAGGATGATCCAATACAGAGGTGCTACAAAACTTAATTAACCAACATTGCTCTAAGAATTTCTGCTGGAAGGTGCACCAGGAAGGGAAGACATTGATAATGTTGCATCATTTTTTAAGAGAACAAGGTTAGAATTCTGCATCCCTCAACTCTCTCAAACATGGGCAGATTACTGCATGAGCCAACTAGGCCTGTGCCTAGGGCCCCACCATGACATGGGGGCCCCTCCGCCTTGCTGGCACAGGGAGGAGGGGGGAAGAAGCAGGGTGGGCCAGCTCAGAGGCCAGGCTCCATACTCCTCACCCAACCCCTGGACTGGCTACTCTGCCCCTGGGGGGCAGGCCAACAGGCCGGCTGTGGCTCGGCTGGTCAGCCCTTAAGGGTGGTAGGGCCAAGTGCGCTGCGTGCAATAGAGCCTCTGGTGAGGCCTTTGGCCGGCACAAGAAGCCTCGTGTGTGTGCCACTCAGATCCACTACCCCCAGGGGCTGAACCACCCCAGCGCTGGTCCACCTGTGCTAGGCCCTAGGCTTTACCTGCCTTTATGTCAGGACTAAATCGCAGTCTTGTTCAATGTTATGGTGTTGTATCTGATGGAAGGAAGGGTTAATAAGGAGTTTTAGTCCTGCTTGGGAATGCCAGAATTGATACTGGCAATGTGCCATGAATTACTTGATGTCTATGAGCAAACATTAAGGATTTCTTCACTCACTGCTTCTTGGATGAAGCAGTATAGTTTTCCAACAGCACAGACAGCAGCTGTTTAGGACTGGAAGTAGAGAGAGATTTCTGTGAATGTACGTAAGAGAGCTGGGTGGGAATGATTTTCCTGTTCCACTTTTTTTGAGGGGGGAGATATCAAAATATTTTCCCAGCCTGAATTGGGATGAAAAGTTGAAATCTCCAAAAGTGTTAATGAATTGATAATCAGGAAAAAAAATGGTTTGGTTCAATCAAAAAGTCTTGGTTCAGTCATTTTGAAACATTTTGATTTTGTGCAGTATTTATTTATTTGTTTTATTTTATAATTAGTTTAGATTTTGAACCAAAAAGTCATCTTGAACCAGAAAGCTGGGATTTTTCATTTTTTTAACAAAAGTCAAAATGGGCCATTCTGACAAATTAAAAGAAAATTACACTTCAAAAAATGTGAAAACGGTCTCTTTCCCACCAAGTTTCAGCTGTGACAAATCAGCATTTTCTCAGTGGAATGCATTCATCCACCAGCTCAAGCATATAGAGTACATGCCACAGAAGTTTGTCAGGATATCCACTCTTACCCATTCCTCTTCCAGTTCCACATATTCTTTAATGACCATGTGCTCTAAACCTTGGCATTTCATCTAATCTGAAGCGTCATGTTTCTGTTTACACAGCACATGCTAGTGCAGGGGTCAGCAACCCAAAAGATAAGAGCCATTTTTAAAAATTCCTTCAATAACTCAGTGTTTTGAGAAATGTAATGGGTGTAGCCTCAGTGCGGGGCTGGCAGCTGGGCCAGGATGCCTGCCACAGGCCACCTGACAGGGAGTGGGAAGCCCGGACAAGGGAGAGGTGCCCCCCAGGCTCTGCTGGTGGCTGGGGGGAGGCTGGAGCCTGGTGCAAACTGCCTGCAGGGTCCACCAGTGACAGGGGAGGCCTGGTGCCCAGACCCTCAAGGGGGCAGCCAAAAGCTGCATGCAGCTCCAGAGCTGCTGGTTGCTAGTGTCATGTTGGGTTTGAGACTGACTCTGAACAATGCCTACCAGGTTCACCCAATAAATACCACTTCCTGTGAATCCTCTGTACAGGCTGGGGTTGGGTTACCAGATGTCAGGCAAAAGGAGAACATGTCCTCCTTTTTACCTTCACATCCTTCATCCAAAAGGCATTTTAAAAATTCATGATTTTGTCTGGCTTTTTACTTACAGGGGTTAAAGTATGCTGGAATGTCCAAGAGCACCCTATTTTTAGTGGGAAGCATCCCAGAGCCCCCTAAAAACACAAGAATATTACATTAATGCTACATTTTCTTCATGTGTCCTCCAATGTCCTCCTTTTCCTACCTCCCTGTTCTCCTTTCCGTGCCTTGGTAGCTGGTAATCCTAGGCTGGGGGGAAGAACACGAGCTAGCAAACCAGCAGCATCCCTTTTGGCTACACCTGAGTGTTCCTTGGAAGGTCCTACTGAGATACTTAGTGTGGCCAACCCTACTTAGTTATTGAGATATCAAAGCATCACAAGGTTACAGTTGCTTCACCCTGTGTCTATGCACCCAGAGAAACGCACATAATCAAACTGACAAGTCTGTACAAGCCCCTGTGTGGCTGCACCACTGTTGCACCCAAGCTCCTGGGCTACCCTTAAACCACATGACTGGATTTAATGATACAATTATTACTCTTCAGCAGCTGGGAACAAGACTTCAGCCAGCAACCTTTGCTAAAACTCTTCAATTTTTCTTCAAACACAAAGGGGAAAGCTTGTTTTTGTAAGGAATGTGTTTAGATTGCAAAGCGCTTCAAGGCAAGGACCTTAAGTACTTGCCTGGGATACTACTGCCATTACATAAATATGAGCTACCTTACTGAAAATGTGGGTGGCTAGAGCTAGTGAGGAGGAGGCAGACTTCTGAGTTCTTTTCCTGGCTCTAGTACTGAATTCACCTAATCTCAGTGGCTCATCCTTTCTCTCTTTAATTCCAAACCTGGCTCCAGCAAAGACCTTGGTGTATGTTCTGGGACAAGTCACTTAACCTATCAGTGCCTCAGTTTCTCCATCTATAAAGGTGTGATAAGACTGGAAGCAGCAAGGGACTAACCAATTAGTGTTTGCACAGCACGTTGTGGGCACTGGATGAAAAGTGCTGCAAAAGAACCAAACATTCTTGGTGGTAGGGTCCCAATTTTAGTTGTACTCATTCCTGTGAGGCCCATCACACATTGACTCTTTGGCTCGTGATATTGCTCTGAGCTTCATTGATTAATATTGAGAAAGAAGAGTGTCAAGAAGCTGTTCAATAAGTTTACATAGCTATAGCATGTTAGACACAGTATATAAAAGGGTATAAAGGCCCCTGCTTCAGGAATAAATTAACCACTAAACACCTCCTAAGATTAGAAAATAATGTCTCTTCTGGGCATGCTGTTGAATAATTGACTGTGCATGGGGTTTCACATTTTAATCAGAAGTAGCTTGTGCTGGGCCACTTTCAGAGATAGAGACTGGACTTCAGGGTTTGTTGGTCTGATCCTATCTGGCACTTCCTATGTTTATGGGAGAGGAAACCGAGAAGGAATAGGCCTAAAGGGGGCCCATGCTCAGATCTGGAGCTAAAATTCCTTCCTCATTCAGAGATGTTGGGAGCTGGGAGTCTTGGGCTATTATGAAGCTATTATTAGTTTAGATTCAGCCCTTGACTGGACTGTCCCTAGAAATTCAGGGCTCAGTGTTGCTGATTCCACGAGTTCAGAAATCTCGAGTCAAAAATCATGAATCACAAATAATATATTCTTGGTTCCTTTCATTTTCTGAACCATCCAAGTCACACTTGGTCATGTTTTCAAGCTTTTCTCTGCACCTACAGAGCCTAAAAATATATATTTTTTTAAATGAAAGGGAAGAGTCTCACTCAATTACATGCTTCTGGGTGCTGGGGCTTGGAAACAAGCAACAGATATTTTCTCCCATGAAAGTTCATGCAATAAATAAATTTGTTAGCCTTTAAGTGCCACAGGACTCCTTGTTTGTTTTACTGAACTAGACTAACATGGTTGAGCCTTTAGAACAGATTTTGCGAGAGCTGGCAACACTGGGGGAGGGGTGTTCTTTAGGCTCTGGCCTAAGGCAGCCAGGACACTTGGTGACTGATATGAGCAAGATGGGGTGAAGGAACTTGCAGAGAGCTCTTTTGGTGACACTCCAAGGAAAGTGTGGTGCCACTTGAACAGGGAGCAGGTCTGGTGCATGGGAATTGTTCACAGCACAATGTGGCCATGAAAGGGTTAAGATCCCTTCCAGTCTTTCTATGCTCTGTAGTAAAATGCAAATTTTGCTTCCCCACCCACCTGACTGCACCCAAGGAGACTGGGCAAGTGGGATTGGCTCCCCTGAGAGGATCCTCTCCACATCAAACCTTGCCAGAACTGGGAGTGGACACACTAGCAAGGGTGGAAAGTGCTTTCAGGCCAGGTTTGTGGCTCTGTGCCATGATAGATGGGGAAAGGACAAATCCCGGTGTTAGAGAGGGAGGTGACCCTGCCAGCAGGTTCGAAAATTTGAGGACCTTGGGGGGCAATCACTGCACCCCTGGGGTACGGGGTGGATTTGGGGTGAACTTTATTAAAATAGGTATGGGAGTGGGGTGAGTGGTGTGGTGTATATATATCACCTGTCACTGGGTTTTTTGTGAAGTGTTGGGGGGTATCTGACTTTGCAGAGTGGGGGCAGGTTAGGGAACAATGGGGCTTTTCAACTAAGGTACTAACACTATCACCCTACTCACTAAAAGGTGTTTTAATACACTATAGGAAAAAGAGGGGTACAGTACAAAACTAGCATGTGGGCATGTCAGAAAAAGGTGGAAGCAGGTGGGGGAGCAGGGGTTCAAAGGCTGGGGGACACAAAGAGGGAGAGAGGTAAGTGTGCGGGGGGGGGTCTTGAAAGGCAGCAGAGTGAGGAGGTGCTTGGGGGGTTGGGGTAAGGGGACAGAGGCAGGAGAGAGGCTGTGGGTGCGTTGGCAATGGGGAGAAGCAGGAGGGGCTGAAAGGGGATTCAGGGGCTTGCGAAAGGGGGGGTGGTAGGGGAGGCAGAAGGGTCTCGGGGAACAGTGGCTGGGAGGGTAGAAGGGGTTCGGGGAAGTGGCGGCGGGAAGGCAGGAGTGGGTCGGGGAAAGCAGTGGCAGGGAAGGCAAAAGGAGTTCGGGAAAGCCGCGGCGGGGAAGGCAGAAGCCGCAGAAAAGTGGCGGCAGCCGCAGGGAGCTGGCGGGGGACGGGGAGGGCTGGCGGGCTGCCACGGGAGCCGGGAAAAAAGCGGCGGGGCCACTAGAGAGTCCGGCGGGGATCGGGGGAACCGGCGGCGGCCACGGGAGCGGCTCGGGAGCCGGGAGCCACAGAGAGCCGCAAGGGTAGCGGGGCGGGGAGAGTGGCTCGGGAGCCACAGGGACAGGGACAGAAGGAAAGTTGAGGCGCATCGGGGATCCCAGAAATGAAGAGGGAACAAGTAAAGTTAAAGAGAAAAAGGTTTATTTAAGTTGGGGAGGTTACAGAGGGGGAGGGCAAAGGCAACTTAACCAAACAATTCTAAAGGCTAGGAACTAAAGGAAACAATCTTAACAGCTAACTTAAGACTTCTGAGGCTACCAATTAACTTTATACAATGTTGCAAAACACAATACTCTTAAAGCAAATTCAAACAACCCAGGAGGAAAAGAGATACACTGGGTGATACAAAGTAGCAAGAAGCAATTACAGACATGGGGAGCTCCTAACACAAACTGGAGCTGCAAGCAAACAGAAAGGTACACACGCAAGCCTGTTAAAGCTGGGGAAAGCAGTTTTAAAGCAGCCCTAAAGAAACAGAATAACTTTTTTTCTTAGAGAAAGGTTGCAGGGCAGACTCTTACCACTCCTAGCAGCAAGGGTAACAGCATTATAGGCTGGAGGAGACTCGTAATCGGCCGGCAGTAACTCGTGGGGGTAACTCGTGGATACGCTCTAGGGGGGACTCGTGAGCGGAGGAGGCAGCTTCTGGTTGATCAGGCCAGGAGAGATGTTGAAAACCGTCCTGCCTGAGCACCCCAGAACCTCAGCTTTTAAAGACTATTTCCCGCCTTTCCCTGATTACAGGGAATATGGGGAACAATGGGGGTATGAGACATGCCCTGCAGGACCTTGAAGTTAGGCAGAGCCCACCTACACCAAGCCCTGCAAAACAATGGGCCCCCAGGGTGGTAACGGCCATCCAGTTAAGTTCAAGGGGGCCATCTAGTTAAGGTGAAGGGGCCATCTAGTTAAGGTGAAGGAGTCATTGTTCACTTCACACGTTCTATGTACTTTAATGATGGCCCGGGAGGGGCGGCCATCAAAGTAACTGCTATGAGTCACAGACAGGAGGCTGCCCACAGCTTTCCTCTGCAAACTGCAGGAGGAAAGGTTGCACTGCAGGACAGTTTATACCTCCAAGTCAGTGGCTCTGCTATGTGTAAGCGGGGGGATGGACCCGCTCTTGTGGGGAACTTCCCAGACTTTGTATACCACCCCGGTGAAGGTGGGTAGCAAAAGGATCTGAGTCCCTGCTCCCACTTCCTGTACCCCAAGGCCTGCCTGACCTCAAAGGCTCACCTCCCAGTCTCCTGTTTGGAGGAGTCTGTAACCCTGACAAGGCTGGGCCCTAGAATTTCTGGGGGCTTGACTCCCACTCTTATCGTGGTCTCTCAGGACAGGGCTAGGGTGTCCCCACTCCGGGGTGCTGACCACACTGACCACTCTTCTGGCCCACCAGTTACTATATACACTATATACAATTTATTTAAGCATACAGAAATAAAAAGAATAACCCAATAAGAAAATAGAAAAAAAGTGGAAAAAGGTGAACAATAAACCCCCAGCACCGCTGCCTGGTGTGGGAGCACTACAAACAGAGTCTCTGGGGCCTGAGGAACAGTCTCACAGTCTGTCCTCCACGTTGCAAGCCCTCTGCCCAGGCCTGGCTGCAACTGGATGATCCAGGGGGCCAGGTGCAGGCTCCGGCTGTGGCCACACGTCCCCAAGCTCCAGGGGCAGGGCCCTTCTTCCCAGCGTCAGCCCCCCTTCACTGCTCCCCAGCTGCTCACCACACCCAGCTCCAGATGGCTGCAACTCCGGCTCCCAGCTGCTGCTCGGGTTCAGTGTGGCTCCTCTGGCCCTCCTGCTGTGGGGCTGCACAGATGAGCTCAGCACCTTGGGCTCCTTCTCTGGCCTCCTGCCCCAGCTTCAGGCACCTCTGGCTCTGTCACTGCCTCCAGCTCTGCTCTGCTCAGCTCCACTTGGCTCTCTGCTGGTCCAGCTGCGGTGGGTCTGCTGCACAAATCAGCTCAGCCTGGCCTCCCTTCCTGGGTCCTCTGGCTCCCAGCTGCTGGCTGCTTAGTGCTTCCTCCTTAGCTCGGCCCCCCACACACTCACACACTGGTTTGCCCAGGCGTGTCCAGCCTGCAGTTTCAGCTCAGGGGCGGGGGTGCACTTTCAATCAATCAGGCCATCCTGGGACACTGGCCTCTCCCACTGGCCCTGGGGCTGTCTGTTTCAGAGTCCTGCTTCCAAGCTGGAGTGGCCAATCAAAAGGCCCATTCACTCTCAGTAAGGGGCTATCAGTCCCCTTACATATGGGTACCCGCATGGCCCCACAATATGCCAACATTTTTATGGGCTACTTAGAACAACATTTCCTCAAGTCTCATCCCAAAACACCTCTCCTCTACTTACGCTATACTGATGACATCTTCATCATCTGGACCCATGGCAGGGATGCTCTTGAAGATTTCCACAGAGATTTCAACAATTTCCACCCCACAATCAAATTGAGCCTGGAACACTCCACACAGGAGATCCACTTTCTGGACACTACAGTACAAATTAGGAATGGACACATCAACACCACTCTATACTGAAAAACCTGCTGATCGGTATAGTTATCTACAGCATTCGAGCTTCCATCCTAAACACACTACATGATCCATTGTCTATAGCCAAGACCTAAGATTTAACCGCATTTGGTCTGATCCCTCAGACAGTGACAGATATCTTCAGGATCTATATCAAGCTTTCTTAAAACTGCAGTACCCACCTGGAGAGGTAGAGAAACAGATTGACAGGGCCAGATCGGTACCCCGCAGTCAACTACTACAGGAAAGGCCCAAAAAAGAAAACAATAGAACGCCACTGGTCACCACAAACAGCCCTCAAGTCAGACCTATACAACAGATCATTAAGGACCTCCAGTCTATTTTAAAAGATGACCCTTCACTCTCTATAGCCTTGGGAGACAGACCTCTCCTCGCCTACAGACAACCCCTGAACCTTAAACAGATACTCACCAGCAACTCCAGACCTAACAACAGAAGCATTAAAGCAGGCACATATCCCTGCAACAAACCACTCTGCCAACCCTGTCCACATATCTGCACTAAAAGACACCATCATAGGACCTAATCAAGCCAGCTACTCCATCAGAGGGTCCTTCACCTGCTCATCCACTAATGTGATTTATGCCATCATGTGCTGGAAATGCTCCGATGCCTGATACATTGGACAAAAAAAAAAAAAACCAGTTGGTGAGCACTTCCATCTTCCTAATCACTCCACTGATGGCTTGTTAATGATAGTCGCCAAGAAAATCAATGGAACATCAAGACTTCAAAGAGAAACAACTGAAATTGAATTAATATGCAAATTAAATTGTGTGAAAGCAGGGCTGAATCATGACAATGGATTCTTTTCACATTATAACAGGTAATTTGACTTTGCCCTCCCCTCTGTATGCTGTTTCCTAAAGTTTGAATCCTTACAAATGCTCTGATTTGCTGTTGCAGTATGACCTGACCCCATGTCTTACACTCCCCTGCATTTATTTGCATCCAGTTCTGTAAGTTCTCCCTCTTCAAAGCATCTGATGAAGTAGGATGATCCCCCACAAAAGCTCATGTGATAAATAAATCTGTTAGTCTTTAAGTGCCACAAGACTCCTTTCTTTTTTTGCTTTACTAGATGAACACGGCTGCCCCTTTGGAACTTGTGCAGATTTCTTGGTGACACCTGTACTCTGCAGGAGACCAGATCCCAGCTTCTCTGGTCAGGGCAGGCTGAACTTGGTGCAGGGAGTGGAGAAGGGGCAAAGGTGATTCTGGGGCAGTCCTGGAGCAGGGGTCAGCAAAAGATAAGAAGAGCTGTTTTTAAAAATTCCTTCAAGTGATTGAAGAACCACCATGAGTGTAGCTTCCTGGTTCTTCTTCAAGTGCTGCTCAGATACATTCAGTGTTAGATATCTACATGCCACAGCACACGATTGGTTGGAAGCTTTTGCCCTAGACTGCCAGAGCAGGGTCAGTGGCCAATGCCGCCTCTGGCCACTCCCATGGCTATATATATGGCCCCAACCCTGATCTTCCCCAGTTCCTTTTTCCACCTTCAGCAACAGTTTTGGAACAGCTCTTTCTTTGTGAATGCAAGTGCCTGTTGTTTTCTTAGTGTATGAGCCACTCGTTTAGATTAGAGGACCTGTTCATGGACATCGTTCCACCAAGAACCGGTGCTTCTACGGAACATGTGAGACCAGAGCTGGAATATCGCTCCCAACAGCTGCCTAAGATGCCAGGCTTCTAACCCTGTGCCTCTTGCAGCAAGGCCCGCAGAATGACCCCCACGAAAAGCGCCTTCAGTGTCTGGGTAAGTCTCACCAGGCCACCAATTGCTCCATCTGTCAGTCTTTCGAGCCGAGGACACTGACAGACAGGGAGTAAAGGCGCTGTGCTTTGGCCCTGGAGCAAGCATGGCAGCCTATCTCCGGAGAATCAGCGTTGCCTTCAACACAAGTCCATTTCTCTCAGGGTGGGAAAAGTAAGAAGGATCCACCCAGAAAGAAAAAGAACAAAATACAAGATGAAAGTCATGTCTGATCACCAGCCATTTACAATGTTCACACAGGAGCTCTGAGGAAGCAAGACACAGGAAGTTCCATAGATTAACTTGAGAATCAGCAAATATAAAAGATGGGTAAAAAGGTGAAAACTTACCTAGGATCTGTGGGAGAATGAGCAGGCAACACTAATTGTCACTTACTCACTCTGGGATGGGCAGGGGGAATTCAAACATCAAGAAATTAGTCTAAAAACAGTATAATCTTGCCCCCCCCCCGACTTATTTTTGCCATTCTTGTGATTTTTGATCTCTTGAAACTGGCAATACTGTATAAATTAATACCATATACTTAACTCAAGGCATTCCTTTCCCTAACTGTATTCTTCGTGCTAGTGTAGCAGGCTTCTGTAGCCACAATATAGGGACACAGAGAGATCAAATGAATTGAATGTACCTTTTAAAGCATCTGTTAGGCAACACTGTATCTGTTCTTTAATATCATAACTGAAATAACTAACTCAGTTTAATAGACATTGTAACCAATGTCCAACAAAGCTTGATGTAAATTTAGAACTCTATTTTGTATTCTTGATAAAACTTGTTTTAGGTGTATACTCTGGAATTTCATTTAAATGTATGAATAAGATGTATGAATGAAGGGTGTGTGTAATGGAATCAGTCAATACCAGCCTGTCCTGGTGAAATGCTAGTACTACCTTAGTGGCTAAGTGATGCAAACAATTCCCATGAAAACAAGGGTCCAACCTGGAAAGAAAAGAAGAAAACTCAAGGCAAAAGTCATGTCTGTAAATGGCTGGTGATCAATGTTCACACAGGATTCCTGGCCCAGCTTGCCCTCCAGCCTCACCACCTCGCCTGGGGTGTGGGGGACAGTCCTTGGCCTGGCCTGCCTGCCATCCTCTTGCCTGGCCACCAGCCCAGTATGACCTGGGGCCCAGACGGGCACGTGTAGAGTTACCAGATGTCAGGCAAAAGGAGGACATGTCCTCCTTTTTACCATCACATCCTCCATCCAGCAGGCATTTAAAAAATACATGATTTTATCTGGGTTTTTACTTACAGGGGTTAAAGTATGCAAGAACACCCTGTTTTTAGGGGGAAGCATTCCATGGCCCCCTAAAACCAAAAGAAAATTATATTAATACTACATTTTCTCCATGCGTCCTCCAATGTCCTCCTTTTCATACTTCCCTGTCCTCCTTTCCATGCTTTGGTATCTGGTAACTCTAGGCATGTGTGATGGTGCGTGCCTCTGTGCACCATGATCTACATGATTTTCCTGTTCACTTGTACACTGGAATTGTATGATTTGCTGCCAATTGCACCATGCAATGTTTCTGTGTGGATGCTAATAACCTATTCTGCATGATTTCTATGATAATATGTTTCCTCCAACTTCATATGTGTCAACAAACGTAACATGCTTTCTCCTTTTTCCTTTTTCCACCATCAGCATTGGTTTCAGATCAGCGTAAACTTGCAAAACACAAGTGCCTGTCTTTAACATGAAATCCAAGATGCCTGGCTTCACGCCGGGCTTAGGGTGCTGCAAGGATTTCCCGATGGATGACCTGCACGAGAAATGCCTCATTTCCTTGAGTGAGTCCCATCTCGCGGTGGAGTGCTCCATTTGCCAGTCTTTCAAGTGGAGGACTCAGTTAGAAAGGGAATGCCACCTCCTCTTGATCTTAGGGAGTAGAGCTACCACCCCAGAAACTGGCCGAGCCATGAGCGCTCTGTCGGACCCCCGATCAGCCCAGGCTCAGGATCCCCGCCACTGATCATCTGTACCAGGCTTGAAATCTTAACCCACCACAGTACTGCCCCAGCACTGAGCGCGTCCATCACCGGGCAGCCTCTCAGCCATCCTGAGAAGGGAACTGGCACAATCAACCCCGATGGCCCACCACGGGCACCAAAATCTCGCTCCAGTGCAGAAAAAGAAGAAAAGGACCAAAGCGGCACTGTCTTCATTGGTACCACCAGCCGACTCAACGCCGATACTGGTACCGACATGTAGCCCAATGCTGGGACCAAGCATGGCATCTCCCAGCCCTCCACTGGTATCACAGTCCGGTACAGAGGGGCAAGAAACCCCACTCCATCACTCCTCTGAAGAGCTCTCAGTAGCAGGCTCCAGGACATCAAGAGGAGGATCTTCCAGATCGTCCTCCAAGGACTGCTTCCTTCCCCCCAGAAGGAGCGTCCGAGGAAGAGGCTTCACAAGACCTCTGTATCCCTGAGCTCAGTGAGGTCAAAAAGACCACCGATACAGGGAGAATTTTCCGCTCCCCCCCATGGCACCTATGCCTTTAGCGAGATCACCTCATAATGAGTGGACCCTCGATTGGCTGAGCACAGCAACCGATGATGTCTCCTCTCGCTATGCCCAGTCGCCACTGTCGGAGTCCTCAGATTTCTCCAGCAATGAGCCTGATCCTGACTCTACACAATGTAGTAGATCACGAGCCCAATTCTCCTCATTACCTGATAAGCCCCTAACCGACATGTCCGCTGACCGCGAGGGAGACCCCCGCATCGAGCAGGACCTCCTCCGCCATATGGCAGCAAACCTAAAACTGATATTAGGAGTGATGCAGGAGGAAGACGACTCCCTCTTTGATGCATGCCGTACAGCCCCTCCAGCAAGGGTGGCAATTCCCTTGCACGGGGGAGTATACTGCAGTGTCCAGGAATGCTGGCCAATGCCTTCCTCGATTCCACCAGTATCCAAAGTTGCAGATAAGAAATACTATGTCTCTCCAGAGGGGTTCTCTTTCTTATTCCATCATCCCACTCCAGGGTCCCTGCTGGTGGATGCTGTAAGCCAGAGGGAAAGACAGGACCAGCTGAGCTCCATGCCCAAGAACAAAGAGGTGAAGAAGCTCGACCTTCTGGGAAGAAAAGTTTATTGCTTCGCTGCCCTTCAGCTACGTGTTTCCAACCATTCAGCCTTAATGACGCACTGTGTCTTCAACCTGTGGGAGGCCATGCGAAACTTCCGCACGGCCATCTCTGAGGAGCACCTGAGAGATTTCGAAGCAATGCTTGAGGAGGAAGAGAGGGTGTCCAGGATGCTCTGGCAGCAACCTGGGATGCAGTGGATACAGCCACCCGCACTATGGCCTCCGCAGTCGTCATGTGCTGGTCAGCCTGGCTCCAAGGCTCGGGCCTATGCACACAGATGCAGCAGATTATTCAAGACCTCCCCTTTGAGGGCCCAGACCTCTTTGCCCCATCCACGGACATGAAGCGCCATGTTATGAAAGACTCGAGGGCTACGCTTTGGTCCCTGGGGATATACACTCTGCAACCCAACAAGCACTCGACGAGAGCACATCAACAGCTCCAACAGCAGCTAAAGCAGCAGCTTCAACTGCAGAGTCAGTTCCCGAGATCCCTCCAGTTTCCTCGGCGCCACCTTGAGGACCTGGATAAGGACAAGAATTGCTCAGGTAAAGGGGGAAAACTCAGCACCTCACAGTCTGGATGGCATGGGCAGGGATCTGACTGCTCGTCTGGCCGTGAACAGCGTTTTTGATGGTCCCCTTGAGGGCAGCGCCCCAGGGCCCCTGTTTACCCCCTACCACCTGTGCCACTTTGCCCTCCAGTGGACCCGTGTCACATCAGACCAGTGGGTTCTCGACACAGTGGTGCGAGGATACCATATCCAGTTCTTTTCAATCCTGCAGGACAGGAAACTGCCCCCTCATGCAGCACTGAGGAACTGGGAACTGTTAAGCAGGCTTGAGGCCGAATGCCAAAAACTCCTCTCCCTTGGGGCCATAGGAAAAGTCCCCAAAAGAGAATGAGGCAAGGGGTTCTACTCCCGCTATTTCTTGGTACCCAAACTGAATGGGGACCTACAGCCTATTCTAGACCTCAGAGCGCTAAACAAGTACATAAAGAGAATAAAGTTCCGCATGGTTTCTCTGCCCCAGATTGTCCCCTCCTTGTCCCCAGGAGACTGGTTCGCAGCCCTTGACCTAAAGGACGCTTACTTTCACATAACCATCCGACCCCAGCACAGACACTTTCTCAGGCTTGTGGTGGCACAGGACCACTACCAGTTCACCGCTCTCCCCTTCAAGCTATCGCTAGCTCCCAGGGTGTTCTCAAAATGCATGACACCAGCCGCAGCGTTTCTATGCAGAAAGGGCATAAGAATCTACCCCTACCTAGATGATTGGCTTATAGTGGGCAAGTCAAGTCACCAAGTGCAACATCACGTTGACCTGGTAGTGAAACTCTGCAAGTTTCTAGGCTTCTGCATAAACACAGAGAAGTCAAAGCTCCACCCCACTCAGGACATAGAATTCATAGGGGTGCAACTAAACAGTCAACAAGGCACAGCGTCCTTGCCCCTGTCAAGATTTTGGTCCATTTGCACCATCATTATGGAACTGCAAGAGCTGGGTCTAACCACAGTGCGCCAGTGCATGCAGCTTCTGGGTCACATGGCAGCTGCCACTATGGTAATCCGGACAGTACGCATGAGTATGAGACCCTTCCAGCTCTGGTACTCCATAATGTTCCAGCCATGGGGAGACCATCTGGACAAAGTACTCTTGGTCCCCCAGCACCCGCTAGAGTCCCTCCAAATTTGGAGGGATCCCCGCTTTGCGATGGGGGGTATTCCGTTCAGGGACTCCAAGCCCTCAGCAACCCTGATAACGGATGCTTTGGACACAGGTTGGGGAGCTCACCTATCCAGGGGCCTCTCCACACAGGGTCTTTGGAGCCCCAAGGACAAACTCCTCCACATAAACGTGAAGGAACTTTGGGCCATCAGATTGGCCTGCATGACCTTCCTCAACAAAATCCACAACAGAACAGTCCAGGTCCTCATAGACAATACAATGGCCATGTTTTTATACCAACCAACTGGCAAGGGGGGGTTCGTTCCTCTGCCCTATGCGAGGAGGTGTGCAAGCTTTGGCAATTAGCAATAGATCACCACTTTATGCCGGTTACCTCTCACCTACCCAGGGTAGACAACGGCTTAGCAGACTCACTCACCAGAAAATCCCTAGCGAATCACGAGTGGTCCCTTCACAACAAGGTATTCTCCCTGCTGATAAACAGATGGGAGCCCTCCCAGGTGGACCTGTTTGCCATGGAACAAAACCACAAATGTCCTGAATTTTGTTCCCTCTGGGGTCGGGAGGAGGGCTCTCCCAGCGACGCTTTCCTCCTCAGTTGGTCGGGGGCCCTGATGTACACCTTCCCGCCAATTCCCTGATCCACAGTGTGATACTGAAGGTCCTTGCGGATGGACCACACATCATTCTGATAGCTCTGGACTAGCCCAGACAACACTGGTTCCCGCTCCTTTAGGACATGTCCATAAGGACCCGCTCCGCCTCCCTCAATGGGCGGATCTCCTAACACAGGACTCGGGATGCCTTCAGCACCCGAACCCTGATCTCCTACATTTGACGGCCTGGATGCTTTCTGGCTCAGTGAGCAAGAGAGGTGCTGCTCGGATAGGGTTAAGAAGGTCCCAGTTGGTAGCAGAAAACCCTCCACCAGGTCAGGGGTATCGCTGGCCCAGGGAGGGACCTGGGGCATGGGCCCAGGCCCCACCCCCTCCCCTGCCCCCTGGCCAGGGACGGGGCCAGAAGCCGCCGCACCGCCGCAGGTGGCTAGGCCCCGCATACCCAGCTGGGGCCGAGGCCGGAAGTGGCCGTGGGGTCCCACATCCCTGGCTGGGGACGGGGTTGCCGCCAGTGTGGGTGGCTGGGCCCCGGATTCCTGGCCGCGGGCAGCCGGGCCTCAGATCCCCAGCCATGGATGGGGCCGCCACTACCACGGGCGGCCAGGCCTGGACTCCCCACCGCTACCGCGGGTGGCCAGGCCTGGACTCCCCGCTGCGGCCACGGGCGGCCAGGCCCCAGATCCCCGGGCCGGGGACGGGGCTGTAACTGGCCATGAGCAGCCGGGCCCCGGATCCCTGGCCCCATCAGGCCGGAGATCCGGGGCACCGGCACCAGGATTCGGGGAACGTGCCCCGGGTGCCCTGCGCCAGTGACGCCTCTGCACCAGGTCCACCTATATGGCAAAGTGGAAGTGCTTCTCCACTTGGTGCCGTGACCTAGACATAGACCCTGTCTCTGCACCAATCCATACAACTCTGGACTATTTCTTAGACCTGAGAGAAAAAGGCCTATCCCTGTCCTCACTGAGTCCACATAATGGCAATTTCAGCCTTCCACCAAAGAGTTGATGGTGCCCCAGTCTTTTCACACCCCATATCTCACAGGTTCCTGAAAGGGGTGGAAAAGCTTTTTCCCACCCTCGTAAGCCCACCCCTCAGTGGGATTTGAACGTTGTACTATCGGCTTTGACAGAGCTGCCCTATGAACCCTTGGATTCAGCTACTCTGCTGGTGTTGTCTTGCAAGGTGGCTTTCCTGGTAGTGATCACCTCAGCTAGAAGGGTTTCCAAGTTGCGAGCCCTTTCCTCTGAACCCCCATATATGACATTCTTTCCAGACGAGGTGGTCCTCCATCACCATACTTCCTTCTTGCCCAAGGCAGCCACGTCCTTCCACATGAACCAAGATATTGGCCTGCTGGTTTTCTATCCCGACCCCCAGGTTACCGAAAACCAGAGACAGTGGCACACCTTGGATGTGAGGAGAGCGCTCTTTATTTATATCGAGCATACATGATCTTTCCATAAGACCTCCCAGGTGTTTGTGGCAGTTGCCTAACGCATGAGTGGTTCCCCAGTGTCCTCTCAGTGCATCTCCGAATGGATTGTAAACTGCATCAAAGACTGCTACGGAAGGTCAAACATGCCTCTCTCAGGGACTGTGAGAGCCCACTCCACCAGAGCCCAGGTGTCTTCCATGGCCTTCCTCACCAAGGTTCCGATCCAAGAGATCTGCAGGGCCGCTATGTGGTTGTCGATACATACCTTCACGACGCACTACATCATTGGCCAGCAGGCTAGACACGATGCCGCTTTGGGCAGACCTGTACTCAGTGTGGGTAGACTGTAACTCCTCCCACCATCCTTGGGTACGGCTAGCAGTCACCTGTAACTGAATGATATGAGCAGCACTCAAAGGAGAATGGTTGGTTACTTACCAGTAACCATCTTTCTTCGAGCACTGCTCGGATGCATTCAGTATTAGATGTCTCTGTGCTGGAGCACCAGATTGGTCGGAAGAGGGGAGGTGGCCACCGCTCCTCACACTACCCGTGGCTATATATACGGCCGCCTCCCCACCCCCTCCTCAGTTTAATTTCTTCCGCCTTGTGCGTTGGATCTGGAACATCTGCTCCTTGCTGTTGCAAGCAGCCTGTCCATTGAGACCCAGCTTTTTGCCCGACTGAAAGACTCTCTTCGTGGATTTAATTCCACTACAAGAGCCTTCCGCTGTTGGACCAAAACAGCCTACAATCATGTCAGGGTTCAAACCCTGTGCCGAATGAGGCAAGGCGTTCCCCAGGGATGATCCCCACAGGAAGTGCCTCTGGTGCCTGGGCAAAGACCACATGGTCTTGGCATGTTCCATTTGTCTCTCCTTTAAACCCCAGACCATCAAGGAGAGGGAACAGCGATGCTGCGCCCTAGCCTCGGAGGAGGCTCAGCACCTTTCACCCGAGGCTTCGGGTTTGAGCCTGGCCCCGAGATCCAGCTCGGCGCCGGTGCCTACACGGCACCGTGCCACCGGTGTCCGCTGCTGCCGCACCACCTCAATGCCAACTCTGGCACCGATCGGGGTTGACATCAGTCAGCACGGCACCATTGGCACTGGGCTCACCTTGGCACCAATCGAGCTCGCCTTCAGGCAACCCACCACCATCAGCACTGGGCTCGCCTCAGCACCGTGCCATATCACCTCCGGTGCCAACGACCCGGTATAGCCCGGCCTCACCAGTGCTGACCTCAGCTCGGCACTGGCTGACCCCACCTTCAGCACCGCAGAGTCTGGTGCCAATGGAGTGGGAATCGTCCCGCCTGAACAGTCCTCCCTTCCCCACTAAGGACTTGCCTGCAACCCATACAGGAGAGATCCTCGTCCCATCCACGCCGGAGGTGATGGAGGCAGCACGAGGCCTGGTGCTTCTCCCAACTCCTCCTGCCCCACCTCTAATCAGGAGGGGAAAACTGGCCTTCTCATCAAAGGTGTGGGTTCAAAAGTGATGCTCCTTCTCTCCCCCCACTACGGGGGCTGGCATTACTCCACTGCTGGCACAGGGCCTTCCAGGGGCTCTAAATGGCCCCGGCACTGAATAGCGCCTGCCTTTCACTTTCGAGTGCAAGAATGGTCCCCCGAGGGAACTCCCTCCCCTCCCCAGTGAATCCCCGGTGCTGTGCTGTCCCCGGCACCGGAGACCTTTATGGGGAACCTCTAGGCACACTTCAACCTGCTGCGCCGAGCTACGGCCCATTTAGGTATGCAGGTGGAGCCTCTGAGCCTTCCCCCAATACCCTGTTCAGGCCGGCATTCGCCTCCATGGCACCCTTAGCATTCCCACCCCACCCAAGCGTATGGGACCTTGCACACTCCTGGTGGCAGCACCCATCCTCTGTCCCTCCGGTTTCAGATACAGTGAGCAAGAAGTATTGGGTACCAGAACTGGACTACCCCTCATTCGCTGGCCATCCAGTTCCCCCTCAGGACATGGTCCAGATGGCAACGGGGGCTGGAGATCCCCCTAGGGACCCCTTCCCCTCCTCTAGGGAGAACAGAGAAATGGATCTGCTGGGCTGCAAGGTGTATTGTTCATCGGCCCTTCAATTGCAAGTGGCAAACAATCAGGCTATAACCAGCTAGGTACCTGCTGGATGTCTGGGAGTCACTTGGGAGATTAGGAACATGCTCCTGCCCAAGGCCTGGGACGACTATGATGCCTTCCTGGAGGAAAGTAACACAATCTCAGAGGACCGCCTCCTTTCAGCCCGCGATGCATTGGACACCGCTGCCTGTACCATGGCTTTGGCAGTTACTCTCCGCAGGGCGGATTGGCTTAGGGAGGCTAGAGTGCCCCCTAACATGCAGCAGGCAGTCTTGGACCTGCCCTTTGAAGGCAATGTCCTGTTCCTCCCTGAAACTCTATCAGTGGTGGGCACAGCCCGAGATCCTCGGGGAGAGGCCAAATATTTTGGCCTTCTCCCTCCTGGTCCCACCCCACTGACTTAGCTCCCAACTCTTTGGGTGAGTCAACCCCTTGCTCCTTTCCGCCGCATTTGCGGCGAGCAGAAGGTTTTCATTCACCCTCCCAAAGGTGGGGGCCCTTTGGCTACTGCTACCCCTTTGACCTAATGGTGCAAGGGACCTAAGGTGTCACTACACCCCCCCCCACACACACACACACATAGGGAGGACAGGTCTGCCAGGAACCTTCCAGGCCCTGCCTTCTTATTCCTCTGGCCTGGTTCCTGCAGCATTGGGGGTTTGACAATACAATGACGCCCATCTATGCTGCATGTACCCAACACCGTAGTCACCACCCTCTCCCCTTACGCAGCAACTTCCCAGATGGAAACTGCCCCTCTCCCATTGCAACAGTTTCCCTTCCTGAATACTTCCCACTGCGTTCCCCACTCTAACCCCTCATCAAGGGATGGAGACGTGTCTCGTCATAGCCTAGCTTTGGCAGGGCTCCGAGATACGCACATCCGAAGACTCCCCGTAATAGGACTGTGCCTGTGGCCATGACGCATGTCCCAGGTAGGACCCCGCGTATCCGGGTCAGGGGAAGGGGGGGACACCCCTGGTTGCACCACTGCCTTCTGCGCTGTGACCACAACCCCTCCCGACAGGAGTTATCCTGTGCAATGAAGGGGACACATCTGTATGGGAATACAGTTGCCTGGGAAGCCATTTATCGGTAAGGTGCATATAGAGCGGGTTTTACCCCTGTATGGGCCTTAGGTGCGGCTCATTCCCCTCGCTTGGTTCCTTATCTCTACCTCCTGGTGATCTAGTGGGAACCAGGGACCCATCTCAGGAACCTTCACCTTGGTCTACCAACTTTGGGGTCACCCACGGTACCCTGGCGCCATCAAAGTATGGCCGGGGACACCAAAAGATCCTGGAAGGGGAACACCTTGTTGTGTTCCATACATCGGGAAACTGCGCAGGGCCTACTCCTTCGAGTGCCCTCCCACATGTAGTACCTGCCCCAGTATCCACTGCCTTTGGGACAGCTGTCTATGTCAGACAGAGGGTCCCTTATTTCCAGGGCACTTGCGTAACCCTCACCCTTCAATCTTGCCCCTCGCAGGGCACGACTCCCAACCTGCCATCCGCCCTGCCTCCCTGTGGAACCGCCCCACTACACCATGTGTAGCCCCTTAGGGCTACTGCATCTTTTCCTGTATGCATTGGTGGTGCCTGGCAGGTCCATGGTGTCTTCTCACCTTTCTCAAGGACCCAGTTGACACCACTGCCATTCCCATGGCATGGTGCGCAGAGAACCCATTTTCTATAAAACATATGGTGGTTTCGGGTGGTCCTCCCCCTCCTTTTTATTCAACTCTAGTTCCCCTCAGGGAGGGGATTCCGTTTGGTTCTCTGATACCAGGGTGTCCTTCAGATGTGGCAGCGACCACTCTGTTAAGGCTCCATTCTCAAGCCTAGAAAGGACCTCCCTTGGTAGCAATTCCTCAATATCCATGTATTGAATAATGTCTTCCTTGGCAGCCCTGGCTGGCAAAGTGGTAACGCTAGCCTTCAGGCAAGCACCATAGGTACCGAGTCTGCATTGTTTTTCCGGTTCTCCTCCGATTCCTTCGGTCACCTACCGGTTGACTGGACGACAGTGAGAGCTCTCTCTTCCATTCCTCTCGTTTCCCCATACGCTCTACTGAGAGCTTCGAGAGGCAAATCCAGCAAGCCTAGATTAGAGAGACTCTTCCCTACATTCTGGCACCCTGTGGGCCCCAGTAGGCCTTCCCGTCAGCATTGCCCAGGTCACATTGCAGTCCGCACCTTTTCTGAACCTCTCTCCTGCAAGAGCTGGTCATAGTGCCAACTCGGCTGAAATCATGTGCTTCTGTGCTGCCAGGTCATTTATTCACATGCTGCAGGCCCTGTCCTGCTTGGCCCGACTCCATATGCCATAAGCTGTGTTTCGTGGTCTTCTCAGTCGAACTCAAGCCATCTCGTGTGTTTATACCCTTATTCCTCTCTTTTATTCAGATGACTTGCGTGGCCGCATCCTCTACAGAAGGCATTGCCTTTTCTTTCTTCTCTTCATGCGCACCTAGCAGTCGTCAAACCAGTCCATGACTATGTGGCTCCTGGAAACCTTCAGTGCTCTATGCCTTTCCCTTTGTGTTCTCGCCGAGATGCGCCCATTCGGCTAGTTTCACTTGCTAGCCTTTAACATTTCTCTTGTGCGTCTATGTGGCATGCCCTAGGCCAGACTTGTCAGCCAGTTACATTCTGAATTTCCCTCTTAGGCAGGGCACCCACGCAATCTGTTTTTGGATTGCACCCCTTCTCCAATCCAGGGGACCCGGCCTGACCTAATATACTATCTGACTCAGTGGGTTCAGGCCTGCCCTGTTCAGGCGGACCCTCAGCCTTTGCCCCTCTGGACCATTAGGTCCGCTTGCCACCTTTCTTCAGCAAGTGTCTTACTGGAGGGTACTGCCTCTTGGGGCTTGTTGCTGTGCTAAAGGCAGAAGTACCAACTCCACCCACCATCCGTCAGCATGGCTAGTAGTCACCTAATGCTGAATGCATCCGAGCAGCGCTCGAAGAAGAATGGTGGGTTACCTACAGTAACCGTCCTTCTTCAAGACGGGCTGCTCAGATCCATTCAGGTCCCTCCCCTCTGTCACTGCTTCTGGAGTTGGCGACTCCAAGGAACTGAGGAGGGGGTGGGGAGGTGGCTGTATATATAGCCACGGGTGGCACAAGGGGCGGTGGCCACCTCCCCTCTTCTGACGGGCTAGGACAAGTTTTTTCCAACCGATCCAGTGCTCCGGCACAGAGACACCTAATACTGAATGGATCCGAGCAGCCCATCTCGAAGAAGGATGGTTACTGTAGGTAACCCACCATTCTTCTTAAAGCACTGCTCGGATGCATTGAGTATTAGGTGTCTCTGTGCCGGAGCGCCAGATTGTTCAGAAAAGCATTTGTCCTAGCCTGTTAGAAGAGGGGAGGCGGCCACTGCCCCTTGCGCCACCCACAACTATATATATGGCCGCCTCCCCGCCCCCTCCTCAGTTTCATTTCTTCCCCCTTGTGCGTCAGATTTGGAATGTCCACTCCTTGCTGTTGCAAGCGGCCTGTTCCTTGAGATCAGCTTCGCTGACTGGGATGCCAAGAACCTTCCGTTGTCGGACTGAAGCTTCCAACCATGCCAGGGTTTAAACCCTGCGTTGAATGCGGCAAGGCCTTCCCCAGGGACGACCCCCACGGGAAGTGCCTCAGGTGCTTGGGCAAAGACCATATGGTCTCGGCGTCTTCCATATGTCTCTCCTTCAGATCCCGGACCATCAAGGAGAAGGAACAGCAACGCCACACCCTAGCTTCGGAGGAGGCTCAGCACCCCTCACCCGAAGCTTTGGGTTCAGGCCCAGCCCCGAGATCCAGCTCAGCTGTGGAGCCTGTGCAGGACCGTGCTACCGGTGTCCACTGCCGCCACATCACCTCAGTGCTGGCTCCAGCACTGCGGCACCGACCCAGCGCCCCGGCACTCCGGCACTGACCAGCGTCGCCATCTACAAGCCCAGCACCATCAGCACTGAGCTCACCTCAACACTGATCAAGATCACCCCCAAGCAGCCCGGCACCACTGGCACCAGGCTCACCCCCACACCAAGCTGCCTCACCTCTGGTGCCAACGACCCAGCATAGCCCGGTCTCACCAGTGCCGACTCCACCTTGGCACCGGTTAACCTCACCAGCGGCGCCACAGAGCCCGGTGCCGATGGAGAGGGAGTCCTCCTGCCCAAGCAGTCCTCCTCCTCCCAGTGAGGACTTGCCTACGGCCCATGCAGGAGAAATCCTTGTCCCCTCCACACCAGAGGCGATGGAGGCAGCGTGGGCCTTACTGCTCCTCCTGACTCCCCCCGCCCCACCCATGGTTAGAAGGGGCAAGCCCTTTTAGGGCTGAGGTGATTCTTTTGTCTCTTCACAGACACCTCCAATAGCATGCCTTTGTCTCTTTCAGTCTCTCTGCTGCTGGGAGAGACCACATCTCTTTCCTTATCCCTGAGCCATAGAACGGTGGGTTACCTACAGTAACCGTCCTTCTTCGAGATGGGCTGCTCGGATCCATTCAGTATTAAGTGTCTCTGTGCCGGAGCGCCGGATTGGTTGGAAAAGCTTTTGTCCTAGCCTGTCAGAAGAGGGGAGGTGGCCACCGCTCCTCACACCACCCACAACTATATATATGGCTGCCTCCTCACCCCTCCTCAGTTCTTTGGAGTCGCCAACTCCAGAAGCGGGGGGGGGGAGGGGCCTGAATGGATCCGAGCAGCCTATCTCAAAGAAGGACAGTTACTGTAGGTAACCCACTATTCTTCTTCGAGTGCTGCTCGGATGCATTCAGTATTAGGTGACTACTAGCCATGCTGATGGATGGTGCATGGAGTTGGTACTTCCACCTTTAGCACAGCAACAAGTTCCCCGAAGCACACCCCCCAGCAAGACACTTGCTGGGGAAAACGGTGAGGGGGCCTGATGGCCCAGAGTTCAAGGGCTGAGGGTCCGCCAGGACGGGGTAGGCCTGAACCCACCGAGGTCAAAGAATAAGGGTCAAGCCAGGTCAGCTGGGTTGGGAAAGGGAAGGCAATCTCGGATCAGACTGTGTGGGTGCCCTGCCTAAGAGGAACTTGGAATGTAACTGGCCAATAAGATGGCCCAGGGTGCGACCTATGGATGCGCCAGAGAACATCAAAGGCTATCAAAAGGGCTAGCCGAGTGGGCATGTCTTGGCGGGACGCAAGAAGGCATAGAGCACCGCAGGCTTCCAGGAGCCACCTAGCCATAGACTAGTTGGTGGCTGCTAGTTGCACATGAAGCAAAGGAAGACAGCAATGGCCGCCATGGAGAGTGCGGCTACGCAGGCCGTCTGAGCCAAGGGAAGAAGGGGTAACGCCATGAGGTGGCTCGAGGTTGGCTGAGAAGGCCACGAAACACAGCCTACGGACTATGGGTTTGATCGGGGGGGGGGGTGAGGCCTTCAGTGTGAATAAATGACCCCAAGTGCAGAAGCGCATAATTTAACCAGAGTGGCCCTATAATTGGCTCTCGTAGGAGAGGCATGGGAAGTACTGGCTGCAACGTGGCCTAGCAACTGATGGGAAGGCCTATAGGCTGGACCCATTGGATTTTTCCTTTGGCTCTTACTAGAGCGTGGGGAAAACGGGGAAAGGTGGAAGGAAAAACTTCCACAATTGTTAGAGAGTCCCTAGACAATCGAAGGATCAAAGGGCAGCCAGGAGAAACCTCCAGCCTCAATACCTAAAGTCTTTGTCTGGAGAGTGGCTCTACCATCTTGTCTGCCAGGGTTGTCCAGGAGGCATTTCTAAGACACGATATGAGGGAAGGTACCAATGAGGGCCCTTCTAGGCTGAGCAGGGAGCCTAAGTCGAGAGGTCGCCAGATTGAGGGATGCCCCATTATCAGAGAACCCAACGGGATCCCCACCCAAAGGGGGGGGGCGCAGACAGCAGAAAGAAGAGGTGGGAGAACCGCTGAAGTCGCCATATGTTGCCTAGGAAAAAGGGGTTCTCTGCATGTTGCACCAAGGGAATAGCAGTGGTGTCAACGGGGTCCTTGAGAGAAGCAAGGGGGACTGCAAATATGCCAGATGCTGCCGATGCATGTGGGGGGGAAGCAGTAGCCCCAAGGGCTGCGCTGGGTAAGTGGGCAGTATGCAGGTGGGCAGGGCAGAAAGAGGAGAGAGAGAGAGGAAATATGAGTGTTGTACCCTGCCAGGGGAAGATTGATGGTAGCGCTATATAGGTGCCTAAGACCGGGGGAGCTTTCATCTAATATAGACGGTCCTCCCCAAGGTGGCTGATATCGAGTAGTATGTGTGCGGAGCACTTGAAGGGTACGCCCCGCACCATTTCTCAAGATGTGGAACATGGCAAGGTGTTCCCCCTTTCGGGATTAGGTGTCCCCGGTCATACTTGCTGGTCCAGGGCACCATGGATGACCCTGAGCATGATAGATCAGAAAGGGGGGATGTTGGGTGGGTCCCCAGTTCCCAGCAGGTATCCAGAGGTAGGGCTGGGGATCCTGCGAGGTAGGAAGGGGAGAGGGAGGTGATGGATCGTACCTATGGTTCCTACAGGGGTATACCTCTTTCTATATCAGTGGTTCCAAACCTTTTCTCTGCCGTGGCACAGAGCAGGGCAGGGGTGGCAAAAGAGGACAAAGGCAGCCATGTGAGGAACAGCAAAATGGTGGTGAGAGAGGAGAGAGGAAGGGAGAACAAGAGTGGCTTTGTGGGGGGCAGGGGGTAACCTGGGGAGTGGGAAGATAGGGCACAGGAGCATGGTACAGCACCCACTTCCCCCTTCTCCACAGTGGCTCCCTGCCACCAAGGCAAATCCTAACCCCACTGCTGCTCCCTCCCCAACATGTCCTGTCGTCCCCTTCCTCAGCCCCCTGCTGCCTGTGATGGACCCTCCCATCACTGCAGAGGCCAGAACTAGGCCTCCAGCCCCCAGCTACAACCCCCCTACACATAGCCACCCCACCCCCAGCTACACCCCCCCAACCAAACAGCCACCCCACAACCCCAGCTACATACCCTCTGCTACACATCCACCTCTGCTACACACACACACACACCTGCCTCACACAATAGCAGCCCCCCCCCCCAAAGCCCTTACCTGGGCTGTTTGCAGGCTGGCTGACACAAGCCGCTCCGCCCTACAGGGGGAGATTCACACATTCCTGGCCTCCCGCAGCTCTCTGCTGGCTGGGCTTAAGGTGGAGCCACCGAAACGCTGCTTTCCGGCTGCTCGTGCTATTTTTAGGGACACCACTAGCACTCCACATTCTGGTGCCTTCCTCTATTTTTAGAGGGGCTGGAATGCTGCCTGCCTAAAAATAGGAGATCCTGGAACTGTGTTCCAGTGCCTTCCCCCTTACATTAACCCCTGCCTTTTCCCAGCCCTGTACAGCCCACATGGCTGGGCTGAGCAGGGAGGGAACTTTAACTTCAGCTTTTGGACATGCTCACGGCACACTTTGGGTGTTGCCGCAGCACACCAGTGTGCCCCAGCACACTGGTTGGGAACCACTGCTTTAGATGAAAGGGCCGGTTTACCTCTGGACTGTACCACCCTGTGCAGTGCTGGGGGTGTCGGCTCTGATAACGCCTTCACCAGCGTGAAGGCCTCCGGCATTGAGGAGATGGGTACCAAGTCCCCTCCCCGAGGTGGGGTGAACAGCGGAGAAGCGGCATGGCACCAAGGCAGTGCTGAATCAAATGCCAATTGCAGATTTTTAGCAATAATTGGAGAGCGGCACTGGGTCTTCTCTGATGCTGAACTGACACGCAGTACCAGCAGGTTCTTGGACTTGGTGGGTGCACCTACAGCCAGTAGCACTGCCCAATCCTGGACGAGATTCCAGAACCTCCATTCTCTGTCCTTGAGGGTTCTTCTCTTGAAGGACTTGCACATGGGGCAATTATCCGTGAGGTGAGACTCACCCAGACTTTGAGAGGCACTTATCATGGGGGTCATTGATTGGGAACATCTTGCAGCAAGCTGCGCTGGGTTTAAAACCCAGCATACTTAATCATGTAAAAATAACAAACCTGGGAAAAGACAGGCACTTGTGAAAGCAAGGCCGGGCTGTTCCAGTACCGTTGCTGAGAGTGGAAAGAAGGAACTAGGAGGGTCAGGGTCACATATATAGCTGCGGTCACAGCACAGAGGGCACATTGGCCGCTGACCCTGACCTGACAGGCTAGGGCTAAAAGGTCTTCAGGATTACTGTGTGCTGCTGCATTTAGACACCTGTAACTGAATGTACGTGAGCACTCCAATGTTCCCTCTAAGGTGATGATGCATCTGAGCAAGTTATGGAGGCAGCTGAGCAAAGTCCTCAACGTTTATGGGGCCCCTTCCCTGCTGCCCCCCCTCCCCCAAGCACATCCATAACTTGGTCAGCTGCATCATCAGCTTAGAGGGAACATTGCTGTCATTACCATATTATGTCATGGAAAATGGTAATGATAATGAATGCAGCACTAAAACAGTCCAAAGTCTGGCATTTTTTAAATTATTTTAAAATAAAAAAAATTACCAAGATGTTTTCTGGTACTGAAAATTCATTTTTTCAGTAAATGAAAGCTTTTCATGATCCTTTCATTAATGCTCATGAAACTAAAAAAAGTTAAAAAAAACTAAATTTGCAAATATAAGCTTGCAAAGCACCAAAAAAGTTGAAAAAAACAGCTGACTTGCTGCTTTTTCATTTTCCACAGAAGCCCATTTTACAATTTTAAAAAATGTCTTACATTGTTTCTAACCAATTCAAAAGTGCCCCTTTATTTCTTTACTTAATTTGTCCCTGCTTGTAATTTTATTCACAGTATAAATTATTTTCCTTCTTTTAGTTAGGGTTTGCTATATTTTTCCTCCAATTTAGGCCTTTTGTAGGGAGGCTGAGTCCCCCCCAAAAAATAGCCAAAGTGCCCAGCATAGGGCTCAAGCCCACAACACCAAGAGTGATAGGTAGTTGCTCAGCCAACTGAACCACACAGACTTTTGCTGCAAGCCCCTCTAAGAAGAGAGGAAATGGTATGTTCCACTCCCCCTGCCCCCTTTGATTTTGCTGCAGGTTCTTTTGCTCCTCACGTGTAGTGCAGCCTCTTAAGGTTTACGGATTCCAGCTCTGTGTTGGGCGTGGTGGTTTTGTTTTTTTTTTTAACCACCTTCTACTCCTAAAAACCAAGAAACAGGAAGGCAAAAAAAAAAAAAGAATCACCTATGTTTAGAATGCCTGCCGGATGAAGGAGGTGAAGGTAAAAAGGAGCACACGTCCTCCTTTTCCCAGACAGCTGGCAACCCTAGTCCTGGGGAAGCTGCTTGCTCCCCCTGGGCACTTTCCCAGGGACCAGGTGGAGGGCAGGGGCCTTCCCCAAGTTGCAGAGCTGGGCGCCCTCCAGCTGGCTTCCCCGAGACCCCCTGGCACCCTGACCCTGCTCCCTCAGCCCACTCTCCCCGCTGCAGGAGCTGCTCCTGGGGGAGCGTGCCCCTCGCTGCTGCCATTCTTCCGGGCGGCAGGAAACTGCACAGAGAAGTTTAAAATCTC
The DNA here is from genome assembly GCA_007922195.1 of Podocnemis expansa. NCBI lineage: Eukaryota > Metazoa > Chordata > Testudines > Podocnemididae > Podocnemis > Podocnemis expansa. The sequence goes on from ML681963.1 coordinate 49,462,432, forward strand.
CCTCCCTGAGCATGTTCAGGGGAGATTTTAAACTCTGTGGACCAGCTTCCTGCTGGCTGGAAGAATGTGCCCTGGGGGCTAGCAAGGAGCCGCAGCTGCAAGCCAGCGCCACCGGCAGTGAGGCCTGCGCCAGGGCGTTGGGGCTTCTGCACTCCCGCGCATGGGTGCAACCTAGAGGAAACATTGGTGAGCAGCACTCGAAGAAGAACCACCCATTATGCACTGGCAGACTTCCCTCACAAGTCGCCCTGAGTGGAAAACACTCCATCTCCTGACATTTTACACCATACCTACTAGGGATAGGCTCTCATAAAGCAGTTAGCAGGGCTCAGTTTTCTACAACGCAACCTATCAATTACCCCAGGCCTACAGGGGATAACCTGTACAGTATATATATGTCCACCTTCAGAAGGGATGGCTCACTTTGCTCCAATAATTTTCTGGGAAGTGCTTGTAGAACAATTGAGAGGTGTAGTGTTATCATTATAGGGACAAAGGAACCTCTCAGCTCATTGGACTCTCTCTCAATTCCCACATTTTGGGACCTTCTAGGCTTAACGTAGCCAACATTATACATCTCACCCTTAACATGTGGTGACAAACAGCCTCTCTCAGGTCCCCTCACTCAGTGTCTTCCCGGGACCCTGGAGAGTAAAAGGATGTTCCCTCCAGGTAGGCTAAACAGCCTGCTTTCCAGGTGCTCTTCAAGGTTTTGGAGCTCACCTTTGGGGGACAGCTGTCCTGAATGGCTGAAAACCTCCATCTCAGCCCACCGTCCACAGTACAGCTGACAGTCACCTAACACTGAATGTATCCGAGCAGCACTCGAAGAAGAATGGCAGGTTACTTACCATTGTTCCCTCTAAGCTGTGCATGTGTGCGTGCACACACAGTTCTTGAAACCCGTGCACACAACAAAATAAAGCCTGCACAAAAAATTAAACAGTGCTAATATTTTTATGTCACTTTCAGAAAGCGGTTTCAAGTAGCATGTTTCAAATAAGGTTTTGTAATTTATAAAATCATTCCCATCACCATATCAAAATAAAATTTAGCTATTATTTTTGCATCATACACTCTTGCTTTGTTACACTCACAAGTTTGACCATACTCACAGGAGTATGTACAAATTTGGACATTGGTTCTGAAAATTTGCACAAAAGAATTTTTTTGCGCACAGAGCCTATGACAAATTAGAGGGAACATTGCTTACTGGTAACTGTCCTTCTTCAAGATGGGCTGCTCGAATTCATTCAGGACCCCCCAAGGTCCCTGCTTTTCAGAGTTGGGGACTTAGAGGGGACTGGGGAGGATTAGGGTTGGGGCCATATATATAGCCACGGGAGTGGCCTGAGGGGGCATTGGCCACTGACCCTGCTCTGTCAGGCTAGGGCAAAAGCTTCTGACCAATTGTGTGCTGTGACATGTAGACACCTAACACTGAATGTATTCGAGCAGCCCATTTTGAAGAAGGACGGTTACTGGTAAGTAACCCACCATTTTGGGGGAGGGTGGAGTGGGTTGGGCACCTACTGCAGAGTACCCTGGAGTGGGGGAGACCAGAACCAGGATCAGGGCCTCCGCAGAGTCCCCCAGTGTCGGGGGGAGCCCAGAACCTGGAGTGGGCCTCCTGCAGGGTCCCCTGGTGAGGTGGGGTGGGGGCGAGGGGTGGACCTAGGAGCCACAAGGGGGCAGCCAAAGAGCCACAGGTTGCAGATCTCTGTCCTAGGGCCATCTGGTTGTCAGTCCAGCTCCTGGCACAAAACAGAGCTGCCTCAGGACTTCTCTGTTCAACACTTTTCCCCCTAGGAATCAGAATGAGGGACATTCGTCAAGCCCTGTTTTCTTTCCAGACACATGCCCTATTCCTGGGCCCTGGAAGAGACCCATATGCTGGAAGAATCCACCTCCTCCCCCCAAACTTTTTTTTAAAGCTGTTTTTGCACCATCAGAATGTCACAGATCAGCCCAAAGGGATCAACCAATCGAGCCCGGCTGCCCCTGTGAAATCTGGGTGACTCTAGTCATCCTTTCTCCTGTCCACAGCACCCCAAGGCAGAGCTGCCTTTGTAGCCACCCTGATTATAGGTAGTTCTGTTTGATGACACCTCATTGGCAGGCCAAGCTCTGTCCCCAAGGCTGGAGTCGTCTAGACCCCTCTCATACCTGGCAGAGGTGGATACAATATATGCCCCTGTCTCCATTAGTTAGCACTGCTCGTATCTGATCCAGTGGCAGGGGTTCCTAATTCAAGGGGATGCAAGAAGAATGGCACAGTCTGTCCTCATTCTTTGTCTGTCCTTAATGCATCTGGTCATCCCCGGCATGTGGAAAGAACAGATTTGAGTGGCACAATTTGCTCCCATGAGCTCTGCTCTGGAAAAGTATGAATGAGCATGCTTAACTCTGGGAACCATCCTAGATCAGGGCCATAGAGTCATAGAGCTGGACAAAACCCTGACTGGGATGATCTAATGGGAGTGGTCCTGCTTTTTTTGGCAGGGGGTTGGACTAGATGACCTCGTGGGGTCCCTTCCAACCCTATGATTCTATGATTCTATGATTTTTCATCTGATGGGGAAACTGGTGCCTGGAGGTAAAGTGGCTTGCCCAACATCACACCACAGATGAGTAGCTGGGCGGGGCTGAGAACTGTTGGTTACTCACCAGTAACTGTCCTTCTTCAAGATGGGCTGCTCACATACATTCAGTTACAGGTGTCTACATGCCGCAGAGCACGGTAGCTTGGAAAGTCTTTAGCGTTAGCCTGTCAGGTCAGGGCGCATGGCCAATGCCCCCTCCACGCCGCGACCGCGGCTATATAGGTGACCGTGACCCTGACCCTCCCAGTCCCATATATCTTTGCCAGCTCCATTAGTGGGGATGGTGGGAGGGACCTGAATGTATGTGAGCAGCCCATCTCGAAGAAGGACGGTTACTGGTGAGTAACCAACCATTCTCCTTCGAGCGCTGCTCACATCATTCAGTTACAGGTGACTGCTAGCCATACCCAAGGATGGTGGGAGGAGTTACAGTCTACTTACGCTGAGTTCAGCTCTGCCCACTGCGACATCATCTCTAGCCTGTTGAGCAATGGCGTAGTGCGTCGTGAAGGTATGTATCGATGACCACGTAGCAGCCCTGCAGATCTCTTAGATCAGGACCTTAGTGAGGAAGGCCGTGGAAAATGCCTGAGCTCTGGTAGAGTGGGTTCTCACAGTCTCTGGGAGAGGCATGTTTGACCTTCCATAGCAGTCTGTAATGCATTTCACAATCCATTTGGAGATGCACTGAGAGGATACTGGGGAGCCTCTCATGCGTTCAGCGACCACCACAAACAATTGGGAGGTCTTGCAAAAGATCATGTGCACTCAATATAGATTAGGAGCACTCTCCTCACATCCAAGGTGTGCCACTGTCTCTGGTTTTCTGTCACCTGAGGGTCTGGATAGAAGACCAGCTGGCAACCTTGGGCAAGAACAAGGGGTGGTGACGAAGGACCACCTTGTCTGGGAAGAAAACCGTATATGGGGGTTCAGAGGACAGGGCTCATAACTCTGAGACCCTTCTGGCTGAGGTAATTGCTACCAGAAAAGCCACCTTCCAGGACAGTAGGAGCAGGGTGGCTGAGTCCAAGTGCTCATATGGCAGTTCTGTCAGAGCCCACAGCACAACATTCAGATCCCACTGAGGAGTGGGCTTACAGGTGTGGGGAAAAAGTTTTTCCACCCCTTTCAGGAATCTATGACAGATGGGGTGTGAAAAGAGTGGAGCCCCATCTACTCTTTGGTGAAAGGCCAAAATCGCTGCCAAATGGACTTTTAAAGAGGACAGGGATAGGCCTTTCTCTCTTAGATCAAGAAGATAGTCTAAAGTTGCCTGAATTGGTATGGAGGTAGGGTCTATGTCTTTGTCATGGCACCAAGTGGAAAAGTGGTTCCATTTTGTCATGTAGGTGGACCTGGTGGAGGGTTTCCTGCTATCAACCAGGACCTTAACCCTATCCGAGCAGCACCTCTCTTGCTTGCTGAGCCAGAGAGCATCCAGGCTGTCAGGTGCAGGAGGCCCAGGTTTGGGTGCTGAAGGCAGCCTGAGTCCTGTGTCAGGAGGTCCGCCCACCGTGGGAGGCGGAGCGGGGTCCTCATGACATGTCCTGTAGGAGGGGAAACCAGTGTTGTCTTGGCCAGTCCGGGGTTATCAGAATGATGTGTGCCTCTTCCGCGAGGATCTTCAGTAGCACCCAGTGGATCAGGGGGAATTGGAGGGAAGGTATACATTAGGGCCCCCCAACCAATTGAGGAGGAAGGCATTGCTGAGAGAACCCTCCTCCTGACTCCAAAGGAAGCAGAACCGGGGACATTTGCGGTTCTGCCCTGTGGCGAAGAGGTTGATCTGAGGGGTTCCCCATCTGTTTGTCAGCAGGGAGAAAATCTCCTTGTGGAGGGACCACTTGTGATTCACAAGGGGTTTTCTGCTGAGTCAGTCCGCTATGTTGTTGTGTTCCCTGGGTAAGTGGGAGGCAGTTGGCGTGAAGTGATGGTCTATCACCAATTGCCAAAGTTTGGTTCTTTCCTCGCATAGAGCCGAGGAGCGGACTCCCCCTTGACGGTTCATGTAGAACATGGCCGCTGTATTGTCTGAGAGGACCTGGACCACCCTGCCTCGGATCTGGTCTAAGAAGGTCATGCAGGCCAGCCTGATAGCTGGGAGCTCCTTCACATTTATGTGGAGGAGTCTGTGCTCAGGGTTCCAAACACCTTGCGTGGAGAGGCCCCCAGACAGGTGGGCTCCCCAGCCCGAGTAGGACGCATCTGCTATCAGGGTCACTGAGGGCTTGGACTCCCTGAATGGAATTCCCCCCATCGTGAAGTCAGGGTCCTTCCAGATTTGGAGGGACTCCAGGGCATATTGAGGGACTGAGAGTAGTGCCTTGTCCAGGAGGTCCCTAACTGGTTGGAAGCTTGTGGCGAACCAGAGCTGGAATGGTCTCATCCACAGCCGGGCTGTTCGGATTACCAACGTGGCCGCTGCCATGTGTCCCAAGAGCTGCAAGCACTGGTGTGCTGTGGTGAGCCCGGGTGCCTGGAGCTTCGTGATGATGGTGCAGATGGACTGAAATCTTGACAGGGGCAAGGACGTGGTTCCCTGTCAGGCGTTTAAACGTGCCCTGATGAATTCTATGTCCTGAGTGGGGCAAAGCTTGGACTTCTCTGAGTTTATGCGGCAGCCCAAGAACTCGCACAGGTTCATTACCAGGTCGACATGGTTTTCTACTTGTCGACTTGATTTGCCCACTATGAACCGATCATCTAGGTAGGGGGAGATTCTTATCCCCCTCCTGTGTAGGAAGGCTACAACTGGTGCGACACACTTTGTGAACACCCTGGGAGCTACCGACAACCCGAAGGGGAGGGCGGTGAACTTGTACTGGTGTCGTGCCACCACGAACCTGAAAAAACGTCTGTGGTGGGGCAAATGGCTAGGTAGAAGTAAGTGTCCTTTAGGTCAAGGGCCGTGAACCAGTCTCCTGGGGACAGGGAGTGGACAATCTGGGGCAGGGAAACCATCCGGAACTTTATTCTCTTTATGTGTTTGTTGAGTGCTCTGATGTCTAGGATAGGTTGTAGGTCCCCATTGGGCCTGGGGACTAGGATGTAGCGGGAATAGAACCCTTTGCCATACTCTCTTTTGGGAACCTTTTCTATGGCTCCGAGGGAGAGTAGCTTCTGGCATTTGACCTTGAGTCTGCCCAGCAGATCTGGGTTTTCTGGTATTGCGGGAGGGGGTGTTTTTCTGTCCTGAGGGACTGAGAGGAACTGGATGCAGTATCCTCTCACCACTGTGTCAAGGACCCATTGGTCTGATCTGACACGGGTCCACCGTGGGGCAAAGTGGCAGAGGCAGTAGGGGGAGAACAGGGGTTCTGGGGTGCTGCCCTCTGAGGGACCATCAAAAATGCTGCTTGCGGCCTGAAGAGCGGTCCGATCCCTGCCCATGCTGTCCAGACTGTGAGGTGCTCAGCTTACCCCCTTTACCTGAATGGCCCTTATCTTTGTCCAGGTCCCCAAGATGGTGATGGGGAAACTGGAGGGATCGCGGGAACTGAGTCTGCAGTTGCAGCTTCTGTTTCAATTGCTGTAACTGTTGCTGTAGCTGCTGGTGCAACCTTGAGGAGCACCTAACGGGTTGAGGAGTGTAAATGCCGAGGGACCGAAGCGTAGCCCTTGAGTCCTTCATACCATGCAGCTTTGCATCTGTGGAAGTTGTGAAGAGGTTGGAACCCTCGAAGGGAAGGTCCTGGATAATCTGCAGATGCCATTATGCATGCCACTGTATCCCAGGTTGCTGTGAGCGCATCCATGGATGCTCTCTCTCCTTCGTCCAGTATTGCCTTGAAGTCTCTCAGGCACTCCTTGGAGATGGCTGAGCAGAGGTTTCGCAGAGCCTCACACAAGTTGAAGATGTAGCGCGTCATCAGGGCTGAGTGATTTGAGATCTGCAGCTGTAGGGCGGAAGAGGAGTAAACTTTCCTGCCCAATAGGTCAAGCTTCCTTGCCTCTCTGTTCTTGGGCATGGAGCTCGGCTGGCCCTGTCTCTCCCTTTGGTTGACCATGTCGACCACCAGGGATCCTGGGGCTGGATGGTGGAATAGGAAGGGGAATCCTTCTGGGGAGACAGAGTATTTCTTGTCCACCACTTTGGACACTGGCGGAATCGAGGAAGGCACTTGCCAGTGTTCTTGGACAATACAAAACACCCCGGAGTGTAGGGGAATCGCAACCTTGGCCAGCAGGGTTCTACGACACGCGTCGAAGAGGGAGTCATCTTCCACTTGGATCACCCCCAGCTTCAGCTTCAGATCTTCTGCCATGCGGTGGAGGAGGTCCTGTGTGACGCAGGGATCTCCTTTGCGGTTGGCGGACATGTCAATTAGGCACTCGTCGGGTGACGAGGATGATTGAGCCCTTGATCCGCTACGTTGAGTAGAATCAGGGTCTGGCTCATCGTTGTCGAAGTATGAGGACTCCGGCACTGGTGATTGAGCATAACGGAAAGAGGCATTGTCTGCCATCGCGTTCAGCCAGTCGAGGGTCCACTTGTTGTATGGTGACCTTGTTGGCTGCATAGACGCCATGGGGGAAACAGAGACCTCTCCCGATGGGCCTATTCCCCTCGAGCTCGGTGATATGGAGCTCTTTTGAGGCCACTTTCTCGAACGCTCCTCCTGAGGAGGAAGAAGGGGGTCTTCGGAGGACGATCTGGATGACCTCACCCCAGACATCTGGCAGTCCGGTACTGAGAGTTCTTCAGAGGAGTGATGAGGCAGAGCCATAGTACTTGGGCCCGGTGCTAGGCTTAACAGTACCGGGTTGGAGAAGGGTGAAGAGGCCCGCATCGGTGCAGGTGTTGTCGGTGCTGGTTCCAACAGTACTGGAAGTGACAGCACCGGAAGTGGCGGTATCGGCGATGGTGCCTGGTCCCACGGTACCAGGCTGGATGGCGGTACCGGTCTGAGCAGCAGTACCGCAAGGGGCGGTACCATCTCCAGCGGTGCCGAGGGGGGTGGTGCCGCTATGGTCCGCTTCTTCCTCTTCTGCACTGGGGCTGGGTTTGAATGCCCTTGGCAGGTCGGTGCCTGAGCTGATGTCCTACTTGGGGTGGCTGGAAGGCTACCAGAGGACCGGTAAGGTAGGTGCCAAGGTGGTACCATAGCAGGCCAAGATTTCAAGCCCAGTACTGTTGATCGGCAGGGATCCTGAGCCCGGGCCAATCGAGGGTCCGGCGGAGTGCTGGTGGCTTGGCCGACTTCGGGCGGAGTGGCTCCATTCCCCGAAACTGAGAGGAGACAGCACTCTCTTTCCAGCCGAGTCCTTCACTTGAAGTGTCTGTGACTCATAGCATTTACCTTGATGGCCGCCCCTCCTGGGCCATCACCAAAGTATAGAGAATGTGTGAAGGGAACAGATGGCCCCTTCACATTAACTAGATGGCCCCCTTGAACTTAACTGGATGGCCGTTACCACCCTGAGTGCCCATTGTTTTTGCAGGGCTTGGTGTAGGTGGGCTCTGCCTAACTGTAATGTCCTGCAGGGTATGACTCACACCGCCATTGTTTTCTGCATTCCCTGTAATCAGGGAAAGGTGGGAAACACAGTTTAAAAACTGAGGATCTAGGGTGCTCAGGCAGGACGGTTTTCAACATCTCGCCTGGCCTGATCACCCAGATGGGCCTCCTCTGCTTCACGAGTTTCCGCCAGAGTGTATCCACGAGTTACCCCCAGGAGTACAACTGCCGGCCGATTATGAGTCTCCTTCTCCCGCCTGTAATGTTGCTGCCACTGCTGCTAATAGGAGTGGTAAGAGTCTGCCCTGCAACCTTTCTCTATAGAATAAAGTTATTCTATTTTTTACTGCTGCTTTGAAACTGTTTTCCCAGCTTTACAGGCTTGTGTGTGTCCTTTGCCTTCTTTTCTGTTTCTTTGTTTGCCACTTCAGTTTGTGTTAGGAACTCCCATGTCTGTAACTGCCTGTCGCTACGTTGTATCGCTCAGTGTATCTCCTTATCCTGAATCATTTGTGTTTGTTTTAAAAGTATCCCAGTAAGTTGCAACACTGTATTAGGTTAATTGGTAGTCTTAGTAGTATTAAGTTAGGTGATAAGATTGTTTCCTTTAGTTTGTAGTCTTTAGAATTGTTTTGTTAAGTTGCTTCTGCCCTCCCCTCTGTAACTTCCCCAACTTAAATAAACTTTTTCTATTTAAACTTTACTTGTCCCCTCTTTATTTCCTGAACCCCCCCGTGTGCCCCAAGTCCCTCCTTCCCCTGCAACCCCCTTTTCGCCACTTCTCCGCTTGTCTTCCTTTCCCCCAGCTTGCCGCTCCCCCATCTCACCCTCCCGCTCTAGCCCCCTGAAACCTTTTCTTTCCCGCTGCTTTTCCCTGGTCCCCGGTGGCTCCCGCCAGCCTCTCCAGCTCCTGCCAGCTTCCCGCGGCTGCCTGCCAGCCCCCACTGGTCCCGCCACTTTTCCCCGACTCCTGCTGGAATCCCTAGTGGCCCCGCTGCTTTTCCCTCAGCTCCCGCTGGGCTCTCCAGCTGCACCGCCACTTTTTCTGCAGCTCCCAGCTCCCTCACCACTCCTGCAGTCACTCTTCCTGCCCCAGCCACCAGCTGGTCTTCCCCACATCCTGCCCCTGCAGCTCCCGGCTCCCGGGGCCACTGCCAGTTCTCCCCGCCCTGCCACCGCCTGTGGCTGCCCCGACCCCTGTTCTCCCGGCTCCGCTGCTTTCTGCAGCCCCCCGGCTCCCAGCCGCCTTCCGCAGGCCCCCCGCCCCCTTTCTGCGGCCCTCCAGGCTGCCCCACCGCTTTTCTACTGGCTCCCCTGCCCGTGGCTGCGGCCGCTTTTCCTGCCTTATCCCCCTTTTTGCATCCCCCCCTTTGCAGCCGCTTGCCTTCCCCTCGACCCTCTGACCTGCCACACCCCTGCTTGCTTTCACTAACCCTACCCGCCCCCCCTTCCCGCTCTGTCTCTTCCTCCACTGTTCAGCCCCTCTTGCTCCCCGGAACACCCCCATGTCTCCCAACCCCTCTCGTGCCTCTGTCCCCCTGCCCCAACATCCACCCGCCTTCCTGTCCCGCAGTCTCTGACCCCCTCCCACTTGCCCCCTTCTCCCAGTCCCCCCCAACCTAGTACTGCCACTCAACCCCCCTCAATCTCCCCCTCAAACCCCTGACCTGCTGCTCAGCCCCCCTTGCTTCCCCTGTCACCCCAAGCCCCCCCCATGCATCCCCATCTCATTGCCCCTGAGTCCCTTTCCACTTGCCTTTCCTCTCCTTTGAACCCCACTGTACTAACCTTGCAACTCCTGCTCCCCCGACTGTTTCCACTCTTCTCTGTCACTCCCATATGCTAATTTCATGCTGTACCCCCCTTTTTTCTCATAGCATATTCAAGCACTTTTTAGGTTATAGTGAGTAGGATTATAGTTGTAAGTTAGGTTAATTGAAGATTCCCATTACCCCCCAACCTGCCTCCACTCCCCAAAGTTAAGCGCCCCCCAACACTTCACAAAAAAAAACCCCACTGTGACAAGCACCATGTATACACCCCACCACTCACCCCACTCCCATACCTATTTTAATAAAGTTTACTCTGAATCTACCCCGTACCCCACGGGTGCAGTGATTGGTCCCCAACGTCCTCAAATTTCTAAACCTGCTAGCAGGGTCATGAAGGATCCGCAAATTAAGCCCTCCGCTGCGAGGTGGGACTCACCCAAGCAGGTGAGGCATTTCTCATGCGGGTCGTCCACCAGAAAAGCCTTGCAGCATCCTAAGTACGGCTTGAAACCTGGCATTTTGAGTTTTGTGCAAAAGACAGGCTCTTGCATTTTGCAAGATAACGCTGAGATGAACCAACGCTGATGGTGGAAAAAGGAACTGGGAGGGTCAGGGTCACGGTCACCTATATAGCCACAGTTGTGGCGTGGAGGGGGCGTTGGCCATGCACCCTGATCTAACAGGCTAATGCTAAAGACTTTCTGAGCTACTGTGCGCTGCGGCACATAGACACCTGTAACTGAATGATGTGAGCAGTGCTCGAAGGAGAACCATGATTGCTGGATCATTAGCCCCCTGCACTAGTCTCCAGACCAACTTGCTTCTGCTCTTGGCATTTAGCCTCCTGGGAGTCTGAGCTAGATGAAAACGTAAAAGGAAAAATTTCCGTCCCCCTCTTTCATAAACTGCAAGAGTCACAGTAAAGAGCTTCAAAAGGGTAGTTGTGTTAGTCTAGTTCAGCAAAACAGACAAGGAGTCCTGTGGCACTAACAAATTTATTGCATGAGCTTTTGTAGGAGAATATCCCACTTTCTCAGATGCTTTGAAGATGGGGACTCTTACGAAGTAATGAGCTTGTATTGCTTCTCAGAGATGGGAAGTTTGCTATAGATAGGGTGCTATATACACACTGCTGACCGGGAAATAGTGGGTTGGGGAAATGGTGGGTTACTTACCAGTAACTGTCCTTCTTTGGGATGGGCTGCTTGCATACCTTCAGCATTAGGGCTGTGTTCACACGGCACTTTTGTTTCGAAACAACCTCGTTGTTTCGAAACAAAAAAACCCATGTTCACACGACGCACAGTTGTTTCGAAACAAGTTAAACCCCATTTGGGGATGAAACAACCTTGTTTCGAAACACTTGTTTCGAAACAACACATGTGAACGTGTTGTTTCGGAACAATAGGTTCCGAAACAACATTTAAAGGGCTGCCGCCTCAGCACCCTGGCCAGGAAACACTCAGCACCTTGGCCAGGGTGCTGAGGGGTGTCCCCTGGCCAGCAGGCACTGGCGGGGGTCAGCGCTGCACAGCGCTGAATCCACCCGGTGCCTGCAGAGCCGGGCTGCGGGCACCGGCGGCGGGCTTCAG
>ML681963.1:49474260-49485397 GCA_007922195.1 Podocnemis expansa
CCCCGGACCCGCTGGCGGGGTCCGGGGAGCAGCCCCGGCTGCGGGCTCAGCCCGGCGCCCCCGAGCCGCTGGCGGGGTCTGGGGGCAGCTCTGGCGGGGGCGCTGAGCCACCCCGCAGCGGCTCACCCCCCGCTGGTGCCTGCAGCCCCCTTTCTGGGGCTGCAGGGTGAGCCAGCAGCGGCTCACCCCCAGGGGTAACGAAATAGCATGTTCACACAGTGAACTTGCTATTTCGTTTCCCGCTTTTTTTCTTATTTCGAATTAACATTTTGTTAATTCGAAATAAGATATTTCGAAATAAGGTGTTGTTTCGAAACAAGTTGTTTCGACACAACTTGTTTTGAAATAACCCTGTGCGTGTGAACACAGCCTAGGTGTCTATTGCTGCAGCGCACTATTCGTTGGAAACTTTTAGTCCTAGCCTGTCAGAGCAGGTTGGTGGACATTGTTCAGTGGCCAATGCCCCCTTTGGCCACTCCCGTGGCTGGAGAGAGAGAGAGAGAGAGAGAGAGAGAGAGAGAGAGACCCCACCCTGATTCTCCTCAGTCCTCTCTAATCACCAACACCGAGTAGTGGGGATGGTGGGAGGGTTCTGAATGTATGCCAGCAGCCCATCTCAAAGAAGGACAGTTACTGGTATGCAACCCATTGTTCTTCTGCTGTTCGCAGGATTCAGTATTAGGTCACTACTAGCTGCACTGTGAATGATGGTGGGCAGGGTTGGGTTCTTTTCCCACACCTTCAGCACAGCTACCCCCATATAGGTGAACCCAAGAGGAAGAAGGGTGCCTCTCCATGCATCAAGTGAGGGAAATTAAAAACCTGGAGCTGGTACCTATACACAAGCTCTGAAGTAAAGAGGGAGTTCTTTGTTTCAGTTGCCCCTTTTCTGGTAGGTAGCTAAGAAAAAACCCCACCAGGAAACCAGGTGGGAAAAACCCCTAGGGACTGCAGTTAACACCTGGTGCAGTCATAACATAGGAAGCAAAGGAGAGTGTCAGTCATAGCAATTCTGGAACAGATGACTCCTTTCTAGAGCTACTCAAATAAACTTCTGTGGCTAGTGTGTTGGGGATTGAAGATCCCCAGTACCTTTGATAATAAAAATGCTGAATGCCCCTATTGTCTCAAGGGGATGAGACCCAAGAACTGTGAGACGGACGTGCATTCGGGCAAGGTTAGGACACCTAAGAGGGCTAGGAGGCATCTCAGAGCCTCCCCTGAGGGATCAGCGAGGGTAGTCCCTCATCCCAGTCATTCCGTGCCAGAGTACATTTGGCATGGTGGAGTTGGGGGGTAGGGGAGGGGCTGTTTTAGACATAGAAGCAGAAAAAGTGCCTTAATTTTTCTCCTGGTTAGGGTTACATAAATCTTAGACCACTTCTCAGCAGTCAGTGGTGGGGAGGGAGGACTGCTCAGAGTCCTAAGTCCCTGAGAAGAGGGTGTTAACCTCCAGAAGAAATAGTGTCTGGTCCTGAATGGAGGGAGGGGGACATGTGACTGATAGGGAGTCACATGGTACAAAGCACACTGTCCACAGTCCATGGGGTGCATACCATTGCATTATGTGTGAGGTCCACCAGCTAAGGGATTTGGGGGACAAATAGTACTGGGAGATCCTCCCTGTAGGACACTCCCGAGTGCGGGGGTGTCCCACCACACTTAAATGAAAAGGACTTCCCTCAAAGACCTGGAAGCCTCTAGATCTCCTATGAGGAGCCATGGAAAACTTTGAGGGGAGGTAGGGGGCTAAAGTTATCTTTCTTACCCCCTTGACAATGGTGTTCGATTTTTCCTTCCCGATGAGTAGAGTCACTAAGGCGGGCTGACCTGAAGGTTTAAACACTAGGAGTGCTGTAGCATTGTAATGGGGTCAGGAGGGATATTCCTATCTATGGGTCAAGGAGCCTCAAAGGGCTTATCGTGGGTAATGTTGGGGAGGAGCAAGAGAGAGAGAGAGGAGGGTAAAGGGTCCTTTGGGAGGTACATCTCAGTGTGACCCAATGAACTAAAATAAGAGACCTTTGGTCCCGTTCCCCACTGTTAGGAATTATGTGGTATGAAAAGGTGGTCTACTAACCACTCATCCTTCTAAGGGTAAGGGAGAATTCATAACCCTTCCATGCTGTGCATGGGTGTCACCTTAAAGACACGGTGGCATAGCGGCTCAGCTAGTCCATGAGAGTGGTTGTGGGGTTGATGAAACTCTGCTTCTCACTCTTACGTGGGTAACTGGGGAGGGGGTCCAGGTGAAGGGACCCCTAAGTTCCCAATTGCAGGACTGGGTGACACTGAAGTGGATTCCATTGACCAGCAAGTGGGGTCATTGTGGATCCAGTCCTGGCGTGGGTGACCAGAGGATTGTGATGGGTAGGTCGAGGTTGGCACCTACATGAGGGAACCACTTGGCTAGCTAAGTGATGGGAATTTGATGCTCCAGGATAAAAATGGAGTTGACCTGGCTCTAGGTGAATGATGGGTGGCCTGCATGAGAGGAGTATGTTGATGGCAGGAGGCCAGATCACTAGGAGCATGAGTGTGGAACGTATTTAGATGCCCCAGGCTCAGAGGGGAGCCTTAGGGGTATCTAGTTAAGAGGAATATAAAACCCCAGGAGTCAATGAGGGGGAGATTTTACGTGAGCACCCACAGCTGAGTCTACAGGCCTGGGACCTGCCCCTGAGAGGTAAGGATCGACGTAGAAACCCATAGCTTGAAGGGATAAGGATGCCTAGAGTAGGTCATCCATGTCCTTGATGTGGGAAAAAAAGGAGATACTTGTGGGCAAAGGATGGCGCTGCTCACCCCATAGCTGAGAGTGGAGGCCAAAGTAGGGCCTTTTCCACTGATTTCTGAAGGGTTACTGGGTGAAGATGGGTGAGAACCCAGGGTGAGAGGAGTGTGCCCAGGGTGGGACCTTTAACAAGGGCCACGGCCACCTAGAGAGCAGTCCCTGTTGGGGAAGGGGACCTTGGATCTCTGGGGGGTTGGTTTGGTCTCTTGTGCAGCAGAGAGGGTCTTGCTTGGTACATTAGGCACTCTTTATGATTGGTGCAGGGTAGGAAGGCGACTGGGTGTCTGTGATGGGAGCATGCCCACAGATCAGAGGGCTGATCTGGGGTGACTTGTGCCACTTAACAGGTGGTCTGTTTCCTCCGCAAACAGTGACTGTCCCTCAAAAGGGAGGTCCTGAATAGCTTGTTGCATATTCTGAGGCAGATCTGCCTCCTGTAGCCATGCTACATGTCTCATAATGACAGCTAAAGCTAGACTCTGGCTCGCTGTCTCTGACGCATCCCATGCCGCTAAGAGTGTGTCCTGGGATGCTAGCGTGCCCTCGTCTATGAGGAAGTCGTAGTCCTCCCTATGGTCCTGGGGGAGGAGATTACGGAGTCTCCTTAGGGACACCAAAATATCCAAAGTGTACTTCCCCACCAGTGCCTAATGGTTTGCACACCAGAGCTGGAAGGCAGAGGTTGAATAAATCTTTTGGCCCATTAGGTCCTCTCATCTCCCTGGATCTCAACATGGCATTTGGGGAGGGTCGGCTCCCACGCCCTAAGGCAGCTTCCACCACCCGGGAACTTTCCCACCCGATGAACTAGGAAGGGGAAGTCCTCTTATGGGAGCTGGTACTTTTGGCCTCCTACCAATGTTCCCCCTAAGAGGCGCTGGCAGCTGAGCAACTCCTGTTGCTCGCTGCGCTGCCACCCCCCCCCATGGGCTTGCTGCACTGCCCCCCCCGTGGGCCCGCTCCTGGCCGCCCCCGCCCCCGCTGGCCCCCCCACCCCTGCGGGCCCACTCCTGGCTGCCCCCCACTCCCAGCCACCCCCCCACAGTCCCACTCTTGGCTCCCCCCCCTGCTCCCAGCTTCCCCCCGCCCCCACAGGCCCACTCCCGGCTGCCCCCCCGCTCCCGGCCCCCACTGGCCCCCCCACCCCTGCGGGCCCACTCCTGGCTGCCCCCCGGCAGCCCCCCACTAGTCCGCTCCCCGCCACCCAGCTGCCCCCACAAACTTAGCTTGTGGCTGGAGCCACACAGCCCAGCCACAGCTCCTGGGGCCAGAGAAACTCTACAGCGCATGCTCAGATTTTCTGGGCATGCTCCGTTAGAGCTTCTCTGGGCGGGAGTTTTGAAAACTCCCTGCTCCACAGGAGCTCTATGGAGGGACTCTGGCTGCCGGCCACGTGCTGCTGGCAGCCTTCTCTGCGCTGACGGCTGTGGCGGGCTGTGCTGCAGCACGCCAGTGCAGCTTAGAGGGAACATTGCCTCCTACATCAGAAACCGGAGGGATGGAAGTGGGAGTTTGCCAGTGAGTTGTGGCGAGGTCGTGTACACTAGGGTGCAACAGCACCGCTATCGCGTCTGGGCAGGATGTCAACCCTGGGTTGAAAAGGGGGTCCTGGTCTCCACTGATGGGCTCAACCTCTAAACCTGTATGTGCTGTAACATGGTGGAGAAAGTCAAAGTGGACCGTAGCGTCCTCCCTATGACTACGGTCTGGGGTTTAGAGCCCTATCCAGATATATAAGTGGAGAAGGAGTGGTCCTGGATTCCTTGGTGCCACGGAAGCCGTCTGCATGGGAGCTTCGCTTGGTATGGACCACTCACAAAACTGGTACCAGTAGGGACCCAGCACCAGTGATACCTTATGTTGGCTGCCTTTTAATGAAGGAGTGACTTCCTCGAGGTTCAGGGAGCTTGAAATTCCCTGGAGCCGAGATGGTGGGCTTTCCTTGGTACCAGTATGAGGAGCAGCCAAGGTGGTCGATGCCAGTGACGCAGTGGTGCTATGGTGCCCGGGGGGAGGGGGGGAGCACATTTCATAGTGCTTTAGTGAAGGGCCCTGGTCGGTGCCAACAGGCCTTTTGGAAGAAGCTTCTTCCTGCTGCAGCACCGGAGAGCTCAGCACCGTATCAGGGGGTCGAGATCAGTGCTACCTTTCAGGGGAGTGCCATTTTCCCAAGAGAAGACTGGCTTTCCCTGGGGTTTTGGTGGTGGCGGTGTTGGGGTGGGCAGTTCACCCATCTTCGAAGCATCTGACGAGGTGGGATTTTCTCCCACGAAAGCTCATGCAAAAAATAAATCTGTTAGTCTTAAAGTGCCACATGACTCCTTGGTTTTTTTTAGTAGAAGATGGGCCTTTGCAGACTCAAAGGCCTCAGGTGTGGTCAGCACCCGGAGGTGTTCGGGACCCGGTTCTCCCAAGGGGGCTGGGCCAGAAGAGCTGGATTGGTGCCAGTGCCTTGGCACCAAGGTGGATGCGGCACATGACTTCCTACACTCCTCCAAGGAGCAGTGCTGAGAAGGCCCAGTGCAAACATAGCACGCGGCACTGGCTCCTTGGTTAGGGTTACCAGATGTCAGGCGAAAGGAGGACATGTCCTCCATTTTACCTTCACGTCCCCTCCAGGCATTTTAAAAAGACATGATTTTGTCTAGCTTTTTGCTTACAGGGGTTCAAGTATGCTGTAACACCCCACTTTTAGGGGGAAGCATTCCAAGGCCGCCTGAAAACAGAAGAATATTACATTAACACTACATTTTATCCATGTGTCCTCTAGTGTCCTTTTCATACTTCCCTGTCCTCCTTTTCCATGCTTTGGTATCTGATAATCCTATCCTTGGTTAACCCTGATGTACTGAGGATAGGCTGCCACACTTGCTCCAAGGCCAACACATGGCGCCTTTGCTCCCAGTCATTTAGGGTCCTTGGTTTAAAGGCCCAACAGATGGAGCACTGGGATGCCTGGTGGGACTCACCAACGCATCTTAGGCACTTCTCATGGGGATCATCCCTTGGAAACTCCTTGCTGCAGCTTGCACAGGGCTTGAAACCTGGCATGGAGGGCAGATGTTGGGAGCGGTATTTCGGCTCTGGCAGCAAAGACTCAGTAGGCACATCTGGACACAGCGGGATGATGTCCACAAACAAGTCCTCAAGTAAAAACGGATGACTCATAAACAAACAGGCACTTGCAGCGGACTGCAAAAGGTGGGCTGTTCCATAACCATCACTAAGGGTGGAAAAAGGAACTGAGGAGGATCAGGGTTGGGGCTGTATATATATAGCCCCTGGAGTGGCCAGAGGGGGCATTGACTGCCAACCCTGCTCTGACCAGCTAGGGCTAAAAGTCTCCAACCCATCGTGCACTGCAGCATGCAGACATTTAACACTGAATGTATCTGAGCAGTGCTTGAAGAAGAATGAGGGACTGTGAGATGAAAGGTCTTTTGCTTCAGAGAGTTTGTGAGCTTGTTGCAATCCACTGAAGGGATGTAAAAGAAAGAAGAGCACTAGGAAGTGCATTGTGGGAAAGGAAGCAGATGCTGAGAGAGAAAGAACGCTGATGCTGCTTGCTGTACCAGACCATCCAGTGCAGTGCTGGGAGCAGTCAGCAGCATGACACTGGGTGAGCTGTACAGAGTCTCATCGGCTATGTCTACACATACATCATTATTTTGAAATAAGTTATTTTGAAATGAGTTATTTGGAAATAAAGTCCTTATTTCAAAATAAGTTAATTCAAATTAAGAAAATGTTAATTCGAATTAAGGGAAAGCCTGCTTTCGAAACAGCTGTTATTTCGAAATGGTTATTTCGAAATAAGGCCGTTTGGACATGTCGTTTCAAAACAGTTGTTGTTTCAAAATAAAAGACTCGTGTGGACATACCCATCCTGGCTACCCAAAGCAGTGTGACAACCAGTGTTGTTTTGAAATAAAAGACTTGTGTGGACATACCCATCCTGGCTACCCAAGGCAGTGTGACCAGGAAGCAAGTGGGAAAAATCAGGACTTGGGGAGCAATTGGGGTGCTATATAAGATAAAGTCCCAATGTCAGGATGTCTGGTCATATTAACCCAAGGATTAAAGTCCGGTTGCCTTTCTTGTTAGTACTTGTTCTGGGTGCTGTTTATTTTGGTGGCTGAAGAGCCCATGCTGGGAAGTCAGGTCAGAACAATCAGTCAGATCCTCCAGAGTAAATAATTCAGCCTGTGGAGCAATTCTAGAGAAGTATCATCTGCAGCCTACCCGGTCACAGGCACACAGGTCGCTGACCACTTCTCCCCACTTACAGTTAAGTTCAATGGCAACTGAAAGAGTTTTCTCACCTCCTGGCTTGTTGGACCAGCTGTTCCCACACAGTCCCAGAGGCCTTCCTGAAAGGCAGCCTCTGGGTGGAGTTACCAGATGTTGGGCAAAAGGAGGACATGTCATCCTTTTTAGCTTCATGCCCTCCGTCTGGCAGGCATTTTAAAAATACATGATTTTGTCTGGCTTTTTACTTACGGGAGTTAAAGTATGCTGGAACACCCTAGAACACCTTATTTTTAAGAGGAAGCATTCCAGGGCCCCCTAAAAACAGAAGCATATTACATTAATGCTTCATTTTCTCCCTGTGTCCTCCTTTTTGTACTTCCCTGCCCCCCTTTCTGTGCTTTGGTATCTGGTAACCCTACCTCTGGGTCATTTTCTCTGCAGAGCTGTATGTCCAAGGTAGCTATCTTTAAGGAATGGAGGCCACTCTCTTCTCCTCTCTGCAGCAAGAGTGGACTAAACAACCCAGCTGGAGGGTGGCTGGTCTTGTTAATGCACCAGACTGGTGATTCCTGGTTCTGCTACTGACTTCCTGGGCGATGTTGGGCAAGTAGTAGCTAGCACCTCGGCTTAATATGCAGAAGGTCCTGGTTTCAAGCCCTGGGGGGTTGGACTTGATGATCTCATGAAGTCCCTTCCAACCATGTGATTTAATTCTATTCTATTCTAAGTCAGTTAAGCCTCTTTGTGCCTGTGGATCCAGACAGTTCCTTACCTCCCGGGGCTACATGACAGATTTAGTGAGGTCTGTAAGGTGCTTTGGCAACCTGGGGCCCTATAAGCATTGTAGATAGATTCCACACTGGGCCCCAAACACCTGTCACAGGACCCCTTAGGTACAGCTACCTAAAAATGGCCCCTAGCCACCACGTTGCAATCCAGATCCAAGCTAGGGCAGCTGGAAATAATTCTGCCCCACTCACTAAAGTTGGATCAGGATCCAACCCTCCCCAAGGTTTGGGGTGGGGGTCAGCTCTGGGGTTCTGCTTTGGGTTTGTCTCTAAGTACACCAGGCCCGTAGCTATGAAACTGGTTTCTGGCTCACGTAGCAGTGAAACTGGCTTACAGCCTGAGCCTGTGTCACTCTCTGAGGGTGGATCTGACCAACAGGAGCTAAAAGAAACTGTTTTATAGCCTATCTAACTGGTTTCATCCAACACTATCTGTAGCAAAGTGAGTCTGAGACACCAGAATTGGCCTTGCGATTAGGGTGAAAGGAACAGTGCCTGGGCCCAGCACCTGACAGCCATGCTGTGGGATGGGACCTGAAAGGGACAGAGGGTAAATCACCCTGCTGCAATGCAGGGAAGGTGAATGAGACAATGGGAGAAAAGATGTCCAGCAGAGAGAAGGGATGGCGACAGCGATAGAAGAATTGTATACAGCTGGGGCTCCAAATTCTAGCCATGCTTTCAACTGCCTTCCAAAGGTTACTGGGAAATGCACAGCTCTCAGCAGAGATGTACTCCATAGCTGTTCTAGCTCTCAGGGGTCTGGCCAGACCCTGGCCTAATGGAGCCCTTCTCGCCTCCAGTGCAAATCCTGGCATAAAATGCCACACCTGAAATAAACTGAATAGGCTCATCCTAGCATCCTCAAGGCTAACACTCTCCGCCCCCCCCGTTTCCTCGCTTTGCGTGCTGATGGTCAGAGACAGGACTGCAGCCGTGCTGGCTGGGTGCACTAGAAGAGCAGATGGGCTCCTGCTCCAGGCTGGGGGGGCACAAGCAGAGCTGCATGAGGGGCTCAGAGTGGAATAGCAAGGAGGGTGCAAGGCAGCAGAGTTCAGGTGCATTCTGAGCTGGGCACAGGAGCAATGAGGGACATGGGAGCAGCAAGGGACTTGGGCAGACGGGCCTGGGCTGCATCGAGGAAGCTTGCACGGAGCCTGCCAGAGGTCAGAGCTACTTGACTTACCTTTCATTCCTCATCTCTGTGCTTTCCTACCTTGTGGTCAGTGCCATGGGCAGTGATGCTCCTCTTTCTCTTGCCCAACCCACCCTGGATCACAGAGCTTGATCTTACCCTTGTGTCAGCTCATTAGGGGCTGCCAGTGCCTTTGACCTGTCCCCAGAGCAATCACAGTCCCTGGGGCAGAAGAGAAAGGGCGGTGTGGCCTGCCTCTAGTTCAGAACCGATCAGCAGAGGAAGAAGGTTAGTTATGACCCTAGAACCCACTGTGCCAAAAGAGCCCAATCAGCTAGGCAAGTATCCTATGAACAGTGGCCAGCCCCAGCCAGGCACTGCCAGGAGTGGAGACTTCTGGATTCTGTACCTGGCTCGGCCACTGTCTTGCTGTGTTCTCTGGGATGAATCAGGAAAGTTAATTAGCCAATGTTTCTAAAGCCTGTCAAGTACTCTGTAAGTCAGGGGTCGGCAATCTTTGCTCACCCCTCTGCCAGTCCTTCTTCCCTGACCTTCAGCTGCTGCAAGCAGCTTCCCTCTGCTGAAAAATGTGGTGGCTGCCTGAAAATTCAGCAGCGGTCACAACTGGAGTGGGAGCACTTTCCAGGCATGCCGTGGAAACAAGTTGCCTAGAGTGGCTCATCTTGGCTGTGTGCCTGGGGACAGGGTTCCCCAGGCATGCCACGAAGTGAACCAGTTGCTTTCAGGGGTTCCCAGGCACGCTGCAGAAAGAAGCTGCCCGGAGCAGCTCCTTTGGGAAGCTTCACACTACAGAGAGGAACCACACTGGGCAGCGTTTTTCTGTCACATGGAGGCATAGGCATGGGGGAACCAGTGGGTAAAAGTAAGGAGGAACATCATAGAATCATAGGGTTGGAAGGGATCTCATAAGGTCATTTAGTCCAACCCCCTGCCAAAAAAAGCAGGACCACTCCCACTAAATTATTCCAGATAGAGTTTTATCCAGCGGGGCCTTAAGCATCTCCAAAGACAAAGATTCCACCACCTCCCTAGGTAGCCCATTCCAATGCTTTACCATCCTCCTAGTAAGAAAGTTTTTCCTAATATCCAGCCTTGACCTCCTCAGCTGCAACTTGAAACCATTACTCCTTGTTCTGTCCTCTGTTACTACTGAGAACAGCCGAGCTCCATCCTCCTTGGAGCACCCCTTCAGGTAGTTGAAGGTTGCTATCAAATCCCCCCTCAGTCTTCTCTTCTACAGGCTAAATAAGCCTAGTTCCTTCGGTCTTTCTTCATAGGGCTTGTGGCTTCCAGCCCCTTGATCATTTTTGTTGCCCTCTGCTGGACTCTTTCTAATATGTCCATGTCCTTTTTGTAGTGGGGAGCCCAAAACTGAACACAGTATTCCAGCTGCGGCTTCACCAGTGCCAAATAGAGGGGAACAATCACATCCCTCAATCTGCTGACAATGCTTCTTCTGATGCAGCCCAGTATGCCATTGGCCTTTTTGGCAGCAAGAGCACACTGCTGACTCATATCCAGCTTCCCATCCACCAGGACCCCCAGGTCCTTTTCTACAGTGCTGCTACTTAGCTGATCACTCCCCAGCCTGTAGCGGTGCATGGGGTTTTTCCGTCCCAAGTGCAGGACTTTGCACTTGTCCTTGTTGAACCTCATGAGATTTCTATTGGCCCACTGCTCCAATTTGTCTAGGTCTTCCTGAATCTTCTCCATGCCCTCCAGCATGTCTACTCTTCCCCCCAGCTTGGTGTCATCCGCAAACTTACTGAGTGTGCAATAAATCCCATCAACCAGCTCATTAATGAAAATATTGAACAGAACTGGCCCCAGGACCGATCCCTGGGGCACACCACTTGTTACTAGTTGCCAACTAGACACAGAGCCATTGATTCCTACACGCTGAAATCATTGATGTAGCCAGTTCTCCATCCACCTTGCAGCCCACACATCCAACCCATACTTCCTTAACTTGCTGCTGAGAATGCCAGAAAGCTGTCTCAGAGCCCCTATTTTTAGGGGACCCAGCATTTTTCCTCCCTTCCCTGGAGACTGTGGTGGCTTTGCCCCTTTGAGCTGGGAGCAGGCGGTGCGTGCAGCCTGGCCCAGCCTTGGGCCTGGGCTGCTGCTGGCCAGCCGATTGTCCGGTCA
>ML681963.1:49485797-49516823 GCA_007922195.1 Podocnemis expansa
GATCTGCATAAGGGGCCCTGGAAATTTAGGAGTGTTCCAGGCCCCCCCCAAATTATACTTTAACCCTGGGATATTGGGGGCAGAAGCTGGGATGGGTGAAGGGGGCCTGCACTGGCGTGAGGGGGGCCCACCAATTTAGGAGGGTTCCAGGGCTCCCCAAATTATACTTTAACCCTTGGGGAGGACACCCTGCATCCCAGCTGCACCCAAAGGAAGCCACCCAGAGTGGCTTTCGGGTGGCAGGAGTGGCAATTTCTGTCCCACTGCAGAGGGTACTGCATGCCGCTCTGAATGAACTTGACTGCCACTGTTGGCACACATGCCAGGGGTTGCGTACCCCTGTTGCAAGTGGACAAACAGGCTTCACCACCTGGGGCAGGAAGCTGGGCCAAGTGGTGCCATGGGAGGCCACACCCTTCTGTTACCAAGTGGATTGCTTTGAAGACACTTCAGCACCTTCAAAGCATTCTCCAGGCTGGGATACATGCCCAGACAACTACTCAACACCATCCCCAAAGCATTTGATGTGCTGGTGATGAAGGAAGCATGGCTAATAGAAAGCCAAATATTACTAATGAATTACTTTTCTAAAGTGGCTCTTTCCTCTGATAGGCACCCTGGGTCTGTTAGAGTGGCAATAAAAAAAGTAAGTAAATAGCATTCACTGGAAAATCTGTTCAAGGCAATTCCACCTGCTTCTTCCTGTTCTGCAGAACCTGGCCACTGAACAGCGTCCTACTCTGAGAGGAGGGACTATTTCTGTTTCTGCAGCCCATTTGCTCCTTGACCCCTCTGGGAGCATGAGCACATCTGCTTATTGATACCTGAACTGATCCCCCTCAGCAGCCAGGAGTGGGTCACAGTTTTAATTCATGGCTAGTGCTGGGATGAGCTGGACTGGAACAAGCGGCTGGCCAGGGCAAGGTACTATGGCACATGTCACTGAGAGGGGGGATGGTTGTACAGTATAAGTTCTGTAAATTCACCCATCTTCAAAGCATCTGACAAAGTGGGATTTTCTCCCACGAAAGCACATGCGAAAAATAAATCTGTTAGTTTTTAAGTGCCACATGACTCCTTGGTGGGGTTTTTTTTTTCTTTTTTTGCTGTACAGTGCAGGCCTAGCCTGAGACTCAGGAAAGTGCATTCCATGCTGGCCTCTGCCACACTGTGACTGTGGGCAAATCCCTCAATCTCACTGTGCTTCTGCCCCCATCTGTCAAACAGGGGTGTTACCTCACTTCTCCCACTCTCTCTACTCAGGCTGCCAGTTGTTCTGGTCAGGGACTGTCTCTTCTGGGTTTATGATGTATTGATCCAGTACCGAACACAATTGGGTCGAGTTCTTACTTAGTAAGGGGCCAGGTAAACCCTGAGTACCGTTCTGTGGGGCATTCAGGCTCTTTGAGCCAGTGTTTAATATGTACCCAAAATTGTTCCTCCTTTAGCTGTTGATGGTGGTTATGTCATTGCTGCATCAGCAGGGAAACTCAACCCTCACCTTGTGTTCAGATCAAGCATCTGGGAAAACTTCAGGGTGAGGAGGTTCTTTCTGAAGTTATCTGACCCGTGTCTATTTTGGCTCCGCTGCTGCCCTGAGAGAGATTACAGAACTGTATGTAACCAGAGGATGACACGGAATAATCCTGTTAAACTGACTCCTAAAACAGAAACGCTTTGACTGGTTGACAGTTAGCAACTCATGTCTTTTAGTCAGTGGTGCCCTAAAGTGGGCGTGTTCTGTGTCTCTCTGGTCATGTGGCCCTATGGTGTGATGTTGTGTCATTATCCCTTATCTCCCAGGCACATCCATCATACCACTTTCCAAAGGCAATGTTGCTGCCCTCCCATCCACAGCAACAGTGATGGGGATAGTGTTCCTGCAGTGAGCCTGGATATTGGTTTACCATGGACCCCTGTCAGAGCAAGTCACACAAAACGTGACCCGGGGAAAACACACTCAGCAGCAGGCTCCTGCTCAGCATCCGTTTGTTCCAGGGCTATTCAGGGAACATGAAACAGATCAAAAGGGAACTATGGAAAGTAGCTTGGCTCCTCCTTGAATCTGATCCACTCGAGTACTTGCAAATGGCACAAGCTTTGTTTAAAGCAGACCAAGGAAAGAAAGGAAAAGGCACTTGTGTTCTTTTTTAATACTTCTTTCTAGTGGATAAAGAAAGGCTAGAAGTCTCTCTCTCTCTCTCTTTCTCTCTCTCTCCCTCTGTGTCTCTCTCTCAGAGGCAGGGATGCATTTTGTCTGTTTTCACTTAAATTCTCTTTAGATAACCTAGAGAAGTGGACTGTGAGACATCACAGGACTTAAATGACAGGCAGGGGTGTTGAATCTTTAACAAAGAACTTCCCTGCTTCTGAGTTAAATATAGTAGAACCCTGTTTATCTGGCCTTCCATTATCCAGCTCTCCATATTAATCAACCAACCAATGTGCACTGGGGAACATTACAGAGCATTAAAACACAGTGCCTTTATTTACAGTGAACACGACCTGTTACTTCTAGTAAAGAGCACAGACCTAGGTTTTAGAAAATATCCACAGAACTGATAAACTCAAGCAACTAAAAATAGTACTGTCTTGCTGCAGTTGCCTCTTAAGATGACCATTTCTGCATTTTTAAACCCATTACTTTTCACTAGTGGTAATCGTTCACATGTGCTGTCAATGAAGCGGGGGGCCAGCTGTGGGGTGGGGGAGTGGAGTGGGTGTTTTAATGCTTTTCTGCAACAAGTCTGCTAGTTTAGAAGCAGTCCCGCATCATGAAACAACAGATCTTAAGCTCTTTGCCCATTCTCTGGATTCTCTGAATTTTCAGTGATCTCAGTCTGGTTCAGTTCCAGTTAGATCAGACAAATGGGATTCTGCGATAACAAAGGCTATGTCCACACGTAGCTTTTAAATCGAAACAACAACCGTTATTTTGATTTTTAAAAAGTCATATCCAGATGATGTTTCCTTATTTCAAAATAAAGAACTGCCTTATTTTGAAATAAGGAAAATAATTTCCATACAATAAAACCTAGTTTGGTATCGAAATGAGGGTTATTTCAAAACGATGGTTTCAAAATAACCCTATCTGGTTCTGTTATACTGATATGACCCACATATCGATATAAGAGAAGGCCCACCCGCCCAGCACCCTGGCCAGAGAGGGAAGGGCGGTGCAGGGGGGCCTAGGGGGGTGGGGTCCAGGAGCTGGCTCACCCCTACCCAGTCTTGGGGGCTGCTGGCCGGGCGGGGGTGCGGGAGCCGGCTGGCCCCACTGACTGGGCTCGGCAGCTGCTGGCTGCGTGGAGGGGCCAGCTGGCTACTGCACCCCCCGTCCAGCAAGCAGCTGCCGAGCGCAGGCAGCGAGGCCAGCTGTATGCTGCATCCTCCACCTGGCCGGCAGCTGCCGAGCCCGGGCAGTTGGGCCAGCTGGCTTCTGCAGCCCCCGCCTGGCCGGCAGCTGCCCAGACCAGGCAGCAGGGCCAGCTGGCTCCAAGATCTGCCATCCAGGTGGCAGCTGAGGTGCCTCACAGTCCCTTCCCCGCTGTCCCACCAGTGGCGGGGGATAACGAGCACGGGGATCCCTGCCCTGGGGGCTGTTTTCTTCTGCCTGGCTCTCCAGGTGAGAGCCAGGCAGGGGATTGGGTGGCAACATGGCCCTGCCAGGGGAAAAAAAAACCAAGGAGTCGTGTGGCACTTTAAGACTAACAGATTTATTTTTCGCATGAGCTTTCGTGGGAGAAAATCCCACTTCATCAGATGCTTTGAAGATGGGTGAACTTACAGAATGGAATGAAATTAAATGCAAGGGGGTGTAAAACATAGGATCAAGTCATACAGTAACAGCAAATCAGAGCAGTTGTTAGGTTCAAACCATGGGAAGCCTGAAGTCAAATTACCTTTTGTAATGGGAAAAGAACCCATAGTCTGGGTTAAGTCCTGCTTTCACAGAAGTTAGCTTGCATATTAATTCGAGTTCAGCTGTTTCTCTTTGAAGTCTTGATGTCCCAGCCACATCTCTGACAACAGTCATTAACAAATCATTTATCGAGTGATTAAAAAGATGGAAGAGCTCAGCAACTGGTTTCGTTGTTCTGTGATTTCTGATATCAGCTTTGTGTTCATTTATCCTTTTATGCAGCGATCATCCTGTTTGTCCAATATATAAGGTGTTGGGGCATTTCTTGCACATGATGGCGTAGATCACTTCAGTAGATGAGCAGGTAAATGAGCCTTTGATGGAGTAGCAGGCTTGATTAGGACCTATGATGGTATCTGTTGTGCAGCTATGTGGGCAGACTTGGCAGCGTGGTTTGTTGCAGGGGTGTGTGCCTGCTTCAGTGCTTCTGTTGTTAGGTCTGTAGTTGCTGGTGAGTATCTGTTTAAGATTGGGTGGCTGTCTGTAAGCAAGGAAAGGTCTGTCTCCTAAGGCTTGAGAGAGAGAGGGATCATCTTTTAGAATAGGCTGTAGGTCCTTAATGATCTGTTGCAGACGTCTGACTTGAGGGTTGTATGTGGTGACTAGTGGTGTTCTGTTGCTTTCTTTCTTGGGTCTCTCCTGTAGTAGATGACTTCGGGGAACCCGTCTAGCTCTGTCAATTTGTTTTCTTACTTCCCCAGATGGGTACTGTAGTTTCAAGACTGCTTGATAGAGATCCTCAAGATGTCTGTCTTGCCACACCTCCCAGGGT
Source organism: Podocnemis expansa (assembly GCA_007922195.1). Classification (NCBI taxonomy): domain Eukaryota; kingdom Metazoa; phylum Chordata; order Testudines; family Podocnemididae; genus Podocnemis; species Podocnemis expansa. The sequence continues at coordinate 49,490,492 of ML681963.1, forward strand.
GCCCCGCTGCTGAATCGAAATAACAAGTCTTGTGTTCGGACTTGCTATTTCTAGTTGGTCAAATCAATTAACGATTTTATTTCAAAATAACTTATTTTGATTTAACTTAAATCAAAATATGCCTGTCCATGTGAACATAGCTGAAGAGTTTTAGAAGATAGGCTGAATGAAAATCACCCCTTCTCTTCTCCATTCATCAGTAGCCTAGAGAGGAATTCACTGACCAGGGCTGATTCACCCTGGGTTAGGGTTACCAGATACCAAAGAATGGAAAAGAGGGCAAGGAAATATGAAAAGGAGGACATATGGAGAAAATTTAATATTAATGTAATGTTCTTTTGTTTTTAGGGGGCTCTGGAACACTTCCCCCTAAAAATAGGGTGTTCTAGGGCATTCCAGCATCCTTTAACCCCTGTAAGCAAAAAGCCAGACAAAAATCATGTATTTTTAAAATGCCTGCCAGACAGAGGACATGAAGGTAAAAAGGGGGACATGTCCTCCTTTTGCCTGACATCTGGTAACCCTACTGTGGATGGCAACAAGGGGGCCATTTGTCCTGGTTCCTTTTGCCAAGGGAACACCTGCCCCAGAGGAGCTGCTTAGATGGGAGCTGACTTCTGTTGCTACAAACTTGAGCCAGATTTGTCCAGGTAAAAGACTCTGTATCTACCGCCAGCCCACAGCTATCTAATTTCCTTTCCTTCCTGCCTGCTTGTTTCTCCATGCAGCCCTATTACACTGCTGGTAGCCAGCAGAGAGCTCAACAGGAGCTACTGAAGAGCTGAACTCAATTGCTCTGACAATAAGAGCCCTGCCAGTTAAAGCCACGGCATCTAGGAATCAGCTCTCTAGCTGTACTTGATAAATCAGAGGCTCTCCAGGCCTCCTTTCCCTAACTCTCAAAGCTCCTTTGTTGGGCAGTGTAATGGCACACACATCGGAGGGGGTTTGCCCCTTCCCCACCCAGATATTGGCCTGCTGGGAAAAGCCTTCAAAGTCAGCTGCTGAGCAAAACAACTGGCAACTACCTTCAGCTCCTTGTGATAGTTTTCTGGCTCCCGCCAGGGCAGGCACACTGAAGTGACATTGGATGCAAACTAGTGCAAGGGAAGAGGCGTCAGAACCCCTGGGTACTGCACTGTGCAGCTGGGCCTGTGGGAAGTGTCCCTTTTGCTGTGTTGGACCCATTACCCCATCTCCTGTGTGGTGTGAGGGAAATATTAGGTGATCTCCTTTGTAGAATAGTAGGGAAGGTGCCATAGTATAGGCCTTATAGAGGCTGCAGGTTGCTATGGTAGTGGGGTCGTTTCTCAGGCAATTTATATATCTAAGTTCTATTAACAAGCGGCCTAGAATTAATAGTTAAAGTGTGTTATCTCCTCTTTCTCATGCTTTTTTCTCCTGACCATCTGGACAAGGAATGTAAGCTACACTGCCCCATCTTTGTTCTAACTGAAAAGGGAGTGTCTACCTCCTATCTCCTGCTCACCCTCCTTGGCACCATAGCCTTGCAAGAATGTAAGGTCAGCATCTCTAGGCAGAAATTAATGAGTTTGCAGGTACTGCTGCTGCCCAGGATAATGCAAATGACGTCAACAGTAAACAGAGGCAGGGATAATTATATGCATTCTTTAATTATTAATATGTGTTTAATAATGTTAATGTAACCATATAAGGGTCTCTAAACATTGTCAATCATGTAAGCATTATCACAGCATTATCATACTGTACTGAATAAAAGTGTTGTGATGCTGCCCCTCAGGGCTCTCTCTTGCACTCGAGTTGTTGGGGGAGCCTGCTCAGAGGGGCTTGCACTTCTTTGCTGCCCTCTGATGCAGTTCCTTTTGTTATTCAGCTGAATAATAAATCGTGAACCACACCTCATTCTTTGCTTATTTGAGTCTCAGCTGGGAATGGGCCTTCATCATTGGGGAGGATCAGTGGTCTCTCTTTCCAGGTTGAGAGCCCTGATTAATTTGTCCCCCACAGTGGGCAACGTTCTGGAGCTGGAGCCAGTGCTGGGTCAGCACTCTGGGAGGTGATCCTGCGTGCACCCTCAATGGTCCACTGGGGCCAAACGGGGGGTTCTGTAGGAGGGATTCATTTTGCATCTTCTGTTAGGTTCATAGTGTCCCTCAGTTAAAAGCAGAGGTTCATCATGGGGTTTCCTATCTGTGAACTGGGCATCCAGAGTCCCAGAAAGGCTGTGAGCTATTTGCTCTCATTTCCTAAAACCTGGCTCTGCTCTAGAACTGTAACACTTGTTCTAGCACTGGAACCCCTGCTGCTTTAGTACCAGACCTCCCATTCTAGCTCTAGCACCAGAACACCTGGTCGAGCATCTGCCATCCTTCCAGCTCCAGGGTTTGGAAAGTTGAGGGCATATGAGCATTGTTCTGAGCAGAACACCCTCTATTGACCATCATAGGAACTAGCTGTTTGTCAGGGTGCTCTAGCAAGGGCTGACAGAGATTCTTGCTGGGGAAAGTGCCACCAAGTCCCCAGTGTGGTTTTAGGGCACCCTCTGGGCTGACAGGCTACACAGGGGTCTCTTGGGGCAGGAAGTAGGTACTTAACTACTTTCCTTCTTTTTCAGGATCACATAAATTCATGCTTTCAGCAGCCGATCTCACAAAGCTGCCAACCCTTGCTGGCTTTTCTGCTCATTGAAATGGACGGGCAACCCCAAACCCATGCTTTCACAGCAATCCTTTGTAGCATGCTGCTGGAATAGACAATGAAGGCAGCTTAGGGCCTGCTCCAGCTCCTGCTGAAATTATTGGCAACATTTGAATGATGGAAATCCAGCCTTCAATAATGAGATTTTTCCAGTAAAACAAGCAAGGAGTCCTGTGGTACTTAAAGGCTAACAAATTTTTCCAGGAAACCCCCAATAGAGCAATTAGCAACCATAATGCCAAGCCTTTAGCCAATATGCTTTATCAGAACATTCTAGAGGACAGCAATCAAATGAAGGACACAGTTAAGCAGGAATAAATGAGGTAGCTTGTGAAAGAGGAGAAAAATATCCAACCAGAGATTGCAGAGAAAGTTGCAAAATGCAGCTAAGTGCTTTCTGTCCCACTCCAGTTCTAAGGGCTCTTGTCTAAGTTATCTGGGACTCTTAAAGCAGTTGGTAAATACCAGTGAAGTCTCACAACACCTTTAAGGGGAGTATTAAGTGTGATTAGCCCTTTTTTTATAGAGGGGGTAAAAGAATAGAGCTCTTCAGTGAGGATGTGCCCTAACTGCACAATTTTTGCCCAGATGAGAAGTACTAGCATGTTGGTAAGGCCTCTTCACTACCACATGCTGCAGCACCCTTTTAAATCCAAGTCTAAGCAAAGGCACAGTGGGCATGATTCTCCACTTCCTGCACCACGGGTAGTCTTTTGCACTGGCATAAAGCAAGTGTGAAATGATCCCCTTCAGATCTGGATTTCAGGTACCTAGTTCTACTGCACTAGGGTCAGAACCAGGATTAGAAGTTACCAGTTCCTGGTTCACAGGCCTGAGATTATAGGGTGTTGAAATTCCAGATGCAAATAACTTAAGTGTAGCCTTAGACCAGGGGTCTCTCACCATGAGGGCCGCATGAGGACTAGTACATTAGCCTGAGGGCTAAAACAGTGAAATCTTTTTATATAACTATATTACAGATATTGGTAACAATAGTGTTGTTGCAGGCCATAGGAAATAGCTTTCGGGCCGCATGTTTGACACCCCTGCCTTAGACCCTGCCATACTTCCTCTCATTGGAGGTGCTGTGCAATCTGTGCCAAGATGTCACAGTGCCTGTGTCAGCTCAGTAGGGCTGGAAAGGAAGTTGAAAGCCTATGTTTCCTCCCTCTGGCACTCTCTCTGATCTATGATACGTACGTATCCAGCACCAACTATACACTGCTGTAAAAAGCAATTGTTATAGTGTAAGGCAGGCTGTGCCTAACAGATTCTGAACTGAAAGGGGGGAGCAACTAATCTGTGTGGGGCCTGTATTAGCATGGATACAAAGAGCACAATCAGCTGATTAGCATACTGGGGCAAAGCATAGTGGGTAATAGTATTTGGGTTATTTCTCTCACAATTCTATCAATATCTGTAATTCTACTACAGGGAAATATAAAATACTGTCCTTGTGTAAATTGGTACTCTCTGTTTGTTTCAAATCTGTCTGGGTTAGTTAAAGGATTAAAGCCACCTTTACTGGGAAAATGATTTCTAAGACAGGCCCCTGCATGTTTTAGTCTAAAAGCCTGAACAAAGAAGAGTGGAAGATATATGTTGTTTCCATTGTATCAATGTTGGTAGTCCTATTTGTGTCATTTTCTATTATTTTTTCTGTTCTTTGTTACAAAAGTAGTTGCTCACTAGCTGTTAAAAGCTAAAAAAAAAGCTGATACTGTTAAGCTAGATAGAGTGTTTTGTCTGTGAGCTGAGAAAAAGCAATTAAGTGATTAACTAGTGGAGTTGGTGGGAGAGAGTGGCCAGTAGTGAACTGGGTGATGTGAGGACTGGAGAGTAGGGCTTGCAGACAGTGGGCAAAACCAGAGAACGAGGGACTAGAGGGCAATTCCGGCAGACAGCGGGTGGAGCCAGCTGATGGTGAGAGCGGTGAGCTGGGCGACACGAGGGACTGGAGGACAGTGCTGGTGGACAGCGGGCGAAGCTGAGGAACCTGTTCTAGAGGATGGCGTGAGTGACTGGTAGATGGTGTCAGTGCACAGCTGGTGTGAAATACACTCCCTACGTACCTTACAGTGGTTACGAGCCTAGTCAGCACTGATTCTCCAGATCAGTGCCAGTTTTGCCATTAAGTTTGTATGTTCCGTTATGCAGTGTGGGTTATGGGGAACTTTGCTCCATACTAAGTTTCCTAAATAAGTGATAATCTCTGTTATTTAGCCTTTTGCAGTTTTTTACTCCTATTAAAAGCTCCATTTACTACACTCAAACCTGTGCTTGCAAGTGGGGAAGTCTTACCCTTTGGGGTGCCAAGGTAACAGTGCAGGATTCCCAGAGATCTGGGTAGGGGCTCGAGCCAGTTGGTGGTGCTACATCATTGGGAAGCCCCTAGATATAGAACCCAGCCTTTGTTCTGCCAGCCTGCCCTGGTAGAAGGGTTACAATAGCAAGGGGTTCTGGCAACAAGGAGCAAACCATAACCCACTGTCCAGAAGTTACAATCTCCATCCTCCCCATTCATGGCTTCAGAGTGATTAATTTTGCATTACAAGTCCTGGGGAAGCTGTGATAGTGCTCAGCATATCTGGTCTGTGAGGCACTTTACAGACGGGGGGGGGGCGACACTATTGTCCCCATTTTACAGACACAGCAACTGAGGCAAGGAGGTTTGGCCCAAGATATTCAAGCATGATCACTGATCATTAACACCTATCCTGAGATGCTAAAAGGCACCTACATCTCAGAAGCAGAGAGTGCCCACTATTCCCATTGACTCCAGTTGGAGCTGCAGCTGCTCAATGTACCTCTGAAAATCAGGCCTCACTAAGGTGTCATAGGCTGAACATCCAAAATCTGAGGCCATTTCTACACTTGGAAGGCTCGTAGAGTTACACTATATACTGGCAAAACACTCCTCATGTGGATGCAGTTTATACCAGCAAAACTGCTTTCAGTATGTGCCAGTGTTCCAGCCCCTCCCAGTGGAATACAATATAATGGCATAATTGCAGTTTTGCTGGTATAACTGTCTACATTAAGGATTTCTACCGACACAGTCATGTCAGTCAGGGTCCCCACCTTGTCCTGCCTTGACTGACACAGCTATGCCAGCAGAAATTTGCAGTGTATACCTCGCCTGAGGTACTGAGAGGTGATAGAAATTTTTGACAATTTCAGGCTAAGGCCCTGATCCTCCAAGGTGCTTTGGTGCCTAACTCCCATTATATTCAGTGGGAGTTAGGTACCTAAATAACTTGAGAATCTGGACCCAAATAACTTGTGAAAGGCTCCAGAAGGAAAAGCAGGGTAGGAGCCAGGATTAGAATTTAGGAATGTCTGTGCCCATCCCACTAGCTCACCCTTTAACACCAGCAAGGAGATTGAATTGCACACTGCTAAACAGAGATGGAAAAAGCAACAACAGAGGGGCTTGGTAACAGGAGAGATGACTCCTCAATCCCCCTGTCTGCTTTCCCTGTAATCTCTTTGGGGCAGAGACCATCTTTTGATTCAGTGCTCGTACAGCACCTAGCATGCCAGACTCCTCACCCTTGGTCCATGGTGGGTTCCGAGGTGCTCTGATAATGCACATAGTAAATCAGACATCATCATCACATTAGCACTAGCACCATGCTCATCATCTCTGGGACAGAGGGTAGCAACTTCCTGCCTTAGGACCACTTTGCCACTCCCTAGCGTCCTTCAACTTCAAGATTTCCATGCATGCAGAAGTGAAGAAAGGAGGGTTCAGCAACTGTGGGGGGGCTGGGAGGGGCTCACATCATTAATCCCTGAAAACTTCAACCAGATACTTAGAAGAAGTACAGTCCATTGCATTCGGTGTTCACCAGAGCAGCTTTTTACCCTGCATTGCCTCTTGGTGGTCAAGTGCAGGAATTAATGTCAACCATGTCTAAGCTAGGCAAAGCCAAACTTTGCAGGAGCACTTACTGCTTGCATTGGTGGGCCTCTGCTTTAGGGATCCAACGTGAGGCACCAAGGCCCAGATCCTCAAAGTTACATAGTTGTCTAACTCCCGGCTTGGAGGATCTGCATCTTAGTGCCTGATATTCCATGTGGCCAAGGACCTACAGCTCACAATTCTCAGCCCAGCAGGGTGTAAGGTCCAGGTCAGATTTTCAAGTGCCCCCACCTGTAATTGGTGTGCAGCCCTCTTCCTCCATCCCCAGCAGCTCCCGGTATGCCAAGTTTCTTTGAAAATCTAGCCTAGTCCCAGTCTGAAATGGGGTATCCCAGAACAAGTGATCAATCATCTCCGGGCAGGTGGTTGGAAGCAGATGTGGTTTCTTGAGCTTTGCTCCTTCTAGCCCTTCAGAGACAGCAAAAGAAGAAGAAAGCCAGGGGTTGGCAACCCAAAAGATATGAACCATTTTTAAAAATTCCTTCAATAACCAAGTGTTTTAAGATCCGCAATGGGTAGCCTCCTGGTTAAGAAACTGAATAACAGAACAGAGATGCATGTTGATTTTTAACAAAAAACAATGTTTAATGATGTTAATAAACAATTTACATATAAGCAGACTTTTAACAATAAAATGCTGTTTGTTAACATATGTAAATTGTTTATTAATATAATTAAACATTTTAACCATGTATGATGTATTTTAATGACTCAATCCTCTATTGCATGATGCTTCCTCTTGCCCCCCTCTTGTGTGTGTGTCCCTCCCTCTTAGGACATCAGCAGTCACATGAACATGCCTGGAAATATGTTCAATACAAATAGCTTTTTAGAATCAATGTGTAATTATTTCTATTTTTGTGAATGTGAATTCACACCAATTAAACTGTGGGGGTTTTATGCATCTGTAACATCTTTGATACAGTTATTTTAAAAATCCTTGATAATCTCCAGTCAACTTAAACAGATATTGCACTGAACTGGTAAGAGTCTCTTTGCAGAGCTGTTGAATACGAGGCCCGTATAACATTGGCCCGTATAACGTTGTCTTCGTTTTCAAGCAGGCCTATAAACTCTCATTGTTCAGTTGGCTTCAAAGTTTGTTTTTGATGTAATTCATGCTTGAGAACACTTGTTCACATAGGTACATTGATCAAAAAATGTAAAGGATGTCAAATGCATCTCTCTTCAGGTTGCTGTAGCTGTCTGGTAAGGAATTCCACACATCAAACACAAGCTGATCCTGTTTGTGGAGATTGTGCATTTCTTTTCACCTGTGTTTTAATGCCAGGGTGGACTTTTGTCTTTCTAGATTTTTCAATGTCTGTCACTAAGCCACTGAATTTTGAAGTCTACACCTCCTTGGTCCACAGATTGGCCAATTCCCGCTCAAAACCTGCTTGCTTCACTCTCATCAAAGCAGAAAAATTGAGTGAAGACGTGTCAGCATTAAGGGGGTTCAAAGTAAACAAAGTTGCCCTCTCATCTCTGAATTCCTGAAATCAAACAGCAAATGATTGTTGAATGTTTAGAATCACATCTCTGAGATTCTTACTGTCAAGCTCATTTTTCTGTTCTTCAAATTGTTTCAGTGATGGGAAATGAACCAGTGAGCAAGTTTCCAGGTCTCTTGCAAACAATTAGTTTTTGCTCAAATGACAGTACTTCTTCCAAAAGTGAGATAGCTGTGTTTCCCCTGCCTTGCAGCTTTCTGTTGAGGTCATTTAAATGCAGGGCCATAACTAGGGTAGGGCAACTGGTGCTTTGCCCCTGGTTCCCTGGAGCAGTGCCATTTTGCCGCTTGATCAAAGGGTGTGTTCCATGCCACTTGCTCAGGGCTCTGCTCTGTCTAAGGGTGCGTTCCAGCTCCGAACGTGCCCCAGGCACCAAAATTCCTAGTTCCAGCTCTGTTTAAATGTGAGGTGATGTCAATTATGAAGTAAAATTTCTGCAGCCACAGAGGATCTTCAAGTTCCCTGTATTCTTGGCCTTTTTGACTCAAGAACACCTTTACTTCTTCAAGACAGGCAGCAAATAGCATCAGCACCTTTCCCCTTGATAGCCAGCATACCTTATCATTTTAAGCCATTCAGAATATTAAGAGTTCATCTCTTCCAGAAATTCGCAGAATTGTCAATGGTTCAATCCTTTTGCCATTATTTTATTGACATTTTGCACAACTAGGTGTAGATAAGCTGCCCACTGTCCCGAGTGGAAGGGACAGCTTGTTCAGGTCTCTGGCCCCTCGTGGGGTAGAACTGCCAAGTCTTTAGCCCCTTGGCAGGACAAGAGTTCAGTTTCAGTTCCAGTCACCAGGGTGAGGGTGAAGTACAAGGCTGCCTCTCGGGGTTACAATCCGAGAGGTGGTGTATGACAGGGGTTGGAATCAACAAGGGCGTTGGGTTGCACAGATCCACTGTGTCCCAGCCGAGGTTTCCAACAGGGGCTGAGCCCTCCAGACAGGGATTAGCGGGGTCCGAGCTGCAACACGCCAACCCCAAGGTAGGCCCTATGGGACCTGAGGCCTTGGTGTAGGGGCCAGCAGAGTCTGAGCTGCAACATGCTGCCCATGTGATGTGGCTCCCCATCGAGGGCTGAGACCCGCACTCCCCTGAGCTACCCCTGGCCTCATGCTCCTGCCGTACCTAGTCTGTTGGTTCTTCAGGGCCTTCAAAGGGGAGGTCTTGGATAATTTGCTGCATCTGTGTGGATAGGCCTGAGCCTGTGTCCCAGGTTGCTGCCAGAGCATCCCTGGATGCCCTCTCCCCTTCCTTTAGCATTGCTTTGAAGTCTCTCAGGAGCTTCTCAGAGATGGCCGTGCAGAAGTTTCGCATGGCCTCTCACAGGTTAAAGATGTAACGTGTCATTAAGGCTGAATGGTTGGAGATACATAGCTGAAGGGCTGTGGAGGAGTATACCTTCCTCCCTAGGAGGTCGAGCTTCTTCGCCTCTTTGTTTTTGGGCATGGAGCTCGGCTGGCCCTGTCTCTCCCTTAGGTTTATGCCATCAACCACCAGGGGACCCTGGAGTGGGGTAATGAAATAAGAAAGAGAACCCGTCTGGAGAGACGTAGTTTTTCTTATCTGCGACCTTGGACACTGGCGGGATCGAGGATGGCGTTTGCCAGCATTTTTGGACGATGTGATATACTCCTGAGTGTAATGGGATTCTCACCCTTGCTGGAGGAGCTCTACGGCATGCATCGAAGAGGGAGTCAACCTGCTCTTGGATTACTCCTAATTTCGATGTAAGGTTCACCGCCATATGGTGGAGGAGGTCCTGCTCAACGCGGGGATCTCCCTCACGGTCAGCGGACGTGTCGATTAGACTCATTGGGTGAGGAGGAGGATTGGGCCCGGGATCTACTGCGTTGTGTAGAGTCAGGATTGGGTTCATCATCAGAGGGGGTCCACTCATTATGGAGTGATCTCGCTAGAGGTGTAAGCGCAGTGGGGAGAACGGACACCTCTCCTTGTACCCGTGGTCTTTTTGACCTCACTGAGCTCGGGGATGGGGCGCTCTTGCAAAAGTCTCTTCCTCGGGCGCTCCTCCTGAGAAGGGGAGGGGCAGTCCTCGGAGGATGATCTAGAAGACACTCCACCTGATGTCCAGGAAGCCGGTACCGAGAGCTCTCCAGATCAGTGATGGAGTGAAGTTTCCTACTCGACTGTGGTACCGGTGGAGGGCTGGGTGGTGCCGTGCTGGGTCCCAGTGTTGGGCTAGATGCTGGTACCTGATTACAGATCAGTGCCAGGTTGGAGACTAGCGTGGATCTGGATGTCGGTACTGGGGTTGGTGCAGGGCTGGTTGACAGTAACGGGCTTGTCGGTACTGGGCCTGGCTGTACCGGACCTGGCGGTACCAGGCTTGATGGCAGTACTGGGCTTGACGTCGGAACCATGAGGGGCGGTACCATGTCCTGCTGTACCAATGAAGACGGTGCCGCTTTGGTCTTCTTCTTCTTCTTCTGCACCTGAGCTGGGTTATGGTGGCCTTGATAGGCTATCAGAAGTGCCTGTGGCCAGTACCTTTCTCAGTACAGCTAAGAGGCTACCGGTGACCGACAAGCTCGGTGCTGGAGTGGTACCATTGTGCGTCGAGGTTTTGAGCCTGGTACTGACTATCGGTGACAGGGTTCCTGAGCCCGAGCTGATCAGGGGTCCGGCGGAGCACTTGTGGCTCGGCTGGCTTCAGGGGTGGTTGCCTCACTCCCCAAGATCAAGAGAAGACGGCGCTCCCTTTCTAAGTGGGTCCTCCGCTTGAAGGACTGGCAAATGGAGCATTCCGCCTCGAGGTGGGACTCACCCAGGCAAGTGAGGCATTTCTTGTGCAGGTCGTCCATCGGAAAAGCCTTGCAGCACCCCAAGCACGGCTTGAAAGCAGGCATCTTGAATTTCACACAAAAGACAGGCACTTGCATTTGGCAAGTTTACACTGATTGGAAACCGATGCTGATGGCAGAAAAAGGAACTGGAAGGGTCAGGGTCACAGTCACCTATATAGGTGCGGTCGTGGAGGGGGCATTGGCCATGTGCCCTCACCTGACAGGCTAATGCTAAAGACTTTCCGAGCTACCGTGCACTGCGGCACGTACACACCTGTAACCGAATGATGTGAGCAGCACTCAAAGGAGAAACAATGTTGCAGACCTCCAATGAAAGCAGAACTGAGCCCAAAAAGCTGCAAAATTATTTCAAAGCCATGCTGTCACTGAACACGTGGGAGTTCGGGTTCTAAATATCTTTGAGGAACTGGGTCTCCAAGCCTCTTCCTTCTTGAGCGTCATCAAGAAAATTGCTGACAAAATTCTGGAACAAACCTGCTCTACTTGCATGCTCCATGGGGCTTGCACAGCTGTAGACAAGCCAGGGTTTGTCCCACAGAATTTCTATAGCTGGGGTTGATAAGCAAAGAGGAAAGAATCCAGATTGATTTGTGGGGCAATCTTGTTATTTGGAAGCAAAGCAGATGTGATTGGGAGTCATAGAGAGACACTTTTCTAACTGTCTGATGAAGTGGGATTTTTCTCCCACGAAAGCTCGTGCAATAAATAAATATGTTAGTCTTTAAAAGTGCCACAGGATTCCTTGTTTGTTTCAAGGAGCCTGGTGGCACTTTTAAAGACTAAAAAATTATTTATTGCATAAGCTTAAGAAACTGCTTTTCATGCTTGAAATATAGGCCATGCCAACAGGCAGACACTGAGATCCCATCCTGTTTTACAGAGGCCTTATGAGAAGGTAGATGTGGATTTATTTACCTAATTACTAAATAGTCACTGATTATTACTCTCTATCCAGAAATTTGTACACTGCACAGTACTAACAATTAGGTCAGGGATCACTGGCATGAGAGACATTTTTTCCAGACATGGAATTCCTGATGAGGTCTTCCGTGACAATGGGTCACAATTTTCAAGTGGATCATGGGATCCTACAGAGACATTTTTGCTGAGCTGCATTTCAGAGCAGAGCTGTATTTTGATTTTTAGGACATGGAATAAAAGGCACAAGAGAGAAAGAACACTGAGGAAGGAGGCTTGGCTGCATGGAAAAAACAGATACAATTATAATTAATAGCCTTTAAATAATGCTTATTTAAAAGGAATTCTGTTCTATGGATATAATATGACTCACTTCTGAGAGCCTTGGATAAAGAGTGCTGCAAAACTGCTGTGAACAGTATCTGTCCCATGTAGCACATTCCATCCTGAGAGCTCTGAGTGGAAAGTAGCATTACTGTATTCCCATTTTACAGCTGGGGAAATTGAGATGAAGTAATCTGACCAAGGTCACTTGACTGGCTAAAGACATAGGCAGGAACAGATTCCACTCAGTCCACACATCTCTTGAGTCCCAGTTTCCACTCTACTAGGCTACACTGCTTTTACTGAACTAACCCTGAGTCTTGCTTGTGAGGAAGGTAAAATGCAGTTGGGTAAAGCCAGGTCCAGAGCAGAGCTCAGAGCCATAGAGAAAACCAGTGATGATAATACAGACCTGGGAACAGACACACTGCCCCCCAAGGAGGAGTGGCTCTTGTCGCTGTTCCTAGGGCTGCTAACCTACTTTTCCTCTGCAGACTGCAGCATTGTGAACAAAAGTTATGGTGGTCCAGACTATCCCAGAATGTACAAACTGGCTGCAAGTCCCTCTTTGCATTGCAATAAAAAATAAATGAATTGCATTTTGCATGTTGTTTTCAAATCAGATGCATAGATTCCACTTTTTCTGTAGGTGGTCAGTATCTTTAGATGCAAAACAAGCAAGAAGTCCTGTGGCACTTTCACAGATTAACAGATTTGTTTATCCCATGAGCTTTCGTGGGAGAAAATCCCACTTTGTCAGACACTTTGAAGATGGGGAACTTAAAGAAGATGCAACGGCTTTGTCCTTTTAGTGCTTAGTAGACTGGGAACCAGGACTCCTGCTTTCTATGCCCAGCCCCAGGGGTCATTCATTCTGTAAATTTGGGCAAGGCACTAACTCAGTGTCTCAGTTCCCACAGCTGTAAAATGGGTTAGACTTGTGATCTCACATGGGTGCTCTAAGGGCTGAAATTGCAAAGTGCTTTGAGATCCCTCAAGGAGGCATATGATATGCCTAGCTGCCAGTCAGGCTACCAGACCTCCACCCATGCAATCATTCCATGCCAGTACTGCTCAAGTTCTCCACCTAATAGCTGAAAGCCTTTGTGTCTGAGGGTGAGTTGGCTAGTGGGACAACATGAGGAATGGTTTAAGAGGCTGAGTGGTGCTGTTTCCTATAGCTGGCAGGGCTACTTGTGAGTTGGGGTAGAGACAGGTCAAGCAGTTCTCTCCCTTTCCCTGACACATGAGTCGAGGCAGTGGTTTCTGTCCGCTGGATGGAGTGGGAGAAAGAAGGACAATAAAGAATGCTGGGGTAACTGCAGGGGATTCTTAGCCAAGTCTGTTCTAGGCAGCTGCTTTCTGTCTCCTAAGCCCTGCTGCAGTGTCTGCTCTTTATGCTGGGTGCCAGCAGATGGCGCATCTTCCCCACAAGTCTGCCAGCTCTGGGGAACAGCCAAGCCTTGACACCAGTAGTCTGGGTTGTTTGGGGCCTGTGTGAGCCAAACCTTTTGCTCCCACCCACCTTGTCTCTCTTGCTTTTAGGTAGTCCCTTTTCATCTGTAGAGCAGCATACTTCACAACAGAAGCCAATGTCATTATCCCCTGCTCCAGAAGGGGAAACTGAAGCATTGGCATGACTTGGACAAGGTCACCCAGCAAAGCAGTAGCAGAGATGGGAATTCAGTCCATGTCTCCTGAGTCCCAGTAAGATTCCCTTACCACTAAGCCATGCTGCCTTCCTCAGAAGAGCTGCTACAACTCAGCTCAGGGCCTTCAGTTTTGTCTGCTTCCTTCCATTTGCGATGTCTCAGGTCACTATTAATTTTTCCCTCAAGGGTAAAGAAGCATTTTGACTTGCTGCCTCCATCCCCCCTCCACAAGCACAGCTGTCCTGGCAGCTGCCAGCAGACTGTCTGGAATTAAGACCTGATTGGCTGAGTGAAGCAGCTGCACAAGCAGTAGATAACGGGCTGGTGAATTGGTGGAGCTAAATCTGAACTGGGTGGACTGACCAACTGGGGTGAGTGAGCCTCTGGATGGGGTGGGAGCTGATGACTGAGTCCCTGGTTTTCTGTGTTCAAATCCCAGCAGTGCAAGTAGTGAGATAACCCTGTGAAGCCATTCACATCCCTGCATCCTGCTCACTCACTTGGTGACCCTGTGTACCACGCTGTGGCTAAAGGGGGCCACCTCACACAGCTGAGAGGCTGCATTTCAGCAGTGCCACATGTATGGTGAAGCCAGTTGTGCTCCCACGGAGGCCAGTGGAAAGTTTGCTATTGGCTCTAGTGGGGTCAGAATGGGCCCATGGTCTGGTTGGTGCAGTGGGATCCTTTGGGAGGCAGGCACTATTCCCTCTAAGATGTGTGTGTGTGTGTGTGTGCACGCACGCAGGTTGTGAAACTTGCACACACAACAAAATAAAGCGCACACAAAAAAATTCAACAGTGCTAATAGCAAACACAAAGAAATTTTTTTGCGCACAGAAAGAAATTTTTTGCACACACAGCCTACGAAAAATTAGAGGGAACATTGAAGGCAGGCATTCTGTAAATGTCCTCTGTTGCTGCTGGTCCCTCTACACATCTGCCCAGGCTACTGTCTGTCACTGTGGGCGCTGAGCTGGTGCATGATGCATTGATCACTTCTTTGCATGTCAAACTGCAAGCGAACAGGCAGCAAAGGTGTCAGAGCTGCACCTTGAGAAGGTGCCGGCAGTAGCTTCCATGGGGTCCTGGCATCAGTTGGCCAGAACACAGGCCTGCTTCTGTCCTGCCCCGGTGTAATGCTGCTGGCAGCAATCCAGTATCCCCTGCGTCTCTGCAGCGTAAGTGAGAGCTGAACCGGGCCCATCGCCTTTCCTTTCCTTTCAGGCTCGGGTCCTGGCTTCGTAGAGCGAGGGGGGCTTTGCCCTGTGCTGATGGGGTTCTCTCAGGATCCAGAAGTAGGGTCACCAGCTACCAAAGCATGGAAAGGAGGACAGGGAAGTATGAAAAGGAGCCTATTGGAGGACACATGGAGAAGATGTAGTATTAATGTAATATTCTTTTGGTTTTAGGGGGCCATGGAACACTTCCCCCTAAAAATAGGGTGTTCAGGGGCATTCCAGCATACTTTAATGCTTGTAAGTAAAAAGCCAGACAAAGTCATGTATTTTCAAAATACCTGCTGGATGGAGAACATGAAGGTAAAAAAGAGAACATGTCCTCCTTTTGTCTGACATCTGGTAATCCTATCCAGAAACAGCTCTTTCCTGTACTCTTGTAGCCACAGCTGGCATTGCGTCAGATTTGCCATGCAGGCAGAGTAGCATGGCAGGGATACAGGTGCTGGGGCTGATGGGAAATAGAAGAGGGGGTGATGCTCACATGGAAGCACCTGTTTGGGTGTGAAGGGGGCCAATCATTCTACCTGGATGTAAGACAACATAATCTTTCCTTTGCTACCCGACACTCTGCTTGAGGTGGACATGCTGCATGGTTGACGTGGGGCATCAGGCTACCCACACGTGCCCTGCACTTGGTCTGCTGGCCTCTGAGTTGACTGGGGTGGCATCACCCCACAGCCACTGGCACAGTTACTCCCTGCCCCTGGAGTTTGTAACACAGAGACTCTGCTTGAGCAGTGGCACCTAGACCTCTTGTGGCCACTGGCCCAGCAAGGAGCCCCACACTCCACATGGGGTGCCCAAATATGGCAGCCCTCCTCACTGGGAGTGGAAATGTGGCAGCTGGGGAAGGAGAAACCAGGGCTGACAGGTTGATGGACCCAGGACCTAGCTTGTCTCCACCTTGAGCTGACCCAGCTCCTGCTGCAGAAGTGACAGAACCCCTGTATTTTCTCTCTGGGGCTGTGGCCTTCACCCATCTTTGGGAATCAAACAGCAGGGCACAAGCCCTGCATTCCTCTGGTCTCCTGTTCTTCCACCCTAATGGATGGGACAGGCCGGGGGAGGGGCACAGGGAACAGCCCCTCTTCCTTCATGGCCATTGTTGGCTCCCTTTTCTCCAGCCAGCAATCTGCTCCCTGCATGCCAGCAGACAAAGCCTCCAGCTCCAGGGCTCTTCAATCACCCTATTGTGCCTGGAGGAAGGCATTTGGCCGTAAAGATTTACTGTTTGCATCTCAATGCTGCCTTCTTCCCCACCTCCAACCCTCCCATTCTCCCAACCCAGATCCCAAGAGGCCTACAGCCCAGCCCCAGGGGAACGCAATGGAAGGGAGGACCTTTCTGCATGAAATGGGACACCTGCAGCATGGGCCAACACTAAAACTCAGTCCTCTGTACCCAGGGGGCTGTGGTTGGGTCAGCGTCAGCTTTGCCAGCTGGGAACCCCCCACATTCAGGTCCTCCCAGATTGAAGGGCACAGGGCAGGGAGGCTTTGGGACTGGTATTTATATTCTATGGAAAAGTGTGAATGGTGGGTTACTTACCAGTAGCCAGGAGCATCGCTGCCCCTGGGAAGGAACCGGGGCACCAGCCCAGGCCCCACCCCCTGCCAGCAGGCCATGCCCCCTGGTCACAGACCATGCCCCCTGGCCAGGAACAGGGCTGGGAGGGGCAGCTGCAGCTGCAGGCGGCTGGACCCCCCATCCCCAGCTGGGGATGGGCCAGGAGCAGCTTCCGCGTGTGGCTGGGCCCCGGGTCCCCGACCGGGGATGGGGCTGGAGCAGCCGCCACTGCCATGGGCAGCTGGGCCCCAGATCTCCACCCAATCGGGCCAGAGACCAGGAGAGGCGGGGTCCCCCAGACCCGGGGCACTGGCGCTGGCATTTGGGGCATGGGCCCCATGTGCCCGGGGCCAGCGACACCCCTGCTAGTAGCCATCCTTCTTCGAGATGGGCTGCTCGGATTCATTCAGTATTAGGTGTCTACGTGCCGCAGCGCACAATTGGCCAGAACTTTTTAGCCTTAGCCTGTCAGGACAGGGCTGGCAGCCACAGCCCCCTGGCCTTATATATGGCCCGAGCCCTGCTCCTCCCCAGTTCCCATTAATCGCTAACTCCGAGTAGCGGGGATGGCGGGAGGGGCTGAATGAATCCGAGCAGCCTATCTTGAAGAAGGACGGCTACTGGTAAGTAACCCATCATCTTCTTTGAGTGCTGCTTATATACATTCAGTATTAGGTGACTGTTAGATGTACTGTGGAAGGTGGGCAAAGTTAGAACTTTATCTGCTGTCAGCACAGCTACCCATAAATGGCACAGCACACAAAATTGGGTGAAGAAGCAGTGGGCCACCAGGCAAATGCCTACGGACACACCACCAACTGCAAGATTCTCGAGAGAAGGCAAGCATGAGAGTGCCGAGGGGTCATTTGCCACTCTTGTCAGGAGACTATAACACCAACAGGGGCAGTCCCCGGTTCATTGCTGGGGAAATTTCTATATCATAATGGCAAAGAACATCCTTGTCACCAGCAAGACCATCTAGTATAGGAGGGTTGTCCCTTCCTAGAAGAATCGACTCCTGAGAAGGGCAGTCGTGATGCAGGGCAACAGACTCCACAGCTGTGGGCGAAGGACAAGGGTGGAAAAATTACCGCCCTTGCCACCTCAACCCCAAAAGGGGAAGGTGAATTGGGTTAAGTTACTAACCAAGACTGGGGCGGGGAACACATCGCCCCTTGGCCAAACGAGAGATAGTCAAGAGGCCTTCCCCATTGGCATACCAGCATGAGATGCCATGGGTAGGATTGATAAGGGGTGCCCTAAACTGGGGCATCCCAGCTCCATATGAAAGCTAATGCAGGAAGAAGGATAGCGAGGAAGGAGTAGGTGGCACCCCTCCATCCGTTGACGTATGGGAATGGAGGGCCTGGAACGAGGGTCCCAGAATAAGGCCTAGATGGCTGGCAGACCCATTTCTGGGGCTCAGATGTGCCAGAGACACTGCTTCAGGGAGGTTATCATAAAGACAGAAGTCGACATCTCAGAAGGGCCCTTCTTTAAAGGTAAGCCTTGAGCAGGTTATTATAGTAAAAAAAAAAAGGAGGGACCTTTAGGTACACCCATCCCAGTATCACGAGAGAAACTAGGAGAAAAGAGATTGAATTCCCCATGTTAGGTTGTCCCTGACCAAAGAGGGGGGAATGACCTGAGGTAGGGGTGGTGTGAAACCATTGTGGGATTCTGGGGGGCAGGGGCTTATGCAATCTCAGAGCTAGGTTCACATTTCTGTCCCCTGCCCCTGTACTCTACTCTCCTGGTATGCGGACTCACGTAGGGAGAGGTGTGCTGAATCGAGGGAAGGGGTATCCGGCCATCTCTGTAGACGGGACAGGTCCACCTCGAGGTTTGTGCCTCCAAACTCCAGAATCGGAGTGTTTGGAGGGGGTCACATGGCTTGGAAGGTTTTCTCATCTCTCACTTCTATGGAGAGGCTGTCAACCTTCATAACATAGCTGGATGACTCATTCTAGTGGCAGGTGCAGGTGTTGGGTCCCGGCTACAATGGGCCAACTACGAGGGATCTTGCATAGATCCTGATGAGGAGAGAAGACAACACCTTAGGCAAGACACAAGTTGGACGTGGTCTATAACGCCTGCTCTGAAGGAAGAAATGTTATTGGTGCGCCACCCCAAGTATTGGAAGGGTTAAAGCTTGGGCAGATCCCAAGTGGGAGGAGGGAAGAAGGAAAGATCCCAGGAAGAGGAGGAAAGCATAAGGCAAACCCTACTATGGGAAAAACAAGGAAGAACTGCTGTGTCCTTTAAGGGACACAGAGGGGCAAGAGAGGACGTCATGAAAATGTCACCCATAAAGCGTCAGGCTTTCCAGTCTATTAGGGTCTGTAAGTTTCCCTGGGCCAGAATTCTGCAGGGGAACTACCCTGAGCTGAAGACCACAGGTCCTCAAATGGGTCACTCATGTATATGGATACTGATGGTGGTTAGGAGTTCTATCCTCTACTATCTCCCTTCGTAACAATTCTAAGGAGGAGAGGGGTGCAATAGAAAGATCAAGGCAGCTCCTAGATGGCTGTCTAGGGTTTTCAGGGGAAAGCGATCCTTGCTCCATTAGAAGGAGGCACCAGAGCAGAGGAGGTTCCAGTCAAGGGCTAAACTGAGGTCTGCCCTTGGGCAGAAGGACCAGTATAAAGTGGTGAAGATCCTTGGGGTGGAGGGGTAGGGGCGGAAAAGGCAAAAACCCCTACAGTGAGACTTGAGGATCTCTCAGGCAAAAGCCTAATAAGCGTCTGAAGAGCATAGCCCCGATATTAAACGGGGCACTGCCTGCGGGGACAAGGCAGGTGCAGATAGAGGACAAAAGGGTATGAGCTTGCCCTCTTACCCATCACCTAGGGGGTGGGGTGCATCATCCTGCAATAGTTTCCTCCCGATCCATTGCAGGCTGACACGGATAAGGAGTGGTCTCGGGATAGCGACGTGGGAGCATGCCCTTTCAGTGTGTCCAACTCGGAAGCTGTTGGTCAAGGAGGAGGCATCCTACCCCTGACCCAGAAGGCTATAGTGTTTTTTTTGGTGGGTTTTTTTTTTTTTTATATGGGGCATTATGTGCCTGCTTGGCATACATCTATGACCTCCGGGTTCCCAAAAAGTCTCCAAGAGCGTATGCAACTGGAACCAAGTGCATGTGAGGAGAATTCTCTGGTGGCCAGGCTCTTACTTGTCCCAAAGGGAAGGGAAGAGGGAGGCACATTGTTACTGGAGAGGAGGAAGAGGTGACCCAAGGCTGATTGTGAGGGGGCGTTTAGCAAAAGCATTTAGGGTTCCGCTCTGATGTTCACGGGTTTTGATGGAGGGAGAAATGACCTTGTTGGCGTTGATCACCTATAATGAAGGAGGGGGACCATCATCCCAAGGTCCAAAGGCTCCTAAAAGATAGCCATTTCAGTTGTGTGTGTTTGGGGGGGGGTGGATACAATAAGGACCTCTCCCCCATGCGTTCAAGGGGTTGCAGTGGACTGGGAACGTTGAGGCACCTGGGAGTAAGCATACGTAGGGCTCTGAGGATCGACCTATGGACACAGTTGCTGCAGATCAGGGAGTCAGTAGAAGGGTAAAGAGAGAGATTGTCCCTCTAAAGGGAAGTCTAATATGGTGTACTGTAAGTCCTGGGAGAGGTTAAGATCCTGAAGCCAGGCTGCTCAGCGCATAACCATGTCCATAGCAATGCCGCAGCTGGCTGTGTTCAAGGCATCGAAGCCACTGTAAAGGCATGGAGAGAGGCCAAGGCACCTTCCTTGATGAAGGCATTCAAATCCTCCAAGTGTTCTTGAGGGAGGAAGCTGCTCATAGCATCCCACAGGTCTAGGGAATCTTTTAACCAAGGTCTGATGGCCAGCATCCCTCAGCTGAAAACTAAATAGGCTTTTTTTTTTTACCCAGGAGTTACCTTCTGGGACTCCTAGAGGACCCAGGATGAATCAGGGAGGCTTGGGCCAGCGTGTCTCAGCAATGTCAAGGACATGAGTACGGGGATGGAGAACCATAAATGTGACTGGAGAGGTTTTGAACCCCAGGTCAAATAGGGGGTCCTGGTCTCCCTTGAGGGGTGTGACCCTGACCCAAGTAGATAGTGGCCTGATGAAGAGGTTCAAGTGTGGTAGGATCTTCTCTGTAAGACCTTGGTCCCTGTTCGTGGCTGTAGTTGGAAGAAAGGACAACCCCAGTACTGGGGTGCCCTCACCGGGGCCATGGCACCGAGTAGGGAATCCCTTCCGAGCCCTCAGTAGGGGGTAGCCGGTTTCAAGTGCAGTGCCAGGAAGAACCTGGTGCTGTGGACCCTTCAGTAAGGGGCTGTGCCTGAGGAATGCACTCTCAGATCTCTTGCGGTGCCGAGGCAAGGGTGTCAGCACCATAGGGGTTGGAGCCCATAGTTTTGCAGTGGCGCAGGCCGAAGTAGTGAGCAGCTCCCCCCGATGCTGGGTAAAGTGGAGGAAGGGAGGAATATAGACTTACCATTTGTTTCAGTGGCCTGCGGCGTATTCAGGAGCCGAAGGGTTTCTGCCACTTCAAAGGCCTCCAGTGTGGGTGGCACCATGATAGGCTCTAGTCGCTTACCCCAAAAGGGAGGGCCAGACACGGCACTGGCACTTTGGTGCCAGAGTTGGCCCGAAGCACGCTTACCTGAGCTTTGCTGGGGAGTGGCATCGAGAGATCCTTGGTGCTGACTGGCAAGTGGAATTTCTGCCAGGGCGTGCAGCTCAGATACTCCGGCCCTTTCTTTGCCAAGTAGGATGCCGATTGCAGCTCTTTATTCACAGATGGAAAGCGGTGCCGAGAGGGCTCCCGTGCCAACCCAGCATGTGGTGCCGCATTAGAGGCCAATTGTGGCTTTTATTCATAGCCAGAGACCAGCACCAGGAGGGCTCCAGTGTCAACCAAGCACGCAGTGCCAAATTAGAGGCCAGTCACGGCTTTCATTCATAGCCGTAGAGCAGTGCTGACGGGGCTGCGATGCCCACCGAGCTGGAGAGTGGCACCAAGAGGGTTCCGGTGCCAACTGAGCACATAGTGCCAGCTTTGAGGCCGATAGCGGCTGTATTCATAGCCAGAGAGCGGTGTAAAGAGGGCTCAGGTGCTGACCAAGCACACGGTGCCAGGTTGGAAGCCAATTGCGGCTGTATTCGTAACCGGAGAGCAGCGCTGAGAGGGCTCCGGTGCTGACCAAGCACACGGTGCTGAGTTGGAGGCTGATCACGGCTGTATTCATAGCCGGAGAGCGGTGCCAAGAGGGCTCTGGTGCCAACCGAGCACACAGTGCCGAGTTGGAGGCCAATCGCAGCTGTGTTCATAGCCGGAGAGTGGCACTGAGAGGGCTGTCGTGCCGGGTTAGAAGCCGGTCACAGCTTTTCTTCAGAGCCGGAAATCGGTGAGCAAAGCTGGTAAAACCATCGACATCAGCTGCTGGGCCCATTCCTGGACGCGTTGTACAGCCTTTACTCCCTGTCTTCCCGAGTCCTTCATTCAAAGACCCATAAATACACCCAGTGAAGCTCACACAGGCCTTAAGAAACCTTCCATCATGTTTGAGTTTCTGTTGGAAGGATGCGGAAGGAGTGCTGGTGCAGTCTGCAAACAGATCTTCCAGTGAAAAATACATGCAAAAAAGAACAAAGAGACAGGCCCTTGCATAAAGCAAGAACAGGTTATTCTGTAACCGTCACTGAGGGTGGAAAAAAGGGAACTGGAGAGGAGCAGGACTGGGGCCATGTATATGGCCAGAGGTGGTGGCTGCTAGCCCTGTCCTGAAAGGCTAAGGCTAAAAAGTTCGGGGCAATCATGAGTTGTGGCACATAGACACCTAATACTGAATGTATCCGAGCAGTGCTTGAAGAAGAACTGAAGTTCACCTGCTTTAAGACAGCTAAGTCAGAATGTACTTGAGAAACATCCTGTCTGTGCACACAGGGGATTGGGGATAATGGGAGGAAAACTCTTAAGGCCTTGGTTGGTATTTCACCTCTGCCTAATGTTGTACAAGGCGCTGCGTGCCTGTTGACTTTCAGCCCCCACCCCAGATGCAGCTGCATATCAGTGGTGCTAGGCATAGGTTGCAAAGTACTTTGGGCTCCTTCTGAATGAGAGGCACAATAGAAGTGGGGGAGGAAGGGCAAAAGGTCAGCTCATTACAAACACTGACAAGCTACAAACTTCAGCACAGGAGCCAGGCTTTCTCCCCAATGACTGCAGTGGCTAGGGGGCGGTGGCCGCCAGCCCTGTCCTGACGGGCTAAGGCTAAAAGAAGTTCCGGCCAATCATGTGCTGTGGCACGTAGACACCTGATACTGAATGTATCCAAGCAGCACTCAAAGAAGAATGTTGGGAACCACTGATCTACACATATTCATATGCCTATATGAAATATCCAAACCCATCAATATTAAAGATGGCCAAACCAAGCCCCCCTGCTTCTGATCCAATCCCCTCCCACTGCACTGTGGCTTGTAGACACCTGATGCTGAATGAATCCGAGCAGCCCATCTTGAAGAAGGATGGTTACTAGTAAGTAACCTACCATTTTCTCTGCCGTGGCACACCTTGCTACCCTTAATTAATTTGAGGCACACCACCATATAGTTTCCAAATGAACTCATGAATATTCATGCGCCAATCCAGAGCTCTTTGAGTAGTTTTTCAAAAAATTTTGTGGCAAACCAGCTCAGACCTGACAGCACACCTGTGTACTGTGACACACTGTTTGGGAAACACTGGTGTAGATCAAAGCATATGTCTGTGGTGGTGTATGTATCTATTTGGGGAAAGGTGTTGAAATACAATCCTAACTATTATTGGTCCTTTACAGCTCCTGCTCCAAGTTCCCTTCCAGTCATTCACTCAGGGTCCTGCTAGGATCAGTGGGTTACTTACCAGTAACTGTCCTTCTTCAAGATGGGCTGCTCACATACATTCAGTTAAAGGTGCATACGTGCCACAGTGCACTGTAGCTCAGAAAGTCTTTAGCCTTAGCCTGTCAGATCAGGGCACACAGCCAATGCCCCCTCTGTGCCACGACCACGGCTATATAGGTGACCATGACCCTGACCCTCCCAGTCCCTTATTTCTTTGCCAACTCTGGTTAGCGAGGATGGTGGCGGGGATCTGAATGCATGTGAGCAGCCCATCCTGAAGAAGGACAGTTACTGGTAAGTAACCCACCGGTCTTCTTCGAGCACTGCTCACATCATTCAATTACAGGCGACTGCTAGCCATACCCAAGGATGGTGGGAGGAGTTACAGCTTGCTCACATTGAGTACGGCTCTGCCCAACGCGGCATCCTCTCTAGCCTGTTGGACAATAACGTAGTGCATCATGAAGGTATGCACCAATTACCACGTGGCTGCTCTGCAGATCTCCTGAATTGGGACCTTGGAGAGGAAGCCCATTGACGAAGCTTGGGCCCTGGTAGAATGAGCCCTGACAGTCCCTGGAAGGGGCATATTTGACCTTCTGTAGTAGTCTTTGATACAGTTTACTATCCATCGGGAGATGCACTGTGATGACACCGGGAGACCTCTTTTACGTTCTGCGACTGCCACAAAAAGTTGGGAAGTCCTGCAGAACGGACGCGTGCATTCAATATACGTCAGGACTGCTCTCTTAACATCCAGGGTGTGCCACCTCCTCTGGCCCTCTGTAACCTGAGGGTCTGGGAAGAATGCTGGCAAACAAATGTCCTGATTAAGTGAAAAGGGGAGACGACCTTAGGAAGGAAGGATGGGTGCGGACATAGCACCACTTTGTCAGGAAAGAACCTTGTATATTGGGGTTCTGAGGAAAGGGCCTTCAATTCGGAGACCCTTCTAGCTGAGGTAATTGCCACCAAAAAGGCTACCTTCCAGGCAAGGAGCAGTAAGGTAAACGAGTCTAAGGGTTCATAAGGAGGCTCTGTTAGTCCATGGAGCACCACATTAAGATCCCATTGAGGGGTAGGTTCACAGAGATGTGGGAAGATTCTTTCAAAATCCTTCAAAAATCTAGTGGAAGTAGGATGGGAAAAAACAGGCACCATCCACCTTCTTGTGAAGAGCTGAAATCGCTGCTAGGTGGACTCTCAGGGAGGAAAGGGAAAGGCCCGGGTCTCTAAGGTCCAGCAGATAATCAAGGATTAGGTGCAGGGTGGCCAGTGTAGGCTTGACCCCCTTACCTCCAGCCCAGAGGGAGAACTGTGCTATATAAGTGGCCCTGGTGGACGGCCTTCTACTGCCAATAAATACCCTTTGGACCCTGTCCAAGCAGAGTCTCTCCTGCTCAGACAGCCAAGGAGTCC
Organism: Podocnemis expansa; assembly: GCA_007922195.1. NCBI lineage: Eukaryota > Metazoa > Chordata > Testudines > Podocnemididae > Podocnemis > Podocnemis expansa. The sequence continues at coordinate 49,515,424 of ML681963.1, forward strand.
CTAGGCTGTCAGGTGCAGGAGACTGGGATTTGGGTGCTGCAGTCGCCCCAAGTCTTGTGTCAGGAGGTCCACCCCACAGGGGAAGGTGGAGTGGAGCACCTATGGACAGGTCCTGTAGGAGTGAGTACCAGTGTTGTCTGGGCCAGTCCAGAGCTATCAGTATCATGTTCACTCTGTCCGCCTTGACCTTCAAAAAGACCCTGTTTATCAATGGGACCTGTGGAAAAGCATACATTAGAGGGCCCGACCAGCTGAGGAGGAAGGCATCCGTGAGTGACCCCTCCTCCTGACCCCTGAGAGAGCAGAAAACCTGATGTTTGCTGGTCTATGTATTGCAAATAGGTCCACTCAAGGTGTTCCCAACTTGTTTACTAGGTGAGAGAACACTGTGCTGTGGAGGGACAACTCATGGTGAGCTGGGGGTTCCTGCTGAGCAAATCTGCCAGCCTGTTGTCCATTCCCGGTAGGTGTGCAGCCACTGGAGTGAAATTGTACCTCAGGGCCAATTCCCAGAGTCTGCATGCCTCCCTGCAGAGAGCTGGAGAGTGGACACCTCCCTGCCAGTTCATATAGAACATGGCTGCAGTGTTGTCCATCAGAACCTGGATCGACCTGCTTTTTTTCCTGTCCAGAAAAGTCTTGCAAGCCGGTCTGATGGCCTGCAGTTCCTTCACATTTATGTGAAGGAGGCTATCTACAGGAGACCAAAGTCCTTGGGTGGAAAGTCCCCCCGATATGTGGGCCCCCCACCCCAAATCTGAGGCATTGGTGATCAGTGTCTCTGTACGAACTGAGGCTTGGAAGAGAATTCCACCCATGGCAAATAGGGGGTCCCTCCATATCTCTAGTGTCCCTAGGATGCCTTGGGGAACAGAGTACCTTGGACAGAGGGTGTCTCTGTGGGTGAAACACCATGGACAATCAGACCTGAAAGGGTCTCATTCTCAGGCATGCCATCCGTATTACAAAGGTGGAGGCTGCCATATGCCTGAGAAGCTGCAGGCAGCATCGGGCTGTGGTTACTTGGGAGTCCTGCAGCTCCACAATGATGATGCAGATGGACTGAAATCTTGAGGGGGGCAGGAAGGCCTTCCCCTTGCAGAAGTCTAGGGGTGTGTTCGCATAGGGCTTTTATTTCGAAACAACACTGGACGTGTTATTTCGAAACAACCCTCTACGTGAGCTCTCAATCCCCTGTTTACCAGCCAACCATCTAGGTAGGGGTAAATCTTTATGCCCTGCTGGCATAGAAAGGCTGCCACTGGCACCATGCACTTTGTGAACACCCATGCACTTTGTGAACGCCAGTGAGAGCCCGAAGGGGAGTGATGTGAACTGGAAGTGTTTTCCCCCCACCATGATCATAGAATCATAGAATCATAGGGTTGGAAGGGACCCCA
>ML681963.1:49517223-49709607 GCA_007922195.1 Podocnemis expansa
ATGACTCCCAGGTCCTTTTCTCCAGTGCTGCTATTTAGCTGATCCTTAGAAACTTTCTGTGGTGGGAGCGTATCATTATGTGAAAGTAAGTGTCTGTTAGACTGAGGGCTGCGAACCAATCCCCGGGATTCAGAAATGGGACGAAGTTTGACAGGAAGACCATGCAGAACTTTATTTTTCTTATGTGTTTGTTTAAAGCTCTGAGATCCAGAATGGGTCTCAGGTCCCTGTTCAGTTTGGGAACCAGAAAGTAACAGGAGTAAAACCCCTTCCCCCGTTCCAGCTTTGGGACCTTCTCTATGGCCCCAGTTTTTTGCATTCTGCCTCGAGCATGTTGTCTAGTTCCTGGCTCCTGAGATTTAAGCAAAGGGGTGGTTTTCTGTCCTGAGGTGTCGACTGAAACTGTATGGGTGTGTTCACACAGCAGTCTTATTTCGAAACAACAGAGGTTGTTTCGAAATAAGAAAGGCCATGCTCACATGACGCACCATTGTTTCGAAACAACGGCTTCTGTTGTTTCGAAACAACTTAAACCCCATGTGGGGATGAAACAACGTTGTTTTGAAACGACTGTTTTGAAACAATGCCGTCTGAACATGTTGTTTCGAAACAACAGTGACTCGTTTCGAAATAACTGTTGTCTCAACATGTTATTTCGATTCCTGCTTTTTTCCTTAATTCGAATTAACAAACTGTTAATTCAAATTAACTTATTTTGAAATAAGGCATTATTTTGATACAACTTGTATCGAAACAACTTGTATCGAAATAACCACCCAGTGTGTGAACATAGCCTATGAGATATCCTTTCGAGACCATTTGTAGGACCCACTAGTCAGTCATAATTTTGGTCCAGTGATGGGCATATTGATGCAGGTGGCTGACAAAGGTTGGGGTCGAGTCTGTGGTTTCACTGCCCTCGGGGTGACCTTCAAAAGTGCTGCGTCTTCCCCGCTGAATGGTCGGCACTCTGTCCATGCTGATTAGTCTGGGAGACCTGGGGGTTTTGGCCTCTACTTGAGCAGGACTAATCCCTATCCAGACCCCCATATTGGCATTGGGGATACTGGTAGGAGTGGGAGAAAGATCCCTGCATCTGGACCTGCTGTTTCAACTGCTGTAGTCGTTGCTGCAGCAGCTGGTGTGATTTTGAGGACCACCGGGCGGCTTGCAGCATGTACATCCCCAGGGATATGAGGGTGGCTCTAGAGTCCTTCATGCCATGCAATTTTGTGTCTGTAGACTTGGCAAAGAGAGTGGGGCCTTCGACTGGAAGATCCTGAATGATGAGTTGCATCTGAGGAGACAGGCCCAAGCCTTGGAGCCAGGCAGAGCGTCTCATAGCCACGGCAGAGGCCATGTTGTGCAAAGGCGTGTCAGACAGGGGTGTCGCTGGCACTGGGCACAGCAGGGCACGTGCCCTGGGTCCTAACGCCAGTGCCCCGGGATCCAGGGCCTGATCCCCGGCCAGCCACGGCTGCGGTGGCCCCATCCCTGGCTGGGGATCCAGGGCCCGGCTGGCCACCTGTGGTGGCCCCGTCCCCTGCCGGAGATCCGGGGCCTGGCCGCCAGCAGCCCCATCCCTGGCCGGGGATTGGGGGCCTGGCTGCCTGCAGGCGCGGACCTGGGCCTGATCTCTAGCAGCCACTTCTGGCTGGGCCGCGCCACGGCCTAGCTGCTCGCAGCGGCGCGGGCCCTCTGGCCTGATTCCCTGGCCGGGGTCGGGGCCTTCTGGCTGGGGGCGGGGCCTGCCTGCTGGGGACAGGGGCTGGGCCCGTGCCCCGGATCCCTTGCCCCCCCAGCGCCGCCTCTGGTGTCAGATATGTCCCAAGTGGACATCAGGGCATCTCTAGAAGCCAAGACCCCTTCCTCCACCATCGTCTTAAAGTCCCTGAGGCAGTCCTTAAAGAAAGCATTGCGGAAGCCTTCCATGGCTCGCCAAAGGTTAAATACGTACCTCACCATGAGGGCTTGATGGTTAGCAATACGTAGCTGTAAAGCTGAGGTAGAATAAACCTTCCTACCAAATAAGTCAAGCTTTCTTGTTTCCTTATTTTTGGGGGTAGAGCCCAGCTGGCTTTGCCTCTCTTTCTGGTTGACTGCGTCCACTACCAAGGACCCCAGCATAGGGTGCTGGAAGAGGAAAGCAAACTTGTCAGAAGAAAGGTGGTACTTCCAATCCACCACCTTGGATACTGGTGGGATTGATGATGGGGTCTGCCATAGCACCCTGGCAATCCTGTACACCCCTTCATGGAGGAGAACAGATACTCTCAGTGGTGGGGTGACATCCCCTCCATCAAAGAGTGGGTCAGACTCCTCCTGGACCACTCCTAGCTTCAGGTTGAGGTTTGTTGCCAAACGACAGAGCAAATCCTGATGTGTATGCAAGGGGCTTTGGAAGGCATACTCGTCTGGTGAAGAAGACGAGAGGACCCAAGATCTACTATGCTGTGTGGAGTCTGGATCGGGCTCATCATCGGAAATACCCAAGGAGTCCGGGGTCCTGGGTGAAGACGGTACCAACTGGTGCCAAGAGGCTGAACTGTCATCAACTGTTGAGTTGAGCCATTCGTGTGACCAGTCATTGAAGGAATCCATAGCCATGGTACGGCGTGAGGGGGAGTGGCTCCTGTCCATCTGGGAGCCTTTACTAGCATGAGTAGAGCTGGCCTACAACACCCACACAGAGGTTGTCAGGGTATAACCCTTCTTGGCTTAGGCATTGGGGAAAGCTTTCAACGGTGCTTGCCCACTTGTTCCCCGGTACCAGAGTGGCTTTTGGAGATCCAGGGAGCCAAACAGAGCCAGCAGATGGTGACGAGGATGAGCTAGACCTTTGCCTCCTCAGACCCTGGGAGCACCGTACCGAGGGCTCATGGGACGAATGCTGAGAAGAACGGTCATCGGAGTGGTTGTCGGTATCGGTTCATGATGCCGGAGGAGGACTTGACAGTGCCGAGGTTGGGGATGGTACCGAGGCATGAGTTATCCACTCCTTAGCCGAAAGCACCGGTTTACCTTTCGACTGGACTTTCTTAACCAATACTGGAGCTGGTTCCTGGAAGACAGCCCGTGCTGCTGCTAGGATCTCCAGTGTCGATGGTACTGAGAGGTGCCCCGGTCCTGACTCACACAAGGGAGTGTGCAAGGAGATAGGTGAACAGCACCGTATCGGTGCCGAATTTGATGCCGATCACAGCTTCAAATTCTGAGCCGGAGAGTGGCGTCAAGCAGGCTCCAGTGCAAAGGTCACACACGGTGCTGACAGAGCACTTGGCGCATGGGAGGCATCGGATGCTGGATGAGACGTGCGGTCCTTGGCAAGAGTGCACAAACTCCGCTCTCTGTCCTTGCGAGTCCTTCGCTTGAAGGACTTGCAAATTGAGCAGCTCTCTGCAAGATGTGACTCACCAAGACAGTCAAGGCATTTCTCGTGGGGATCATTGAGCGGAAAGGCTTTACGACATGATGGACACGGTTTAAACCCCAGCATTTTAGTTACAAGCAAAAAGAATGACAGGCACTTGCTTCTGCAAGTTTCAGCTGTTCCAAAACTGTCGCTGAGGGCAGAAAGAAAGAAACTGGGAGTGTTAGGGTCACAGTCACCTATATAGCTGCGGTTGCGGCACAGAGGGGATGTTGGCCGTGTGCCTTGACCTGACAGACTAAGGCTAAAGACTTTCCGAGCTACTGTGCGCTGCGGCACGTATACACCTGTAACTGAATGATTTGAGCAGTGCTCAAAGAAGAACCTGCTATTCACGGATGCCACTGAAAGCCTTGGCTGGGCCACCGCTGGAACCCAGTGTGCTCAGAGCTTCCAGGACAATCCCCCAGTACACCCTAGGAGCGTAGTCTGCAACACATTGAGACTCGTTTACGGGCAGCAACTGCTTCTAGCCATTGAATGCCATTACTGCTCCAAGAGAAAGGAGAGCCAGAACCCCCAGTCTTGGCCGTGGAGTGGAGTTAGCTCCACATTGCCAGTGGGCCTAGGTACAACAGGCTTCCCTGTTGCTGTATAGATGGGACCCTACTACATTAAAAGGTGTCTTTAAATGGGCTGCTTCAACTGCCGAGTATTTGGTTGCAGATGAGGTCTCAGCACCATTCTGGGAGCAGGGTTATGGTCTGTCTGTGGGTCTGTGCTGTAGCTGGTCAGAGGTGATTGCAAAGAGTCAGTAGAAAGATTCACAACCACCAGCTTCTCTGTGATGTTTAAACCTTCCATATGCTTGCAGACTGTCCTGTCCATCCTCACACCAGGATTCTCAAGAGCTTGCTCACTGTCTCTGGCAGAGATTGTGGGACTGGTGGCCGTGGGTGTGTCCCTTCCATTGGGTAGTCCAGGTGTACGGTCAGTTTGTGTTTCTAGTGTCTGGTTGGGTGATGCAGCTTTTTGAAACAGAAGAGAGATTTGAGAAAACTGGATTTCACTTTCTCAGGGACAGGGGAGAGGAGTGATGGGAGAAGGTGGTGTAAGGCTAGGGTTAAAGGGGGGTAGGATAGTAGCTTGGTTAATTAACTATACATATGGGATTTTCTTTGCTGAAAAAAGTATTTGCCTCTGTGGATTTAAAACCCCTTGGGATCTTTCCTGATGCAGACAGACACACACCTATAAGCAAGTGAAATATTTATGTGTCATACTTTACATATCTCATCCCCTCCCCTCACTGTTTTCACACATAACTGCTTATGTCTTCATATGTCCAGTCCTATCCATGAAGGACATGCAGTAGCATCACTGCTATATCCTTTGTTTGAATGTTTACCTCCACACTGGTGTTTGGAGGAACTGCTCTGTTCAGGATCCTATCTTATTTGCTAAAAGAATTGTTTGAATTGTTGGTCTCTGTCAGTCATCAATCTATTGTAGAAATTTCAGTAACTGATTGGCCTAGGAATTTATATGACGCCCATCAGTGAAGAATCTCAGTTCCTTCCAAATGTAGGAGAGCAGATGCAAGATAATCACTGGCAAAAGGAAACCGTGTTGAAGCAGAGTGCCAAAGGGGCCAGTCACATTTCACTCAGTCCCATGCTTTTGGCTGGGGAGCATTGGGGAAGGGCTGTGTCGGAAGCAGCCCATTCTAGCGTTGCCAGATCCCAAAGTGTGGAGGACAGGGAAGTAAGAAAAGAAGGACTTTGGAGGACGCATGGAGAAAATGTAGTATTCATGTAACAGTCTTCTGTTTCTAGTGGGCCCCGGAACACTTCCCCCTAAGATAGGGTGTTCCAGGGTGTTCCAGCATACTTTAAGCCCTGTAAGTAAAAAGCCAGACAAAATCTTGTATTTTTAAAATGTCTCCTGGATGAGGACGTGAAAGTAAAAAGGAGGACATGTTCTCCTTTTTCCTGATATCTGGTAACCATAGCCCATCCCATTTGCAGCAGCAGCTCTTATCTGCGGTGTGCATAGTTTGAATTCATTTCTCTCCACTTTCTGTTACATCATCTCGGATTGCAGGGCGGTGGGTGAACGTCTCCAAGGGAATGTATAGTTGCATCACTCTGCTTTCCTATAGTAAAATCACCTGGGCCTCCCAGGTTCTGCTAGACAAACTGTTTAAAAAGCACAAGTGAAAGGATATGAATAACATCCAAGGGGGTAACACTGAAGGGCTGATTCAAAAGCATATTTGCAAGTACCGGGGGCAGTGTTCTCTCACCCATACTAATGAGTATAGTGTGGATGGGCCCATAACCTTGCTATGCCTCAGTTTACCTGTCAGTGGAGAAGGCTAATGACTCACTTCAAAAGTGTGCATGGAGGGTTGCAGCTGGGTGAATTCATGATTATCAAGGGCAGCAAGAGCCATGGAATGACTAGAAATGCAAGGTCTTATTATTAATATTGTGTTAGTGCCTAGGAAATCAAGTTGTGGATCAGACCCCATTGTAATTGGTGCTGGGCAGATTCAGAAAGAGTGTATTGACTCCTAAATATATCCTGAGATGGTTCTCCTTAGCTTGGAAGGCTATGTTTGGGCTGCTGCCATCCCAAGGGTCTTTGTCAGTCTGCTGAAAAGCCCTTATGTTATAGTCTAGAGTAGACACACAACTATTTTAGTGTTCTTTTAAGGCAGCACATAGTAAATAAACCCCTCTTCCCTCCTCCCCTTTGCTCTCTTCAAGGGTGTATTGCCAATCTGAACAGATTTTCCAGGCCCTGAAAGTAACAGGGTTGTAAACTGAATCATAGCTGGTGGGAAGGAAGAATTGTCTCTTGATTGTATATAATACAAATGGGTGCATTATAGTACTTTCCTTTTTAAGGGACATTGTCAAATTAAAAATAACATTTCTGACTGAAGATTGAATTCCTGTTGTCACAAAGAATCCCTAAGCTTTTTCCAGAACAGCGACTTTTGTCAGTTTGTTTACTTTGTGCATTTGACAGCACTTTGTGTGAAGTTTCACTGTATTCCCTGTGTGGTCAATGTCACTGTTTCCCCTGTGTGGTCAGTTACTTTCCTCAGTTTGTTTGGGTCTTTCACACAGTCATAGGCGATAAAAAAAAAAAAAAAAAAAAATTAAATTAAAAGAGCAGTGTGATTGTAAAACCGCAAAAGAGGACTTGAAGCAGGTGTCAAAACTTGCAACTACTCTTAACTCTTTTTTTCCATTGGTAATGTTAAATGGATCTGGATGGTTTCCCTTTAAATAATTCCCATCTGAGGTTGTCAGAGACCAAATCCTAAAGCAGAGAGACAATTGCTCTCTCTCAGTTGGTCAGTTTTATGGCTTTAAAGAAACAAACATTAAATGCAGATATGTAAGACAGATAAATGATTAGATCGGTTGAAGGTCAGAATGTCTTGATCTTCTACCTTTATTCAGCCAGAGCCCAGCATGCCTGGCCAGGCTTTAATAAGCTGCCAAGAGTTACATTTTGAAATCCCAAAGAGGGGACTTCTTCGAGCGTTGCTCAGATACATTCAATATTAGGTATCTATGTGCTGCAGCACACAAATGGTCGGAAGCATTTTGCCCTAGCCTGTCAGAGCAGGGTTGGTGGCCAACACCACCTCTGGCCACTCCCATGGCTATATATACAGTCCCAATCCCGACCCTCCCCAGTTCCTTTTTCCACCCTCAGCAACAGTTTCAGAACAGCCCTATCCTTGCAATTGCAAGTCCTGTCGTTACTTCCTTGTATGAACCACATGTTTAAGCTAGAGGACCTCTTCCTGGATATTGTTCCATCGAGAACCGGATTTTCTACGCTACGTTCAAGTCTGGAGCCAGAACATCGCTCCCAACAGCAGCCACAGATGCCTGGCTTTAAAACCTACACATCTTGCAGCAAGGCCTTCCTGCAGGATGATCCCCACAAGGAATGCTGTGCTGCCTGAGGGAGTCCCACCAGACTACTGACTGCTCGATCAGTCAGTCCTTTAAGCCAAGGACACTCAAACACAGAGAGCAAAGGCACCATGCGCTGGCCTTAGAGCAAGCACAGCAGCCTGTCCCCAAAGAACCGGGGCTGCCTTCAGCACCAGCGCCAGTACCACATGACAAGTTGACACCGGAGCCATCTCGGTGCTGCTCCCCTGTGGAGCAGAAAGTGTGACTGGCACCAGCTTCAGTGCCAAAACACTCTTGCCAATCCACCTTGCCCTGGCCAAGTTACTCTCGGCACCAAGAGGAGGAAGCGGATCAGGTCCCTACCACCCTGGAGGCCTTCGAGGTGGCAAAAGCCCTGCTGCTTTTGCCTACACCCATGCCGCTGAAGTCTCTTAAACAGAGAGGAAAGCCAGCCTTCCTCTTGGGGAATGGTCCCCTTGTGAGCGACACTGCTCCCCGATGCCCAGCACGGCACTGAGCTTCCCAGCACCAAGGGAAGAGGCTGAGCTGAAGGCCCCAGGTGGCATCACCCTAGGGTGGAAGTGCAGTAGGCAGTGCTCTGTCTCTCCTCGGTGCCGTAGTGCCTCTGTTTCGCCAGTGCTGTCTTTATGGCCTGGCGTTGAACCTCCCATGCCATGAGAAAGGTCTTGCTCACCAAGCATGGAAAAGATTACCCCGTCCAGGAAAGCCCCTTACCGGTACCATCCTCATGAATGGTTGGTGCCAAGAGAGGTCTCTCCCCAGCAACCCCATCATGGTACCGAGGTGCCCATCATCATAAACCCAGATAGGGAGCTAAACCCTAGGCCAGGATCCTGTAAAGAGGACATGATGGCCCATTTTGATCTGCTATGCAGGATTGCTGCACACACAGGCCTAGAGACAGAACCAATTGGGAGCTCCAGGACCCCCTGTTGGATCCGGGTGTTTAATCTCCCCTAGATGCAGTGGCAATGCCCTTGCACCCTAGTGTGCTGGGACTTGCCAGATCCCGATGGCAATACCCTGCCTTGATTTCCCCACTGTCGGACATGGCAGCCCATAGGTACTAGGTCCCACCAAAGGAATTTTCCTTCCTCTTTTTCCACCCCAGCCCAAGCCCAAAAGTAGTTGAGGCCGCCCTGGGGAGCAAGGTAGAATCTTCTACAGACCCCATGCCAGATTCTGGAGGGGCCAGGCAGTTGGAGATCTTGGGTAGGAAGGCGTATTCAACCTCGGCCTTCCAACTGTGCATAGCAAACCACCACGCACTGGTGGCTAAGTACAATGCTGATATCTGCAGGAACAGCGCTACCATTTCTGGGGCCCCCCTGCAAGCACAGCAGACACTGGTGCAGACGAATGATGTCAGAGTGCACCACAATGGCGTGCTCCCCGTTTTGGCGCCCCTCAAGTGTTGGCACCCCCCTGCAACGCTTACGGGGCTTACCGCGTTGTGCTAGCCCTGGATATCTTGGATTCCCTTAAGGGATTCTTGGGCCTCCTCCCCCAAGATCAGAAGGAAGATTTTGAGTCCCTTCTTGAGAGAGGCTCCCTGGCATCCCATGATGCACTCCTCGCGGCTTGGGATGCCACAGACACAGCAGTCCAAGGATTTGGCAAGGCCATTGTTTTGAGGCGTATGGCGTGGCTTAATGAAATCAACCTGCCCTGGTGCACTCAGCAGGCCATACAGGACCTTCCATTTGAGGAACTGTCCTTGTTTGCAGAGAGCTCAGATACCCTTCTAAGTGGTGCTATGGATCCCAGGTCAGATCTCCAGTCCCTGGGAATGCTCCCCTCTCACACACTGAGCCACTCTGTTAGTTCTCATCCTCTTCAGAAGATGAGCTACCCTGATTGACGAAGCATAGATCATACCCAGTAGTGGCTCCAAGCTAGCATGGTTACAAGGCTTCACATCTTAGTCCAGTGGACTACCTTTTTGAATCTACCTACCGAGAATCATTGGACAGCCTCACTCCATCCTTTAGACACAATTTCCCCAGTGTCATCAAGGCAGCTTACAACTTCGTAAGAATGGCTGAACAATCTCCCCGTCCCTCCGCTCCCCCACTTTATAACGGACCACTGGACCAGGGACCTCTGTATTCCTAGAGGTAAGGGGAGCCTCATCTCAGCGCTATATGCCTTATCCAAGTCCTCTTTTCCCAGTAAACTCTGCCATCTTCTTGGCATATACAGGCAAATTGCTTCCTCCACCGTCTGCTTTCCGCTTCCCTATTGGTGTTCAGGGCTGGCCCTCCAAGGCCCTGCTTCCACTCCTAGCTCTTTCTAGCTATTCACTTTGTTACTACGTCTTTCTCCACTCAAACCCAAGGTGTTCATAGCCTTGCCTGTAAGCTTAGTGTGGGTACGGCGAAGATCCAGCCAAGCCGTGGGTCAGCCCCGAAGTGCTCAATTACAAGGGGAAACGAGTTTCTGGTGGAGTCCTGTGTAAACACAAGGTAGGACTTGCACAATTCTTTTGTAGTTAATCCAAACTAGGGGGTGAAACTGCTCATGAGCTAATGCGGTTGGATTGCCCTCACACTTCACTCATACTTGTCTACTGTACTCTGGAGTATGGGTGAATGCAATGTTGTTCCTTGAGGGGTGGTACAGGTTAATTTCCCGCTTTTGTTTTCTCTTCCTTCCTCCTGCATTCTTTTCGCTCCAGGCTAGAAACGGCCAGGGCCCAAGCCACCCTCAGGATATTGGGCGACAAGAGCCGTACCTCACCATATACAGAGAGCCTATACACCCTCTGTTTCCCAGCGGATCTACACTGAGTATTAGGACCTCTTTCTCAGCTTTGGCCCTCATTCCCCATTTCCTCTACGAGTCAAGAAATGTCTTCGCCGAAGTCCATCCAGCTTCATAAGACCCCATTTAATAACCTACTATTGTCCAAGCACCCCAAGAGTTTCATCCCTGGGGCTCCTAAGCTTGAGAGAAGCACAAGTGGCTCCTTAACTTCCAACCCTGTGGGGCCTCCCTCATAGGGCTCTAGTAAGGAAAATTGCCCCTCGACTGGTAGCAGTGACACGTCTCTACCTCTTGTCATTCCCTAGGGCGGGACATCCCCATTTGCCCACTTGTCCCTTCCAAGCCTGCTGGTGTGCATTTCCTTGGGCAAGGGAAGCTAGTCTCCTCCCACCCGCCCCCCTCTTATCCTCCTCATCCTTTTGGTTGAGGGCTAGCTCAGGGGATTTTTGTTGCTTCTCCTGTCCCGCCACCCCACCCTTGTTTCTTCCTTCACCTCCTTGGGCTTGACAAGTAGAGAGCATGGGCTCTGTGTTTAAGCCTAGAAGTTCGAACCCCATGCAGGTTGCTCTCACCTGTAGGTCTTTTATGGCCTTCCAGCTTTACACTACATAAAAGGACATTATAGTTCCATAGACAAAAGTGAGGGAGCTTGTTCTCTTTCCTTTTTCCCAACCTTACCATAGGGGCTTCCTTCTCCCCTGGGAAGGTGGACCTTGGGAAATTACTATTAAGTGTAAAAAGGCCCTCTGGGCACCTGTATATCCTGGTGCACTGAGTAGGGTACTACGGCTGTCATCCCATAGTGTCATTTCCTACTCATCCTTCTTATTGATTGGGATGCCTGTGGGCCTCGGCCTCTTGGGCCAGAGACTTGGAGTGCTAGGCTGCATACCTTGTACCAGGCTTTTTTTCTTAGAGGGTAGGAAAATTGGTTGTGCAATGATTTTACTCTGAAACACCTCACCATATTCACCCTTCCTCTCTGAGCCTCTAGCCGTGGAGAGTTAATCCGGGTCTTACTTTCCCGGGTCACATGCATAGGGCGACCAAGAAGACGGGATTCTTTCTCTCTCCTGCCTTTCCCTCCCACATTATCAGGGTCTTTCTCCTTCCCCCTTTGAGTGGTGCCTTCGATCTTAGTGCTGTGAATCATTGTATATCTCGGGTGTCATTTCTTAGGACATGACCCTAGGGATCTGTAGGGAGTATTCCCTTGGAGACTGCTAACTCCCACCCATTTCCTCACCTTACCCCTATAGGGGTTCAGACTGGATTACTTCTATCCTGCAAGGAGTATCAGGGTAGCACGCCCTAAAATCCTTTCAGGGGGTGACTCATTTATAACCCGAAGGTAGACCTTCTGCACTTATTCCTTCCTGCACTGGGTTCCCTAGCAGATGTAATCCATTCACTGCTTAGGATACGGGGCTACTTCGGAACCAACACTTATGGCCCAGGATTTAGCTCTCCTTCAAGCTCCCAGGGTCAGTAAAGCAGTTTTTCTACTCACGCTTGATACAAGCATTCAGTATGAGCTGCCATTGCTTAGGGAGGGCCCATCATTGCCATTTCCCTCTAGCTGCAAGTGGGTCACTGTGAGCAGATATTGTAATATAGGCTCCAATGGGAGTAAGGATTTGTGCACCCTGTTCTCCCTGAGGAGCACAGTCCTTTCTCTCTCCTATATAGGTCTTAGCAACAGGCATTCAGTATATTATTTCATTCACCAAATATGATCCTACCTCAAACCCCCGAGGGCGGCGGTTGGTCTTGGTTGCATGGGGACCAATAAGGATCCTAACATGCTAGGAATTTCAGGGGCAGTTCTCCTACCCAGTCTGCTGCGGGAGTGGCCTTCCTCCTTAGCCAGTTTATCCCTGTCTAGTGTTCTTAGGATGCAAAGAAAAGTGAGTCTATTTCGCCTGGGAACAAGGAGACCCTAACTTCTGACTGGCTTTATGGGGTTTTGGGTTCTGCTGGACCTGCATTCCAAGCCTTGGGCCCAATCCACCTTCCGGGTGACTTGCAGTTCTCACTAGGGCCCTGCAAGTCTACTCAAGGAGAGGCCTCATGGAGTTACTCTTTCCCCTCTTAGGTAAGCAATACGCTTACCTCGGGTGACCTCCTGCTGGAGCTTCAACTAGGGCAGGGGTCTCAAACTCAAATCACCATGAAGGCCGCATGAGGACTAGTAGAGGGCCACATGAGGATTAGTACGGTCCGAGAGCCACACCATTGAAGCCTTTCCATATAATGATATTGAAAATATCAGTAATGGTCGTGTCACTGCGGGCCACAGAAAATAGCTTTAGGGACTGCATGCGGGCCACGGTCTGCATGTTTGAGATCCCTGACCTAGGGAGATCACTGTGCTGAAGGCGGAAAACTCCAACTCCGCCCACCATCCACAGAACAGCTAGTAGTCACCTAATACTGAATGTATCCAAGCAGCACTCAAAGAACAGTGGGTTACTTGCCAGTAACTGTCCTTCTTCTAGACGAGCTGCTCGCATACGTTCAGGCCTCCCCCCCACCATCCCTGCTATTCGGCGTTGGCGACTGTAAGCAGACTGGGGACAGTCGGGGTCGGGGCCGTATATATAGCCACAGGAGTGGCCAGAGGGGGCGTCAGCTGCTGACCCTGCTCTGACAGGCTAGGGCAAAATGCTTCCGACCAATAGTGCACTGCAGCATGTAGACACCTAATGCTGAATGTGTGCAAGCAGCCCATCTCGAAGAAGGATGGTTATTGGTAAGTAACCCACCATTTCTGGGTGAGCAAGTGTCTGTGAAACTACACCTATGCAAGGCCACATGAAGTGAAGTCTTTGAACCATTGTGAGCTTCAGTGTAGGTCTTTTGTGGATTTAAGAAATACATCGCTTATAAGCATCTTCTTCCTAAGGTAATTAACTTGGCTCCCGCAGAGCGGACAATCTGGTTGTAGTATCAGTAGGTCTTTTCTAAGCTGCATGGGATCCAGATAGAATTTGACCTTCGTATTATAGCAGTAACCCTTCCTGATAATTTTTTTTCACACTACTAGGTCTATAGATGGCTTTGCGGGCTATGATCTAATGGCTCCTTTTGACCTTTATCCTACTCTGATTAAATGTAACCTAACTATTATGTGAAGCAGATTGGTACGTGCCATAAGCTTTGATTGACAAAATATATTAGTGATTGACAAAATACATCAAAAAATACTAACTGTATTTTTAGAGAGGAGAACAGAAACCCACGTTATGACCTTGGACCCAATATTTGCAATATTGTTTATATTGTGGTTGTGCCTAAGAGCTCAAGTCATGGACTAGATCCCCCTTGTTCTAACACAGAGCATAAAGCCATCCAGTATCCCAAACGGCATTATTGGATTCCCTTTTCCCTTTTGTTCTGCCATGCTAAAAGATCAGTCTTCCATACAAATGCTTTGTTGCCTCCTGAAGGATAAAGCATTATCACTAAATAAGATGTCACTACTAATGTGCTCTGCCCTGCATTGTTCTACTGTTGCAGTGTGCCATCTCCAGCTTTTGTGCTTCACCCGGCAGTGGCTGCATTTCAGAATCTGTCAGTGTCACAGCATCTGTTTGGGTTAAAGAAGGCTTTCATGCTTTATAATGAAACCCTGTTTTAGACTCTGGATATAGTAATTATTATTATTAGTTTCTCCTTCTCATGCATGAGGTTAAACCCCCTCTCTGTTTTCACAATAACTCTGACGATCACTGGCTCCTATCTAGCAAGAGGCAACATGTGAATGGGCACTTGTATCCATGCAGAGCAATATTTGGGATCAGTTCCCCAGGGGCAGCCATGTTAATCTATTTCAGCAAAACAAACAAGGAATTCTGTGGTACTTTTAAAGACTAACAAATGTATTTATCACGTGAGCTTTTGTGGGCACAATCCCATTTCATGTATCTGATAAAGTGGGATTGTGCCCACAAAAGCTCATGTGACAAATGAAAACTAGGGTTATCAGATACCAAAGCATGGAAAGGAGGATGGGGAAGTACAAAAAGGAGGACGTTGGAGGACAGATGGATAAAATGTAGTATTAATGTAATATTTTTCTGGTTTTAGGGGGCCCTGGAATGCTGCCCCCTAAAAATAGGGTGTTCCAGGTCATTCCAGCATACCTTAACCCTTGTAAATAAAAATCCAGACAAAATCATGTATTTTTAAAATGCCTGCTTGTATGGAGGATGTGAAGGTAAAAAGGAGGACATGTCCTCCTTTTGCCTGACATCCTACACAGAATTTGTTTATTTGGGATTGGACTTCAGCTCTTTGAGATGTGGCTGAACTTTAGGGTACCTGGCAACCAGAGCTCAGGAAATGAGCTGGGATGGACAATGACACAGCTGTTCCCAACGTTCCCATCTCCAGTAGCTAGCAAGATCCCAAGCAATGGATGCAGGAGGGGTTTGCATTTAATTCCTCTCTCCTCGCCCTGCTGCAGAGATCAAGGCTTGAAATGTTGTGGCATCTTTGAGCCTATCTACGTGTGTCCTCTCTCCTTGGTACCAAATCTCCCACAACATCGCATGCACTTAATGGGCCATATGGAACTATACTTATAGAGTTTATGTCATTAGGTCATCATGCAGCATGTCTTACTGCTCAGTCCCCCAGCTTGGTCCCTTGCTGTGTCACTGGTAAAACCTGGATCATTCATTCACCTCCTGGGGAAGTGGGAAATAGACAGAGCTCTCGCTGATCCTAGTTCCGTTATAGTGTCCCTAGCTGCTACCAGCAATGGTGCATAGTGAGGTAGAATGCTGTCAGCCTGCAAGCCAACTAGGGGAAGCTGCCTCAGCTGTGTCCATGTCCAATTTCCCAGTCCAAAAGGATTTGTGGCTTACTGCACTGGCCAAGGGTTTTCCAAGAGGCAGAGGTGGTACAACTGGCCCATATGAATAGGTTGTCCACAGCTCTCAGGACTTTGGCCCTATCTAGTTGATGTCATGCTCAGCCCTTGAAGGCAGGGCCCTGTGCCCACAGGCTGAGATTGTGTGGCTCTCTGGAGCCAGTTGGTCTCCTCTTCTCTATGTCAAGAGAGTCCAGTGAGCACCTGGCTATGGCTGTTCTGTTATCACTTTCTCTGCATCTGGCTGGGTATTTCCAGCAGCTGCTTCCCTCCTGGCAGATCTTAGAAGGTTCCCAAATGTGCATCTGATTCATGTTTCATGGGGCAAGTTGGTTCATTATCATTTACAGATGCAGTCTGGTTTTGGGCAAGGAGGATGGAATGGCGTGGGTCAGAGACACAACAACATACCACAAGTTTCTCTCTGCTTCCTTCAGATGTCTCTCATCACAGCAATCCTTCACCTGGCTAATGTTTGTCCCCACAGGAAAATGTACTAACATGGCTACACTGTGGCAATAGAGCCTTCTCTTGGTCCTACCTGACACCCAGGGATACAATCAAAAGTCCTTCCAACTGCCTGTGGATACTTGTACCAGAATAAGAGTGCTTTATGCCATTTGTTTGTCAGAATCGTTATTCCAGTTTACCACAGCAGAATTATGAATGGACCAAGTTGCGGGGTGGTACCTCACCTCAGTAGTTGAATGGACACTGGCTATTCCCGATGCAACACAGAGCTAATTCACCTGCTCATTGGAACCATCAAAGACACAGAGGAACAATCCCCCTAGTCATATCCTGACTCCAACAACTGCCAGCCTGCAGCGTGTCAACCTCCACTTGACCTGTTGTGTAGGGTTGTAGATGGAGGAGATGGGGTGAATTCTCTACACACATCCTGAGGCATTCTTAGCCTAGCTCTGCTAGGCACCGATGTTCCTAGAAATATCTCTTTTGTATGTGACTATCTCTGGCCTTGTTGGCTTGAATGGCATTGTGGACAAACCTCCTCATCGTTCAACTCTTCTGCAGTGAGCAGCAGTTAGAGTTGGCCGGGGAGGAGCCGGTGGCTTCCTCGGAGACACCCTTTGAGAAAGATTATGAGAAGTAGTATTCAGTGCAAACCAACTGCCAGGCCTGGGGTTCCCCACATCACTCAGAAGGGTGGAACTGGACTTCAGCTAGCAATGGAGGGCTTCAGTGTCTCCTCTCTCCTAGAGAATCTGCTTGTTGCTGCCAGCTGCTTCCCTCCCCCATTACAGGTGCCTAAAAAGGTTCTTCTGAAGGAATCTCAGTCGACAGATCCTCGTATCCATCTGTCCCCAGGCCTTAAGATTTGGGGCCTCATCCAAAGCCTTTGAAGTCAGTGGTAAGATTCCTGTTTACTGCACAGGGCTTTGAATCAAACTCTATGCAGTACTGGATCTTATTTTTCCCTTCCAGGCCTATGATGAGCACCATTCCTTGTCTACCTCTTGGCCCTCAGCTTTCCACCTGTGCCTCCGCCCCCCCCCCCCCCCAACAGCTCCCAACAACAACAATGTTGGGCTACTTACCAGTAACTTATCCTTCTTCAAGCTGGGCTGCTTGGATTCATTCAGTATCAGGTGTGTCCGTGCCGCAGTGCACGATTGGCTGGAAACTTTTTACCCCTAGCCTGTCAGGACAGGGCTGGCAGCCAATGCCCCTTGGCCACCCTGTGGCTATATGTATGGCCACAGTCATGCTCCTTCTCAGTCCCTAATAGTTGCTAACTCCAAGTAGCAGGGATGTCGGGAGGGTTCTGAATGAATCGGAGCAGCCCATCTCGAAGAATGACAGTTACCGGTAAGTAACCCACCGTTCTTCTTCGAGTGTTGCTCCGATACATTCAGTATCGGGTGACTGCTAGCCATATTGTGGAAGGTGGGCAGAGTTAGAACCTTATCCACCTTCAGCACAGCTACCCACAAACGGCACATACCCAAAATTGGGTGAAGAAGCAGTGGGCTGCCAGGTAAACGCCTACGGAGATGCCGCCAAGTGCAGGATCTTCAAGAGAAGACATGCATGAGAGTGCCGAGGGGTCATTTGCCACTCTGTCAGGAGACTAGAACTCCAAAAGGAGCAGTCTCTGGTCCATTACTGAGGAACTTGCTATATCATAATTGCACAAGACCATCCTTGTCACCAGCAAGACCATCTAGTGTAAGATGGTTGCTCTTCCCTAGTAAAATTGACTCCTGGGAAAGGCAGTTGTGATCCAGAGCAACAGGCTCCTACAGCTGCAGGCAATGAGCAAGGGTGGGATAATTGCCGCCCTTGCCGCCTTAACACCAAAGGGAGGTCAATTGGGTTAGGTTACTAACCAAGACCAGGGGTGGGGAACACATTGCCCCTTGACCAAACGGGGGGTGGGTAAGCCAAAGGCCTTTCCCCATTGGCATACCAGCAGGAGATGCCAAGGGCAGGATTGATAAGGGGCACTCTAAACTAAGGCATCCTGCCTCCATATGGAAGATAATGTAGGAAGAAAAATCATGAGGAAGGAGTAGCTGGAGCATCTGTTGACGCATGGAAATGGAGGGCCTGGAGGGAGGGCCCCAGAATGAGGCCTAGACACTCGGCAGGCCCATCTCTGGGGCCCAAAAGCATCAGAGACACTCCATCAAGGAGGTTGTCGTAAGGAGAGAAGTGGGCATCCCATAAAGGCCCTTCTTTAGAGGTGACCCTTCCACGGGTTATAGTAAGAAAAAGGGGGACCCTTAGGTACACCCATCCTAGCATCAGGATAGAAGCCAAATGGTGGAGGTCATGAGTGTTGAATGACAAGGGAGTGAAAACAGTGAAACTGGAGGAAAGGTGGTTGAATTCCCATATTAGGTTGTCCCCAACCAAAGGGTCGGGGTAATGACCTGAGACATGAGCAGTGAGAAACCATGGCAGGGTTCTGGGAGGGGCTTATGCAACTTCAAGGCTAGGTGCGCATTTCTCTCCCTTGCCCCCATACTCTATTCTCCCAGTACATGGACTCTCACAGAGAGAGGTGTGCTGAATCAAGGGAAGGGATATCCAGCCATCTCTATAGATGGGTCAAGTCCACCCCGAGGGTCGTGCCCCCAAGCTCCAGCATCGGTGTGTTTGGGGGCAAGGCATGTGGCTCACGTGATAGTCTCACTCTCACTTCTATGAAGAGGCAGTCAACCTTCATATTGCGGCTGGTTGACTCATCTGTAGCAGTGGGTGTAGGTGTTGGGTCTTGGCTGCAATGGGCCAACTACGAGGGATCTTGCATAGTTCCTGATGAGGAGAGAAGATGACAATTTAGCCAAGATGCAAGGCAGACGTGGTCTGTAATGCCTGCTCTGAGAGGGGAGGGTGTTATTGGTGAACCTCCCCGGATATTGGAAGGGGTAAGGCTTGGGGAGGTCCTGGGTGGAAGAAGGGAAGAGAGAGACTCTGGGGAGAGGGGAGGAGATCATAAGGCAACCCCTACTTAGGCAAAAACAAGGAAAAGCCACTGTCAGAACATGGAGGACAAGAGGGGACGTTACGAAAGCATCACCCATAAAGTGTCAAGCTATCAAGCCTGTTAAGGGTTTGTAAGTTCCCTGGGGAACAAGAGTCTGAAGGAGAACTACCCTGAGCTAACAACCGTGGGTCCTTAAATGGGCTCACTCAGGTGTATGAACACCAATGGTGGTTAAGAGTTCTATGCCCTACTATCTCTCTTTGTTGCAATTCTAGGAAGGAGGGGGATGCCATAGAAAGATCCAGGCAGGTCCTAGACAGCTGTCTGGGGTTTTCAAGAGAAAGCGACCCTTGCCTGGTTAGATGGAGGCACTAGAGCAGAGGGCTAAACTTGAGGTTTGCCTGTGGACAGAAGAACCAATGTGATGTGGTGAAAGTCCTTGGGGAGGAAGGGTAGGAGCTGAAGAGGCAAAAGGCTGAGGAGGCTCGAGCATCCCTCAGGCGAAAGGCTAATACGAGTCTGAAGAGCATAGCCCTGAGATTAAAAAGGGGCACCGAGTGGGGAGGCGAAGAGGGAGAAGGTAGAGGACAATGGGGTACTAGCTCACCCTCTTACCTATCATCTAGGGGGCATGGTACACCATCCCGCAGTAGTTTCCCCCAAGATCTGTTGCAGGCCAACACAAATAAGGAGTGCTCTTGGGATAGCGACATGGGAGCATACCCATCTCAGTGTGCCCGACTGGGAAAGAGTTGGTGGAGGTGTGGGGGGGTGGAGGGAGGAGGCCTCTGGGTACGAGGACTGGTGTAGGTATCCTCCCCTTGTCCCAGAGGGCTGTAGTGTTTTTTTTTTGGGGGGGGGGGCATCATGTGCTCCCTTCCCATACCTCTATCACCCACAGATTTCCACCAAAGCTCCAAGGGCATATGCGACTGGAACTAAGCGCATGTGAGGAGAGTTCTCCAGTTGCCAGGCCCTTATTTGAACCAAAGGATACAGTAAGGGAAGGAGACGCATCATTACCCGAGAGGAGAAAGAGGTGAGGCTGACTGCGAGGGGGCATTTAACAAAAGCATTTAGGGTACCACCCTGAAGTTCAAGGGTTTGATGGAGGGGTAAGCGACCCTGTTGGAGGTGATCACCTATAACAAGGGAAAAGGGGACCATCATCCTGCAGTCCAAAGGCTCCTAAAAGGTAGCCGTTTCACTTGTGTGTTGGGGGGGAATACAAGGAGGACCGCTCCCCCAAGCGTTCATGGGGTCATGGTAGGCTAGGAGAACACTGAGGCACCTGGGGAGTAAGCATGCCCGGGGCTCTGAGGGCTGACCTAGGGTCACAGTTGCTGCAGAGCAGGGAGTCAGTGGCTGGGGCAAAGACAGACTGTCCCTCAAAAGGGAAGGTCTAATACGGACTGCTGTAAGTCCTGAGAGAGGTCAGAATCCTGAAGCCAGGCTGCTTGGCACATAACCACGGCTGAAGCAATGCCATGGCTGGTCATGTTCGAGGCATCCCATGCCACTGTAAGGGCATCACGTGAGGCCAAGGCACCTTCCTTGACAAAGGCATTCAAATCCTCCAACTGTTCTTGTGGGAGGAAGCACCTAAAGCACTAAATAGCATCCCACAGATCTAGGGAATATCTTTTAACTGAGGCCTGATGGCTCGCAATCCTCTACGGAAAAGATGAAGTTGAATAGGCCCTTTTACCCAGGATGTCAAACCTTCTGGGACTCCTGTGGGACCAGGGGGTGAATCAGAGCAGTTCAGGCCAGTGTGTCCCAGTGATGTCAAGGACACGAGTACGAAGGGGGGGCGGGGGGGGATCATAATGGCAACCGGAGAGGGTGCAAACCCCAGGTCAAATAAGGAGTCCTGGTCTCCCTTGAGGGGTGTGACCCTGACCCCAGGTAGGCAGTGACCCAGTGAAGGGGGTCGAAGTGAGATAGGGTCTTCTCTGTAAGACCCTGCCCCTGGGTTCATGGCTGTAGTCAGGAGAAGGGACTACCCGGTACCAGGGTGTCCTCTCCCAGGGCTGTGGTACCGAGGTGGAACTCCCCTTCCAAGGCTTCAGTAGGAGGTAGCCAGCTTCGAGCATGGTTCCGGGAAGAACCCGGTGCTGGGGACCCTTCAGTAACAGGACAAGGAATGCACTCTCAGATCTCTTTGTGGTGCCGGAGCAAGGGTGTCAATGCTGTAGGGTTTGGAACCCACAGTTTCACAGTAACATGGGGGCTAAGGAGTGAGCGGCTCCCCCGGTGCTGGGTAAAGTGGAAGGAAGGAAGGCGGACTTACCATTTGCTTCATGGCGTGTTCAGGAGCCGAAGAGCCTCAGCCACTTCAAAGTCCTCCTGTGTGGATGGCACCGTGAAAGGCTCTGGGCCCTCACCCCAGAAGGGAGAGCCAAAAATGGCACTGGCACTTGGATGCCGAAGTTGATGTCGAGTGTGCTTACCTAAGCTCTGATGGGAAGCAGTGCCAAGAGGGCATTGGTGCCGACTGGCATGTGGAGCTTCTGCCAAGGTGCGACGCTCAGATGCTCCAGCCCTTTCTTTGGAGAGGAGGTGCCACCAACGAGATCACATGGCGCCGAGATGGTACCAAGTCTGATGCTGATCACAGCTCTTTATTCACAGCCGGAGACTGGTGCTGAGAGGGCTCCGGTGCCAATCTAGCACACAGTGCCGAGTTAGAGGCCAATCGTGGCTTTCATTCATAGCCAGAGAACAGCGACAAGAGGACTGCGGTGCCAACTGAGCACGCAGTGTTGCTAAATCCTCGGATGTGACAGATGTACCTGGCATCGGCTGCAGGTTCTGCTCCTGGGCAATGTTATGCGGCCTTCACTCCCTGTCTTCCTGAGTCCTTCATTTGAAGGATCTGCAAATGGAGTATAATCCACGCAGTAAAGCTCACCCAGGCATTTAAGATGCTTCCTGTGGGGGTTGCCGTCGGGAAGGCCTTGCCCCAACTCATAAAGGCTTGGGCCCCAAGCTGTTAGGTGCAGGCGGGAGCAGGTCCAGTCTTCGGTTGGAAGGACTCAGTAGGAGTGCTGACAATGTCCGCAAACAGATCTTCAAGTGAGAATGGCTCGTAAAACAGAGCGGACAGACAGGCACTTGCATAGAAGCAAGAAACAGGCTGTTCTATAACTGTCGCTGAGGGCGGAAAAAGGAACCAAGGAGGAGCAGGACTGTGGCCATATATATAGCCACAGGGTGGCTAGGGGGCTTTGACCGCCAGCCCTGTCTTGACAGGCTAGGGCTAAATGTTTCTGGCCAATCATGTGCTGCAGCACGGACACACCTTATACTGAATGTATCGGAGCAGCGCTGAAAGAAGAAGTCTCATTCGCTTGGGTGTTTTTGCTAAAATGATCAGCAGCAAGAAAGTCAACACCTGCCTTCAAGCTGTCATCTCAGACCTTACTGAGACGACTGGGGGCAATTCATACTTCCAAGTTCCTGGAGCTGTTGTGTGAGGGCGTCTCCAGCCGGCAGCACAACAAATGGGCACAGCTGACTGGCAGGGTTTATTTTCACAAACAGAACTGCAACTGTAAATTCAATAAACTCTGCAGAAACTGATGGGAGCTGAAGTCATCCTAACCCCCCCAGAATGGCACCCTTCCCATGAAGCAGATTGCCAATTATAACCAGTGCAGGTAATGACACCTAGAGTTGAGGACACTGGCTGCTTTCCATTACAACAGCCTGTTTTCATCTACAGCCATCTACACGTTATTCTCCTGTCCTTGATTTTAGACTTGTGCATTCCCAAGCTTCCAAGAAGACTTTGATGGTGTGAAATTTACCAGCTCATGCTGGTGAGTCAATCTCTGCCAACTGCTCTGTCATAGGTGCCTCCACAGGACCACCACCGGCAGTTCATAAATTATAAATCACCCTGATGCTTGTGTTGGGGGATGTTGCCTGGAGGCCCATCTTCTCCTGCTAAAGTGTTCTGCTTAAAAGGTGAAGCCATTCAAATGAAGTCTCCCCATTCCAGACCTTGAGGAAGCAATTAAGAAGAAATGATGCAAATATTTGTGCTGCAGTCCAAGGGGTTGGCTAATTGCCTCCCCTTAAATCTGTTATCACAGGCTTTTGTCCTGGAGTAAAATTAGCTCTTTACACTGATGGCTCCCTCCTGTTAATGAATAAAGAGGAAACTGGAGCAGATGATTGGAAAGATTTGAAAGAGATGGGATGAGGCCACCCTCTATTTGCTACTGCTTGGTAGGTTTGGTCTTTAGCAGTACTGTGGAACCCCAACACCATGTGTAGGCTGACCACTAGCATCCTCTTTCTGCAGCCTAGAACAGTGGTTCTCAACTAGAGGTATGTGTACCCCAGGGCTGTGAAGAGATCTCCCATGGGGTGTAGCAAGTCATCTGGATATTTGCATAGTTGCACAACAGGCAACATAAGGAGCACCAGCAAAGTCAGTACTAACTAAAATTTCATACAGATAAAGCCATGTTTTCAGTAAGAGTGTGGTGTTACACTTTTGTATTTTCACGTCAGGTGTCATAAGCAGATGTTTTTAAATGAGATGAAACTTGGGCTATATTGCACATGTCAAAGATGGAGTCTTGTAAGACTTTTAAAGACCAATGCATTTATTTATCACATGAGTTTGCTGTGTTTTGCTAAACTAGAGTAACAGGGCTACCCCTTTGGAACAAGGCAAACCAGACTCCTATTGTATCCCTTTCAGCATTGAAAGGTTGAGAACCACTGGGCTAGAAGTGCAGCAGGACAGACTACAGCTGCTGTAAATGAGCATAGCTTTATTGAATTCAGTGGAATTGTGAGGATCTCCCCCATAATGGTTTTGATAGTGGTGTCCTGTGGGTACCAGCACTCTACCATCACCTGCTGCACCATGGAAAAGCTGAAGAAAAATACTGGTATAGTTTCTCTGTCTATGTCTATAAGGGCCATGAATAATTTGGCCTAATGTGCTAATTCAAATTAAGACCTTTTTGTTATGCCTCAACTTTCATCTTACTAGAGACTGTTCTTTGAGATCTTGCCAATGTGAGACTTTCACATTTCATATTCTGTCTGCTCTACCTGGCCATTTAAGGATCTCTTGGAAGGTTTCATATTTGTAGTGGTTTGTCCAACATTTACCAAAAAATGTACAAACTCCTGTTCTGGAGGGTATTTTGTCAGTTGGTCTCCTGGCTGTTGCACTCCAGAACTGGGCAGATGGGTTTCATCAAGTCCATGTCCACCATGTCAGACCAGGTGCAAGGCAATTGTGCTATTTTTTTAAAGTACCAAAAATCTTACTACTTTCTCTCTTTTTTTCTATTACATTTTTCCCCTTGTCAGTGTTATTTCTTAAACTAATGACAGGGAGTTTGCATCCTTTCTCAATCTGGCATTTAGAATTAATGGAAAATAGATCTTTGGTAACCTCCACTTCATTTTTTTTGGTGTGTAATTAACGTTTTAATTAACCTTATATAACTTTAGTTATAAAAGCGTAACCCAGGGTGCAATTGCAGCTAGTTGCCGGATGGTGGCGCTGCTCAATACTCCTGTATGGATTCATTGGCGATTCCGCTCCCATAAGAAGTTCTGGGTGATTATTCATTCAGTTGTATTTCATGTAATTTCTATTGTAAATCGATCCTGGATTTAGTGTGAAGGCTTGGTCTGGGATAGGTCAGATAGTACAAGTCTGTTGCTCTGTGAAAAATAATGGAAGTGGGATTAGCTTGAAGTGTTCTGTACAGCTTTGTGCATTGTCCAATATAAAGCAGCTGAGGCCAGCTGTGTGTGGCACCCACCCTCTGTATTCCCTTGAGCAGGTGATCATTTTCTGTCTCTTTTAGGTACAGATTTACATGGCTCCTCTTATAGCTCCTTGATCCCCACTAGCTCCCCCTAGAGCAAATTATTATAGTTGGTAGATAAAGAATGGAGGCACAGACCACACAGAGATAAAAGGCTCAACTGATCTGGCCCAGCTACAGGATTTCTATCCCTATGTAGACATACCCCACGAGGCTGGGGCTCAGAAATCAGAGTTAGATGCCTCCATATCATTGAGCATGTGGGCCTAAGGGACATCCCCAAAGTCACACAGGAGTTCTGTTGCAGGGCAAAATCTTGGCTAGTGCTTTAACCAGTGCATCATCTGCCTTTGACCTCCCACTGCTGAAGCACTGAAAGTTCTTGGACACTAGTTAATTATTATTATAGGATGTTAGCTGCAATTGAGAGGAAATTTAATTCTTTAATGGAATCAGATTATTTTCTAGAAGGATGTATGGAAGTAAAGAAGGCTTCCAAATATGTGTCAATGCAAAGCTGAGTAGGGCAGAAGATGGAAAACACAGTTTGGGATTGCTGACTGAGCTTAAAACAAGGCTTGACTAGTTCTCTTTAAAACTTTAAGAACAAATCCATATATGCTCCGTGCACTACCTTACATCACTAGTGTGGCTTGGGAATTTGAAAACCCCATCTTTTAATGGAAGAAACAATGACTGAAATGGGCCTTTTCTGTCTAATTCCTATAATCCTGTGTATCTGTTTTGTAAATTCCATGAACCATTCAACAGGCTCTGATATTAAACCAAGCAGCTGCCCACCACATATTTTTAAATCTTTCTGGTGTTTTGTCTGTAACAAAACCACATAACATAAAGAGCCAAAGAAGACAGACTAACACAGACTCATCTTCCTCTCTGCTTAATCCCAGTAGTATCTGCATGTCTACAAATACAAGCTTTTCAATTCCTCATGTTAAGCATTAACATCTTTATTACATGTAAAAACAGAGTACTTTGCAAGCTTTGGTGAACTCTTAGGCCTACTATAGGGGTCTCATATGCAAATCACCATGAGGGCTGTATGAGGCCTAGTATGTTAGCCTGAGGGCTGCACCAGTGAAACCTTTTCATACAACACTATTGCAAACATCTGTAATAACGGTGTTGTTCCAGGCTGCAGGAAATAGCTGTAGGGGCTGCATGCGGCCCAAGGGCAGCATGTTTGAGACCCCTGGCCTAGTAAGTGTCCTGGTCCTTATGTCTACACCACAGAGCCTGTCAGAGGAGTTCTGCCACTGCTGGAATGCTGCCTCCTGAAGCAGTTAGCTAGCTATGCCTACAGCCCTCTTCTGTTCATGAACCTGCATCTCCACTGGGGGCTTTATCAGCCCAGTTGTGATGGCACGAGGAGGGTTGTTTTTATATGTGATTCACATAGGCTATGGGCATGCACAGCACCTAGCACAACAAGACCCAGATCAAATTGCTTTGCCAAAAAATGAGTATACACTTAGGTCACTAATCTAAAAGATAGGATCCTATGCTTTATTGCTTCCAGCGTATCAGCCTAAGTTGCAAGCTAACTTCAGTGGCGGGGAAATGTCTCAAATGGTCATTTTATTTCGCAGGTACACAGTACCCTTCACCCCACCAAGTGCTTTACAACCAGGAGCAGCACCATCTTTGTTGGTACTGAGGGGAAATGGAATCCCAGACACGTCAACAGCGAGCCAGTAGCAGAGCCGGGGGGGATTCAGGACTTCCCTCCCATCCACAGCTGTCCCAAATCTGCTCGGGCTAAAGATTAGCGAGTGGGTTTAAGACACTGTTAATGCGGCGCGGGGGGGCGGCCCTGGAGGTTTCTGCGGCAAACACTCCAGTGCTGCTGCTGGCTCCTTTCCTTTGTCCCCGGGCTGTGCTGGGAGCCCTGGGGGCGGCGTGTGCACGGCTCTGGATGCAACGCGTGGCCCCCGCGCCGGGCAGAAGCTTCAGAGAAGCAGCTGAGAGGGGCGGAGCACAGGAGTGGGTTACAGGGACTGGCTCCGCCCCTTATGCAAACCAGGTCTCCTCTGATTGGGGGGACGCTCGGCGGAGGCGGGGCCAGCCGCTGCAGACAGGCTATATAAGGCAGCAAGGGAACAATGCGCTCGAGTAAGCTCCAATCTGCGGGGTCGGCGCAGTTGTGGGGCGCCCCCCCCCCCCGGGGTGCAGGCTAGAGCCAGAGCCAGCCGCCTGCTCCGAGCGACAGCAAGGTGAGTGTGGGGGGATCCCCTGGGCTGAACCCCGCCCTGCCCGGGGGTTGTAGTTTTGCGCCCCTGGGAAAGTTGGAGGAAGCGGTTCCCAGACTCTCTGCCGCGCTCCAGCCCCGCACCTGGGCACCTCTTGGGAACGGGCAGCTCTCCTCGGGGGAGTCCCGATCTCCGGAGTTGTAAGTGCACTCCTTGATCTCCCTGGGGAGTGACTCCGGTTTAGGGCTTGAGTGGGTTCCTTAGTGGACGCTATCGGCTCTTTTTCTAGGGGGCATCACCTCCCTTCAGGGGCCGGGAAGGGCAGCCGGCTGTGCTGTGCGTGGGGCGTCCAATGGTGCTGTGCTCCCGCGCCACACACACACCGGCGGCCGCGATCCGAATTAAATCGTTTTGGGCGCGGTGGAGCGGTCGCAATCCAGGGGCTGATCTGATCTCGGGGGTGTCTCCTTTTCTGACTGGAGGCTTCCCCTTCCTGTCGCGCCGCCCCCCCCTCCATTAGGCGTGTGCTCTTCCTTACCTGCTGCTGACCCTGCACTTTGGGATCCCCAGGCTTGCCCCCTACCAGAGATGGAGCTCGACTCTTACCACCATTACTTCTACGACCATGACTCCGGCGAGGATTTCTACCGCTCCACTGCCCCCAGCGAAGACATCTGGAAGAAATTCGAATTGGTGCCCACTCCCCCTGTGTCGCCCGTGTGCACGGCGGGGGAAAAAGCATGTTGCTCCGGAGCAGGGGAGCGCTCGGAGTGGCTCTCGGGTCGCTGCGTGGCCGGGGAGGAGCCGGAGTATCGGATCGACCCCGGAGAGATCTTCGGCAACCTGAGCGCCTTCGTGCTCCGGGACTGCATGTGGAGCGGCTTCTCCGCCCGGGAGCGACTGGAGAAAGCCATGACCGAGAAACTGGCCACGGGCCCGCAGAGGGTTAATCCCCACAAACCCTCCTTCGGCCAGGACTTCGGGTTCAACAGCTCGGTGAGCGAGTGCGTGGATCCCGCTGCCGTCTTCCCCTGCCCGCTGGCGGAGAGCAAGCTGCCCCCGGCCTCCTCGGGCTCCGAGAGGCAGTGCGATTCGGGTAAGGGACTGCCTTGCTCTGTATTAAGGCCCGGGGGCTGGTCCCAGCAACCCAGTGAACTTTCTGCGGTATTGCAAAGGCGCTGGGCCCGCGGAACACCCGTTTACACATGTGTGCTGGTATTGGTAAACAGACTGGGAACTGCTTTCTGGAAGCCCAGCCTCCTTTTGTTGTGACTGGAAGCTGGTGTAAAGCCCACGCACAAGAACAAAGGGAAGCTGGGTGACTTTTTTTTTCCAGCTAGGATTTTTTTTGCTTGGGAAATCCCTGCGCATCGCAGTGTGTCCCTCCCTGGAGGGACTTCTCATTTCAGAATTTGCCAGCTTTTTCTTTCTGGCACTGCTTTCCCCCCTGGAACACCCTAGCTGCATGGGGAAGTTTGCAACTGCCTTTAGGGCCCGCTTTGTAGAGTGTTCCATTGCAGTCATGTTGCTGGTAGGCTTGATTTGCACCCCAGCCTGAGTTGCTCCACTATTACTAGGGTTTAAACTAACTAAGACTGCTTCCCATTTAGCTTGGCAGTGGGAAACTGTGTGAGAATTTTCATAAGGAGCCATGTCTTGGGCCCCTAGCTACACAAAAGGCAAAATCTCTGAGCGTCAGCTGTCATAAACAGTTGCTCAAGCCTCTGGGGGTGGGGGTCACCTTTCTTCTGTGTATAGTGGAGAACTACAAAGCAATTAGCTGCATCTCCTAACTCTGTAAAAGGTTCCTCTTGTCCATAGTCTGTTTTGCCTTGATCCTATCCTCTTTTTACAATAGGGGAAAACTGATGCAAATAGTAGAGTGAGGCTTGGTGGGAAGTGATTTAAAGGGAAAATAGGGTCAAGCCCATTGAAACAGGCTGAGCCTTGAGCTGTAGGTGTGAATGTTTAGGAGAATTTGCATGTGTTGGGGGGAACAACCTAAAACTTGCCACTGCATGGCATGCAAAACCTCCCAAACCCCTGTTACACCCCCCCCCCCCCACACCCAATTCCTCTTAGTAGTGAGCAGCTGAAGGAAGTGTGATTTCAATATAGTCAAACTCCAGCCTGGATTTAAATTACTAGTGTCAGAGGGCAAGGGGTTATGGGGGAAGTGCTGACCTGGCCGTCATTGGGGGGAGGGGGGCTGCTGATGGTGTAGATGCTTGGTAATCTTGACCTGAATTACCTAAAGCCTGGCTGAGGTGAGTCAGTGATGAGTACTTATGACTCATTCCAGGGATGAGCATAGCTGGGCCAAGAAGCACCTTTAGGACTGTGATTTAATTACATTAGGTTGATGAGATCATAAGGAGACTGCAGGCACTAAAAGGTTTAATCTCAATTAGTGTATATGAGGGGGGTATTGATGATTTCTACTTTAATTTTGCTGCTTTGCTGACCTGCACTTTACCTGAGCTGAATCCAGGTCCTTGTGCCTATGCTGTGGTGGCCAAAGCCACATGGCTTCAGAACAAAAAGCAACAGATTGTAGCAAACAATGAGAGGGGGGCCCCAGTGAGTGACTCGGGCTTTGGCCAATGAAGGATGCACATGAGCAGCTTGGCAGCAGCAACATCCTAAGGCCCTGCTGAGGCAGCCAATGGCCACCTGGCTGGGAGGAGGAGCCCAACCAGTCAGGTTTTTATTAATGGGGAAATGATACTAATGTTTGCACAATGGGAGTTTGTGACAAAAGAAGGGCTTAAAAAGTGCACAATACAAAGCAACCAGGAAATAGCATTTTTGTGTACATTTGTGTGTGTGAGACAAATGTGATGTGACCTAAAGCTACAGTAGCAAATTCTCCACTTGTGCTAATCACCAAATGGTGCATGAACTGTGAATGATCTATGTAGAAGTCAGGGAACAGGCTATTGTGTAGTCTAATATGTAGAGAGGAGGACTGTGGGTCACAAGTTCTGGGTCCTAACCTCCCCTCTTGCCACAGCCCCAATTTATAACTTAAAAATCTGTTGGCACTGAGGCCAAAGTACAGAAGGAGACAAACTGTGGCTGTCTGCAAGCTTCAGTCTGTTCTGGGGGGGGGGGGGGAACTTACTTATTGACTTCCTCTGCACCCTTAGGCAAGTATATTAAATGGCTTTGTGCCTCAGTTTGCCCAACTGTAAAATGGAGGCAATACCCATCTTAGTGTCTTTGTTTATTGTGTGAAAGGCATTGCTAATGCAAAGTGATACTAAAACAGTTTGTGTTCCATGAGTGAAGGATAAGTGGTTTGTTTTCCATCTATTGGGAAAGCCCACGTGACATTGGAGAGTGTCAGGGAGTGAAATTATAGTAGTCACTATAATTTGGGTATTGCTAAAGGGGAGTGCTTAAAGAGTTAAGTTGGTTGCTCTTTGTTTACAGCTTTGATAACCTTTCCCCTCAGACTCTTTAAGGCTGAGCATGTCTTGGAGGTGGTGAGGGGAGGAATGTTAAATAGTGGCAGTCTTAGAGGTTCATTGAACCTGATGGTGAAATGTCCTTCCTCCCCCACTGTGTGAGATGGGAAGATCGTCCCTCCCCCGACCCTTCTCTCTGGAAATCTTTAGCTGAATGGGGAAAGGAGAATATAAGGGTGGCAGGATGAATGGGATTTATAACTTGTGAAAAGTAACAAGTCACTAAAGTGCAAAGCTGCAGTGAACAGGAACAAAGGGCAACTTAGCCCCCAGATTCCTCATTTACAATTCCAATGGACCATGAAAGAACCCAACAAGATCTTATCTTTTAAACTCTGTCCCCAGCCGAGAAGGCTCTTGCTCCCCTTCATTCTACTGGCTGGGGTGCAGGAATTTCTTGCCTGTTGGTGCTCTGTTCTCAATGACCTTTGCCCCTGGTGTGCAAGGGAAACAGTAAGAAATCCCCATCCCATTTCCTGGAACATAGGAGCAAGATAGTAAGGTGAGAAAGTTCATTCCTATGGCTGGGATTAGTTGATGTGAGAGACCTCTTCAATCAGTTCTGCCGGGGCAGAATAATTCTGAGAAGTGCACTGGGATCCATGTGTGGACTGAATAGGTCATCTAAAGCAATATGATCCTCTTCCTACCAGGGTGAAATGGCTGGGACAAACAGAGGCACCGGAGAGCCATGAACCAATCTGGTCTTTGGGGGGGGGGCTTTTCTAAGGGGTTGCTGAAGTGATTCCAAGTGACTTGTTTTGCTTGTCTGCTTTAGAGGGTGAAGAGATTGATGTGGTGACAGTGGAGAAGAGACAATCTCTCAGCATGAGGAAGCCTGTCACCATCACTGTGCGAGCAGACCCCCTGGACCCCTGTATGAAACACTTCCACATCTCCATCCATCAGCAACAACACAACTACGCTGCCCGCTCTCCACCAGACTCCTGCTCCCAGGAAGAGGAGGTTTTGGAGAAGGAACTCAAGGAGCAGCCAGTGAGGAGCCCAGAGCAAGCCACAGAGAGCTCATCTCCTGAGCCTTGCCTGCTGAAAGCCGGGAGTCCTCCGAGCTCTGATAGTGAGGACATGGCCAAGAGGAAAAACCACAACTACTTGGAACGCAAGCGGCGAAATGATCTCCGCTCACGTTTCCTGGCACTGAGGGACCAGGTTCCTGGTCTGGCTAACTGTCCCAAAACACCCAAAGTGGTGATCCTGAGCAAAGCTTCGGAGTACTTGCAGTCACTAGTGAGTGCAGAGAGGAGGATGGCTGTGGAGAAAAGGCAGCTGAAATTGAGACAGCATCAGCTGCTGAAACAAATTGCCCATCTTAAGGGACGTTAGCTGCCAAAAACTTGACACCTTTCAATACTGATTTGCACATTTTTTGGTTATTGTGACCCCTTCATACTACAGATCCTAGAATGCACTGCAGCCAGTGCACACAAATATGGCTTGCATTCTAGGACGTTTTAACTGGTGGGAGAGGAGGGAGGGGGTCCTTAACTCCCTTATCCAGATCTGGTCTCAGGCTTCTCCTTTAACAGAGCATGGCATTGCCAACTGTGGGTTGAATTAACTCTGCAGGTTCACTTTTGCCTGCACAATTTCTGGTGAGCAGAGTCAGATAGTGGATGGCTAGCATGGCAGCAGCTGCTATGGACCTATACCTAATCCCAGCATTGGTTCCCTGCTGTGGTGCTCTCCCACCATCCTCTGACCCTTCCTCAGGATCTGCACTGGCCCACCTCCCTAGGCACCACTGTTTGCAAGGGACTGAGACTCTGTATCAACTCATCCTTTCCAAAAGAAATCTTTAAATCCGTAATTGGATCATGTCTCACTGCAGCTGAGTAGAGAGAATCTAGGCCAGATTGTTCAGATCCCAAATGCCAAGGACGTTGCAATCCTGTGTTCCAATTTGGGTTTGTCTCTCTCTACAAGCTGTGATAAGTGGGGAATGCCTGTAAGTGAATTGGAAAGCTTTGTTCTAGGGACTGGGTCTGTGCTCTTAAAGATCCTCTTTCTCCTGAGGGTGGGTGGTGGTGGTGGTGGTTAAGAAGAAAGAACTGAGACTAGCTTGAAATGGACTATACCTCCTGTTTCTTATTACTTCTCACAGTAGCTTGTCTTGCAGTTTGTGTTCTAGAAACTGCTGCTGTTCCTGCCTGAGTCCTATAGTGGAGGACATTTTTTATGCTGTATTTTTGTACAACTTTTCAAAGAGTATTGCAAAAGACTTTTATGTGGTTGGGTTTTGGATCAACTTCTGGGCAAGGGGCTTGCATTCTCCCTGCTGCAGTGTGGAGGGGCTGGGATGTGTTCCTGATGCCTTTCTTGGAGTCAAGATTGAGACCATGTTCTGACTGAAATTAAGGGAGCAATTCCCTCTTGGAAGATGTTACCTGGTTCTAGTTCAAGCAGTACATCTGGCACTACTAATGGCATTTTCCTCTGTCATACAGGCTCAGTGAAAATTAGCCTGCAGTGCCTGGCCTTTGCTTTATTCCACCCCCCCCCCCCCAAAAAAAAAAAAACAAAAACAAAACAAAACAATCTCTGAGGTGTGGTTCCACTTGAGAGCCTGGGTACAACCCTCCACTGACAGATGGGACTGATTTAATTGTTGCCTGGAGTTACTGTTAACTAGGTAGGTGGAAGTTGCTGCCTGGAAGGGATCAGGTCAGGAGCCTTGACTGGCTGACCTGCAGCCACCTCCCAATTGCATTTGTTCAGCTGCTCAAGCATCTTCTCTTACCTTCCCTGAGATCTCCCTGTTCTGTGATCACTAAGTAGCAGCCTTAGCTGATGCTGTCTCACTGGATGGGAGGATGGAAGTAGAACCAGTGGCCTTCATCTCCCATGGTGGTGGGGCTGGCCCTCCACTCTGCAGCAGAGATGCACAGAGCTGCCCCTGAGCTCTTGGGCTCTCTACTGACCTACTGAGAAACTTTAGAGTTAACACTGTGGTCGGATTTAGCACTTTCTTCATTACCTCACACTTCATAAATAAATAAGTTACCAAGACAGACTGGCTTGGCTTTTTCCATACAGGAGTTTTCCTGCGGCCTCTCTCCACCAGTGTGACTACTTGGGCTTATGCCCTAACTAATTTGCCCAGGTCTGAATCACCTCAGCATTCTGGACATGGGAGGGATGGGATTGTTCTTTCCTTAGAGGCTGAGCTATGAAGAGTGGAGGATGGCACCCCCAGCTCACTTGTTGCAGAGGGCTTCTCTGGAGGAAAAGAAGAGCCATCATATCCCAGTCAAAGCTTTAACTTTATTGAAAGAGGAGTAGCCCATGTTCCAACTGCATGGGGTCTCTGAAAGGCAGGATCAAAGTGTCAGGACAGGCATTTTTATTCTTCCTGAGTCACCTTAGTCAAGCAGCAGTCATTGAGCACAGTTCTGAGACTGACAGATGACTAGTTAATTATCACAGCCTTTAGAGCCCCACAAGCATGGGAGTGGGGTGTGTGTGCATGATCATGGGGGAAGGCAAGAGGGACAGGAAGCTTGCAGAAATTAGAGTGCAAGATCTTTAGAACCAAACAATGGGCTGTAAGCATCTAATCTCCGAGCAAGACTAGTTCCTTTGTGCAGACTTTCTCATGACTGAAATGGGGAATGGCTATGGCAGTGGGGCCTGGGAAACAAATCACCTGGATTAATTTCTCTTTAAGTGGTTTTATGGAGGAAGAGGGTCTGAGAGCTGAGCTCCTCTAATGAGGACTTGATGTAATTTTAAACTCTTCTAATGGCACTACAGAACAGTCAGTATGTGGAATTCACTGCCCCTGAAGGTCATCAAGATGAATATGATGATGAATTGTCAGCGAGTAACTCTAGAGGAAAGCTAAGATGGGGGGAATGAAATGGCTTGTGTGGGGGGTGGGGAAGGTGGGTTACTTGCCTTTAGGGG
Source organism: Podocnemis expansa (assembly GCA_007922195.1). Classification (NCBI taxonomy): domain Eukaryota; kingdom Metazoa; phylum Chordata; order Testudines; family Podocnemididae; genus Podocnemis; species Podocnemis expansa. The sequence continues at coordinate 49,551,066 of ML681963.1, forward strand.
CTACTAGAGAATTCCCTACACTACCCTATGCCAAGAGATATTCAAATTAAGGTAAAAAGATTTCAAGTATGTTTATTGAATGATAACAATCCCAGGTTATTGGTTTTAACTTCTGCAGGCAAAAATCATGCCTCTGCTATATGTAGTGGAGTGAAGGCATCATGTTACTGCTAAGGCAGTCTATTGAAGGTGGCTAAAATGGCCTTTCAAGAGAGATTTTGTTTGTATGTAGTAAGTTGTCTTAAAAATGATTACTTGATCATAAAGGACTTCATGTTCCTGGATTAGCTGTTTGTGTTTTACATTCACATTGACATCATCTGATACAACAAAGTAAGTATGGTACAGCAGAGTTAAACTTTCAATACTCTGCTGTGAGGTAGGAAAATATTCAAGATTAAAGAGAGGAGGAGGAGGTAGGACTAGATCCTCAGAGTGATTTAGACTCCTAACTCCCATTGATTTCAATAGCTATTTAGGTGTCTGGTGTCTGAATATCTTTTGAGGCTCTGGGTCTTAAGACCCTTAGAAAACTTGCCCTGAAACTAGTTCAGTTCAGTAGTTTGAAAATACATGGACAAAAATTCTGGAGAGAGCATCTTTGTGCACTGAGTTGGTTCATAAGGCTGCAAAAGTACTTAAGTATAGTGAGGTGAGAGCATTATAAGACAAGGAAAACTAGTGGTCAGAATCACTTTTAAACCAAAGTGCAAAAACCTGTAGAGGTGTAGGGAGACTTGGTTTCATTATAGGCCTATTTAGAGAGAGAATAACAGCTAGATGGGGCTAGGGGTAAATCACAGCATGTTTAACAAAAAATTAGGTTTCCATAAAAATCTGAGACAGCAAATCAAATCCCACTGTTACAGTGAAAAGTTAGTGGAGTGTGCATTATGTCTGAAATTCTCAGTAGTAGCACAAGTTAAAAATACAGCAGGATTAATAAAACCTGACATCTCCCCAGTGCAGACATCCCAAATAAAGGGTGCATGGGCAGCTGGTCTCAAATGAAATGATCATATTTGCTCTGTTATCTACAGATGCCAAGGTATTTTTAAAAGCAAAACACCATCCTTACAAAATTACCTACAGAGAATATTTTTAAAGGGAAGAGGGCAACATAGTGACAGGGAAGGCATGAAAGATATTTAAATGAAACAATTTCCAAAGGGATAGCTGTGTTAGTCTAGTCCAGCAAAAAAACCCAAGGAGTCATGTGGCGCTTTAAGACTAACAGATTTATTTTTTTTTTCATGAGCTTTCTTGGGAGAAAATCCCACTTTGTCAGATGCTTTGAAGATAGATGAACTTACAAAGTTCACCCATCTTCGAAGCATCTGATGAAGTGGGATTTTCTCCCCCGAAAGCTCATGGGGAAAAATAAATCTTAGTCTTAAAGTGCCACACGACTCCTTGTTTTTTTTAAATGAAACAAATAGGGTTGTTTGTAAGTCACAAGTTGCTTGTGTTGCCCCAGTTGAGATCAATTCAATTTCAAATCTAGTTTACCTCAAAACCAAGTTAAAATCTGTTTCAGGTATTACACCTCTCTTTGAGTCTCCAAGCCATTTTTGTCAGAAGGACCTATAGAAACTGATGGTGCAAGGTAAACATTGAAACAATGCTATCAAAACAGCATGAACAAAGAAGAGCTTTATTCCTCCACCATACACCGGTATTAGCTGTAATAATGGTGGGTAAACAGTTTCAGATAAAAGTCAAATTTTTAAGTTGACATTGTTTGGTGAACACTGAGCCATGTAGGGTTCATCCCATATGATACTGCATGTATTGGATCATACTCTACTTTGCTACTATCCCTTTTCTATTACACTCTTGCAAAATTCTTGTGCACTGTAATTTTTCCCTGAGTGAGTAAAGAACCTTTTTTCCTCTATACTATGCTGAAGTGTGGGGATTTGGTGATTTGCCCTTGGGTTGGTAAAGTTTGTGACAGTTTTGCAAGTCTGCTGTAATCTCATCTTCCTGGCTCTTGCTTTCACTATGGATCCTTGCTTTCACTGTTGCTATGGCAAAAGATGCATGTTGCTAGGATAAGAGCCATTTTCTCCCCTCTTCCATATCTGCTGGCTGCAGTAGAAGGCACAGGACCTGCTCTGTTACCTTGGTAATAGTCTCCGCCTCCTTGTCTCCCTGGTAACAGTTTCCCCATCTTTTTCTTCCCTTTACTCTCTGTTGCTACAGTAACAGTTGCCTGCTCCCCATCTCCTGTTGCCTATATGTTGCAGTGTGCTCTTTATCCCTATGCAGGGAGCATGTGTTCAGTCACTCTGGTAACATTCTTTCCTCTGTTGCTGTGGTAACAATCCTTTTCCCGCCCAGTCCACTTCTCATCTTGCTTTCTGCCCTGTTGCTATAGTGAGAGAGGTCCCTCATAACCGCTGGAGGAAGAGCACTAGAGTCAGCTCTGGGAAGGCATAGCTTTCACAGCTCTGGCCGCTGCCAGCCATGTGGGGCACCGCCACTGGTTTCTACAGATGTGATGGGGCGTGCCTGGGTGATCATTATGCAGGGTAGGGTTGGGCCTGCTCTGGCTGGCTCAGGGGACCTGGAACAATTTGTACTGGGGGGAGGTGATGCTGAGACCCACTGAATAAAACTGCTTCAAAGAGGGCAGCTGGGTTAGCCTCATTCAGCAAAACAAACAAGGAGTCCTGTGGCACTTAAAAAGTAACAAATTGATTATTTGTCTTCAAGTGCCATAGCACTCCTTGTTTTGTTGAATAAAACTGCAAACCAAATTGGTGGATATCCATGTTGTAGCCACAGAGCATTTATTCCAGATGCAGCCTGGAGATGGGGCCCCCTCTCTAGGGCTACCAGATACCAGAGCCTGGAAAGGAGGACATTGGAGGACACATGGAGAAAACGTAGCATTAATAGAATATTCTGTTTTTAGGGGGCCCTGTGATGCTTTCCCCTAAAAATAGGGCATTCTGTGGCATTCCAGCATACTTTAACCCCTATAAGTAAAAATCCAGACAACTCATGTATTTTAAAATGCCTGCTGGATGGAGGATGTGAAGGTAAAGAGGAGGACATGTCCTCCTTTTGCCTGACATCTGGTAACCCTACCCCGTCTGTATTTGTGCAGGACTCTATAGGAGAGTAGAGCTCTGCAAAACCACAGCTACCTGCATTACATCCGCAGAGGTGAGAAGAAAATCCACGGCTCCTTTCTTGCAGCTCTGTGTATTTGTATAGAAACTATTTCACCTAGGCTGGGTGTGGGGGTGCTAGGCCCTGTACAAACACATCTCTGTGCTGGAGGCAGGGCAGCCAGCCAGCCATGTTTTCCCAGGCTTTTTTTTTTTTTTTCCAGGAAGGAAAAACAAAAAAAAAAACCCAAGGAGTTGTGTGGCGCTTAAAGACTAACAGATTTATTTTTCGCATGAGCTTTCGTGGGAGAAAATCCCACTGCGTCAGATGCTTTGAAGATGGGTGATCTTACACAATGGAATGAAAATAAATCTGTTAGTCTTAAAGTGCCACACAACTGCTTGTTGTTTTTTTAGTGAAAATAAATGCAAGCGGGTGTAAAACTCCTTGGATTTTTTGCTGGACTAGACTAACACGGCTATCCCTTTGGAAATTGCTTTTTTCCAGCCTGAGCTTCTAAGAGGCCAGGGCCGGAGGGGGCAGCTGGGGGCTGCCGGTGGGGGAGAAGGCGCGCGATTGGCCTGGGCTGCGCCCTGTCCCCAGGGGCCCCGCCTGCTTCTTTGCCCCGCCCCCAGCCCGTTGCCATGGCAACTGCCGGCCGCGCGCTCCCTAGTCCCGCCTCTTCCGCCCGGCCCTAAGATGGCCGCCGCCGCTGCCGCCGCCGCTGCGCGCTCGCTCTCCGGGCCCGGCCGCCGGGCGCTGCCGCTGGTGGTGATCGTGGGGGCCACGGGCACCGGCAAATCCACCCTGGCGCTGCAGCTCGGCCTGCGGCTGGGCGGCGAGATCGTCGGCGCCGACTCCATGCAGGTAGCCCGGGCCCGGGCCGGGGCCTGGCGGGCGGGGTGGGCTAGGGTGGATCCCGGCCTGCCGAGCCAGGGGCCCCTGAGGTGATGGGGGCTAGGGGCCGCTGCGCCCCAGGGGTGACCAGATGGCCTGATTTGATGGGGTAGCCCCAATGGCCAGGGCTTTTTCTTATATGGGTGGCTGTTATCACCTTCCTCCCACCCCGCTCCCGATTAGGAGCTGGTGAGACTAGCAGGGAGTCCTGTGGCACTTAGGACTCCTTGCTTGGTTTGCCAACCTGCATCATGGTTCCCAATATTTTCTCTGCCCTGGCACGCCTTGCTACCTTTAATTCGTTTGAGGTGCACCTGCATATAGTTCCCAAATGAGCTCATGATTATTCATGAGCCAATCCAGAGCTTTTGGTGAAGTTCTTCAAAAAAATTTTGGGGCACACTTGCTCAGAGCTGACAGCACACCTCTGTGCCATGGCACAACAGTTGGGAAACACTGCCCTAGACTAACTCGACCGTCCCTTTGGACTTTAGCTGGTGAGGCGAGCCCAGTCCCATTCCCCTCCAGTGTCCCCAGCTCCCCCCTTATGTCGATTTCTAAAGGGATAGCCGTGTTAGTCTAGTCCAGCAAAAAAAAACCCCAAGGAGTCATGTGGCACATAAAGACTAAGAGATTTATTTTTCACATGAGCTTTTGTGGGAGAAAATCCCACTTCGAAGCATCTGATGAAGTGGAATTTTCTTGCACGAAAGCTCATGCAAAAAATAAATCTGTTAGCCTTTTAAGTTCTAAAGGGATAGCTGTGTTAGTCTTGTCCAGCAAAAAAAACTAAGGAGTCATGTGGCACTTAGTCTTAAAGTGCCACATGACTCCTTGTTTTTTTTCCCCCCCTTATGGTGGGACTTTGTGGCTGCAAGGCTGTCCCAGTTCTCTCCTTTTCAAATTGTCACACCATGTGTGTTATTGTTATTGTTTGATCAAGTACATGCCACTCTTCCCTGCGGCTGGTGGTATGGAGACCCTTGTATAACTTCCCCCAACTCCTCTCCACAGGTGTGCTAGACTCTGTCTCCCCCCACCATACACATACATCAAGGGGAAATAACTTCAGCAGATTGCTCTGAGTCAGTTTGCTGCAATTATTTCCCCATGATGTATGTGTATGGTGGGGGGAGGTGGGGGAGTGTTTCACACACAGATTATTTAACATATAATGGGTGAAAATGTGTATTAATCAAAATGTTCAATCAATTAACATTTCCCTATCTGTGAAATACGCAGCAAGTGTCATTTCAAAAAAGTAACTTGCATTCTAGATAGATCCTCTATGTTAAAAAATTTTTTTTTAAGATGTGGAAGAGACTCAGCCTCCAGTTGCTGCCCTGATGTGCTCTTGAGAATAACCCCAAGTGCAAAGCAGGGCCTGACCTGGCTAGAGAAGTGCTTTGGATGGTGTATGAAAGTAAACACACAACTATAAAACTGTTTGGGATGTCTTTGTTCATACTGGGTTTATTTACCGAGTCTTGGTGAGAGCTCTAAAAACGAGTCAAGTTTGATTTTTCTACCCTCTGTGATTTTTTGAGTGTATAGAAGTGCAATCTGACTGCTTGTTTTGTAACACACGCACAACTGAAAAATGGCCGGACTGATTTTGTTCAAACTTTCCTCAGCCAAAAATAATTTCACCTTTGGAATAAGACTGGACATTGCACAGTTTAATCCCTAAAAGAATCAGTTTGAGAAGTAATAAGCTCAGGGTGGAGAACAGAAGTTGGATCTCAGTTAAAATAGGCAGTGCCTGTGCTTGCTATTATAAGCACAGCTTCCAATCAGGGTCCGCTAGCGTGGACCTTTGTCTAGTGTTGTGTCTCACTGAAGTCGGTAAGACTTTACAGAGGATGGGACACCTCCATAAAGGAGTCTCAGTGTCTTACAATGCTGCATAAAACAAGACAGTGGATCAGGGCTCTGTTCCTGCACTGAGCTCTGTGTAGGTGGATTCCTGTATGTATGGAGTCCTGTTACTCAGTGTGGGGGTGTGCCCGTGGATGGGGCGCAGACAAAGATAGCCGTCTAGTTTGGTCACTCAGAGTGTGTGTGTGTGCGCGTGTGTGTGCGCGCGCATATCACTGCTTCCAACTTATTAAACGGACACCCCCTGGATAAATAGGCTTGGCAAAAACGGTTTTATTTGTAATTTGGCAGATAATATGCTTACTTTAAGCAGTTTTTTATTCCCATCAAAATTTTCATGTGCAAAATTATGGATTTTAAGCAGTTTTTTCAATTTTTATCAATTTAAACTTCATGGTTTGTGAGGTTTTTTTTTGTAAGGGTTAAATAATTATTTAACAACATTAGACGTTGTTTCAAAAAGTGAGATTTTATAACTTTACAAACACATTGTCAGTATCACATCTCAAAATGCACAGAGTAAATATCCATAAATCAAACTCTTACAAGTGTTCAGGGAATACTTTTCTTATTTTGCCTATCTGTAAATTTCTGCTCTCAGAAATATTTTTTCATCGGTTTGTGTGTGCACATTGAAATCAGTATTTATCAACAGAAGTCTTCTCATGATAAACCTACTGAGAAGTAACATTTACAAATAATTCCTTATTAGTTTCTAATGACACTGCAGATCACAAAAGGTATGATATCTTACATTTCTTTACCAGTGATTCTTGATTGTGTATGTATCTTTTTAGTAGCATCTCAGTTTATTATTACTAAATTTTAATGCCTCCCTTGAACCTGTCACTGTGTTTCCTTTACTTTTTTGTATTTGTTAGCTTGGATAATGAAAATCAATGAAGTAAGTTTTGCTTTTGTTTATAGTCCCTTTCACTTAGATTCTTAGTTTGGTGATGTTCAGATTGCAAACACTGTAGTGGGATTGTTACTTGTTAAAATAAATTCGTAGTTTTTTAATTAAATTTTGGGAATATTGCTATAAGCTCTTTTTTTCCCCCCAGTAGTTTAATATGGTATCAAATGTAAGGTGTTGGCTTTTGCCTTTGAAACCTGAAATAATTTTTTAAACTGTGGATGTATTTTCCCCCATCTTTGCTATTGTTTTTTTGCATCTTAAATAGTGAAACTAGACTGATTGCTTTTACTTTCTGGTTCTTGTGTATTAGCCCACTGCTGACCTTTGGATTCTGAACAGAGGAGTGAGGCGGGGGGGGGGGGTATATTAGAAACTCTTGAATATAAAACAAGCAGTGAAAATGCTTGCGCTCACATAGGGCTTTTTAAAATGTGGGGAAGTGAGAGTGGAAAGTCAGAGGCCTGCATTTAGTTGTTATGATGAAATGGACATCTCACTGTGAAGTTTTGTACAGCACTGTCAGTGTCTTTGAGTTACTATCATCAGTTCAAGCACTTGATCTTGAAAGCCATGCTGTATGAGAATACTTGCTGGATTCACAATGTGAGGAGCCTTTTTTGCTGGCCAGCACTTAAAACGGTTTTCATGAGGCCAGATGTATTCCTAGTGCAGGGGCTGCTTGTTCTTAGTTTAGCACAATTGTTTGCATGGAGCCAGAATCCCAAATGTGAGATCACAGAGAGGTTTTCATGGGGGGGGGGGCGGACACAATTTTTCATGCCAAGTAAGTTATTGGGGGTATGTGTTTCTGGTACCATGTCTTAGTGGGGCTTTCCATGAGTGCCACAAAGTCCATATCTGCTCCAGTGGTTCCCAACCGTTTTGGTTTGAGCGCCACAGATGATATTGTAGCCTGGAAGGGCTACCAGTCTCTGCCGGCAGGCTCTCCTTGGAAAGCAGTCTGCCTCCTTGCTGATCTTCCATTTGCCTGGTTGCAGCAGGGAAATCGCACACATTCTGTAGCCCTGTGCCTTCCACCTGGGTCCCTAGGCAGTGGCTCCCTTCTGCATCCAGGGCGATGGAAAATCAGTACTCCTCTCCCTCAGAAGCTAGGGTCCTTGCTGGAACCAGTGGATCTTCTCGGTGTAGCGCTTTGCCGTGCTCTCTTCTCCAGCCGGCAGTTGGGGAGCACTCCTCTCCCATCCGCTTGACAGCAGCAAGGAGCCTGCACCCATCTTTTAGCCCTATGGAAACACTCTCCACCTGGATCCTTGGGCAGTGACTCCCTTCTGCAGAAAACAGCCTTGGGCCACTTAGTTTTGGTGGACATAACAGAAATGAGTCTGGGGGTATGTCTGCACTGATGACGGCAATTTCCCCACTGTCAGTTCGCCCTTCCAGGAGTGGATTGCCATGAGTGTGATCTTGCTGAGCCGCTCTCGGAAATCAGCCCCAGAAGTCCTGGGGGCCGGGGGGCGGTCAGTTTTTCCCTAATGTGTAGTGGTGGCTTTAAAAGTCATTGCTAGTTACGCAAGGAATTTTACTTTCCTTGCGTAACTGGTGGCTGACTGCCGCCGAATTTGTCCTCAGTATAGACTAGGGCTTAGTCGTGGCAGGGCCTGAGCATAAGTTTTTTCTGGGCCCTCTGGTAATGGGAATTGCAGCATGGGCCCAACCCTGGTAGAGTGCATTGTTTTTCCTCCCCATGTGGGGCGCTGGTCATCAGAGTCACAGGAGGAAAATGTGAGTATTATGGGAAGGATGCTGTGGTGTGGAAAAACATTGGTAATCTCTATCTTAGAAAAGGTGTTACGTCTAAGTAGAGATGTGCCTGCTACAGTAGGGTTCAACAGATCCTAGGTGCCAGGTCACCATGCTGCTCAGCCTTTTTGGGGAGCAGCTCTTTTAGACAACAGGGGTTGTCTGTCATGTGCCACCACTGAAAGTGCTGGCGGCATGCTGCTTTTTTGGCAGCAGGAGGGGTAGAAGGAGACTTCACTATGGCACACCTGGGTGCTTCAATTTTTGGTCTGTCCCCTTTGCATGCAACATTTTTGTCAAGGCCTGTGCTTCAGTAAGGATCAAATCCTCATCGCATGGAAGTCAAAAGAAACACAAGAGGTTCTCTCTCTGTCTTGAGTTCTCTGTTTCTCTATGGAGTTGACTGGGACTGACTTGACATGAGTAGCTGCTCACTGATGTTCTGGGACCTGAACTATATTTCGTGCTCTGATTATCTCTGTTACCACTGTGGGAATGTATCTACTTGGAAAAATCTGACTCCAGGCATCCAATGGAATCCAGGCTCTGTAGCTGTCCTACTTTCCTTTTAATCTAATCCTGACGTGACTATGGAGGGAGAGCTGAACAGCTCTGCTGCTTTTATCCTGTAATGTGGCGTGCCCACCATGTGGCCTCTTGAAGGCTGCAAGACAACAGAAAGGAAGTCTGCGCCTGAGGCACTGGCAGCCTGAGGCCATAGTGTAGATCAGAGCTAGTCAGTGCACCTCCCACTTTGTGTTTCCCAAAGTGGCCTGGCTCTCTTGGGCATTAACAGTTGGAAGAATGCCTCTCCCTTCTTTTTGTGGAATATGCTTCCCCACTGCATATCGTAGCACTGGCTGGAACATCCAGAGGATCCTGGAGAGTTGCTGCTTACGGCCGGTTTGGATTTCTTTGTCCTTTTTAAAAAACCTGTCCCTCATTCCTAATTGCCAGTCACCCCTAACACATTGTTCTCAGACTGCTCTATCCAGCCAGGGGAGGCACCCGGCAAACCTCTGCTGAATGCTGACAGTATTTGGGTAGCTGTTTGAGTCAAAGCCAGGCCTGAGGAAGGGAGGACAGAGTCCCAGGACCACCCATTCTGGTGGTAGCATGGCCAAGGCCTGACTCACAAGGACCCTGTATTTCCTGAGTGTGCTTTGCAACCATTGATCCTGGGGGCTGAGTTCTGGATTCACAGCTCCGTCTTTACGTGGCTCAGGATATCGGGATCATCTAAAGGGGCTTTCTCTCTTCTCATTTTGTGCCTTCATTTTTCTTGTCTTAGGCACTTTCCAGCTCTGGGCCTCTGCGAAAAGAGACACAAACCTACCAGCTGCTTTGCGAAAGATGTGCTCCTGTATAACCCAGTTTGTGATGTCATCTAATGGGAGAAAGCAGAAGCAAGCAGGTCTTTCCTTCCTTTCACATTAGGCTGCTGAGGAAACTTTCTTCCCAAACCACATTTAGGAATAATTCTCACTCAAAAACCTCTTCAGAATGGTATCTTTCTTAGGTATGTACAAGGCCCTACTACCATGTTCTTTAGGCAACCACCTTGCCCTCTGCAGCATGTTTATCCTTGATGGGTAGGGAAGGGCTCTTATCCCCATTGTACGGATGGGAACAAAGGGGCTGGGGCCCAGATTCCGCTGCAGTCAGGGGAAGTGATGCACTTAAATACTTTTGAGGATTTGGGCCTAAGTGACTTGTTCAGGGCCACTTATGAGGTCTGTGGTGGAGCATGGACTTGATCTCAGGTTTCATGAACTGCAGGCTGTGATGCTAACCACTCACTGGCCTGTCCTTCCCCTCATGATGTGGATGACAAACTGCAGTCTTATAGTGGCTAGGCGGCTGTTGAGTTGTGCCTACCCACTCCTGTTAGGCTACAAATTGCACACACCCTGTTGTTTTATTACACTGTCTCCACCACCCTGATGTGTCCATTTCCATCGATGTTTTACGCCTTGGCTTGTAGACTGGAAGCCTCTTGGAACAGGGCTTGTTATTTACTGTGTGTTTTTAATAGTGATTGGTACAATGACTTTCATGGCAGTGCTCTGTGCCTCAGTTTCCCCTTCTGTAAAATGGAGACTCTGATGTTCTCCTACCTCTGTGAAATGCTTTAAGATCTATGGATGAATCTGTCTAGGTATTTGTATGGCCCACATGTAAGAGCTCCACCAGTGTGAAGTATCATTATTCCCAGTCTTGTGTTGTGTGCCTCTGGGAAATGGTGCTACAGGCAGCCGCTAATCTGTTTCGGGGCCTTAGACTGCAACAAAGGCTTATCTGAAAACAGAAATGAGTGTGTGTTGGGAGGAGGTCTCAGCTGCAAGGCCCTGAAGATGGCTAGCTGGTGAAATCTTCCTTTTCTCTTTGCTCTGTGTGCGCAAAAAGCTCCATTTGTTCTTTTCCCAGCCCACACGCTGACACTGCAGTCCTCCTCCTCTTGTTTCCAGATATCTTGGGAGGCTCTCCTTGTTTATTTTCAGGGAGAACCTTGAGGGATTGAGCATGCCTTGTAAATCCGACCTCTACCCATGTAGGGTGCTGCAGCTCTTCGCTCCTTGCTTCCCACTCCACCAACTGCCTTCCCTGCAACTATTCGAGCCCTGCTGTTAGCAAGAGAGATCCGTGTACATTCGCTGTGATTTCAGGCAGACAGGTGTGAACCAGGGGAGCTAACAGGCTGATGGGCCTTACTTGAGTAGGGTGTTTTCCTGTTGACTTCCACTGGCATTGTATTAAGCCATTACGGAGACCTGACTTGCAACAAGTGATTACCTCCTCTAGGTCTGGCATGTTAGATATGGAAGGTAATCAATAGGTTCAGCCAGCCAATGGGGTTTGCTGGTTGGGAACTGGCATCTCCTTTTGCCCTCCCTGAGTCCTGTTTGGGTTTGGGTTCGGGCTCAGAGCCGGCTGCCATTTTCGGAGAGGGGATGCATTTGGTCAGCTTCCTTGCCCCGTCATCCCCTACAGGGTGCTTCTCCTTGCTGCCCCCCTCTCCTGCATGTTCCACATCTTTCCAGGGGGTAAATATGATGAGATCACTTAAGGACCTCAGCTGAGATCAGGTTTTCACTGGCTAGCAGTGTGCAAACATAGATGATCCCTAACCTGAAGAACTAGTGATCGAAACTAGCCAACAAAGGATTAAGGGAGAAGGGCTGGACCAGGAGAACAAGAGAGTACGTGTGATTTGGTGGGTTTAATTGTTTGGATATGATTGTACTTGGAGGGGAATTAGCTAATGAGAGTCTGGGGACAAAGGAGGCTAGGGGAGAGGAAAAGAAGGCGTGCACAAGATGGATGATGTGAACTTGAGCCAAAAAAACTGTGGAGGGTGTTGGAGCAATTGGCTCAAGGGGAAAATGAAGAGGAAAAGCGAGCAACAGAGCACAGATGACCTCTTCAGAGTCCTGGTCTGTACTCCTGCTGTTCTAGGTCCATGGAAAAAAGGGTTTGCTGGTATGAGTATGCCCGTATAACCCTGCTAGGAAACTAATGAACTATACCAGCCAAAGGACTGCGGTACCTGAACTGTAACTATGTTGCAAAAGATCCCCCTAATTGCCTTCACTGTACCCGCCACCCTTTCCAGAACATGGCCTGAGTCTCTGGGCAGCCCTTCCCTGAGCTGGTGCAGCTGTGGGACAGGGAGAGGCTTTTCTTCCTTTCTCCCCTAGTGTGCAGTTGCTCAGGGGCCCTGTCTGCAGCGAAGGTGTTCAGGGTGGCTGGCTCCAAGCCAGGGAGGGAGCTGTTTTACTCCAGTAACCTCACATTGTTCTCCATCGCCCTCTGCCTTTAGCAAGTCACTGATTCGTTGAGCACCAGTAGCTGGAGGCATTGGGCCCAATCCGTCGCTGGGGCTGAAGATGTAGAACAGGGATGAATTTGGCTCTGTGAGTCTGGCTTTTCAGTGCCACAGGCTGCTCTCACCCCATCAAGTCTGGCTGACAGGTTCCTATTCCAGCGCAGGCTCTTATGTGAGGACCGGCCAATGGAGGAAACTCCAGCCCATGAGATGTACTGTGCTGGATGCATCCTCCTTGCCCTATGGTTACAAAGCAGGCCTCAGTGGGTGTCTTGCACAAAGAAGGTCTAGTCCTTACGGCATTGAAATTTGATTTCCGAACAGAGAGGTTGCTTTGTGAGCAATGTCTTCATCTGCACACATGGCACTGAGTGTCCTTGGGGAGTGCAAAGGCCGAATCTGATCTGGGTTTGTTTGCAGGCTCTTTAGAGCGGGGTGCAGCTGCTTCTCAGCACAGGCTGCCAACTGCATCCGGGGCTCTTTGTGCTGTGTCAGGCCAGTGCCAGGGACTGTGGGCATACACCACTCAGGAGACTGGTGTTTGCACAGTGCCATTAAGTGTGCTGGGAACATGCCCACCCAAGTAACAACACGTTCTGAAAGAGCTGTCCTCACGGGACCCTCCGTGTTCCTCAGACCTGAGCTTTCAAAGTGTAAGTCAGGCTGTGACATTACATAGTGGAGTTCTGTCTTGTGGCCCTGGCTGTTACTGTATTTATACACCCCAGATAGTGGATCCTGGGCATGGCCTTGACGTTTGTGTTGCCTGGATTCTGGTGTTGGTATGTGGAGTCCTTCAGGAGGAGTGGCTTATTTTTTTTCTTTTTGGAATATACAATCTAAATCGAGGAACATGACCCAGTGGCTAGTCAACAGCCTGGGGTTTGGGAGATCTTGTTTCAGTCCCAGCTGTGCTGCTGACTTGCTGTATGCCGGCAGGTCCATGCTGAGTGCCTCTATTTCACTCTTTGTAAGATAGGGTAACTCCTATCCCTCACAGGGGATGGAATTCTGTGAGGTGCTTTGAGATCTTCACGCAAAAAGCATTCAGAAGGCTGTGGCTGTTTCCTGTTCCACGAGGAAGGGACGAAGTAGTCGAGCAATACTAGACTTCCTAGCTAGGGGTGCTTTTAGTCAAGGGCAGAGCAGCGAGTCAAATCCAATAGGGCTGGATGCATGGTCACTTTGATGAATGTGGTAGTGAGTCTTTTGCTGCTCCTGTACAAGCGTGGTGCATTTAGAGTGGTCTAGGATTGTGTTTTCTCTTTTGGTGTTTTGGGTAGCTACCCAAAGCACAGGTCTTTCAGAGTGCACCATGGACTGTGCCTGCAAGAACAACATTGCAGAAGATACAGGTTAGTCTGTCCGTCCACTTGCAGCTGCAGATGGCATGTGCAGAGGGGGGTGTGTGTGTGTGTGTGGTGTCTCCAGGTGGGGCATAGCACACAAGTGGGTTTGCATGTTAAAGACACATCTGTAGGGATCAGCATGGTGTCACTGGATCACAGTGGATTTGAAATGATGACAATGTTCTTTTCTGCCCTGATATACCAGGACCTTGGTAGGTTTGGTCTCTTCAGCATCCACAGAGCAGAACTGCTGCTGCTATGTATGTTTTTGCCCTGTGAAGTGCTGTGAGCCAAGGTGGGGGAGCTCAGGTGCTTACTGGGGTGGAAAAGAGCAGCTGCAGCCACAACAGAAAATGTCTTACCCCTGTCTGTTTCTCTACCTTGCCAGCTTTTTTTGTTTGGATTTCCACCATAGCCTATAGCCCTTTCAGACCAGGGAGGTAAACTCTGATCTGAGATCACTCTAAAGAGAAGACAGTGGTCAGAGCAGTTGGATCTGAATAATGTCATGTTCCTTTTGCATTAGACAGAATGTGATCATTTGCCTATCCTTCCAGTGCCTTCTGTTTGCAAAGATTGGCATGCTTTACAAAGGTGGAGTGGTGTCATCTGCATTTTACAGGGAAATAGACATGGAGATGCAAAGTAGCTTGCCTGGAAGTCACCTGACAAGTCAGTGGCCTGGCTAGGAATTGGACACAAGAGTCCTAATCCCCGGTTGCCTGAGAGGAAAAACTGAGAAGAATGAGCAATGTGGAGCAGTATGCAAACACCTCCACCCACCTCACCCAGCTCCTTGAGTTGGGCTTTCAGGTCAAATGTTTATTTCTGCCAAAGGCTCCCATCAAAGGTGGAAGGTCCCTATTTCTAAGTAGGGAAACCTGGTCATCTTTGATCTTCCCAGCATAATAATCTACTGCTGGCCCTGTGTGCTTCCTGGGTACAGGCAGGAGACTCTTCACCACGTGCCACTAACTCTCTCTGACCTAGCTCAGTGGGGCATGGGCAAGTAGCCCTGCATTTGCCAAATGCTAGTTGTGCCTCACTCAGTGGGTTGCTGAGTCTAATTTACAAGTGGGGAAGCTGAGGTGGAGAGGTGAAGGGACTTGTTTAAGGCCACGCAGAAGGCTGGAGGCTTGTGACCTCCTGGCTCCTGCTCTTGTGCTTTAGATCCCATCTCTCCTCCAAAGAGAATTGATTCTCTTTTTAGACATGTGGCCTGGCTGATGGGGCCCTACAGACTGGGTCAGAGGAGATCTGGGTCCAGTTGCTGACTGCTACTGGCCTCTGGCTGACCTTGGGCAAGTTGTGCCACCGCCTTGTGCCACAGTTTCCCCATCTGTGAAGCAGGGAGGATACTGATCTTCCTCTGTAAAATACTTGGAAATCTATTGATGAAAAGTGCTAGGTAGAAGCTAGATGATGATGTTACTGTTTTAAAGTTAATCCTCTGAGCTTTCTCCGTAGTTTACTGATAACATGACTGTAGCCTAGACCAGTGGTTCCCAGCCAGTGTGCCAGGGCACATTGGTGCACTGTGGCAACACCCAAAGTGTGCTGCAAGCATCCCTGACAGCTGGAGTTAAAGTTCCCTCCCTGCTCAGCCCAGCCACGTGGGCTGTGCAGGGCTGGGAAAAGGCAGGGGTTAAAGTAAGGGGGAAGGCACCGGAACACAGTTCTGGGGCCCCCTATCTTGAGGCAGGCAGCCTTTTGGCCCTCCTAGAAATAGAGGAAGACACAGGAACATGGAGTTCCAAGGGTCCCCTTAAAAATAGCAGCCTTAGGCCCAGCCGGCAGAGAGGGACAGGAGGCCCGGAGTGTGTGAATCTCCCCCTGCAGGGTGAAGCAGCTTGTGTCAGGCAGCCTGCAAACAGCCCAGGTAAAGGCTTTCAGGGGGAGGGTTGTTGGGGGTTGTGTGGAGCAAGTAAGTGTGTGTGTGTGTGTGTGTGTGTGTAGCAGAGGGTGTGTAGCTGGGGTTGTGGGGTGGCTGCTTGGTTGGGGTGTGTGTAGCTGGGGGGGGTGGGATGGCTTTGTGTGTGGGGGGTGTAGCTGGGGGCTGGAGGGCTAGGTCCATCCCCTCAGTGATGAAAGGGTCCATCACAGGCAGCAGGGGTCTGCAGGAGGGGAGGATGGGTCCCACTGGGGTGGGAGGGAGCAGCAGTGGGGTGAGGATTTGCCCTGGATGGCAGGGAGCCACTGTGGAGAAGGGGGAAGTGCATGCTGCACCATGCTCCCCTGCCCTACCTTCCCACTTCCCAGGTTCCCCCTGACCCCCCCCCCAAACCAATCTTGTTCTCCTGTCCTTTCTCCTCTCTTGCCACCCTTGTGCTGTTCCCCACATGGCTGCCCTTGTCCTCTTTTGCCACCCCTGCCCTGCTCTGCTCCCCACACTCACTCCTGCCACTGCACACGACTCCTAACCTCCCCTGTTTTGCCACCCCTGCTCTGCTACCCCTACTACCCTACATAGCAGGATTTCCAAAACACTGTGCCACGGGTTCATGAATATTCATAAGTAAGTTAATCTGAATATTCATGAGCTTTTAAATAGTGGCATGCCTCAAAAAATTTGAAGGTATCAAGGTGTGCCACGGCAGAGAAAAGGTTGGGAACCACTGGCCTAGACCAGTGGTTCCCAACATTTTCTCTGTTGTGGCACACCTTGCTAACCTTAATTAATTTGAGGCATACCACTATATTTTTTCCAAATGTACCTATGACATTCATGAGCCAGTGAGTCAATCCAGAGCTCTTTGAGTAGTTTCTTAAAAAATTTTGTGGCACACTTGCTCAGACCTGAGGGCACACCTGTGTGCCATGGCACACTTATTGAGAAACACTGGCCTAGACTGAGGATGACCGTGTGGACCCCGGTCTACTTTACCATTTACAGTTGTGTTAAAAATGCAATTGGACTGGAGATCCTAGTGTAAGCAAAACCTCAGTGACTAGTTTTCCTAGTACTTCCTCTGTGCACCTCCTGTATTGCTCACCCGTCATCTGCTGCCTTCTCACTGCTTCTCAGGGTCTGGACCCACAACCCTTTGAAATACAGAATTCCCATTGACTTCTGAGTGCCGAAAATGAGTAGATATCAGCTTACCTCTAAACCCGGAGGCTGATTCTGTTACAAGGGCATTTAATCCTCTGGCAGAACTGATGACTCCAGAGTGGGGCTGCACCCTCTATGGGGGTTGTTGACCTGAACTGATGTAGAACTTTTTTTCCTTTGTATACCTGGCCTGATGTGTCACTGAGCAGGCCCAATGGATGATAAGCTCAGGTCACATGGCTCCATGGAGTCAGTCGGTGTTTACAGAGGGATCTTTGTGTAACTCAGGAAGCCTCAGCCCCAAACAAGACTTTGTGCCCTGCTAGGGACCCTGTGTTGGGAAAGAGCGGCTTCTGAACTTTCACCAGCAAAACTGGCTGATGTGGTGCATGAAGACAGGCTGTTGTCTGCAGACTGAACTTCAGGTCTGCGAGGTTACATTGCCCAGCTGGGTCATTGAAACGTGGTGCTTGTGTCAGTCACAAGCACAAGCCTGTATCTGGCCCTGCCGCAGGCAGATGCTGATCTGATTGGCAGGTCGTCTGACGTCAAGACTGAATGGGGTATTGCTTTGTGTGGCCAGTGTCCTCTGCTCAGCTTGGGTCAGCGGATGGTGTGAGGGAGAGGAAGGGGAAGGCCTTGACACTGGGAAGGATTGGCTTGACATGGTCTGTGTGAGCGGAGCTGGGGAAGGTATGCAAATCCCTTCCCTTTCCCAGTGTGTTTGGGAGGCTCCGTGAGGTTGGTTATGGGAGTGAAGTCTGAATCCCCTTATCTCCCGCTCCTGCCTACTGTGTAACAGGTGTACAAGGGACTGGACATCACCACAAACAAGATTTCTCCCCAAGAGCAGACTTTGTGCAGACACCACATGATCAGCTTTGTGGATCCCTTGGTCTCTAACTACACTGTGGTTGACTTCCGGAACAAAGCAGAGGATGTGATATCCTTTCCTACATCAGTCTGACTGCCTGCAGAAACACATGCCATGCTCCTCCCGTCTCTCCCTGGCCCCCGACTGCCTCAGTTGTTCACTCTGTTCCAGGAGTGCCTTCTCTCAGCAGTCTTCGTTTTTAGGGAGTGCTAAAGGAGGTGGGAAGTTGCTGCTGTCAAAGAAGCAGGCACTTGCCTAAATCACTCGTGTGTAGGTTCCATGTGTGCATGTCTGGTCGTCCAGTGTCAGGCCAGATTCTGCAGCCATATGGGGAACGGCGTGGCCACAAACATTTTATTAACACCACTGGTGTTCAGACGCACTTGTGTATTGGGTTGTCCTGCAGCTTTGGTGCCTGTGCCGGAAGTGGGTCGTGGAGAAAATTTGAAATGAGAGGGGGATTCTCATCTCATCTCATTCCATACCCAAGTTGGTCAAGCTTGAAATAGATCAGTGGAATCCTGCAGGGAAGATGGTCATCTACTTTATGCATGGCTGCATCAAGAAACACACCTGCAGCACGGTTGTCCATTGACAAATTAAAGCCAAGTTCAGTGTGTGCTATAGAGCAGTGGTTCCCAACATTTTCTCTGCCGTGGCACACCTTGCTACCTTTAATTAATTTGAGGCATACCACCATATAGTTTCCAAATGAACTCATGAATATTCATGAACCAATGAGCCAATCCAGAGCTCTTTGAGTAGTTTTTCAAAAAAAATTTGTGGCACACCTGCTCAGACCTGATGGCACGCCTGTGTGCCACAGCATATTGGTTGGGAAACACTGCTATAGAGGACTGAACAAATGTATCTGTGTCCCTGAGCCATGCTATGATATAGAAGGGCTCCACCTCAGTCTGGGCACATGGTTCAGTCCTGTCTACGCTGCAAGACCAGGTTGGAGTTCAGGAGACAGGTGTGAGCAACCAGGGACCACTGATACAGTTGTTTTGATGGTGTAGGTGGACTGTAAAAAAACTCCTTTTCCCTTCACCAAATGCTGTTTCACAGTGCTGTATAAGCCCCACCCCCTCCAGTTGCTTGCCCCTTAACCATGCACATTGAAGATGTATTCGCTCGAGACAAGATCCCAATTATTGTTGGAGGCACCAACTATTACATCGAGTCCCTGCTGTGGAAGGTCCTTGTCGACACCAAGGTATGATCTCCATGGGGTGGCAATTCCTGGGCAAGACAGGTCACCTCCTCAGGGCTGACTTTGCTGGGGTTGGTAGCAGATTTGCCTCTGAAATGCTCCAGTGTGCCTGGTTAGCTCCCTTTCTGCAGGACCCCATCTCCAAATGCAGGTAGGTGATGCCCTCCCTAAGGCAAGCCCTTCTCTGGTGAGAACAGACTTTACCTTGCTTTCATTAAGATCTTGTTAGCTGAGTCAGCACACAGCCAGTTCCTTGGGCAGAGGTACCTGCACTTTGGGTGTCACTCTCTCGTGGCTAGGGACTGACACTGTTGGTGAGCCACTGCCCTGCGCCAGGCTTATGAGTTCTTTGATACACTTTCAGGCAGAGATGTTGTCTGGAGCTACGCCTGAGCCATAGCATTTGGGTCTAGGTCTGCAGTGTCCTGCACATGTGGAGCTTTAGCTCTGTGGTTCTGATTTGGGCTCCCCTCTGATCTGTCCCCTCATCTCCAGCAGCCCCTTTAGGAAGCCAGTGGGGATCTCTGGCATGCCAGGTTGGAGCTGGGTCTTGGGGATTGCTGTGCTCGCTTCAACCTGCAGTGGTGTTCTCAGAAGCTTGACTTGGGTAGGCTGATCTGTGCCCTGCAGGAAAAGACCAGCCCTTCCCAGAGAGCAGGCGACCACAAGGAAAAACTGGAGCAGCTGGACAGCCACATGCTCCATTGTCGGCTCAGCCAAGTGGACCCAGAAATGGCTGCAAAGCTGCATCCCAATGATAAGCGCAAAGTGGCCAGGTAAGCTCATCTAAGTGGAGAGCCAGTCTTGGGGGTGCTGTAGACTCTTGCCCATGCCAGTGAGGCCCCCTGATTATTGTAGTTTGTCTTGTCGAGGTCTGTGCCTCTCCTCAGATGTGCCATGGCCTCTTGGGGCCCTCGTGGGTAAGAAGGTGTGTGCACTGCTTATTCAACATCTAGCCTGTTCATCGATGGTTGCTGATGTTGCTGGCTTTTTGCAGGTTTCCATCGCCACTTGTTCCATGGTCTGTTAGACTAGACTGGCACTAGGTCGCACGCAGAGGCTGGGCAGAGAAGGGACATGAATGTGACTGGGCCTTAGATAGCTTGACGTCACAGAGAGGGAGGAACTGGAGCTGGCCTCTTGGCTTTAGCTCTTGCAGAGGGACTTTGGGGTGGTTCCCATCTCTCTCTCCTGGGCCGCTCAGGAGATTGGAGGGTAATCTCTGGTTCTTGGACTGTGCTGATTGGTGGGTCAGAAAGAGGGTGGGTGGTTTCTGAGTGTCCAGTGTTATTACCTTGAGGGAGAGGGCAGAGCCTTCCTTTGGGAGGGCTTCATGTCTCTGGTATGGGTGCCTGGAAGTGCTCTGACAGATTGGGAGTGTCAATGACTTCGCCCTCTGCATCCCAGCTGCTGCCTGGGATTCCAGTAGTTTGGGTCCATGGGGAGACCTCTAGAAACGTAGGCAGTGGAGGTGCCTCTTTCAGCTCAAAGCCAGAGGGAGCAGGTTCCAGCTCATCCCGTTCTACCCGTGAGTGACTGAATCTGCCTAGCATTGTGCCTGGGAAGTCCCCAGCTAAGAAGGGCCCAATCTGGGAGCTTAAGCTCAGGGCCTGTCAGCAGGAACATCCCTTCTGCTCTTGAGGGCATCAGCAAGGCAGGCCAGGAGCCAGCACATGGGGCAATCAGTGTCCCTCACTCAAATGGTCCCAATATGAATAGGGCAGCCCCCGGTCCATCATGTGTCAGCTCTTCCTGGGGCACCTACGTAGGTGGGCAGAGCTATTTAAAGAGAAAGCTGCCACACTGGCTGAGTAACATACCATGGAGCTGTGGGAACAAGGCCATGACGAGATGGGGCTTGTTGCTTCAAACAGACTCTCCCAGCCTGGCCCTGCCCGCAGGTGAAGCAGAGTGCCGCCCACCCTGTTCGCACGCCGGAGAGAGGCTCTCATGGTTCTTCCTGCTGGGCTGAGCTGCAGCCTCTGTATTGCTCTGTGACCCCTTGTAATCCATGGTACCAGCCCTTCCCTGCGGGAACTCTTGACAGGAAAGGGCAGGATGGGAGCCAGAGCCTCTCCCCTAACCCTAGATGGCCTGTCTCAGTGTCATTGGTAGGGGAAGGGATGGATCTTATGGTCAGCCAGCGAGGTGCTTCATTTAAACCCCTGCAAAGCTTATTCCCTAAGGAGCTGGAAGTTGACTTGGGCCATACTTAGTACAGCAGGCTCCACTCTCGAAACAGGTGGGAGGGTTGGATTTTCCTGTGTGTTCATGGTTCATTCTCACAGGACCCCAAAGCCACTGGGTTGATGACAATGCGCTCCTAACCCAGCCTCTGAGCTGTCTGTCTGTCCATTTACTGTACAGGAGCCTGCAAGTATTTGAAGAAACCGGGATTACCCATAGTGAACTCCTGCATCGGCAGCAAGAGGAGGAGGGTGGGGGCCCATTTGGAGGTCCCCTGAAGTACCCAAACTCCTGTATCCTGTGGCTTTATGCAGACCAGGCAGGTAAAGAGAGGGTTCTGTCCAACTGCCGTTTGGATGAACGGTCAAAGCCACCCTGGGGCCAGGATGGTTTCCTTCTGTATCTGAAATGCAGGCAGGGCCTCTTCTGTCTCAAATGCAGACTCCTCACTGAACTGCATAGCAACCTTATCCAGTGCCAGGTCTGAGCCAGGAAGAGTCTTTCAGCAAGAGGAGGCCCTGCCTGAGCAGTGAGACCTTCCTGGTCAGCACCTTACATCACCCTCCTTTTAGCCCAGGTGATGTCCCCTCACATGCCCCAAATCAGTTGTTCTTCCTGCATTCACCCCTTGCTCGCCGGTCGTGCCTGCCAGCCCTACAAAATGGGGTTCTGACTGTGCAGGGCTCATGACGGTTCTTAGTGTGTTGCCCAGCTAGACCCAAGTCCAGCTTGCCAGGCATTATTGGAGTTTTGCTTTTGACTTTAATGAGAGTGGGATCTGACCCGTTAGAGCACTGAGGTTCTCGCAGTCGCCTGTCATGTGATCATTCTAGTTTACAGGTGTGGGAACTGAGATGGGGAGAGGTGACAGGGCTGGGATCATACAGTGAGCCAGAAGCCATGCTGGAGAACCCATGAGTTCTGTCCCCTGCATCGTCCTCTGGCCACTGGCTCTCATGGCCTGTCCCCTGGGAAGCATGGAGTGGCTCAGTGCTGCCACCCAGAGATCAGAGCATGAGTTCAGTGCTCAGTCCCTTGGGATTCAGGTGCTGTGAAGATGCTGCCCCTTGTATGAGTAAAGTGATGTCTACAGTGGCCTGTAGGGCTGCCAGCACTCTCCTGGCAAGGGGGTCTGAGAGCTCAGTGCTGGAGCAACGTGCACAATCCTCAGGAGGTGCCAAAGCTGCATGTCCTGAGAATGCAGCTCAGGATGTTTGAATGGCTGTTGTGGTCTCTGCCAGCTCTCGATGAACGGCTGGAGAAGCGGGTGGATGACATGCTTGCTGCGGGGCTCCTGGAGGAGATGCGGGACTTCCACAGACGCTACAACGAGGAGAAGGTGGCTGAGAACTGGTGAGTTCACCTGGCTGCTTCACCCTAAATCAGTTCCCTGGTGCTTCAGGGCCCTTGGACATTGGTGCACCTCAGTCATCCTGTTCTCTGCCTGGCCCCCAACACTTGAGTCTCCTGGTCAGCTGAGCGTGTGGGCGATTGTGGTTGAAGGACTGATGGGAGTCGTTTAGAAGGTGTTTAGTGGTATGTGATATCCAGGATTGGGTCGGGCCAAGAGGACCTCCTGGCTGCAAATTGTAATGCCAGGCAACTCCTTTGATCCAAACGCACCTTTGATCCAGGCCATTACTGGGACTGCTGCCTCAGGGTTGGCCATGTCTGTGCTGTTATAAACCTACAGGAGCTGCTGTTTGGGGACACAGCATGGAGAGAGCAGCTTCTTGCTGGGCAGGTGTGGGGTTGAATAGCTCTCTGCAACCTTATTCTCCAGCCAGGACTACCAGCATGGCATTTTCCAGTCGATTGGCTTCAAGGAGTTCCATGAGTACCTGATCACAGAGGGCAAGTGTCCACAGGAGACCAGTGCCCAGCTGCTGGAGAAAGGTGAGGACTACATGCCCTGAGGGACTGTCATCTGCTCATGCCTAGTAGCCCCTAGCAGTGCTGTCCAATGCAGGTGCAGGAGGTCCCAGACACTGGTGCTGGACATACCCTGCAGTGCAGGAGGCGCTGATCTCATTTGGCAAAGTCAGGTGCCCCTTTGTTAGCTGAACCAGGCTCTATCTCTGTGGAGGGACTCCAGGATACAGCATTTGGTGGTGTGTCCTGTGCTTAGAGTGTGAGACTCCTTTGCCATTGCTCGATGAGCCAGGTGTTTGCTGGTTGGATCCCTGGATCCAATCCCTTGATGGTACAGAGGTGGAGAAGATCTGTTGAGGCCTCCAGTTCATCTCATTGGACTTCCCTGAAGATCAGCCCTGTTCCTCAGGGCTTTGCCAAGCCCAGTTTGAACAGTTCACATCACTTCCTTTGGAAAAATCCTCAGCCTGCTGAGAGACCTCTCCGACCATCAGCCCAGCAGTCATCCCCTGTTAGCCTGGCAATTTCCCCCTCCTCCCTTGGGGTTCACACATTCCCAGGTCTGTAGACCTGGGAACACTTAGCTCTCACTGGGTTCTTTGGCATCTGTGGAGCCCAGTTCACATGTGCTGTGTTTCCTTCACCTGAAAGGGATTCAAGCCATGAAACTCGTGACCAAGCGATATGCCCGGAAGCAGAACAAGTGGGTCCGAAACCGCTTCTTGAGACGTAAGCCTTGTATTTATAGCCCTTCTCCACCCCCAGCTGTCCTGGTGGTTTTCTGTCAGCTCTCATCCCACTGTCCATTCATCTCTGTGCCCCCCCTCCACCCATCTGCTCTGTGGCATGCCCTCTACTTTGTCATCCCAGGTCCCTTACCACTCCCCTGTCAGCTCTGGGGAGTGCCCCAGTCCGTCTCTCACTCTTCCAGCCCTCTGCAGAGTGTCCTCTGCTCTCTTGGCTGGAGAAGAGACCATGGCTGTGATTCTGACTTTGGTGGCCAAGCGAGCTCTGGTTTGTCAGTTGCTTTCTGGTGAGGGGGGTGGCCCCCAAGTTCCTCCAAGGGACGTGTTGCGTACAAGGTGCTTCCTGTCTCCCCTTCCTGTGAAGAATTCTCCTCTGCCTCCGTGGCGGTACTGTGCAGGCAGCTCTGTGGAGGGAGGGGGCCATATTGGACTGGGCAGTTGGATAAATAGCAGTGTCTCTAGCCACAGAGTCTATCCAAGGACAGTTACAAAAGCAAGTTACACAACAAGATGCTCCTGGCCCTGCCCAGAGCCACCAAGGGAAACATTCCTTTGTGAATTCCCTCCTGGTGAGTCACATGGCTGTTTTCCACTGGGGTCTGCTCTCTGAAACCCAGGATCTATCACCAGCCCCTGCTATGACTTAATTTCTAGGTGTGTTTCATGTTTGCTGTTGTCCCTCCTTAGGTTTCAGCCCATCTGAACTCGACCTGCCCAAGATATTGCTGCCCTGGCCTTGTCTGTGCTCATTCCCCTTCCCCACCTGGAGTGGATACTCCTGAGCTCCCTTCCCAGGCCCTGCTGGTTGCACTTACTTCCCGGCAGCCTGCTTGTCCAGCTTCAAAAGGGAGGTTCCCTTGCCTCCTAGAGGAAGCTCCCTCACCGCTATCTAAAATCCCAGCAGAACAGAGCCCCACACACCACTGTCTCCCCTGCCTGCACTGGCTGTTGCTGGCAGTCAGATCCCTGGCAGCTCTTAGTCCAGCTCTCTGCGGAAAAGGGCCATGAGGGATCTGCCCATCATGTTTACCTCTTCTGCACACGCGCTGGCCTGGAGTGAAAAGTCCAAATGACAGCTGCCTTCCAGATTAGAAGCTGCAGCTGACTGGTTGTTCCAGGCCTGCCATGGACACCTCGGTGGCAGGAAGCCAGAGGGACTTCCCTAGCCCTGGAGCAAAGCCATGATCAGCAGCTGGGAGCTGAGCGTGGTTGGTAGGGGCAAGAAAGAGAAATGAAAGCCAAAGGATGGGCTTTGAACTAGGTGCCAAGCTTTCCTGGGGCCAGGTGCATAGCATCTGCATCTCACCTTTCTGCTGAGTGGCAGGTGGGGGACAGGTGTGGTTTAGATCAGACCCTTAAAGAGCCTTGTTTGTGGTTGGAGCAATAAAAGGCAGCACCTGCTGGAGGCTGCAGCCTTTGATGGCTTTGTCTATGTGCCAGGGTGCCTGCTCCACTGGGTGGCAGGTGAGTTCTGGTGGCACTGGGGAGTGTACACTGTCTGATGACAGTCATTTCTCAGTGCCAGCCAGGTCCCAAGGCCAGGCCTCTGGAACACCGAGCATCTGCCCATTTGTTTGAGGAGGCAGATTGGTTGGTTTTAAAACAGTCCCATGTCAGATATGGCAGTTAACATGAAGTTTGCCCATTGGTGCAGGGGTGTCCATAGCCTGTCCACCTTGGCAGTCTTGTTAGCAACTAGAGCTATAAATAAAGGAGTCAAGTTGGAGCCCTCATGAGCAAACTCCTGATCCACACACCAGGCTGGAGCTCCCCTAAAAGAACAACTGCACCTCCCATAATTGCTGTGTGCTGGTGTCATCTGGGGCTGCCTGACTCTTCAGCTGGCTGAGTGAATGTGGCCTTTTCCAGTGGACCTGAACAGTGGGAAGCTGCCATTAGTTATGAGGAGCTCACAACTGTTTTGGATCTTGCACAGCTCTACATGTGGGGTTGGTTTTCCTGCCCCTTGTTCTGGATTACAAAGTGCCTCTGCTGGATGCTGGCATTGAGGTGCCACATCATTTTAGGCTGTGTAGTGTTACTGAACCAGGTCCTCCAGTAATCCTCTGTGAGGACCACACTGTCTCTGAACATTGATGGACAAATTCGTGAGGATAGGTAGGGCCTCTACAGTGAAGATGCATCTTCCAGGGATGTTACTGTTCTACAGCCACAACACTCAGGGGTAGCACCACTAATTGGCTTGGATCCTGTTGGCAGCTAATTGCTTTTGCTCTGTCTTTTTCCCTAGGCCCTGGACCCAGTGTACCCCCAGTGTATGGTTTGGAGGTGTCTGATCTTTCACAATGGGATGAGAATGTGCTGAAACCTGCCCTTCAGATTGTGGAGAGCTTCATCCAGGTGAGCTACATCCATGACCAGGGATCTGTGTGAGCACTTGCTTAGGGGAAATTTCCTTTCCCAGTCAGAGCTGGTGTGTGGCTGATCTCTCTCTCTTCTGCACTGGATGGGGAATGTTGACAGACCTATAGCCTGGCCCCTCCATAAACTACCATTTCCTGCATTGGGAGAACAGGGTAGCTAGCGATCTTGTCTCCAGAGCTCCTTCCGCTCCACCCTGAGAGAGTGCAGTCCCCTTGCCCCTGACCTAGAGCTTGCTCTGTCCCAGCTTGGGAGCCTCCTTCCCACTCCTTTAGCCTCCAAACCTGCCCCTCTCTGACTGGCAAAAAATTATTACTGTGTTTCTAAACCCAGATTTCTGGTTGTATCTTGCTGTAAATGAGGTGCCTTTCCCACAGAACTCTCCTTATCTTGGACTGGGAGGAGACTGCTTTTCTGGCTGTGATCCTTGAAGCTCAGTAGGAAAGCCTTGTGTCTCCAAAACCCATTACAGTGGGAGTAAGGAGGGAAACCTCACTGACCAGAAATTGACCTGACACATTTTTAACCACAGGGGCAGCTGCCATCAGCAGACCCTGTAAGGATGGAGTACGATATAAATGAGGACAAACGAAGTCGTCACATGTGTGAGGTCTGCAACAGAATCATTATTGGGGACAAACAATGGACAGGTAAGATCAGAAGGAGGAGAGAGAATACTTGGGACCACTGAAATATAGAGATTGCAGCTTGTCGGAAGGGAGCAGAGTGAATCTAACTCTTAAAGAATAAAAAAAAAGAGCAGCTCCCTCTCTTGGTGGTATGATCTTCATCACATGATCTCAGACTTCCAAGGATTGTTTACAGCCCTCTTATAAAAACAGTCACTTGCAAGCCTGGAGGGTGTGTATAAGCCAGGCCACAGGAGCCATCTGTCCGCTCTTACCATCAAGGGCTGAGGGGGCGGAAGCAATAAAGCTGACATTCTCTTTGGGCACTGGGAGGTGAGAGCCTGTTCAGTCAAAATACTTTTCTTAGCACATCACTTCTGAATTTGTCTGTGTTTGTTCTGGGCTGGTGGGCTTTATAAGCAATTCAGGAGCTGTAGCAAATCTTCACAAAGGATCTTATTTCTTTTACAATCAATTTTTTATGTAAAATTAAAAACAAAAATTCTGAAAAGTTTTTAAAAAGTCAGGCTTGTTCCAGTGTTCAGGTTTTCTAAAAATGAGCTTTTCTGAGTTCTAATGCTGATGGGAGCATTTCCATGGTTGTAAACATTTTAATTTTAATCCCATTGAAATAAAAATATTTTAAACAAATTAACTTCTCCTGCAGCCAGGTGCTTAGAACCTCAAAGTGAAATTGACTAGAAAGTGACCAGCAACAAAGGTGAAACAGACAAGTCTGTCTTCACTGTCCAAACAGTTAATGCTGAAAGCAAGTGCGATATTGCTAGTGAGACCTATTAGCAAGAACTAGATGTTATAGATTTAGTTTTATTAATCCAAAGAGTGGCTTGTAATGTAGGTAGAGAAGTTGGAGTAGCAGTTCTCTTCACTATGTTTAGATCATAAATCTCGTTATCTGGTTTTCAGTAGAGCTGTGTATTGTGGTAGTCTGAAATCATTTTAAAAGACAAAAAGAGAATCTCTGAAAGATTTGAGAGCCCATTCCATGCTGATAATTCACAGAAAGCATTACGACAAGAGTGGTACTCCCATAAACTACCATAGGGCAGTAGATTAGTTTTCTATGGGTGTTGCCCAGGTTTTGAATTAGTAATAATATTTACTTATTCTGGATCCTAAGAACAGTCATACTGGGTCAGATTGACAGTCTGTCTAGTTCAGTACCCTGTCTTCCGACGGTGGCCAATCCCAGGTGCTTCAGAGGGAATGAACAGAACAGGTAATCGTCAAGTGATCCATCCCATCAGCCATTACCAGCCTCTGAAAAACAGCAGTTCCTGCCTATCCTTGCTCATAGCTATTGATGTACCTATTTTTTTCCATTAATTTATGTAATCTCTTTTGAATCCCTTTTGTAGTGTTGGCCTTCACAGTACTCTGTGGCAAGGAGTTCTACATGTTGACACTGCATTATGTGAAGAAATACTTCCTTTTGTTCATTTTAAACCTGCTGCTTATTAATTACAATTGACCCCTGGTTTTCTCAACATTGAATTTTACTTGCCATTTTGTTATCCAGCTACCCAGATCTATGCTACCTCCCAATATCCAGCCATTTTTGTCATGAACCGATAAATGATAGAGGAGGGATGGGTGTGGAGATGGAGACACGTGGAATTGAATTGAGATGACCATTAAATTGAATGACAAAGCTATAAATCTAAACAAGTGACAGGAGATGAAACCATTGGGGCATGGAGTCAACTTGAAATCTATTCAGTTGCTCAGAATGAGTTAGGAGTAATCTCAGAAACTGCTCCTTGCCCTAATTGTCCTCAGTTTTTGTGTGTGGGGCGGGGGGGGGTATAAACACAGTAGCAGTGTCAGATTGTTTAAATGAAAGACTCTGTCAAATGACGGGAGCAAGGTGCATTGTTAGTTAAATTTTGTATCACTTGTAACAAGATTTTAGGGAGAAGTGTGATTTCATTGCAAGCTGATGGTGTTCCAGTAACACTTCAGTAAAGTAACAGATTTGCATGCAATTTCCTTTGGAAGCAGGCAAAAATTTTTTTTAAATTTTATTTTATTTTTTTGGAAAACACTCTAGAGCAGCCAATCCTGGTTCAGCTCTTCTGTGGTCTGCCAACCAATCAGAGTCTGTTCCAGTGGGCTAGGCTGGCTTTGGAGAGCCACTGCACCACCCCTCAACTGTTCACTGTCAGTCAGTCAGCATGCTGATTTGATTGACAGCACATTGCACAAAGCACAAATTAAAAAAGGAAAACATGGCTGGGGCCTGTAAGGGAACAAGCCAATCAAAGCCAGGACTGAGCCAACCCAAGGCCAGCATTCTGAATGACTGACAGTGAGTGGGCCAGGAGGGGGAGAGTCAGGAGCTCAACCTGACTGCCTGTGACTGAGACTGAATTTTTTGCCTGCCACCATGAGGTAGAGGAGGGGTGGTCTGAGAACCTGTGTGGCAAAGGGAGGCCCACAGAGCAGGGGGAGGGGAAAGGAGAGCCCATGCTGCTCTGAACATGGAGGAGGAAAGGTTTGGGGAGCCTGTGCTGCCACATTACCAGTGAGGGGTATCCTGCCTTCCAGTGTGGCGTGTCACATTGAATGAGTTTGACACCTCTGCTGTAAGTGAATTGTATTTGCCTGCTATGAGCAGCCACACCCTGGATATGTCCCCACCCTTTGGGAGCAGGCAGGGGCCAAGTCCTCCACTGCCCTTCTGCAGCACCACTCCTTGCAGTCAGTCCCTGATAACCCCTATTACTTTTTGGGGGTGTATGAAATTTTTTGATGTTAAAAAGGGGTCCTCATACTTGAAAAACGTTGGGAACCACTGTCCTAGAGCTTGTCTTCACTGAATCATTAACTATGCTGGCCTAATTAAAACAGCACAAAAACACTAGTGTGGAGGCTGTTGCACTGGTATATAAGTGCTTAAACTGACATTGCTTATTCTCATTTGATGAAGCACTTTCAACAACATAATCCCATGCAGACTAGTGCACTGACTGGCACAACTGTGTTGTAAATGAATCATCCCTATTTTTGGCACTACTTCATGGTGCTACAGACAGCTGTAGCATGGCATAAAGAGACCTGGAAATCATTTTGTGATATTAGTCTGGCTTCCATTCAGTGTCATGGCAGCACCTTTCCTTCTAGTGCTCTGCACAAGTATGAAGTGTTTGGGCCTGAAAAGAATGTTTCTGTGAGTGACTGAAAGGGTGCTTCAGGGACTTGAGGGGTAATAGGCTCTGAGGGTGCTCCTGGTGGTGAGTGGGAGCACAGGTTGCCCAGATTAGAACATCACAGAACTGAAGGAGTTGGGCATTTACTTTCCCAAGATACTTCTGAGTCGTATGCTCTGTTTTGTCTTTCCCTCAGCTCACATAAAGTCGAAATCCCACTTGCACCACCTGAAGAAAAGCCGGAAGCAGGATTCAGGCTCCAAGGCTGCCGAGAACCTAGTCGGTTTCACAGAGACTCGAGGAGACAGTGAAGGGGTGGAGATCTTGAGACAGGACAGAAGCTAGACTCAGTCCTGAGTATGCACACCAGTAGGGGAGCGGGGTCAGCAGCTGTTATGCCAGTGATGAAATCCAGATTGAGTGGGGCAGAAGGTAGGAAGGATCTGGGGATGATCTGGGTGTATTGTGTCATCTACAAGTTACAATCAAGAGCCTAGCCTCTTCACATGGCATGGATGTGACGAAGATTCACAAGCTTCCCAGCCTGAAAACAGCTGGACTCCAAGCAAGCGGATCGGGAGCAAATGAGTGGATTTGTGTTTTAATACTAGGTGGTGACACAGTGTCCCAGTCTCTGAGGTTTTGCGCTATTTTGCTGACATTTGAGTGAATCCTTCTCAGGGAGAGAAATATTTTTGTATTCATTTTAGCCTTGACCAAAAGCATATATTCACATACCAGTGAATTCTCACAACCTTTTCTTTTTACATTGAAATATGTTAGAAATGTTGACTCTCTGTTGGTTAAATGATTAGCCTTCTGGTTTGGTAGCTCCAGTCTGTTCCAGCTTCCCCTGGGCTGTTCATGAACCTGCATGGTGTCCCATATCCAGTGAGGAAGTTGAGTACTACCCTTTGTATGCTGTGACAGAAGGTAATCTTATTTCTTTGCATATTGCAGGTGGTTAAAACACTGACACTGTTAGCCAGCACTTTTGAAATATTCTTGACAATGGGCTAGAATTAAGATTCCCTGGAGTTGACAACAGATGAGTCTATCCTAGCTATCCCCTGATTCCTAGGGGTTCGTGCCATAGGTTGACATCCATTGATGGAGCAGAGCTGTTCTGGAAGCAGATGTACTCCAGTTGGCTTTCCAGAATGAGGGTTTCTGTATGGTGGTGGTTGCATGTGAGTTTAATTCTGTTGGATCAGAGAGAGATCCAACTAAGGAGCCTTCTTTCCCTGTGTAAAAACCTTTCTGGCTTCCTACTGGCACTGTCAGATTCTTTCTGCAAGGGGGGATGACTATATTTTAGCTAAGGTTTTTCCCATTGGGCTTCTCGCCTTCAAAGCACAAGGTGTTCCTGCAGCTGCCACAGTATCACTTAATGTGGCCAAGATGAAATGAATGCCCCAGAGTTCTGCCCGCTTGAGAATAGATTGAATTACAAAAAAAGACATCTGTGGACAGATTCCCTGTCACAGGCTCTAGAGATAGATCTTTGGCTGGGGATTAGGCTGAATTGCCAGTACATGCTTTCTGTCCCCTGTGTTTAATTGTTTCTGTAACGCCCTAAACAGTAGCATCATTGATTTGTTTGACCCACTGGGGCTAGCTCAGTCAAGGGAAATCCAAGGTGGAGTTGCAAATAATATGTCACTCTCTTTTGTGCTGGAATTAGCAGGAGCTGAACACAGGTTTTGAAACCCTCCAGATGCTCTTCTTCAAGGACTGTAGAGCAGAGGTTTCCCTCCTCCCTGCCTTTTCAGCCAGGGTTAGGATCTTCAAGGCAAACTGTGAATGAGGGAGGGATTACAAGGGGCATCCAGTCTGCCTCACTGAACTTGTGCTGTTAGAGGGCCATACAGTTAAAAATGGATTTAATGTCCCTAATCGGTTTAATATGAACTCCACGATCCCAAAAGATAAACAGTGTTACGCGACCAAAATAGCGGCTGCTTGTCTGCATATTCCATTGATGATCCCATTAGCAGTGGACACTGAGCTGCTAGTGGGGCCACTCTGCTGGGAGAGCTTTTTCCTTCTGCTCAGCATTGTGTGTTTGGTGTCCACATTTTGTCTGGGATCAAGAGAGGCAGGGGCGGGTGGAGATGTCCCTGTCGAGCATAGGTTCTTTTTCACTATCTCTTCTCTCCCATGGTTGAACAGGGAAATGAGGCCACTGATGGGAAGCAAAGGGTCACAGGTGCCTAGATTCCAAAGCCAGAAGGCGCTGTTGTGATCACCTACCACTAGGCAGAGAATGTTCCCAAAGTAATTCCTGGAGCAGATCTTTCAGAAAAACATCCAATCATGATTTAAGAATTGTCCCTGATGGAGAATCCACCATGATCCTGGGCCAGTAGTTCTGGTAGTTATTACTCTTACTGTTTAAAAAAAAAAAAAAAAAAAAAGGTCTTATTTCTGGACTGGATTTTCCTAGCTTCAGTTTACAGCCATTAGATTGTGAGACCCTTCTCTGCTAGACTGAAGAGCCCATTTTTAATACTAGTTCCCTGTGTGAGTACTATAGACTATGAGCAAGTCACTCTTTAACCTTCTCTTTGTTGATTGTCTGAGCCTGAGAGAGACACCCTTTTAGAAAGGTGCTCAGCAGCTGCACAAGGAAGGATCAGATGTGAACTTTCCCTTTCCCATCATTGATCAGTGTACAGAGTCCTCTTTGCCAGAGTATGTTCTCCTCTTGAGCAGATAGAAAACACCACTCCTATAGGTTCTGTGCTGCCACCCATCTCCACTGGATCTGAGCATCTTCCAAGTACAGTCTGTAGTAGTGGATTTTCAGAACCCTAACCATGCTACAAGAGCTGAGATAATTGAAAGTATCCATACCAGGGAAAGGACTGAGGCTGGCTTGGCTCCGGATGCTAGTGTATGTTTGGACAGTCTCAGTATCTCGAGACTGAATGATCGTAGTTAGCTGTAGGAGGCAAGAGGGGAAACTAGCGGCAGCACCTCACCACTGGACTTTACTAGCAAACTGCATGTGACCCCTAGATGTGAAAAATCAACACTGTTTTTATTCCCGGCATTAGTTAAGTGCTAGCAAACAGTCTTGGCATGAAAGCTGTTTTGTCTGAGTTGCAACAGAAAGCTCAACAGGTTCTTTGGGCAGGATCTTTTTCAGATTTCCCTCTCTTGGTCTTGTTGCCCCAGCTCTAGTCATCTCTGCCTCCCTCCCAAAGTGCAGTTAAAATTCAGCCTGCCTGAGAAAGTAGTTCTAGTCTCGAGTTTCAGGCGACTGCCAGATGAAGAATGCTACTTAGCTCCATCTGTCCTCCGCTAATCCCCAGACAAATGCAGCCTTCCCATCTGTGCTGCGAGAGTCTCCATGCCTATCACACCAGGCACTTTATCTAAATGGCTTTGGCCAAAGATAAGGTAATTAATTACAGTGGGATTAGAAAACGGCACAGGTCCAGCTTTGGCCTGTGTCTTTTTATCAGTTAAAATCCTTGCTGTCCTGGCCTAGAACCTGCACTAGAAGAGAGATGCGTGGCAATGGAACACTTGCCTTATGTGCAGGCCTTCCTTGGAGTTCCTTATTGTCATCTTGGATGCGTTCCCCTCTGGCAATCAGCATGGAGACCCTTTGCTGCTCCCACTTCGTCCTTCACCAGAGGTGTACTTAGGGCTTATGAAAAATGCAGGATGAGAGCAAAGTCTCCAAGTAGAGCCCTGCACAGATGCAAATAAGTGAATCCGAATCCGACCTGCATCTGCAAGAAATGGTCCACGGATATGTGTTGTATCCGCACATGCGGATATAAGGCAGATATCCGCAGATTTGCAGGGCTCTACCCCCCAAGCCTGCAGAAGAGGAAGCAGTTCTAAGGGCAAGAGGAAATTCAGCCTTCATGCCAAATTCAGTTCTTAGTCTCTTGGCTGAGGTTCCCAGCAAAGGTGTCATGAGGGCGCCATGGATGCAGGTGGCTTTTACTCATTCATCATGACTAGGATTGTGGCCCACCATGCTTGTTTCATGGAAGCCACTAAACATGCGTTGGATTCCCACTCTCTCCATTGTGAGTAGCTTGTAGGGTTCAGTCACAAGTTATTGGGCTCAATGGGTGAAATTTTATGGCCTGTTACACAATGTTCCCTCTAATTACTTGTAGACTGTGTGCGCAAACAATTTCATTGTGTGCGCAAAAACATTTCTTTGTGAGCACCAGTATTAGCACTGTTGAATTTTTTTGTGCGCATTTTATTTTGTTGTGTGCACAGGCTTCATGACCTGTGTGCATGTGCACATGCGCACAGCTTAGAGGGAACAGTGCTGTTACACTAAGTGATTACAGTGGCTGCTTCTGAACGGCATGACTCTGAAACATGGTTATATTTTGTACTTAGGCCGCCTGACCCCTTGGGATACCAAGTAACCTTCTCAATCATCCGTCTATCCAGTATATTTAGCGTCCTGGCAGAATCCCTGGGGTTACTGCTCTTTTGATTCAAGTCCCTCTCCCTTTAAGGAAAGGGTTGGCAACTTTTGCCAACCCCGGGGCTTTTCCTTCGTCCCTGACCCTCAGCCAATGTCAGTGGCCTTCTTTGCTGAAAAAATGGGGTGGTGTCTGAAAATTTGGTGGCAACCATGGCTGGAAGGGGTGGAGAGGGGAGGTGCTTCTCAGGCATGCCACAGAGAAAAGAGGCTCCTCTTGAGAGTTTCCAGGCAAGTCACGGAAAGAAGCTGCTCAGAGTGGCTCCTTTTGGCTGTGGCATGCTGCAGAGAGGAGCCATTTCCGGCAACTTCTCCCCCTGACATTGGTGGCATGGGTGTGACAAGGACCTCCTATGCCCCTGACATACCTGAAGAAGCCACCCAGAGTGGCTTTCAGCGGCAGGAGTGGCAGTTTCTGTGGCATCACAAAGGGTGCCACCTGCTGATCTGAATGAATTTGGATGCCAGTGTTGGCACTTGTGCAGGGGGTTGCCTGCCCTTGTTTTAAGGTTTTGATTCTTCCTCAACATTCATCCTCTGACTCTGTCAAGAATTTCTTGTTTGCCTGTATGAAGCTCTGTCTTTGGGGGTCACCTCACATTTGTCATCACAGCCTTTCTTGGTACTGCATGACCCAGTGACTACCATGGCCAAGCTATCTCTGAGAAACTGAACTGGTGAAAGTGACTAGAAGCCAACTGGGCACCTAATTGAGATTGATACAGTTAAATCACTTTGCTTTTGCACTATATCCCTCTGGATTCCCCTCAGAAGCTTGTTTTTCCATTCCCCCCCCCCCCCCCCCGCTGTCTGATGTGAAGAGCTCCGGGCTACCAAAGATTTATTTTCAGTTGCAGCCTGCTCTGTTGTTAATTGCTCCCTATTTTGGGCCCTTGTTTGTTCATGGAGATCCATTGCCGAAAATCACTAAGGAATGGTGGGAAAAGTTCTCCAGTAATCCTTGATATGATCACTAAGGTGTGGTGGAATGGCATGACTTGTCCAAGGCCATGTAGTGAGTAAGTGGCAGTGTTAAGAGCTCATCCTGGACCCCCAGATCTGGGCACAATCCATTGGATTGCAGCTTTCTCTGCAGGTTTTTTAAATTAATAATAGGGTCACCCTCGAGAACCAGGTCCCTTTGCACCATGATTACTTGATTACTTATTCTTTGCATTGTTGCTCAGTTAGCAAATGCCAAGGTGCCACGTTTAGTATTGTATGTGGAAGTGACTGGAGAAAAAGCCAGCTGATATCCTCCAATGTGTGAATGAAGCATCCAGAGAGGGCCCAGCTGTGCTGTCAAAACAGTGTCTATTAAGCCCTGACACTGCAGGGCGTGGAGCTGTGCTTCTATGGCCACATTTGGCTGGGATCTGCCAGGTTTGGGGTAGGCCTGTTCCACTGGGCAATCCCACATCTGGTCCTCCCCTCCCCCTGCCCCCAACGGAGCAATGTGGTATGAGATTGCTTTGAGGAGTTTGCCATGGATGGTTCCTACCCCTGAGATCCATCCTACAGGTTTTGCCAAAGAGGATGAGCTGAGTCTTTGTTATAAAATGTACAATCCTAGCCTTGAACCAGGCAAGACAACAAGTGGGCAGTTCTGATGGCCCCTCCAGCTTCTCTCATCAGCAAAGTGGTCTGATCCATTCCACCCCTATCTGTGCAGGGTTCAGAACAGTGCTGGTTGCAGCCTTGTTTCCTGCAAGCTGGTAGTGATTAGCAAGGTCCTAGCATAGTCTCCTCATCTCTTATAGGCATGGATTATTCTTCAGCTCCCTATGTTACAGACCCAAGAGGTGGACTATAGCATGAGAGGGCATTACAGAAGCTTAAGAGGGAATTGAACCCCAAGCAGGGAAATCAGGCTAGGCTCCAGATACCAACCAACAAGTTGTCTGTATCAAACTGATTTGTGCTATGGCTAGAGCCGATTAAAAACTCAGCCCTCTGTTTTCTATATAATGGTCATTCAGTCTAGCTGAGAACACATGGACAGCCTCCTGTTACTACTCAAAGCTGCCCTCTCTCCCTTAAAAAAAAAAACAAAAAACAAACAAACAAAAAAAAACCATTAGGTAATATTGTGGCAACAGGTGCTGGAGAAAAGAGACAGAGAGATTGGGTTACTTAAATGCAGCAAGAGCCAGCAGAAGCCTAGGACAATGGAGGGGGACAACAGCCGCAGCTCACTCCCAGCTCAGCCAAGGCAGGTGCTGTCAAAAGAGCCTCCTAGTAGATTATAGGGAAATACCCACCTCCTGGCAATTGCCAAGCAAAGGGTGTGGTGGGGGGGGATTTCTGCATGCATCTTTGTGATTAAACCTTTGCTGGTAGTCGTTTAAGGGTGGCACTATGTTGTGTGGCTACACTGGGTTCTAGTAGTCAGGATTTGGAGCTTTGCTTCCTTTCTCTGCCACTGACTTTCTGGGTGATCTTGGTCAAGTCACTTAGCCTGCATGTTTCTGTTTTCCCTTCTGAAAAATGGCTGGTATCCATGAGGTCAGGGTAGTGAAGCATACAAGGCCTTGGGGATTTTAAGACTAGGAGGGATGGTTTATGAGCCTCTAGTTTGGCCTGCAGAACACAGAGTATGGGACTTACCCCGTGCTTTAGTATTTGCAAAGTGTTTTGACATCCTCCTATGGCAGGAGCTGGGAAGGTGACCAGCTTTATTAAAACGCATCTGCTTCTGCTTTGGAGAAGACATTCTGCAGCTGCCATGGTCCTTCTTCCACACTCATCAGGTCTGTCTCATTGGTCAAGCCCATACCTTCTCCAGTTTGTTCCTTCTGAGAAGTACAGGGAAATGTCTGCAGAAGGGCACTTACCACGGCAGCCAGCTCTGCAGGCTGTGTGCTGTGGGGAGTGACACCTCAGATCCGTTTGAAGCAAGTGCTGCTGGTGCATTTGCTTATTTCCCAGTCGTGTCATGCTGCTGCTATCAAAGGGAAAATGTGGTGAGCCTGTATTTGCATGTGGTTTGGTGCATTCATTGTGTTGTCTTTTGGCACTGTCTCCGGTCATGTGAGTAGCCAGGGGATAATTCTTCCTTGCTGCTGCAAGCCTTGATCTCTCTGCTAGCTAGGGAATGTCTCTCAGCCTGGGTCAGAGGGTGAGGCCATAAGTCCCTGCTGGTAGGAGGCTTGATTGGGCAGTCTGTCTTCAGGATGCTGTCCAGTCTGCCTTGGGTTTGTTGGCTTCTTTCACCTTTGATGTCATCTGGTAGTTGCCAGTGGGAGAGAGAAATGGTTGAGATTTCAGAGACTGGGCCCATTTCTTATCTCTCTAGTCCAATCAAGAGTAACTTTGCTGGAGTTGATGAAGAGTAGTCAGAAGAGAATCAAATGCACAGTTGTTTATGTGGCAAACCCTCAGCTTTTCATTCCCATTTGGCAGCTGCCTGGTGATCCAGTGTGCCTGACAAGGTCCTCGCCCACCTGATGAGGGTTCCTAGGCAGACAGAGCCAGTCCCTGGCTCAGGCAGACTGTGACGTGGTAGGAGGCTGTCTGGGTGATGGGGTCACATGGGGCAGACACATGGCAGCTGCAGGATACAAACTGAAACCCACTGCAGATTAGCAGCGCTGCTTGTTTGGTCTTTAGTTCCCAAATTGGATTTTAGCATAGCCGGGGGCTGGGAGGAAGAGACAGCATAGGGAATACTGCTACAGCATCCTCCTTACGCTTGCCATCAAACCCAACTGCCCATCCTAGAAAGCAGAGAAGTTATTGCTGTGTCCAAATCAAGTGTAGCTCTCACCTTGCCCCACTCCATCATGCAGGCTGGTGTCTGTGCCTGTATCTCTACTAAGAAAAGTTTAGCCTTTCCTATGCCAGCATGGGCAGAGGACAGAAGGAGAGGCCCTATCTGCCTGGGCCACTCTAGGTTCTGTCCTTCTAAACTAGTGTGTGTGTCGGGGGGTGCAAATCAGCCCTGAACCCAGACTGTTTGTAGCCCTGCCCACAGCCTCTCTGCAGTGGGTCCTGTTGGGTTGGGATTTCTGATGGATGGAATCCAAGTCAAGGCCTGTGGCCTTCTGTGCATGTTTTCCATGCAGGTTGAGATTGGCGCACCCATGGACAATCAGGGCTGTCCTTAAGGGGGGCTAAAAGAGGCAACTGTCCTAGGCCTCGTGCTTTGGGCGGCCTCACGCTTTTGGGGGTCCCACACAACAAGCGGGAGTAAGGGAGCAGGGACCTTCTTTAAGCTGAGGAGCTAGCCTGCCCAGGAAGCAGCTCCGGCTGGTCAGGGAAGTGGGAAGGGAATTCAGACAGGCAGCTTTTGTTTACAGTAACTCTTGACTTAAGTAGGCACCTTCCCACAACTGGTCCCTCAGTGGGAAGAGAAAGGGCAAGTGTTGAGATAAATTTATGGAGCCAGCCTCACTCAAGCAAATGGGGACAAAGTCAGAAGAATGTCACATCCCCAATCTTTACAAATCAGGACCTTCTCTTTGAATTTACATCAGCATCTCTAGAAAGTGTTTGAGATATTAAGGAACTTTTTTCCTTCTACACTTAAGAAGAGAGAAGAGACCCCAGGCTAGCACTTGTATGGAAATACTGGGGTTTTAGGGTTAATGGCCATCAATCAACACATTAAAGAAGTTTTTTTGTCCTTCCTTCTGCACTGTAAGTGTGCCCCATTGTCATTGATTGCAGTCAGACCACCAGTTCCAAAGCATGGCAAAGAGGAAAGCAGCTGTGGCCGTGTGGGTCTAGTTTAGCGCAACAAACAAGGAATCCCTGATGTAAAATAAACAAAGAGTCTTGTGGCACTTTTACAAGCTAACGAATAAATAAATTTTTAAATTCTTTAAAATCTTTAAAAGTGCCACAAGACTTCTTGTTTTACATCAGGGTATCTGAGAGGAGGCCAAAGGTCCCTTGTTTCTTCCTCTCATCCTCAAACAGTACCTGAGTTTCATTACTTAGATCACCTGCAAAGCAGTGAGGAATGTATGAATACATATATTAAAATAAGATGGGAAAGGAGAGAGGCAGCATGAAGGAAATAACATGCATTAGACAATTGGAATCCAGTGCTTTAAGGTGGGAGAGGACCTCAATTTATTTCTTGATATTATCCAAAAATAGCATCTCTTTGAATTTTCAATTTAACAAAAACTTGATCTAAGAAAAATTATTAAACGTATAAAATTATGTGCCCATCTTGAACAGAAAACCAGAATCACAAAGCAGAGTACCTCCAGCTGCTCCTGTCCACTTGGCTGTGAGGTTGATGAAACATCACCATGACACACTCAGTATTGCCTACCCCAAACATCAAAAATAGTCACAAGTCTGGCTTAAATATATCATTAAAACTCACTTAAAAATAAAGAGATGTTTAAAGAAATAATAAATGAGGGGGAGCTATTTTCTTTGACTTCTGGGTTTTGAGCCTTTAGGATAAAGTCAGGTCATGTTTTTCTGCTTGTCTCTGCAACTTTTTAGCCTGAGGGCTAGACATTTATGATTTTATTAAAGAAAAATTATGACACTGCCCAGTGTTCCCTCTAAGCTGATGATGCAGCTGAACAAGTTATGGGTGCACTTGGGGAGCCAGCAGGCAGCAGGGAAGAAGCCCCTTGGGGCCTGGAGAACCAGCAGGGAACTTGCTCAGCTGCATCATCAGCTTAGAGCAGTGGTTCCCAACCTTTTTCAGGTTGGGGACCCCTTTGTAACAAAAAATCTTTGCAGACCCCCCCCCCACCCCCAGCTGATTATGTAGTCTGGCCTGCATGGGCAGACTCTGGCCCGCACCAGTGGGACAGCTGGTAAACAGCACTGCCACCACCATTGCCCGCACCACCGGGGAGCTGAGCCACAGCAGCCGTGGTCCCCTGCCCTTGCCCCTGCTAGGGAGCTGCTGTGGCTCCATTCCCCTGCCAGGATACAGCCACAGATGGGGAAAGGCAGCCCTGGCAGGGAGCATCAGGGCTGTAGCTGGATTCCGGCCCCGGGTAGGGAGAGGCTCTGCAGACCCCCTGCAATGTGTCCATGGACCTCTGTGGGTCCCCGGACCACAGGTTGGGAGCCACTGGCTTAGAGGGAACATTGCCTGCAAAGTTTTAAATGGGGGGGGCCCCTGCACAAACTGATTCGCCTTGGGCCCTACTCCCCCCTAGGGATGGCCCTGTGGACAGTAACAAACAGCCACTGTGGGGGACAAGGCGGAGCTGAGATTTGGCATCAAGTGCAGGTGAATGTATGTTTCTTGTAATTAACAGCTGCCTGTGCTCTCCAGTTAGGTCAGTTCCTTGAAAACTGTTGCACTGGTGCTGAGGCCTTCCCTCTACTGGTTCCCAACCCTAGATCTCCTTTTCTGAGCTGTTTGTGGTTTGGGAGCTGAAAATATTGATGCAGCAGGAGCACCAATGGGTGACGAGCAGTAGCCCGCTGCTGCCAATGTGTTTCTGCACTCAGGAGAGGCTGGAAACAAAGAAGCTGCACCTTTGCATCTCCTTCCCTCTATAGTCCTTACCAGACACTAGCCTGCTTGCTGTTCTTCCACTCAGCTTCTTCACTTGTAACTCGCATCTTGTGTCTCTGAACCCTCACTACATCTCCCGTCTCATCTCCAATCTCTCTTGAAAACATTGCTTTCTCCTCTGCCCAGGCCTCTTCATTTCTCTTGCTCTCTGTGGTGATGGTTCTAATTCACTGCAGTGAGTTGGACTCCAGGGTGGGTATTAACTCTGTTAGATTGGTGGGGAAACTGAGGCACCAAGCATGTGAGTGATGTGAGCAAAGTCACGTAGGAGGTCGGTGGCAGAACTGAGAACAGACCAGAGTCTCCAGGCTCCCAGAGCCCTTTGCTAGCCGCTACCACTGCAGTGTTTCTAAGTAACAAGAAAATTTAACTCGAAGGCTGCTGCGTTTAATCTCTCTAAGGTGCAGCAGCCGTTTGGGTTATTTATTGCGAGAAGGATGGCCAATAAAACTGTCCTAGCCTAAATATCAAGGGACTGTGAGCTGTAATGTGCCTATGCAATGGCTTACACATGGGAGCCCTGAAGTCCAGTGCTGTGCTGAGGGTAGCTCAAACTTTTTGGAAATTGTTTGAACCTGCGGTTTTGCTTTGGGCCTGTCTC
This sequence comes from Podocnemis expansa, assembly GCA_007922195.1. Lineage (NCBI taxonomy): Eukaryota > Metazoa > Chordata > Testudines > Podocnemididae > Podocnemis > Podocnemis expansa. Next base: position 49,592,512 of record ML681963.1, read on the forward strand.
TGTGAAATGTGCTCCTCCCTCTCCTGGCATGGGAGAACTCTCCCAGCTTGGCAGAGCAGCTGAGAGAGGGAGTCTGGCTCAGGTATTTCTCTGGTATGACTAGAGGGGCCGATTGGGGGCCTGGAGAGCAGAACAAACCTCTCTAAAGCAGAACTGGTTCAGTGAGCATCAGGGGAAAGGCTAGGTGAAAGGTCCTGGGGGAGGGAGGACATGTGGCTGCATGAAATTCCTTGGAGCTGCCTGGCCAGGTGTTTGGCAATGGAAATCCCACCTGGTGCCTCCACATTATGGTCCCCTCAGGCCCAAGGGAAGTCCTGGCTTTCCATGGGTTTAAGAATACAGCGATGGAAATGCAACACTGCAGATCTGAGCCCTGTGACTTAGCTTGTTGCACCTGGCTTCCCAGTGTGTGTCAGACACCGATGGAGCAGTTGCAGCTGGGCTGCCCTGGGCGATGAACACAGACACATGTACATCCTCAACAATGCATGTATCCGTGCCTGCAAGCTAGGACTCCAGTGTCTGCCAGTCTGAGGCTCTGGGGTTGCAAATCAAGTCTGTATTTGCCTCTATGGCCTGCCCCTCAGCTTTGACTGGGAGTCACAGACCCACATGAAGCTCTTTGGTAGATTAGTAAGATTATTGCTTATACATCTTCAAAGTAGTCTGTCAGTATTCGCTCGCTGCTTACATCACAGGGTCCTTGTGAGGGTTGGATATATGGCCAGCAACCAGATGGGCAAACGGAGGCCCCGCAGTGCCATGACTTGTCTAAGGCTGGCAAATGAGTCTTTGGCAGAGCTAGGATTATAACTCAGCTGCACCTGGCTCCCAGGGCAGTGCTCGGACTGCCATGTTCCTAGAAATCCTGTATATGCCAACACTCACACTTTGGGGAAGCTGTGGATCCACATCAGGAAAAGGGGGTTTTCTCTCACTGGGGCCCAGTAGATCTCAAAGCTCTGAGCATCCCAAACTGTCAGCAAGTCTCAGAGCAGTGCTGTCTCGTGTTTGTTCCCATCACACCACCTTGTCCTTCGCCCAGCTGGAGCTGCCAGCTCCACTCAGGGCTGGAACGCAATCCCTGTGTGCCTTGCCTTGCACTGATTGTACCGGGGCTGGGGCTCTGACTTGGTTGCTAGGATTCGTGGCTGATACAGCCCCACCATGTGAGAGTGGAACAAGGAGTGAATTATGCAGAGCTCAGGGAGCCAGCAGCCAGTTCTCCTGCCACAGCACAGAGCAAACAAAGGTGTGGCGGAAGCAGGCCCTGCATGTGGGTGTTAGAGACAACCAACCCTGTCTGAAGGCAGCCCTAGAGTTGGTTTGGGAAATGCACTGGTCGTTCTCTCCTGTCTCCTTCCACATCTTTTCCTGTTATCACTGCAAAGGGACACATCGGACGGTGGTAAGCTCATCTCAGCGGTGCAAAGCTTCAGACAGTTTCCAAATGCACAGAAGGGTCATAAACACTTGGCAAGAGGAATATTGTGTGGGGAAGGGAAAGACAATCTAGTGCAGTGGTTCTCAACCTTTTGTGGGTTGTGACACGCTTGGCGGCATATTATGACCCTACAGGACGCACCATCTCACCCCCTGGTAGGACAAATCCAGCTATCACCCCAGCTCTCCAAGACACCCTTACAACTGTGTGGCAACACAGTAATGTGTCCTGGCACAGTTGTTGAGAACTACTGCTCTAGCGGTTAGGGCACTAGCCTGGGAGACTCAGGTTCAAGTATCTACTGCCCTAAAGGTGCCCTCTGCAGCCTTGTGAGAGCCAATTAGGACTTGTCAACACAGCAAGCCCTGGAGTGATTCCAGTATGCCAGCTTGCCATGCAATAACTCACTGTGTAGACAGGCCCCTGGTCTCTGGCCTCAGTTTCCTCTGTGTACAATGGGGATAACAGCACTTTCACACCTCCCACAGGTGGTGTGATGATCGATATGGTAAGGTCTGGGAGGTGTGGTCTTATGTAAGTACTGGCTATGGAAATTTCATTTATGTCAGTGGGTCACAAGGGCAAGACGAGCTCTCCATCCCTTATAGGGCCAGGCAGGGGAGTCTGTCTGCGAGCAAGCAGACTGAGTCCCAGTAAACTCATTTCCCAAAGGCCAGGTTACCAAGCAGCTCCCCGATGGCCTGGGTGGCTCCTGCCCTGGGCCAGATAGCAGCTAGTGCCTGAGCTGCCAAGGAGGAGATTAAGGAAACTGGGGCTGAGAGGTTGGCTTGGCTGGTCCCTGCTGGGCTGCTAGCTAATTAATCATCTCTGCACTTAGCCAGTGCTCAGCTCTGTGGGATCTGAGCTTGAGGTCGAGTGACAGCTGAGAGGCACTCAGCTCTCCCCAAGGGTGCAGGCCTGGCAGCTGCATGACAGCCCTTGCCTGTTCTTTCCAGGCACCTTTTAACCCTTTCTCCTCCTGCTCAGCCCTGACTCCAGGGAGGTATTTCACAACGCATCAGGTTTCATGGGAGACCAGATCCCCTGATCCAGCACGAGTGGAATCCCTGCACACATACACAGGGCTTTTAATCCTTGCTGGGACTTTCCTCACCCTCCATACCTGTGGGACTCAGCTTCCCCCTAGGTGTGGGAGTGGGGCTCTTCCTTTTAGCACCTGCTGCAAGTGCTGAGTGGTTTGCTGTTGGGGTGCTAAGTGGTAGCAGGGTGAGGTATGGGCAGGGAGCTGGGCCTCTTTCTGCTCAAATAGGCTCCTGAAGAGCCTTGTCCATGCCAGGAGCTAGGGCTGATGGGGAGAGCAGGTGCCTTCCCAAAATCTGGCTAAAGTAGAGGAAACAAACAGGCTATTTACAGAATAACAGATTTATTTTTTGCATGAGCTTTCGTGAGAGAAGATCCCACTTCCTCAGCTGCTTCGAAGATGGGTGAACTTACCGAAAGGAATGAAACTAAATGCAAGGGGGTGTAAAACATTATGACCTGATCCTATGTTTTACACCCCCTTGCATTTAGTTTCATTCCTTTCGGTAAGTTCACCCATCTTCGAAGCATCTGAGGAAGTGGGATCTTCTCCCACGAAAGCTCATGCAAAAAATAAATCTATTAGTCTTAAAGTGCCACACAACTCCTTGTTGTTTTTTCACTGGACTAGACTAACGTGGCTATCCCTTTTCATATTTACAGAATGCCTGCAAGTTTTCCATTCAGGTGACAACTTCCCTGTTAGAAATGTCCTTCATATTGTACAAGGACTCTTCCTGAGAACCGCTTTTCCTCCTGAATGCAGTGTTTGCCAACAGTTGCTGAGTATTAGCATTGTGACATGCACCCAGCACCAGGGCTTATCACACACCTGAGGCCAATGAGATTGCATTCAGATGGAGGGTAGGGCAAGAGGACCTTGCATGGCTTCCAGTCACAAGTGCAAATCATGCTGAATGAAAATCCACAGCCTTCAGAAGCACCAGCACAGTTCAGCCTCTTGTGTTCTCTTCCCCATGGATGTGGGTCTAAGCGTCCCTGCTGTGGTCAGCATCCAACACATAACTAGACAAGGTCCTGACTCCCCTTGACTTAACGTAGCCACACCCAGCAGCAGTCCTGACATCCATCGAGTGTTTGTTGTGCTGTTTGATTACAATGCCCTGGATGAGGTGTCACCAGCCTTGCTGGTGGTACCTATGGTGCTTTCTCCACACACTTTTGTGCTGCACTGGGTCTTTCTGTTGTCATTTCATCCAGTTTTGGTTCATAGTTAGCAATTACCCAAAAGCCATGTATCCCAGTGCTGTGTCTGGCTACTAGTTATCCCAGAATGTACTGAGACAGCCACATAGGTGTGGAAGTGGTCCTCATGCAAAGAGTGGTGCTGCTTCTGGAAGGCCAAAGTGAAGGGGGCAGCATGTTGCGTAGCTAACATGCCCAGGGTGGTCATCTTCCCCTCTGGATGGGTGCATCTCTACAGGTGTAGGGTTGCCATCCTATGTTTTGGAAGTTCCCCCTCAATAGTAATGAGCATTGAGCTCTTATATTGCACTACTTATCCCTTGATCCTAGCATGCTTTGCAGTGGAGGTCACTGGCATTATCCCCATTTCACAGATGAGGAAATAGACTCTGGAGAGGGGAAGTGACTGGCTCAGGGCCACCTACTGGCAGAACCAGGATCAGAAGAACTCAGCTCTTCCAAGGCTCAGACCAGTGTTCTGTACAGAACAGCATGCAGCCATTTCCCCATTTGCAGGAGCCTGAAGCCCTATCAGGAACAGTGGGACAAAACCGCTTGGAAAATATCTGTAATATCTGCTGAGCAAGCCTACTGAGGAGGAGGGCCTGTGTAGCCAGACAGACCTGCTCAATCCAGGTTCCCTTCCTACAGAGTAAGGCAGGCACAGACTCCACAAAGTAAGTTCTCTGGCTCTTTCAGGTCATTAGATAAGGGATTCAGTCACTAAAGCATTTGAAGTCAACAGTTTTCTCTGCAGCAAGATAAGTGCATGGGAGTGGCCTACGTGGCCCCTGCCTCTGAGGGCTGAAGGCCATTTATAGCCTTATTAGGTTACTGGTGGGTGGGACAGATTTATGGAGCAGAAACCTGCCCCTGGGTCACACAGACAGAATTTTGGTGGCAAAGCCCCAGGGTGGTGTAGGTTTTTTTTTGTTTGTTTGTTTTGACTTGTTTTGTTTTTTGAGCATGAAGCGTTTACAGACACTCCCTGAATCTTGGCTGCAGGCCCAGTGAGCAGCAGTTCAGAGAAGGCTGGTAACAAAGGCATAATTCTCTTCCCTCACCTGCCACACTCTGCTCCTTTCCCCTCCTGGTGCTGTTACTTTCCTAGGCAGCTGTTTGAAAATGTTGGCATCGAGGAGATTCTATTCCATACCCAACTCTCCCACCTCTCACCCAAGGAATGGGTGGTGGATCCGTTCTCACCAGATCCTCTTCTTCAGTCCAAAGCCATGCTAGATTCATTAGCCCCACAGTCTGCCACACAGCCTGCTGCAGTAAACAGCAGGTATTGTCGGCTGGCCCTTTCTGTGCTTTGGGTTTTGATACAAGCGCTGCACTCCACCAGCTCTGCCAGGTAATGCAGGATTTTCCCTGGAGCCACTGAGTGTGATAGAGTCAGCAGGAACCTGGGCTGGGCAAAAATTTGCTTTATTTTGAATTTGTGGGCATATTGCCCAGCTGTAATTGCAATTTCTACTGTGGTGTCACAATCAGCTGCCTGACTTGGAGGAAGTTCCTCTACCCTGTCTTCACAGAGGAACTTTGCTTAGCTACAGGTAGCTTAAAACAGTCCATAACCCTTGTGTTGAGAATGAACCTAGGCTCTGTCCATCTTTCTGGGCTGGGCCTGCATCCTGACTTGGGAAATCAGTGGTTGCCCACCATTTCCTCACCCTTGTGTCCCTCCCCAACGTGAAGTGGTGGGACATTTTTGCCATCTGGGGAGGGTGAGGAACCCCAGTGGGCCAAACTCTATTGCACCCTCACCCCATTGTCTGCAGAGGATATCAGCTAATGGCTACTTCTTCACCCCTCTCCCGGACACTCGCCCCTTCTGTAGCAGGAGGAAGACCTTAGTACATGTCTGTTTGGAGTGTGCCAGGTTGCAGCCCCTTTTCCAGCTCCTCCAGAACCTTCTAAGGTTCTGGCTGTGATTCTCCTCCACCTTCTGATATGTGCACACACCATCCGTGGCCCCACAAAGTCACGAGTCCTTGTCAGCCTCCTCCAAGCACTAGTCAAAGTGGCCTTCTTCAATACCTGGGAGAGGATGTTGGCTGAGGAAATGCTTTGCAATTGTGGGGCCTGTTTCCATTCCCCTGTTCACTCATGAATTTGGGCAGCTTTCCTCTGGGCTGCGTTCACTAGCTCCCTAGACACCTTTCAGGAGCAGTGGATGCTAGTCAGAGCTCTTTGTCCCCTTTAGGCCCTTTGACCTCCATGCTTACTCCTGTTTTTCATTAGTTGTCCTCTAATTAATTTTGTCCCAGGTTCAGTAGCTCCTCTCCTTAGGCTGGGGGAAGGGTCTTCAATTGTGTTCACTTTCCAGAACCCAGTAGGCCCAAAAGTAGGTGTCAGCTGGGATGAATTGGGCCATGGTGTGACCCTCCCTTGCCTTCCTTGCATGAGCAATGAACAAGTCGGCAATGGCAAGCTTTCAAGCATCATCGCTGGGCACTACATTAACTTCACAGTGGGGCAGTTCACACCTCTCTGAGCTATTGAGCCACTGTCTGCTTTGGTTACACTCGATTCCTGGTTTTAATATTTTCTGTGCAATCGTGGCAACTTGTCTGTCTTTTCTTTAAAAATAAAAATAAAGGCAAGCTGCAATTTTGGAGAATGGGACAGTACCTTTAGAGTCGTAGCTGGGATCTAACTCTAGTTCAGAGGGAAAATCTGCCATCCGACAGGGCAGGGATGTTCTTTAATGAGCCACAGAGGTCATAACTTTTAAATCTAGGCGCTTAAACTGAGGGTTGTCCATGCTAGCTTATGTTAGCAAGATGTTTGTTGCACAGGGGTGTGACTCCACCCCCTGAGCTACATAAGTTTTGCTGGTGTAAGAACTGGTGTGGACAGCACTATGTTGGCAGGAGTTGCTCTCTCACCACAGCTGATTTAGATGGTTTTATTATGTCAGCAGGAGAGCTCTCACCTGGTCACACAGCATGGCTACACCAGGACAGTTCTGCTTCTGTAAATTTTAAGTATTGACTGTCCCTTAGGCCCTGAAGTATCTGGCCTGCAGAGGTGCTGAAGCCTCACAAGCCCGTATGTACTCCCCATGAGGCATGGGCAGGGGTTAAAGTAAGCTAGAATGCCCCAGAACACAGTTTCAGGGCCCACAAATCTGACAGGCCAGAGCTCCAGGACCCAGATTCCAGAATCTAGAAAAATTGGGCCCACACATGCATGGAAGGGGCCCCTCAAATTATACTTTAATCACTAGGGGTGGGAGTGGGGAAGAAGTGAGCATTTTCGGAAATCAGGACTGTGGATTCAGGCACCTCGTGTACCATCTGAGGGAATCAACTGGAGCCCTTGAGTCAGATCCTGGGATATTATCCGCATCAGAGCTCCTGTGCTGTAGGATTCTTTTGCCTGAAGGGCTCCAAGCAATTCCCAGGGGTAGTTGAGTCACAATGTGAGTTGCCTGAGACCCAGAGCCCAAGACTCCTGGCTGCCAGCCCCTTGCTCTAGCTACTAGACACTCTTCACTTCAGATCTTTGGCTGATGAAGTGATGCAGAGGGAATGGGGTATAGTGGAGGTCAGAGATGGAAGGATGTGCTGTGTGTTCAGTTCTCCAGACAGGGTTAAGGTGGGAGGCAGCTCAGGAAGTTGGTGGGCCTGAGCAGAAAGGCACTTGCCAAGAGATTGCCAAAGGTTCTAAGAGCTTGCAGTTCCCGCCGGTTTGGATGGCTGTGATCAGGCTGGCAGGGGAGGTAATCTGAGCGCCCTGGCGGGAAAGGCTCTGGGGCTTAGCGGCAAAACTTGCCAAGGGAACGGCCTCTTTCACAATGAAAAATCTCTTGGAATTTGGACTCTTGCCCTGTTTAGTAAAAGTGGCAGTTGAGAGAGGAGCTGCCAAAGTGACAGAGGGAGATTTGGCGGCAAAGCCATCAGCAGCTGCTGCCGGATTTCATGTGCATGGCCTGGGGGTCAGGATTTGGGCAGAGTAAGGGTTCCGATGTGTTTCTGGGTACACAGGATTTGGTCCCTGAGGCTGGCATAGCCTTTGCCAACCCTGGAGGACAGAGCACCCTGAATTTTAAGAAACAAGTGATTTAGGGGAGAGCCAGCATGAGACACTTTCAAAGGGTCCAGATTTCCAGAAAATGCAGATTCTAGTCATGTGGTGCTTTGGGCCCCTTTTGGATGTCTTGAGCTGGGTGCCCAAATCTCTAGTCACCTCTGAAAGTGTATGTAGGTCATTAGCTACTTCCACACCACAAGCAAGTAAGGGGAAAACCTAGGTGCAGCGTATCTCCAGTTTATCCAGTGTCTGAAAATGTCAGGACTAGTGCTAGGAGCTGTGTAAAGCATACACAACCTGGGTGGGGCAATGCAAGAGAGAAGGGGAAATGCTCCAGAGAGGGTTTTTGGGGTAACCCTTGGCTCGACTCTTGCTGTGTAAAGTTAAACCTGTGTATTTTCTTCTGGTGTTGAGCAGTGTTTTTTTGGGGGGTGGGGGTGGAGCCAGCGAAATTGAGGGGTGGGATGGGTTGCCACTGGAAGGCTGTGAAAGGCATGGATCCCTGAGGGGCAGAGAAGAGGACAGGGGACTGGATGAGGAGCCAGAGGAAATGTGAGCAAAGCCAAGGGCACTAGAGAAGTGTGGTTGGGCTGGTGGAAGAGAACTGAAACCGGCCTGGTGAGAAGCTAAAGATGAGCATGGGGGGAGAGGAGAGAAGGCCTAGGCTGTGGAGAGTTAGCAGCAGGAGGGGAGAGGAGATATGTCGATAAGGAGCCAGTGGGGATGGCGGCAGGGTGGCAAAGGAGAATGTGGAGGAGAGCATGGTCCCAACACTGTTAGGCTGGATGGCAGAGCTAGTGGGCTTTCTCCAGTGATAGAGGAACATGGGTGGGCAGGATTAGTTAGGTTTACACCAGGCTGGGTTGAAGCTGAGGGTGGGATGCACTGCCCAGGATACCCAAAAGCCAGCTGAAGCAGAGACCAAAACTGTTGAGATGGGCATCATCGGCAGGAGCAGAAAGCAAAGAACATGGGGCCTGGTGTGCTGGTGACCGGCACTTGGGCCAGAAGGATAAATGGACCTGGGGTTGAAGTTTATACAAATGCAGACCTCCCCTCAGATGGCCCATTCTGTGCGTCCAGCAGTAATGGGTGGGTTCCATTTCAACAAGTCAGCCCAGGTGAAGAGTGTCTCCCTGCTGTGATGGAGGGGCCTTGCAGTGCTGCCTCTACAGGGCACTGGGTTCTAGCACCCGGCCTGCCCTGGAATTCCTTCCATTCATCACCAGTGACCAAGGCAGTACTACGCCTCCTCTAAGTGCCCCAGTCACAGGAACAGCCCCATCAAAATGACAGGCCCCCTCTTCACCTGCTTCTCTCATAGGAAACCTGTACAGAATTTACTGCTTCAGCCCTGCTGGCAGCTGCTTCTCATTAGGCACTTCCCAGGCTTAGATTTCTTTGGAATTGCTGAGCCAGACCCCTTGGTTCTGGGCTTGTGGCTAGGCTACTGGGGCTGAGCTCTAGATCCAACAAGTGGAGCTGCAATTACCCACCTGCTTCCTATAGTGGGGTTGTGGGGCCACCTGCTGGGCAAGGGAAGCAGCACAATGACCCATAGAAATTAGCTGGGAAACTTCAGTGAGGCCATAGGATCAATGATGCTGATTCATTTGGTTTTCCCAGGCTGGTAACAGGTACTACTGCTCCCATCTCCTCAGCTGAACGACTGGCTGTCACTGGGGCTATGTCTGCAGTGGCTGGACGGAGTGGAGGCTCCTTCTGGTGGCAGATTTTGGACTCTGGAGTCATTGAAGGCCTGACTATTGGATCCTTGGGACCTGTTGGAGGGGTCCCAGGTGTGGCAGGAAGACAGTGGCACAGCTGGGAGGGGTTAGGTTGGAAGATCAAGGACTCGAGCATGAGGAGGGCCATGCATCTGAGGGGAATAAGAAAGAGATTTAAGCCTGGGATGAAGAAGCTGTCAGGAACCCTCCATGTACTGCAGCAAAAGGGGCTGATATGCCAGCGGCTCTGGGTCCTTTTTAGCCCATTGGCTGGAACCATTGAAGGGTGAGGATGGAGAATGGTGCCACGTTGCTCCTACATGCTGTTTTGTTTCTCCCCCTGGAGCAGCCAGCTGGCAGGGACAGCGGGAAAGTCTCAAGCCCAGCCTTCTCAGAGAATGATGGGCAGCTAATTGCAGGGAGCACCAGTGGCCCTTCCATTGGAGAGTGTACGGGACTCCTTCCCCTGCAGAGCAAGCCCTGGTGAGGCCAAGCATCAGAGATGGCACCAGTCTGGCAATAAACAGATTAAATGTTATTTTATTTCACACAAATGTACAAAATAACAGGTGAGTGGATTTTAATTGTTTAATATTAAAAATCTAAAAGGTTTGACTGAGCCATTTTCAATGGAATCAGTGCAGGAGATTTTTAAAGATGATGCTCTTCTTTCTCGTCATCATCATCTTCACAGTCGGACACTTCATGTGATTCAAACATATTATTTACATCTGTCAGGAGGGTCAGCTTCCTGCTGTTCCCACCCTGGACGCCTCCCTTTGCACTTGGGGGTGTAGTCAGGATAAAGAGATCCTACACTGTAAACCTGTGGGAACCACGGGATTCCCCCCCCCCCCAGGCTTCCATACCCAAGCCCCCAGCCCATGCTCAGACAGGCTGAGAAATGACCATGTCATGTCACCACTATAGCGGGGAGAGAGACAGAACCTAAATATAAGGAGTCTGCGGTGACATGCAGCCTGGCAGAGTTCAATGCTGATCGCTTTGGATGGGGCCAGGGGTTGGAGAGGGTGGCTTTGTGGGCTGCTAAGTATTTTCTTATATTTCTCCATTTTTATTTTTTTTAAACTTTTTCCCTTTCTTTACAAAATGAGGAATGTGATCATGGTTATTTATAGCAACATAGCAACATTTAAAATTTTCTGCTGACTGGTCTACGTTCACACTCCAGGGCTTAGCTGGATAGAGTTCCCACCTCTCTTGAGGGGCTCACTGCAGTAGGGCCCGGATCTGCTTGGATGTGGTATCGTCGTTGAGGTGCCGAGTGGTGTACCTGCAAACAGAAGAGGGGGATTTATGCCATGGGGTGCTTTTCAAGCTATTAAGGTTCAGGAATAAGGATATTCTTGAAGAAGCACAATCACCTAGTGGGCCAAGCACAGGACTGGTGAAGGAATTCCTATGTTCTGTTGTGGACTTTGCCATTAACTCACTTTATGACCTTTGGCAACTAGTTTAAAGTCTTGTTGCTGCAGGAGCTGGGCACTGAGCTCGACTTCAGCTATGGCTGTCAGTGCTGAGTACCCCTGGAAATCGAGCCCTTCACTTTCTATACCACGCATGCAGTGTCCCCATTGTGTAGTGGAAGACAGGAATGATGCTGCGAGGCGTCACTAGCCCTGTTTTGCGGCTGGATGAACAGAGGTGGCCAGCCATGCTGTGACTTGCCCATGGCCACATGGGGACTCCATTGGGAGTCAAATCCTAGAGTCTTGCCTCCCAGGCTCTTGCCCTTACTGAGGGATGGACTTTCCCCCAGCATCAACCACCATGACAGAAGCACTGTCACATCATAGTGTTTACACTGACTCCAAATTAATTTTGTTCCACCAGTAAAGAGAGTGGCAAGGTACAGACAGAAATTGCAAAGAAGCAATGGAGCAGGAATTTACCATATGACACTGACTGCTGTTATGGAGGAGTCATTTATTTTGTGAAGTGCAATTTGGACCTAGAGATGGTGTTTGACAAGGGCTCTAATTCAAGGGATTAGAAAGGGAAGAGAAATTTACTGTATAACAGAGTCCAGCCACAGGCCTGATACTCTGAGATCCGTTTCCAAGCATTCTTGGACTGAGCTTTTCCCCTGCCATGAGGCAAGCAGCCTGGCTCTACTGACAGACTTAAATTAAAAAAAACAAGGAGTCGTGTGGCACTTTAACATTTATTTTTCACATGAGCTTTCATGGGAGAAAAGCCCACTTCGTCAGATGCTTCAAAGCATCTGACTAAGTGGGACAAAGTGGGATTTTCTCCCACAAAAGCTCATGCGAAAAATAAATCTGTTAGTCTTAAAGTGCCACACGGCTCCTTGGTTTTTTTTTTGCTGGGCTAGACTAACACAGCTATCCCTTTGGAAAGAGACTTAAATAAGCCAGAGACCAGTACTCAGGAGGATCTGTGTATTGGTACTGGATCCAAAGCTTAGCAGGGGTCAGCCTAAACCTTTGTCTGAGGACGCTTTCAAATACATGGGTGTGCTAGATTTGACCTTCAAAAGGAAGCCCAGTGGATTTGAAATGGGGTTTTAATCTAATTTATTTTTTGATCAGTGCCTCAGTGAGAGCAATGGGTGTGCACCAGGAACCCAGTCTTTGCACTGGCTGACTCTAGGACTTGAAAGCATGTTTACTATGTGTATTACAACAGTGCCTGGAGGGCTTGACTGAGATCAGGGCCCTATTGTCCTAGGTGCTGCACAAACACATAGTAAGGGATGGTCTTTGTCTCTCAGAGCTTAGTCTAAATAGGCTAGCTGGGGGAGAAAAGGCACTGTTAGCCCTGTTTTATGGCTGGGGAAACTGAGGCATAAAGTGCCCAGTCTGGGGTCACACAGGTTGTCGGCAGTAGAGTTGGGAATTGAATGTGGCTCATGTGAGGCCCAGTCCACTGTCTTAGCCACACAACCAATCCTCCTGTCTGTAGGGATGAGGCACCTTGAATCTCTAGGACACTGGCTCACACCCAGCCTAGCTCAGCAGCAGTCAGTCAGGGCTTCCAACTGACAACTGTTTGGGGACTGGTCTTAAATGAGTTTGAGAGTTCTCAGTGGGCAGCTGTCTCTGTCATAGGGTAACACCCAGCACAAGCTGATGAAGATCAGCTTTTCTGTGGGCACTTTCTGCAGAAGAACCAAGGACTGAACAAGGCAAAAAGCTCCTTCCCTTTCAGGCTGGGGGGGTGGGGGCGGGTGGGAATCAGGAGCGTTTGCTAGTGGACTAGTCTTGTAGTAGAATGGATTTGAGGTCTGTGAGTCTGGCACCCTCCCTGTATAGTGAAATATCCAGAGACAGATTAAATAAAGGGAGAACTGAAGCCATTCTAATTATTGTCTGTCTGTTGGCTGAATGTATTGTCAGATTGTGATTTATTTCCTGAAGGCTTTGAGCGCTATTCTGTACAAGTGGTTTAGAGAAGAGAGTTCTCGGCAGCCTTTCTTGCTCAGGAAGGTCAGCTCCGAGAGGAGACGGGGCAGACCAGCATCTCGCACCAAAGCGTTCACATGGAATGAACTTTGTACTGAGGCACAAAGCAGTGAACAAATTGTGTATGTGTGTGAAAGAAAGAGAGAGAGACTCCAATGCCAGAAAAGACCACTCTAATCCTCTAATTTGACCAGCTGTGTAGCACAGGCCAGGGAATTCTTCCAAAATAATTCCTAGCGCAGATCTTTAGAAAAACAGTCCATCTTGCCTTAAAAATGGTCAGTGATGGAGAATCTTGAATAAATCGTTCCAATGGTTAATTACCCTCACTGTGAAAAATTCACACCTTGTTTTCAGTCTGAATTTGTCTAGTGTGATCTTCCAGGCATTGATTCATGTCAGACCATCTCTGCCAGCTCATGTGTGCACACAAACACAATTGATCAAAGCTGACCAGGGATTTAGGCTGTGTCAGCTGCAGCACAGCTAGTGCATCTGCACTGGTTTTAACCTAGCTAGGGCAGTAACGATAGCAGTGAAGGCGCAGCAGCACAGATTCTGGTGCTGGCCAGCAACCTAAAGATGTACCAGGGGCCCTCAGCAGGCTTGTCCTAGGGTCAGCTAGCCCACAACACCATGTTGTCATGCATCACTGTTGCCTGTGCCAGCAAGCTTATCTAGGTATGCCAGCTGGTCCTGCGATCACCCCTTCATCTGCTGGGTGGATGTGAGTGGTACATCTCTGGGTATGTTGAAATTCCCTAGCGGACTTTGAAAACCTCAGTGTGTGTATGTGTCACTCACAGATACAGTTGCTGAAATCCCTGCCAGCAGCATGGAATTTCCACCTTCTCAGCATTGGTGCTCCATTTAGTGGTACTGTTTCTGTGATGTGGATGTGTGTCCACTGGGAACTGGTGCCGGAGCTGACCAGCTAGTTCCTGCCCTCAATTGCTATCTGGGCTGGCCATGCAGGGGAAGAAAAACATTTCAGCAGAAGGGGCTTCATGTAAAAGGGAGGAAAGGCAGCTCCTGGAACCAAATCCTTCTTTTCCCCCCATCCCCTTCCCAGGGGGGAACATGCCACACTGTACATACCTCAGTGCATTGAGAAGCCCCTCTGTGCTGTTTGAAGGCTGATCTTTCAAGACTTTGATGCATCCTTTCATCTGTCACAATGAAAAAGAAAGAGCCAGGCAGGTCAGAGTTCACATGACAAGAGCACGTGACAAGTGGGAGCAGAGAAAGACAGCTCCTAAACTCACTCCATCTAAGGGAGGAAGGAGTGTGCACTGAGCTCCCTGCCGCTCCTCACGCTTCCCAGCTCTGTCAGCTTCTCTGGCCCTCTCCTTTTTGGCAGTTCTGGGGATCTCTGCACAGCAAATGAGAGGTGATTGTAGTGCTAGCAGGCATGATCACCCTAGTCTCAGGCCAGCCAACAAAAGAGGGCCAACAACCTGTGTAGTAACCCTTAGGGAGGAAGGGGTTAACACTTTGGTCAGTGAGTTCCAGGCCAGCCAATAGGAACAAAGCACAGGTTTTTGAATTGGAGCAGCAGCCTTGCCTGTGCCTGTTTGGATGCAGCAGAACTCCTGGAAGGATCAAGAGGAAGCCAGGTAGAAAGGCCTGAAGAAGGATCCAGCGCCATCCTTACCAAAGATAAGCTAAGTTTGTTACGGACCAGGCGTGAGTAGAACAGGGAATGTTTACTTAGACCGGGTCAGGGTATTTCTTTGTTTTTGGATTTCTCTGTGCTGAGCGCATTCCCACAGCTACCATCATGTCAAGGCTGTTTTCCCACTCTGGCACTCCGAGTGCAGAGGGTGGGGGCCCGCAACAGGCCTTAAAACCCACTGGCCTTAAAGCCTGGTCTTAAAACTCGCCATGGCCACCAATTTCCTGACCTTGTAGTGGTATTGCTGCCAACACCCAAATACAAAAACCTCTTGGAACCCAGGAAGGCACACTTGGGAATTCCTTCCTGTGAGGTACTCACAATCACTTTTATGCCTCCCTCAGGAAAGTGCCAACCCCAGCTGGGGTATGAACTGGAACTGAGACAGAATCCCCTTTAGTAGTTGGCTGTGCAGTCCGAGGCACATGCACACAAACCTCTTGCCTTTCAGGACACAGAACCAGAGCTTACTTAAAAGATAAAATCTTTAATTAAAAAGAACAGATAAGAACACAGAGAGTTGCTTCTCTGGGATTTAACTTAGGTAGTTACAGGATAGGGGGAGGGGGTACATGTGCCCAGCACAGAGAAATCCAAAAACAAACCAAAAACAAAGAAATACCCTGGCCAAGTCTAAGTAAATATTCCTTGTTCTACTCATGCCTGGTCAGTAACAAACTTAGCTTTGGTAAGGATGTTGCTGGATCCTTCTTCAGGCTTTTCTACCTGGCCTCCTCCTGATCCTTCCAGGAGCTCTGCTGAATCCAACCAGGAACAGGCAAGGCTGCTGCTCCAATTCAAAAATCTGTGCTTTGTTCCTATTGGCTGGCCTGGGACTCACTGACCAGAGTGCTAACCCCTTCCTCCCCAAGGGTTACTACAACCTGAACCCAGGATCCCCAGCAAGCTTGGGCTGCACCAAAGTCTGGCAGCCATGTCCTCATTACCCCTGCCAGCTAGAGTGAAGCGCTGAAAGTTCCAGCTTCATTTGCTGTGTAGGCATACCCTCAATTTCTTAAAATGTCCACTGCTGCTACCATTTGCAGCACTGCCATGGTGGGAGTTCCAGTGTGGACCAGGTCCCTGGTGTATTACCCGCAAGGGTCTCCTAACACCTCCCTGGAGAAGAGTTAAAACACCAGCCACTGACCATCTCTATGTGTTTCATCGGTGCACTCCTCAGTGGATGTTCATCCAGTGGTAGCAGTGGTTGGAAATGTTTAGGCTTACAGCCTTAGTTTCTTCCTTAACCCATCTACCTATCTGCAGTGCTTTCTTCCTAACTTTTTTACAAAATCTTGACTTGGTATTTGTCCCCTGCCAGCCCTGGCTTCTAAACCAATTG
The DNA here is from genome assembly GCA_007922195.1 of Podocnemis expansa. Taxonomy (NCBI): domain Eukaryota; kingdom Metazoa; phylum Chordata; order Testudines; family Podocnemididae; genus Podocnemis; species Podocnemis expansa. The sequence goes on from ML681963.1 coordinate 49,608,437, forward strand.
CTGTCTTTAGCAGCTACCTGCCCACTGTTCCAGTGGACCTGTGCCTGTAGTCCCCTGTCCTGAGGTCTGTCACATGAACATTACTGCAGATGGGAATCTAGCTATGACAGGAGCTACAGTTTTCAGGCAACCAGAAACAAAAGTGAGTCTCCACCCAGGCCAGTCCATAATCACTGTGTTAAAGCTGTAAGATGTCACTCCTTGTATATCTCAGGCTGACCAAGCCCTCCGAACTGGGTGATATTATTGTGGGAGTTCTTGCTCAGGTCCTTGTGATGGATCATCACAACCCAGGAACACCAGCAGAACTGTGGAGGTTAAATGGTTTCTGACTCTGCACAGATCTAAGGAGGTTTCAAGTGGGACAGCTCCTGCTACCTAACAAACCTAAACCACCAAGGCACCTCAACATGCCCAATCTCAGCCTTCCAGTGGTTTGTTCATGGCTTGTTCCAGTGCTCCTTTTTTTTCCAGTGCACCATCTACTGAGACTAAGGTGTTACTCACATCAATTTTGGAGGTCTTGGCGAAAGCCCCCACAGGGTGAACGTGATCATAGAGTATAATGACTCCAACCATCACTCTCATACAGAAGAGAAGGGTCTCAGTGTTGGTGAACCGGCTCCTGTATTCCCTGAAGTTAAGAGAGGGGGTGAAGTGAGAAGTGGAAAGTCAGATTTAGTGTCCTTATTGCTGCTGGTGAATGAAAGGGGATGATAAAGAGCATATGGGGGAGAGGAGGCATAGGTGGGAGAACTTCTACCGGTAAATGCCCCTTCTACATGGAAACCCCACAAAACTGTATGTTTAGAAGCTGGGCTTGGCGACCTGCAGGGATCCATCAGGCTGCTGAATGTTGCATGGAATACATCTCCTTCCTTGTGTGTGTTGTTAAAGGATATGGAGTGGATGCTCCAGGGGTTACCACCAATCCAGTTGAAGGTGGGGAAGTGGAAGGCTTTGGGAGGGCAGCCTTGATGGGTGCAGTGCTTTGAGGCCTCTACAGCGCTGAGGCACTTGAGCCTTCCTAAGACATATTGATTAATCTTCTGTCCCTTGGTTTCCTCCTGGCATTCGATTTGAGAAACTCTCTGCCAGCCAAGGTTCCACACCTGGGCACACAGGCCAGGATGAAATACTCACGGGGTCTCGAGCATCACCCTGCAGACACAGGCCATGGTGCTTAGACAGTCAGTTGTGTCCTCAATTGGGAGGGTCTTGTTCTGTGAGAGAACAAACGAGACACAAGATTTGCTTCCTGATCCACGTGCTCCTCTCTGGAGGGGAGGCATTAGTTAGGAACTGAATAACTTTAGCATATCTCTGTTTCCCTAACCCTGTCCAATTAGTCTCCCTGTATAAACTCTCCAGCGTATTCCGCTATTGACAGCTCTCCAAACCTGTGATTAACACATCTCTATTTCTTATGATGCAAGATATACAAGAACAGAGATGTTGGAAATGTACCGAATTCATGGAGGAATTGTTCCAACACTCAAATTCTATTTTCTCTGGTAATGAATCTTTGGGCCAAATATACTGCTGGGCTCAGCTTCATCAAATTCAGTGGAGCCTCACTGGTTTACCGAACAGGTACATCGAGGCTATTGTCTAAATTTCTCTCCTCTACCTCTCTTCATCAATTTTTTAGTTTCTCGTTCTCCCTTTCTACTTCTCTTCACCAAGTTTTTGGTTTGTCTTTCTCTCTTTCTTTGGGGCTCTCTCACCTCTGAAACAAACTTGGTTGTGGCATTGCTTAGCGTTTTAAGCATAGGTGTGGCCTCTGCGTAGAAGAGAGACATCCTGTTGGCCATTTCATTGTTGACGTCACTCTCAGCATCTAACTGCAGGACATGAAGGACATGAGATGCAAATGACTGTTTGGTAATGTTAGTCACAGGACAGGGCAGATGCTGCAAATGTCTGAATCCATCCCAATCTTTCCTGTTGGAATGCACTGAACAGATGCAAACTAACCACCTCACATCTCCAGTCCAGCAGAACCCAGACCCTGAGTGTCCCTTTTCTGAAGCATGCGCAGTGGGCCAGGAAAGCATATGGGCCCTTTTCTTCTGCCCTGGGGATGTTTCCAAAGCCCTGGACTTTTCATGGCTGTCAGCTTCCTCCTGGCCACCCTGCTCCAAGACTGGGCTCCTATGGGAATGGCATCCTACTACGATGATGTGGTGATGGAGAAGTTCTGTTCCAGTGTTGCTCAGGTTGGGGTTGGCTGAACTTTGTGACTCAGAGCCAGATGTGCTCTGGGTTTGTTCAGCCCAAGCTGTGCTTTGCAGGGAGGTGAGGGGAATTAACTTAGCTTTCCTAGGAGGACCACCTGCTGCCCATATCCTCCACTGCATAGTTCTTGAGATATTTTGTTCTGCCAGCCAGAACAACATCTGCCCCTTCAGAAATCTCTTTTTTCCCCTCTTTTCAAGTATTTTGATGCAGATTCTGCTCCCCCACCTCCCCCAAAAAATCTTTTTATTCAGCATTAACTTGGGGTAGCAATGGAACAAAGACCTCTGTCTTCACACTCATTTTGTGCTAGACCTCATTCCCACACTGCTCTGTTAGTGGAATCAAAACCCCATGGGGCAGGAGACCAACCTCTTACCTGTAAATTGTTAATGCGATTCCGGCTGATGGTTCTTCTGTAGTAGCTAAAATCATTCTGGATGGCAGGGTTGGTCATCTGCAGCAAATACGGACAGAGAAGAGTGGCAATCAAATCAACAGCTATTGGTAGCTTTCCCATAGGGCAGAATGCTTTGCAGAGGTGGGTACTAGATCTGGCTCTGATAGACTTGGGGCTGGCTTTTCAGAAGATGTTTAAAAAAGAAGTGGACAAGATAACTAGTATGGGAAATGATAGTACAGTGATTAGTGTTGGGAATCTAGTGCAGGGAATGGTCTGGAGGACCTAATGGAGGCTAGTTTTGTTGCCAGTTTGTATAATGAATGGTTCATTTGGTTTATGCTTGCATGTCATGTAAAGTAGAGCTAATTCATCACGTCACACCTTTGCATTGCTAGGAGGAACGTGCCAGGGAATATTGACTCCCTGAACAGCCTGTGTTGGGTGTTATTGTGACATGCACCACTGACTCTCTGAACCGTCCCAGCCTTTCCAGGAAAGCAGAGATTCCAAGGTGCCTCCCCCACTGTTCTGGCTCCCAGGAGGACATAAAAAGCCTCCCCACCTTGAACTCATCGAAGCTCAGGGTGAAGTGTAGGATTTCTGCAAACTGCTTGGCTAGGGCTTGTTCTCGCTCCAGGTGCTGAGTTGGGGCATAGGGCGGGCTGGTCAGAGCTTCCAGCAAGCTGCGCAAAGCGTTCTCTGAGAAAAGGAGGAGAGAAAAGTGATGCATTGCAGGGCTGTGTGTCACATTGTGAACACAAACCAATTACCATTGCTTAAAACCTCCAATCTTCTCCCCACTGTGGTGCCCATCAGGTTTAAGTTGCAGCAGACTTAACTGCATTTAACCTTCCCATTTCCCACACTCAGGTTTGCAGGAGTTTTTCTGCCCCTCCTGACCCAGGGATACACACCACTGGTGTTTCCCCTCCATACAAGCTAATGGAAGCAAATCTCTGTGTTCTTATTGAACAGAAGAGTTATTCCCTGAGTAAATCCACTCAATCTCATTCCAAAGGTGAGCAGCCACCAGATGGCTATTTGAAGGAAGAGAGTTGGCTAATCTGATCTGTTGTGTCCTTTCCAGCCCCTTATAACCAACATACTTTTCAAATACAGGTTAATTGAGCTTCTCCAACTCTCTACATGTTCTGTGAGTGAAAGCAGAGTTGTGAGCCCTAGTTTTTACAGCTGGGAAACTGACGCACAAAGCAGTGACTTGCCTTGGGCGCAGTCAGGGACGCGATCAGGACTTGAACCGAGGGCTGAACCCTATGCCAGGGTCTTAAACCACTCAATCAGCCTCCCTTCTGACTCCTAAGGTCCCTTTGTGAGGCAGTGCTCTGGTTGTGCTGAATAAAGGACAGGATGGGACGACCCAGTGATAGAAATGGGGTCCAAGGGAGGCAAGGAGCTGGATGTGGATTGACAGCAACAGTTTGCTTCTGACACCTGTGCATGAAGGGTGGGGTGGGGAAGGGACAGTGTGTCCTTAATGGAACGTGAGCTCACCCAGTCGCAGAGAAAACTCATAGAAGCGTTTCAGCTTTGCCACCAGAGGGCACACCGCATTCCAGGCCTTCTCCTGTAACTGGAGGTCATTGGGGTTTTGGATAGCCTACAAGGAACCAAGATTGAAAAAGTCACATTGGGGCCTGAATCCCTGCCCGGGTTAGCAGGCTGAGGGCTGGAGGAGCCATAGATCTGTACCTCTCTAATCTCCTGGCCAGCCCCTGTGTAGGACTGCAGTTCAGCCAGGATGGCCTGGGCCTCCTCTAGCACTGCGTTGACCTGGTTCCACACGGCAGTCTCTGCTTCTGTGGGCTGGGCATCTGCATTGGATCACCCCAAAAAAGCAACAGTTCAGAGTGTGCGTCATACAGCTAGAGCGGGGAGGATTGGTGGCCAGTCCCTGAGCAGTGTTATACCCAGGGTTGGGGGGAACAACAGAGAGGGGATGTACTGGCTTGTGTGGGGTGCCAGGGCAGGCAGAGCAATTCCTCTGCCTGTCTGTGGAAAAACTGCCACTGAGAGATGTGCTAAAGCAGTGGGTTTCAAACTTTGTTTCCTCTGGACCCACTTGAAAGAAATCATTTATGCCCACGACCTGGCGCTGAGCCTTGGCCAGGGGTCGGCAGCCTTTGTCAATCACCATGGCAGCCCCTCCGCCTGACCCCTCAGCTGTGCGGCAGCCCCCTCCTCTGAGAAAAAGCAGGTGGGATGGGGGGGTGTGAGGGACATGGCCTACCAAAGTCCTGAGCACTTCTTTCCACAGCATCCCTGGGGACCCCCACCCCAGTTGCTACCAAAAGGAGCCCTCTGGGGCTTCAGGCGCCTTCTTTCCGTGACATGCCTGGGAACGGGTCCCCAGGCACACTGTGGAGAGGGGGCACAGCCTGATGGTCTGCAACCCAGGACTGAGTCATGACCTGTGGTTTGGAAACCACTGTGCTAAAGGGAATTAGAAAAACCTGCCAGATAGCAGGACTGGGCTCTAGTGCAAGACCCAGCCCAGCAGTGGGGCCAGACCCTGGCCATTGCTAGGCCTCATCTGTCCACTATCTAGATCTGACCCTTCTGGGGGCCCGGCTGCCCTCTCCCCACTGACCCTACTCAGACACGCAGGCTCTCAATGGAAAAGAAACGGGCAAAGCAAACAACACAACTCCCCTCCACCAAGAAAAAAAACCAAAGCAAAAACAAACAAACAAACAAAAAAAATACAAAGGGAAGAAACATCTCCTGCTGCGAGACCAACCCAACTGGAATAAGATGCCATGCCTTGGAATTAAGTAAAACAAACATGGAGTCCTGTGGCACTTAAAAACTAACAAATTTATTTATTGCTCGAGCTTTCGTAGGAGAAGTTTTCTCTCATGAAAGCTCATGTAATAAACAAATTTGTTAGTCTTTAAGTGCCACAGGACTCCTTGTTTGTTTTACTGAACTAGACTAACGGCTGCACCTTTAAAACTTGGAATGAAGTGTTCATCTCCCTTCCCAGGTTTGCTTCTCCTGCCTGACTAGCTCAGCAGCCAAGTCCCATTTCTTCAGATCCAGTCACTCCATGGGTTTGGTCCTGAGCCCATAGCAAATCAGGAGTCAGTGGTCCTACAGCAGCTTGATACTGGCATGTGAATGAGAAGGGAATTGGACCTGTTCTTTCCTGACTGATCAGATGCCTGGCTCTGCTCCCAACTTCACTGCTCTATAATGGAGCCTTCAGGTCCCTTGCAAAGCTCTCTGTGGCTTGATTGCCCCCTTTTCTTCATCGCCAGGTCCTTGCTAGCACTGGAGAAGAGCTTCCTATGAACTAACTTTGTCTGACTGGATTAGTGAGTGGACCTGAAAGGTTATGGCTGGCAGCTAAATGTGAAGAATTAAAGCTTTTGGCTGGGACCTGGTTCCCTGGTCTGTATCTGTGGTTATGATCAACGGGGGAGTGAATGAGTAGCAGGTGAAGGACATCCTTACAAGGATGGGACTGGCCCTAGGCATAGAGCGCTAAATGCCTTGGTCAATAACCAACAGCCCTTTCTGCCATCCCTTTAGAAACCAGTCTTTAACACCCCCCCCCCTCGCATGCCACCAAATATCTCACAAGATCAGCTGCATTAGAGAGAGGCCAAGGGAGATGGTGCATGGAGAGGAAACCACAATGCTTTCTGGAATGGGTACGATGCCATGGGAGATTAACTGAGACAACAACTTAAAATGAAATGTGTCTGTGGAGAGAGGAAAAAAAAAAAAAGAAAAGAAAAATCCCATCTCACGTTCAAAGTCAAGGAAAAAATTAGGGCCTTGTTCAAGTTCGTTATAAGTCAACACTTTTAGAAGGTTCCCCATGTGATACCTGCAAGAGAAGAGACAAGAGGAAAAAGGATGATGGGTCATGAGGTGGTGTTTGTGGAGGAAGCAGTGGGAAAACTAGACTGAGGGCAACATCTGGGCAGCAGGAAGAGCTCCTCAGACAACAAAGCCAAGGGTTTGGGCTGGCTGTGTAACCCTTCTATTCCCAAATCTTTGTGGCTGTATGTTAGATGTGCCAGTTGTTGGCTCTTTGTAATCAAGGTTGTGAGGGGGAGAAAAGACTATTGTGCCTCACAGCTTTGTGACCTTTAGCGGTTCTCACATTAACAAGCAGTACTGCTCAACTGGGGTTAGCTGAGGTTCCTTAGAGACTCTCCCCAGATCTTGATGGTATCTACATCCAGCTGTGGCTCAGGCGAGGGCTGCCCAGCAGCTGCTCCCGGCCTGGTGAGCTGCAGCCTCTTCCTGCCCCCGGATGGAGATGAGCATTGGCTGATGTGGGGTGGTGACCAACAATAATGAGCAAAGCGAGGGAGAGAGAGCCGCTGTTCTCCAGGAAGGGAGAGAGTGGAGGGCTGGGGCAAGCTATTTAGCAGGTCCCAGGACTTCCTGGAGTCTCACAGCATGGGCTGGGTGTGTCTCATTTCATCTCCAAAGCCAACACCTGCCCCTTGAGTGGGGAATGTCTGTCTACACGCCACAATTACAGACAGCTTGGCCTTGGGGACCCAGATACAACATGGATCTGATGAGACCTTAACTTTGGCCCTTATCCAGGCAATGTCCAGCCCTGGTTACAGAACATGGGTCTGGATGGGGCTCTCCTAAAAATCAACAACGCCTGTTTGTAAGGGAGTTGCCTGACTTCCATGCAATCAGGAGGTAGTAGCTGGGGGGAGCTGTTCTTGTGGTCACTGAGTGGGCCCCTAAGTATCTTTGCAAAGTGCTCAGCTTCTCTGACTGCAGCCCCTCCTGGACCCATCTCCAGTGTCCATGCTGCAAGAACCTCCCCAGCACTGCAGAACCAGAGGGCTATTTTAGTTTCCCCCAGGCCTCTCGGTGAGCTGGGCTGTGTGGTAAACAGAGCGCTTGCAGCTCAGCCCCCACCGGGAGGCAATGTGTGAACTCTATTGCTCTGGCACTATTTTTACACCCTTTGGGTTTTACTGAGTGCTGGCTCTGAGCTGCATCTCTGTGGGGGAGGGTGGTGAGGTAGGGGGGTAGGGGGCAGGTTCATGTCTTGCTGACTTAGTTAGGCAATGAAAGCTGCCTGATGGCTCAGCGGAGGCCACTCTGCTTTGTGGCCTCTTAGCCTGGATTAGTCAAAGGCCAGCAGGTTATTTGAGGAACAACCCTTGACTTTAGGCCTCCCCTTCACCCACCCCATGTTCCCTGGGCCCGCTGCTGTCTCATTCTCCCCCTTTCCTAGCATGGCTCCCTCAGGCCTTTCCCTCATCACTGCCCCATCACACTTGCTCTCTGCTTTGTCCCTCTGTTCTCTCCCCTTTGGGGGGCCTTCTTCCCTGCTCCCTCCAAACACATTGGGATGTGGGGGTGCCATAGCCAGTTTCAGTCAGTGCTGCCAACGGAGCTAGCCCTGGTGTGGGTGTTTAGACCACAGGGCCCCCTAGCCCCACAGCTTTCCATGGGGCTGCATTCCCAGTGTGGACAACGTTCTCACTTTCCTGCCCCCTAGTCCATCCTCAAGCTCCAGGGACCATGGGTATGACTTCCTGAAGCAGTGGGATGTTCCCTGTGGTGCAGTGAGGCAACACAAATCCTTCCTCCTTCTTCAGTACCACATGACTGGCCTTTTCAGGCAGATGGCTTCTTTGGGGGTTTAGTGGCCTGGGGTGAGTGTTTTTGGGGCTGAGGTCTTGCTGTCTCACCCAAAGAGCCTCCAGGGGACCATCACTTCCCCTCTGTTGCGGCCATAAATGAATTGCCCAAGTACCTGGGACTGTGCTCCATACCAAATGTCTCTCAGACTCTGGATCCAAGAGTCCTGAGTGCTGTATAAATATGGAGAGTCAATGGACTGGGGCCTTTCAGGTGAGGCTGCAGCCAGGGAGTGCATGGTGCTGCTGAAAACACCAGTGTGGAAGAAATTGCCTCCCTTAAGGATAAAACCAGCTGAGCCCCCAAGTTTGCCATCAGCATCTGCAGGGCAAGCCTGGAACTGCTGATTCAATAAGATTTTTCCCTATGCTGGCCCTGCTGGCAATGGAGATGGTATGTGACAGGTGGTCAGGTTGTTTCACATGGGAGAGAGTCTCTTTAACCTCTCTGTGCCCCCGTCTGCTCAAAGTCCACCTGTCCACCCTACCCACTGGAATCTGCCGATGCCAGCGCATTCCTTGCATCTGCCCTCCTACAGACAAGTCTCTAGGGGGCATACTAAGGCCCCCAGTCCCTTTGCCATGTGTGAATTTGTTCTCTTTAGAGACCAGCGGCTCCGCCTCCCAGCAGGCACAGAAATCCCCCTGCCCTGAGCGCAGGACTTACTTTCAAAATCCAGGAAAAAATGAGGACAGTTTTCTAAATCTTTGCCCAATACCTTTATCAGGTTGCCCATGGCCAGCAGACCTGAGCGAGAGAAACAGAACAGAATGGAAGAGCGCAAGCACTGAGAGCAGCCCAAGCCGGAGCACGGCACTCTCCTGAGTCATCCACCCCACCTCCTGCACAGGCCCCACACCTCACAAGCTGCACACACCCACTGGAGAGCCCCCCCCACCCCCACCCCCACCCCGCAGTCACCACCTGTTACCAGCATGTGACACTTGAAAGCCTCAGAAGACTTACCTGCTTGCACCAGATATAGCTGGTATCTGCTCTGCAAACGCAGGTGCCAGCTGGCTATGGACTTGGGCATGCAAGAGCAGGGAAGAGGCAGTGAAAGCTGGGCATGCTACTGTCCACAGCACAGCTGTCCGCTCTGCCTGCGTCCCTCTCCCGCCGTGTGTCTGAGGACGCAGAAACGCGACGGGTCTCCTCACCACTTCTCTTTTTCTATTTTTGAGGCTGGAGGGGAAGCGGAGAGCTTGTTCCGCGCCTCGAATTTCCTGTGTCAGCCTCTTGCATCTTCTCCTCCACCCAAGCTGTTCTGCCTCTCCGACTTCCTCCTAGCCCAGCAGAATGGCAGAGGCCCCTAGCTTCCCTGCCTCTTGCTTCTGCATTCTCTTGGCACCCCTTTGGCTGCTCTGAGAACCTGCTCTCTGACTGGCGGGGACCATGAGCAGGAGCAATTCTAGGACCCAGCTAGTTTCTGTCTGCCACTGGGGGCATTGGGATGGGAAGCACCAAGGCCTTTGCACTTCCTTAAATCAAGCCGCAGGCAACCAGTCCCTCTGATGCTGCATGTGACAGTTCCACAAATGCATGGGAACAGATCTCCAGGAGCACTGGTTTCCTGTGCTCCTTAGGCTTGCTGTACGTGCTGCTATGCGAGAGGCCTGTGCTAATGCCTAGGACTCTTAGGCTGCAAAGCACTGGGCAGTTCACAATCACCATGAAGTCTTATGATCCCCATGAGATAGACGAGGAGCCAGAATGGTGAAGTGACTTGGCCAGCATTAAGCAGTGAATCAGTGGCAGAGCGAGAAGGGTCTGACACCCCTTCCCGCTGGACAGTCTAGCTCCTCGTCTATCCCACTGTGAGGCTCCACCACCTTCACGGACAATCATGCTGCTTCCAGTCTGCCTGACCTGCTGTCAAGGCTCCAGTGCTCAGTGCTGGGTCTTGCTGTTGTTAGGCCAGCACTGCTTCGCCTGGGAGCTCAGACACATGGTGGAAGAATTCCTCGTCTTGGTGTGGAACTTATTGCCTTGGAAACTCTCTCTGCTGCTCTCTGTCCATTTACTGCAGCTCCTGGGTGGGCTCCCTCATCCTCTCAGGTGCAATTAAAGATACACCAGTGCCCCTGCAGCCAGGGATCCCCAGTTGATTGCTATTGTCAGTATCAACTTGAAACAGATAGCGAGCCGAGGCTTAGGACAGCCTGGGTTGCTATATACACTGTGCCTATATAAATTACTCATATGCCATTACCCATCTGGCTGATTCTGACTGGAAGCTGTTCTCCTGCATAATTTCCTGCAGCAACTTGGGCTTTGCCCATTCGGTACAGGACTCCTGTTGAAACTGAAGTGCTACTGTGCTAGTTCCATGCCTATGCAATGCCTGCTGGGGGAATTAGGTTTAAACCGGTGCTCTTACATTGTGACTCCTGCTGAGAGAGGCTAGGCCACTGTCTGCAAGCCCTCATTAGTACGTGTCACAACCTCCTGTCTACAACTGTGGCAACCTCTATCGCTGGCCTCCCAGTTGGGTTTACGCTGAACAAGGGGGAATGGTCTTTACCTTGATTTCAGATGCTTCAGTGACCTCTATGGCTGTGTGCTGCTCATCAATCACTTCATCAGCTGACAGAAATCTGCAGTGAGAAGGAGAGGGACAGGACATCACTGGAGGCTTCCAAATTTAGGTTGTCTTCATGAACTAAGCAATTCCCTGCTAATAAAAAGGGCAAGGTGTCCTTGTTGGAATGTAGGGAGTGACTACTTGAGTGCAGGCCTTGCCCATTCATCCAGGGAGCGCAGATGAAGCCAACACAAAGGCCTCAGATCAACAGTCTGGAGTGGATCACATGCAGGAAGTGGATCACACAGGGAAAAGACATTATAATTCCCCTCTACTGGCTACACCATGGCCTCATTGGACACTTCACTCATTTGTACTCTGTCTCCTCCAGTTCAGATCATCTTCCTGGATGTGTCTCCAAATATGCTGGTTTTATTCAAGAACAAAGTTCTTATCTGAACTGAACTCAAAGAGGTGACCTTCTGGCTAAGAAATTAACTACTCTGGGCAAGGGCAAGCGTTTTCTCTGGAATTAAATATCTGAAGATTGTACATTCATGACCCAAACACTACCTCAGCTACTAGATCCATCTGCATCACCTTGGGTCTAATCCCATCACACCCTCCATTAATTAACTCCTACTTTGTACCTGCTGCCTTTCTGCTCCTGAAGGCAGCATGGCCAGTGTTTATGATAGGGAGGGATAAGTGTTAGAGAAACAGAATTTGGCGCACCAGATCAGGTTGCAATAAAGATTCTGCATCTCTCTGCCTGGTTTCCATCTTGGTCCTGAGCTCTCCAGATCACTATGGCAACAGCTGAAATCTCTCCTTAAGACGTCCTTCACTAGCCCCACACCCACTGCTCTGTTGAGAGCAACGAGGGGTAAATGCTCAAGCTTTTGGCATTTTAAAATGACAACAGGAAGTTTCTAATCATGCCATGACATGTGTCTGCAATCCAAACTTTCCCTTTCTCACACAGGGCTGTGTAGGATTTGAACTACCTTCATGATGTGGTTTCTTATCAGCCTTTGATTGCCAGATGCACATTAAAAGGCATCAGTTACTTTATCCTCAGTGAGCTGTCAAGCTATAGGTGCAGATTACCATTACTGCTCCTCTACAGTGCTTAATATGCAGAAGGTCCTGGGTTCAATTCCTAGAGGGTTGGACTCAATGATCTCATGAGATCCCTGCTAACCCTATGATTTGATTTGACTTCTGTAGTGGGGAAGAACTGCTGGCTACAAACAGTCTAATTGTCTCTGACCCTTATCTAAATGCTAGAGCGGAGCAGTGATCAGGAAGGGTCTTTATTTTGAGTTAAGTTGCTTCCAAAGGATCTGTGTTATAAAGTATTGTTAACAGGCCATCGGCAGTTCAGCACAGCATCCAGGCAATTCATAAATATCAGTAAGAATGGCTACACAGACAAGCACCCGACGAGTTGTCAGTAAGGCTATGCATGCTCTTTCACATCTAGATGTGTTACCATTCCAGTCACCCGCCCAAATACCAGGCATCCCAGACTAATTGCAGTTGCAAAGCAGCCTGAAGGTTGAGCCAGTTAGCTAGGGGAGGTGAAATTCTTTCTTTGGTTTTGTTTCACATGGCCTCAAAGCTTCAGCCTACCCACCATTGTGTGTTTTAGCTATGAATCAGCCTAAAAACATAATGTGAAATGAAATCACAGCCATCCCTTCAAAAACAAACCATGCATCAGTGTAGTGATTAAGGGTGCTGCCCTTTGATACAGGAAGACCGGGGTTCAAATCCTGGTTAGTACCTACCTTTCCAGTAGGGGTCTTTGTGCAAAAAGACCCCCTAACGCCTCACTTGCCTACCTCAAATGTGAGAGTGACACAGACTAGGAGCGTCATGCCAGCTCAGATATCACCCGGATTAACAAGGTCTGTGCTAGATGTTGGGAAACCAGGACAATCTGACGATAAGTGGGCTACTGGAACAAACCTTACATGGATGAGACAAGAGAACCTGGAATTGATGGAATGCTACTACAACAGTAGACCTAATGAGAGGGGCTATATGAAATGTATGAGGGAACTATGAATGGACAAAAGGCCTACATCCACACTAACTGAGAAACAGCTAGTTACCCAATGCTTCAACATAGTAAAGAAGAAGCTGCTCTCACAACTTGAGATAGACCAACTCCACATTACATCCTGGACTCAAGAAGAAGACCTGGAAGAACAACTAGATGTGCAGCCAACACCTGAAGCTGGAACTTCACTGCCACCCCCTCCATTACAGAGCAGAGCAGCTGATATGAGGCATAAGATCATGGATAAACTAGCTACAGTCAACCCTCGAGACCGATTACTAAGACTTGTTGGAGAAGTACCATCAGATAGTATGCTAGAAGATGCCAATAGAGCCCTAACGACAATTCCTACTACCACCATAACTCAACCCAATGAACTGGTATATGCTACAGCCTCTGTAATCCTGGAGATGCTTGGCTACACGATCAAGAAGAACAGCAGTACATACCCCCCCGGAAAATGAGGTTGGAGGATAAGATCAAGGCAACTCAGAGAGAAGTTAGTCAGCTGGTGGAACTACAGAAGGGTGTAGAGATTAAGGATAAGACTTGGCTACTGGAAAAAATACAAGGGCCTGACTCCATCTGAAGCCCTAGAGACTGCTAAACAAAGGCTCACAGCACTGGCTACCAGACTAAGGAGATACACTAGAGAAGCAGAGGCCAAAAAGATAAATGCCCTGTTCGCCAAAGAACCATCCAAGGTGTACTCCCAACTGCAGTGCAACAACACAATAACAGCAGAGCCACCAACAGCAGAAACTGAACAGTACTGGAAGAACATATGGGAGAAAGAGAAGACTCATAACACCAGTGCAAAGTGGCTGCAGGACCTGAGAACAGACCACAGCAATCTCCCAGAACAGCAACCAGTCACCATCACAGTAGCCGACATCCAACAGCGGGTCAAGAACATGAAGAGCTGGATAGCAGCTGGCCCGGACATGATCCACACCTACTGGCTAAAGAAACTAACAGCAATGCATGAACGCCTAGCAGCACAGATGAACCAGCTGCTATCAGCAGGCTCCCACCCAGACTGGCTAACACAAGGAAGGACAGTGCTGATCATGAAAGACCCCCACAAGGGAACAGCACCATCCAACTACCGGCCAATAACCTGCCTCCCCACAACATGGAAAGTCCTATCAGGCATCATAGCCGCCAAGCTACAGGACCACATGGGCCAGTACATGAGCACAGCTCAGAAGGGCATTGGGAACAATACCAGAGGCTCAAAACACCAGTTGCTCATAGATAGAGCAGTCGCCCAAGACTCAAGGTCTAGACAGACCAAGCTGAGCACAGCCTGAATTGACTACAGGAAAGCCTACAATTCAATGCCACACACATGGATCTGTGAATGTCTGGCGCTATACAAAGTCAACAGGACACTAAGGACCTTTCTCAAGAACTCAATGGGACTGTGGAAGACAACGCTGGAAGTCAACTCAAGACAGCTTGCACAAGTGGCCATCAAGTGCGGCATATACCAAAGTGATGCACTGTCCCCATTGCTGTTCTGCAAGCCAGATAATCACAAGGACTGGATACGGATACAAGTTCAAGAGTGGAACTACCATTAGCCACCTCCTCTACATGGATGACATCAAGCTGTATGCTAAGAATGAACGAGACATCGACTCACTAATCCACCTGACAAGGATCTACAGTGAGGATACTGGGATGTCATTCAGACTGGAGAAGTGTGTCCAGATGGTAGTAAAGAGAGGGAAGGTAGTCAAGACTGATGGGGTGGAACTACCAGCAGGCCACGTAGCAGATATACAGACCAGCTACAAGTACCTTGGCATCGCACAGTCACATGGGAACCACGATGAGGAGGCAAGGAAGACAGCAACATCCAAGTACCACCAAAGGATAAGACAGGTCCTGAAGAGCCAGCTCAATGGGAAGAACAAGATCCACGCCATCAACAGGTACACCCTGCCAGTCATCAGATACCCTGCCGGTATAGTGAGCTGGCCAAAGGAGGACATGGAGGCTGCCGATGTGAAGACCCGGAAGCTCCTCACAATATACTTAGGTTTCCACCCCAAATCCAACACCCAGAGACTGTACACCAGCCGGAAAGAAGGCGGGCAGGGTTTGGTGAGTGTCAAAGCCACTGTCCTGGATGAAACCCAGAGCATCCAGGAGTACATCAGTAAGATGGCACCCAAAGATGAGCTGCTGAGAGAATGCCTGAGGCAGCAGCAGACATGGGAGGAAGATCAAGCAGAAGACGTGCCATGGCAAGACAAGATCCTGCACGGGATGTACCATTGATAGATAGCTGAGGTGGCTGACACTGGGAAATCCTACCAGTGGCTGGAAAGGGCTGGACTAACAGACAGCACTGAGGCACTGATCATAGCAGCACAAGAACAGTCACTGAGCATCAGATCCATTGAAGCAGGGGCCTACCACACTAGACAGGACCCAAGGTGCAGATTGTGCAGAGAGGCCTCGGAGACAGTCCAACACATAGTGGCAGGATGCAAGATGAAGGCAGGAACAGCATACACTGAACAGCACAACCAAGTAGCTGGCATTGTGTACAGGAACATCTGCACAGTATGTGGGCTAGACCCTCCCAAGACCAGATGGGAGATCCCACAGAAGGTCGTGGAGAATAACAGGGCTAAGATTCTGTGGGACTTCCAGATCCAGACGGACAGGCAGGTACTGGCCAATCAACCAGACATTGTGGTAATAGACAAGGCGCAGAAGACAGCGGTGGTGATAGATGTAGCAGTGCCAAGTGACAGCAACGTCAGAAAGAAGGAGTATGAGAAGCTGGGGAAGTACCAGGGCCTGAAAGAGGAACTAGAGAGGATGTGGAAAGTGAAGGCCAAAGTGGTCCCAGTGGTAGTAGGAGTACTCGGGGCTGTGACTCCTAAGCTGGGAGAGTGGCTCCAACAGATCCCAGGAACAACATCAGAGCTCTCTGTCCAGAAGAGTGCAGTGCTAGGAACAGCTAAGATACTGCGCAGAACCCTCAAACTCGCAGGCCTCTGGTAGAGGACCCGAGGCTGAGGAAGACACATACCACCCATAGGGGTGAGAGGGGAAATTTTTTATTTTTTTTCTGAATGTGATCCAATGTAGTGCCATCTTCCTGAGTCTGCAGACAGAGCGAGTCCTTAGCTCGAAGATGTGTGAACTGGTGCCATTCATCTCTATGGGTGACGAATGCTGAAGCCTGGCAATGGCAATGTCATCATTTACTATGTCCAACTGATCATTTGGCAGGAAGTTCCAGCTACACAGGCACTTGGCTACAGTAGGGATTGTCAGCAGAACTTGACGATTTTCTGCTTTGATTCTTCTCACCAGAGTCCCACCTGAAACCAGATCTCAGCCCAAGAGCATATGAACCGTGGCAAGCTGAACAGACTATCAGATTTGAAACCTAAATGTATTGCAGTGCTGGGCTCAAATTGGGTAAAGGATTTAAAATATCCTTTTACTTCTGTTTTCCCTTGTATTTATTTTCAGCGGTTTCAAGTTGTCTGGGAAGATTCTACACTGCAGATTTCACTAGGTTTGCCTCTTAAAAACAAGGAAGGTGTCCTAATCATTTCATAAGGGAAACTTCCCAACCCTGGGAATCCACCCTACCATGGGACGATCCATTTCTCATTTTTGAAAGAGAGCAAAGTCTTGGAGATTCTTTAGAAGCACTGGATGGCACAGAGGAAAAAGTACAAAGAGAAAGAACAACTAAGCTAGTCAAAGCCGTCCCATGGAGAGCAAGCAGCTGGGTAGTTATGCTTATATGCCTCTGATCTTCAGCAACGCTCTGTCTAATTTGAGGCAGAAGTACCACTGCACACTGTCAGTGAGATGCAAAGGCATAAAGAAACAGCTGTAGTAAACCCATCAGCTCTTTCCAGAGATCTGGCCTGCCACTAGCCACAAACCATTTGGTAGTGTATGACACGCTAAGCAAACGAGCTTTGTTCAAGTCCTTCGGTTTAAGGAACTACGTGTCACATAGGAAGAAACCCAAGTGAGCCCGAAAGCCATGACAACGGATTTCAGCAGCAGCCTTCCAAAATGTAAACATACTCGCCCTCTGGGCATGTGGGAAAAAAATCTGTCCCACAATCAAGAACTGAAAGACAGATGCCTCCTGCAGAATGATGGCTGGATGGCTGAACATGCTAGCCGCAGTTCCTGGCCCTGCCACAGCCTCCTTTTACCTGTCAATGTCTTGGCTCCCTAGATGTTGACGGTTGTAGTATTTCCTTTCACCTACTCTTTGTCTCCCTGAAGTGTACATTTTGGGGGGTAGTCCCTACCTTGTGTTATGTGTTTATGCAGCATCTACCATGATTGGGCCTCCACCTTGCTACTACAACACAAAAAACATTAATAATTCCTACATCTTTTCATTTTGGAGCAGTCCAAGACACTTAAATTCATTGACTCCACTGTCAATAGTTAGGCTTTTTAAAATTCTATGTAATTTTTTTAAATAAACCCCCAAACATTTGAACTGAAAAATGTTAACTCTTGAAAACTTTTTATTTTTATTTTAAAAAATCAGTTTTTGATAGAAATGCTTAGTTTCTGAAACCAAATTGTTTTACTGAATACCATTTTTTACTGAAAATTGAGCATATTGATGCATTCTGTTTCTGTTTTTTCTTTGAAAGTGTGGAAAACTTTGACCAAAATGGAATTTTCTGCAAAAATGTTTTGAGTTGAAAAACTATTTTTGTTCCCAAAAATGTTTTAAAATACTGTCCCCTGCTCTAGTTCTACTATGGGTCCTGATTGTAATCAATGTGGCATGTTGTAACTCCTGTTGACATGAATGAGAACTGTGAAATTGTTAGCATCGCTCAGGACCGAGTCTTGCAGGTGTAAATCTCAAAATACAGGCATCAACTAAACACCAACGAATGTTAGGTGAACAGTAAACACAGATTCAGACCAGCTGTTGTCCACATCTTCCACTGCTTGACCCCATTGCTTTCTGACATTCACTCCTGTTTTTACAAAGGTCACTGCTTCCCCTGGGGTGCTCTAAGAGTTCAGTTCTACTCTTAGAAATGACTCAGTGGGAGCAGCACCATGGAGTCTGGGTTTGTCTTAGCAAAAGACATTTCTTTTTTTAGCTGTCACCAGCTCTGCCAGATTCCCCTGGGATCTGAAAGCCAACCTGGGCTCTTTTGGTTTTGTGTATCATCACCAGTAATGTTAATGCAAAAAATAAATCTGTTAGTCTTAAAGTGCCACACAACTGCTTAATGTTAATCCTGCCACTGGGATTATTTTAACAGTTCTGTTAACAATGCATGAGCCAGAATAGACCCAGCTTGTTCTCTAACCGTGCCAGCTCTGCAAGCCTAGCGGGAATCAAAAGCACATTTTTCACATTGGAATCAGCAGATCTGACTGGGAGGAACCCAGCTGTGAAAGAACATACCATTTTTACCCAGTCACCTTTTCTGTGACTATACTGTGGCACAACAACACACTAAATACCAAACTAAAGACAACCAACACTCATGCCAGAGCTGCAGAGCACAGAGGCTGGGGACAAGGCCAAAGGGATTGTGGTGCCTAGTTGTCATTGATTTCAATTGGTGTTAAGCATCTTTGGACTCTATATCCTACAGTACCACCTGCTCTCAGCTTTCTGATTTGTCTGATGTTTATCCATAAGGGTAGTAGCGCCTTCCCGGCTATGGGTGAGGCAGGTAGCATTGCAGCCTGTGCCTCTGTACTCTGTTCCTTGAATGCTCACCTTTTTTGCCTCTATTATTACTGGGTTTTTTAAATCACCAGCCATCAGTGGCTTTTGAATGCCAGCCAGTCTTTTGTGGAGGGATTCCATACTTTTTACAATCCTCCCCTTCAGCTCTTCCAGCTGACTTCAGAGCAGAAGCCTCCCTGGGAAGGGAAGAGCCTTGTGTTGTGTCGTAACACTGAGCGTTTATATAGCTAATCCCCACAACATCTCTGTGAGGCAGGAGACTGATCCACCTTGTTCAGCTGGCCACACTAAGCTTGGACAGTGAAGTAACTTGCCCAAGACCATCTGGTACATAAGTTGTGGAGCTAGGACTCACACTCTGGACCACCTGCTTCCCACTCAGAGGGCTTGTCCCCTCAGACCACACTTTTCCAGTACAGCACTGTGGGTGTTTGTCTACTCAAAAGCTTTCCAGGCAGAACGCTCTCCTTGCGGCCTTGCCAGTGAGCGAAAGCTTGGTCGGATGAATCCCATGGAGGGACATAAGGGATGAATTTCACCTGTTGTTCTACCAGGTTTTGTTTGCTATTTTTCTCACATCACAAAAGTTCCCTTGAACCAAACTTCAGCTGTTTCCACCACTAGCTCCCAGGATACTCCAGCAGTTAATATTTACTTACTCATTTACTGGGGTCTAGATCCCAGGAAAGGCTGAATTTCCCACATGCTGTCATAGGCTACAAATCTTTCACAAACCTCCCTCTCTCACATGTGGCAATTCGCCACTGATATAGGTGCAAAATATCTGACCTCTCCTCACCCAAAAATTAACCAGGGGACACTGCATTTTGGTTTTTAGGGGGATTTTTCATTGTTTTACAAAATAACAATGCAAAGAAATCACTAATTGACACCATGGACCAAAGGCATTGCTTGTGTAACTCCCATGACGTTGATATAGCCATCTGAAGGTTCAGCTACACTGAACATTGCGTTCAGTGGCATGGTGCATGCATGTATGACTTGCTCTCAGCGCAGGTACAAATAGTAGGGTGTGACCTTGCTTATGTGAATAGTTAGAACACACCTGAACCCTAGTTGTATGTACCCTACTTGCCCAAGGAGTGCCTCCCCATCTATACTGCTATTGTAAACAATATAATATTTTGCTGACAGAGCATTTCCCGACCACAGGGAGGAACTCCGGCAGTGGGGGAAGGGTCTGGTACCCGCTGCTGAGGTTTTCCCTGCAGCTTTCCCCACTGAATCCAGTCAGAGGCTTTCACTGATGCCTGTAGCTACATGATGCAGTGTGAATACAGCCTGCCTTCCACCATGGCATGAAGTTACATGCTGCTGCAAGTGGCGCGCAGTGTAGATGTAGCCTTAGGTTTTTATATGTTGCCCATACCATGTTATCTGAGCTCTTCACAGCACCCCTGGGAAGTAGGGAAATGCCAGTATCCTACTGTCCAGACAAGAAACTTGGGCCCCAAGAGGCTAAGTGGCTTGCCAAAGTCGCATAGGAAGCCTGTGGCAAAGCAAGGATGAGTGGACAGGTCCTAAGACAGTGCCCTCTCCACTAGACTGTCCTTCCCCTTCGTTTATCACTCATTAGGAAATTACCTTTAACTTGACTTTGTGAGACTGTTTATTTGTAATGACATGGCACTTAAATTCCCAAACACTTTTCCGGTCATTAGTTTTCCATGATTTGTTGAGTCTACAGGTAAGGGTTTTATCCCCCACTATTCCAGACCCAGATGAGAGAATCTCTTGTAATCTAGGCATTTACAACGAATGCTCAAGAGCCACATCTGATAAATGGGATCATTTATTTTTGTTCTCTTTTATAGGTATGTGTTTCCTGTAGTGAGACCACTATGTCCCCTGGAAAATGGCATTTGGTAATGGAGAAATCAACAAGGAATGTGACATGGGAGTTAGCTTCAAAATATGGTCTAAGCAACAACCAGGGTAAGGTCACCACATTATTATTATTAATAATTGTGGTTTCACTAAGGGCCTTATTTATGAATAAAGACCCTCTTGTGCTTGGCACTGTAGCGACATGGAACTCAAGCCTATTCCCTGCCCCAAAGAACTTACAGCTCACAGATAAGACAAGACAGATGAGGAGCGCAAGGAAACCCTTGCTTCTCCTAGGAATCTCCTCCTCCAGCAGCTACTGTTGACTTCCACAGGAGCAGCATGGGTCCCGTGTCAGCTGTAATCTGTCTGCCCAACAACCAGCCTACCAATTGCTTAATGTAGAGGGGGATGGATCAGTGATGTGCTGATGGAAGTTTTGATTAAAATCCCACCACTGGGTTTGTGTGATTTTCCTGTTTGGGTGGACCATGCGTGCCTGCCACCATGCCTAGTTCTGCCTCCCCCCACCCTGATCTTGACACATCACCCATTGTCCCTTGGGCCGACAGGGCTACTATGTGAAATGGAGCAGATTGCACCAAGCAGTAAGTAGGAAAAAAGTCCACAGAATGTGGGTGGGAGGAAATCCCTTGGAAGCCAACACCTGGGGTGGCCTAAAATTACACTTGGCCCTCTGAGTCAAATTCTGCTCTCAGTGGGTATGTCCACACTTACACAGTTTAATCGATTTAACATATCAATTTAATAAAATCGATCTAAAAATCATTAAATCGATTTAAGTTAAATCAGTTTAAGAGGTCTCCACTAGAAACTCAAATCAAAGTGGCATGTCCATGGACAGGACTTGCTATTTTGATTTAGGAGAGAGGCACCATGGGAGGTGTAGCAACATGGCACCCTAAAAGGGCCACCCCCCCCACCTATTATATAGAGAAGGGAAAGCACCTGGGAAGGAGAAGGGCAAAAAGTGTTAAATTGGTTTAACAGTTAAATCGAAATAACATGTCCGCACTGTGTTATTTTGAAATAACAATTTCGATTTAACCATCATAGCAATATCATATTAGGTTTTATTATATCGATATGACTTTCCTTATATCGAAATGAGGGAACTCCTCATTTCGAAATAAGGTAACATTGTGTGGATCTACCATTTTTTAAATTGAAATAACCAGCATTATTTTGATTTAAACAGTGTGTATGGACGTACCCAGTTGGCTCTACTGTGAATCCATTGACTTCAGCAGCATTAGTTGCAAAGGGTATAGCTGAGGGTAGAACAAGGCACTCCCCTTGTACCTACCCCAGCTCTCCTTCCTTTTTCATTCTTTCACTCCTTGGCCGGAGGAGGAGGAGGAAGCATCTGCACCGAGTTAGGGATTTCTGTCTATTTGCGCTACAACTTTCCTGTTATTTAAATCTAGATTGTGTATTTAAAATGTGCTTCCTGCTCTCTTTTAATTAACACAGCAGAAGAGCTAAAAGGGGAAGGTCTTAGGGTTGGTGATGCAATTTGTGCCCAGCTCACCATGCAGATAATCCCCCTTTGTACATTAGAGAAACATGTTCTCAGAAGGGATCGTGTCAGCCTTTGATCGAAACCCAAGCAGCTGCTACCCAGCCTGAAATTCACTTCCCATTAAAACTCTCAGCCGATTGCAGTGTTCTCCAAGAGAAGGGAGGCCTCAGCTTCTCAGGAAGGACCCCATTAAAAAGCTATTCCTTGAAAAAAGCTATTATTATAGAACCCTCTTCACCCCTGGGCCTTGACCCCTCTTCTTTCTCCTAACCTTCTGGATAAGAGGTGACATCATGTTATGCTGATAGAGATGCCATCCTATAATTGTAATAGAACACAGTGCAAAGGAGTTTGGCCTTATTTGCAACAAAGGCTACCAGGGTCTGAGTTCTTATTCAAAGAGCCCTCACAACATAAACCCTGCTTTCATTTGGACTAAATTACTTTTGTGCCTTCTATGACTCTTCTGTTACTGGAGAATTAAATGAGGGCTTGACAAAAATCTTTAAGAAGAGGCAAATCATTTGTTCTTCTAGATGCTGACATGTAGAGGAGGTTTTCATCTCTCTCTGAGGTAAGATGACAAACGTGACGCAGCCATCCCTCCTCTTTGCAGATTCCCAGATGCTGTTGTAATAGAGACATAGCAACTCCTCAGGCTGACTCCTCAACGGTGTAAATGAGTGTAGCTGCATAGGTGCTAAGCCAGTTTACACTGTCTGAGGATCTGACCCCATATGATACATTAAGCTGTAGTGTATCTGAGTTGACAGAGATGTTCCCTAGTGCTGGAGGTTCATGGGTACCATTCTGTAGTACAAGGGTGTCACCTGCACTATACCTCAGAGCTTGTCACTAATGCAAAGTATCAAATAATCCTTTCCAGGCCTGATCTTCACTCGTCATCCCAGGCAGAATGATGTCAGGACTACAGTGCACCTTGGTAGCAGAGCCTAGAACTGATTATCAAATGCCCTCCCATTCATTTGTCTGGCCCCTCTCCATGCCAGGTTATCTTAGGCAGGCTGACTTCACCTAGTCGTTTGCCCTCTGCATGGCCTCCACACGCAGGGCAGTGTAGTGGCCCTGTGTGTGAACAGAAAAGCTTATTCCCAGGTCATCATTCTAGTCTTGGTTTTGTTCTCAGCAGCTAATGGCTTCTTTCCCGTTCTGCCACTGACAGGTTTCCAGGAGCCATGTGGAATCCAGCTCCACATCCATAACTGCTATCTCTACTGCGATGCCCTTGTCTCCATTGCCACCAGTGCCATCAACCTTCACACAGGCATTACTGCCACCACTTACAGCCTAGTAAGTCTTACCAACCCCATTATTTTCTCTGCCACCAGCAGCTCCCCAAGGTGGGCAGTTTCACTGCAAGGTGCGCTTTGGAATGTCCTAATGAGCTGCTGGGGTGACAGGGCACACCGTAAGGTAATTAAATAAATAAATGATCACCAGTCCAGTGGCAGATCTGCATGGACGCTTGTTCCGAAAGTGTCCTTTGTGCACTATTGTGGCTGGCAGGCCAGCTGAAGGAATCACTGCTGCCACCCAAATGGGACATAGGTATCTGCACTGTACCCACCAGGGCTTTAGGCTGAATCAGGCTAGCATTTCCAGTTGAGGGCACTGGGCCGTAGGCAGTCTGGAGCAGCTGCCGTCCTCCATCTGGAAGAGATATTCTGTGGACCGAACAGCTGTGAGCATTACACTGGAAGAAGTTAAAGTTAATTGACTCTGATTTTTTGCTTCCTGTGTTTATAAATGGTGGGGCAAATGCGTCCGCAACCCTGATGGCAGGATTGCCACTGCTCCAAAACCAGAGGACCTTCCTTCAAACCACTGTCATCCACCTCACTAACACCAACACAATCCAAGACAAGAGGGCTGCCCAGCAGCTGCCTTCCATTCCCATGACCATCATCTCTGGTGTTAGTATGACCAATCACCTATACACTGTCAGTTACCCAGACAAACTGGCCTTACCCAGACAGGCAGGTCCCTCTTCCACATGTGAGCACAGCCCAACCACCTGGACACAGACACACGACAGAAGAAATGAATGAACAAAAGGGAAAAGCAGAGCTGATGGGGAGTAAAAATCCAGGGCAGCATTTTCATGGTTGGGTCCCTTAAGTCAAATACTTCCGTCGATGTTTAGACACCTAAATAATTGGATTTCCAGAGATGTTAGGCACTCCAGCAGGAGCTGCTGATGTCCTGCGCTGTGAAAATCAAGTCAGTGAGTTAGGTACTTGGGTATAGATTTTGGCAGGGGTATCGCTGGTGCTGGCCTTATGGGGCTTGAGCCCCGAGTTCTGGCGCCAGAGCCCCAGGTCTGTGGCGCCGTGCTTAAAGCATGTGAGCCCTGAATCCCGGCGCCTGAACCCTGGGTTTTTTTCCAGGCCAAGGGTGCTCCTGGATTTTGGTGCCTCTCATTGGCTGTTTACAGATGGGTCCACACTATGGCTGGTGTTTTCCAAACACTAAAGAAGGACAGTCCCTGCTTTGAGGTGCTCACACACTGAGGACAGACAAAATTAAAGGAAGGGGAACAATGACAGGTGATTTATATACAGGTCAGCTTGATTCAGCAGGACAGCAGAAGTGGGTCTTTAAGGATTTAACTGTGGCAAGGCAGCAGCTCTGTGAATGAGTTCCATGCAGAGGGGTCGTGTGGAACTAAATGGCACCCAGGTTTGAGGAGGTTGGCAGTCTGTCCCTATCTTTTCTTGCAAGGAGGAATATGTGACAAGAACCACTTTGTTGGGAGATATTTAGTCACTGCAGAGCACTTAATTTCTTTGCAACCCTCCACCAGTGTCTTGCTCCAGTTATTCCCCATACCCTGACTTGCAGCAGCCTGTCTTGTCCTGTCTGATTCAGATCACTTCACTTGCTGAGAACTGTACTTAGCGCAGTGGCCTCAAACCAGCCAGTAGTCTTGTCTTGGGGAAGTCTTTGGCTGGCCTTTTGCTTTTGCTTTCTGAATGGCTGACACCATGTAAACAAACCACAAGAGCAAGAAAAGGAGATTGTGAGGTCTGTGTTTCTAAAGGGCTGCAAGTAGAAACTGCAAAAAGAGCTCTGCTCTCTCCTGCTGTCCACAGGATGTGCTGGGCGGTTGGAAACAAACGGTGCAGTTTGCGTTCCCTACCCACTAACCATTTCTAACCCTGGTAATTGCTGAGATGCATCCAGGCCTTTTTGCTGCTGCTGAGGTGGTTGATTCTTCCTACCTTGTGTCCCAGCCATGTTATGGCACTGATATGTCCCAGGAGCACTCCATGAGTGTTCACTGTGCTCTCATCCGACCAACGAGCACCAACTGTGGCTGACTTCTGGCCAGCCAACCTGGAGAATGAGCCAATTAGACTAAAAAGCTTCCTGCCAGACCTGATCCAAAGCCTGTTGTAGTTAAAACCATGGATCCTGGCAGCTTGCCAAGCCAACAAGGCTGAGAGATGTAGTGAAAGCAGCACCTTCAAGTGGGTTATGCATGAAAAAGCTGGCACCCTGAGCTCTAATCCCAGCTATGCCATCAAGTCAGTTGTTTAACCTCAGTTTCGCCACCTGTAGTGAGGGTCAGTGGCACCATTCTGGTAGGTGTGGTGAGGATTCAGTAGTTGATGCTTTGACCTCTCTTGCTGCAGTATGAATGCCAAGCGTCCATCTTGAAACTTCAAACTGGGCTAAACCAAGGGTTCTGTGGTCATTGTGTCCCTGACTTAAAACATAGGGCTGTTTTGGGGTCTGCTAGTGGCATAAAGGTGGGTGGGTGGATGGAAGACGGATGTGCAGAGGGCTTCTGTTCTGTCCCTCTGTGGCCTTTCATAGCATCGACCATCTTGCTGCAAAGGTGTGACCTGCCTGAAGGATGTAGCATAGGTTAATGGGAAAGCAGTGGTGCTCACTGTCAGATGATGAGCTGGCTGCAGTGCTCCATCCAGTGTGGCCAGACTGACCTTAAAACAATATCAGCTGGTCCAGTGCTCTGCATGACTGGTCACTGAGATCCAGGTCCTCAAAGCCATTTAGATGCCCAACTCTCCCAGGAGTGAGGCACCTAAATACCTTACACAATCTGGACCCAAGAGCTCTTCACCTCCACACTCTCATAGCAGTTTCCTCAGGCAAAGGATCACATTCAAGATCCTGGCTTCACTGTCAGCCCTCCCTAGCTAATGAAACATCTTTCACTCAGAGACTGCATCCTCCCTTGACAGTTTCCTTTCACAGCCATGCGAAAGCTGCAGATCCTAGGCATGACAGCAGAGCTGAGGCATTCTGGTCTAGCAGGTCTGAGGCTGCACCACTCCTCGGGAGGATGTGGGCAATGGCCACCCCCTCTCCCTTGCCCTCACAGAGATTTTGTAAGCCTGGCTAGTGGCTGCAGCCCTCCGTACCACAGAGGCACTAAATATCATTTCCTGCTGCCCCTAGAACACAGAAGGATCTTCGACCAATGGTTACCAGCCCAGGGACTGCAGCCCCTTGGGTGGCACCAAAGAGTACAGTGGGTCATGAGGATTCAGTAATATTGAGGTCTTTCAGCCTCCTGAGCCCCAACCCTGAGGTCTGCACCAGTCAGAGTGGAGGAGGCCCCCTGATTCACGCTGTAGGCGAAGTTCCTATCAGTCCCAAGTTGGATGGGTGCCTGTCCAGAGCAGAGCAGGTCCACATCAGTGGGGGCCAGCCTGACAGCACCCCCATTATTGTCCATCCATGAGGCATGGGAAAACGAAAGGCATAGCTTCTGCTCAGGTCTGAGTAATCTATTATTATTTATTATTTCTTTTGTTATGCTATCATGATATGTGTTTATGGCTAGTGAGGGTCTGGGTTGGGGGGTGAGGAAGCATGTGTTTTACCTACTGTTAACTAGGGGGGCTTTCACTCAAAAAGGCTGGGAACCACTGATCTAGACCATCTGGAGGATATTAGCATATACTGGTGCTGGTTTGCATAGCACGACCAGGTGCTGCTGTGATGCACCTGGTATAAACTGGGTAGAGCTGCGTACCCACGTGGCTGATGTGCTATCCCTTGTCTGCTTGTTGGACCTGTCTGTTGTCTTTCATCTTAGATTATCAGAGCTTTGGGTTAAGAGCTGTCTTGGTTATCTGCATGTGTAGCGCCTTAGCATTGGACATGCCACCGCAGTGCAAATAATAATATGCAGCAATCGCTTTCACTTCCTGTGGAACTGGGTTGGATTTGAACTAGCAATCTAGAAGGAAAGCCACCAGGCTTCCACCTCATTCCTCCATGTAGGGTGCTTTTACACCACAGCACTTAACTTCCATGATATGCTGCCTGAAGTTAACATGAAAAACTAACTTATCACCCCAGACAGGGCATTTTTCATCCTGTGGTTCACTACAGACTTAAAACAGCCTGGAAAAGAACAGCCATCATGTTGGCAAATTGTAAGCCAGAGCTGATATTCAGAAGCACTAAATGAATGGGAGCCTTAAATCTCCGAAAGGCCGGGTTTTGTTTTGTTTTTTGATAAATCAGTACTTCCATGGGCCCTGTAAACTGTCTGCCACTTTTCATTAAACTGTAACGCAATAGTTGATGAGGTGCTTTCTGACCCAGCCCAGGGCCAGACCTGCAGCTCTGTTTCTAGCTATGGAGGGAGAGGGTATTGCCTACCCTTCAATTCCCATGCAGCTGACAAGGGCTCGGCTCCTGCACAACAGGCACTTTTCAAAGTGATAGAAGAAGCCCTGAGGGTAAATCCACGATTCATGAAACCAGAGAGCTGGACAGCTTGGTTCCAAGTGGGCGTGGTGTGTGCATGCAGCATGCTGGATGGCTTGGGGGGGGGTGTTGGGAAAAGTGCCTCCTCTGTACAGGTTTTATTTTCACACACAAATTGTTCCTCTCCCCACCCCCAAAAAGAAAAACAAAACAAAAAAGCAAACCCCAAGCCCTTTCATTAGATAAGCCAGAAGCCCAGAATGAATCCCCTACCCTGTCTTCTCCAAGGGATTTTAGTGCCCTGCTGACTCCAAGTGATCTGTATCTGGGATCTCTCTGTTGGGCGCTGGTGGCTTGCAGGGACCTTCCATCATGGGTGCTGCACTAGCAAAACAAGGGCATTGCTTGGTTTGAAGGGGCCAAGCTAGCTCCATTCTTACAAGGCCAACCTGTTCTCTGCCTTTATCCTGCTACCACTTGGAGCTCTTGATGACTGCCTGTTCTGTTCATTCCCTCTGAAGCACCTGGCAGTGGCACTGTCAGAAGACAGGGCATTGAGCTAGATGGACCATTTTGTGACCCAGTATGGCCGTTTCTTACATACTACAGTGAGAGCACCTGAACCCACCAAGATTAGACTAATGTGGTCCCTTGTGGCTTTAAAAGCTACAATCTCTGAATTATTTTCAGCATGTTTCTCTAGTCCTTTGACCTTTATAGTGTTGTTCTTGTTTTCGCCAGGTTCCCACCTGTCAAACTTTGGCCTGGGGTGCATCCAGGTGCCAGGACTTTGAGGCGCAGTGCATAGGAATAGCTTGAGGATACTGTGGCAGTTCTTATTCTGTGCAGAGCTGATAAGATGGCCAGGAATGGGGGTTACAATTGGACTCAAGTGGTCAGCAACGCAATCCAGTATGAACTAATAAATACATTCATTTCAATAATGCACCGTGCTTCTTTTATGAGGAGATGGATACTCACAGACAGTTGTTTCCATGAATGCTTGTTTGAACTTTTCACGGCCTTTACTTCAGTCGTTTGTGCCTCTTTTTCGGACAAACTTTTGAGCAGTTTTACTGGCAAAAAAAAGTGGTTTATGGGAAGCACATTTGAAAGTCACATGCACAAGTACTAGTGGGTAGCACATTTTAAATTTGTGCACGCATGTACATGCTGCAAAACCTGTCACATGGTGATCCAGTCACAATAGAGAACCAGTCCCATGTGTCCTTTCTTACCAATCCCAGCACAGCTGGAATTCAAACGGTTTCATATTTGGTCCAAAGAGCAAGCCCATTGGAAGAGGCATTGATGGAATTAGCAGGATGGAGCTGGC
The DNA here is from genome assembly GCA_007922195.1 of Podocnemis expansa. Taxonomy (NCBI): domain Eukaryota; kingdom Metazoa; phylum Chordata; order Testudines; family Podocnemididae; genus Podocnemis; species Podocnemis expansa. The sequence continues at coordinate 49,637,486 of ML681963.1, forward strand.
TATCTGATGGTGGAAGAAAGATGCTAAATATGGCTGATAGATTAGTCCTGACGAGTTATTTATTCAACTCTGGTTTTTGCCCCATTGAATGCAGGAGACATTGGGGTATGTACGAACAGCCATACTGGGTCACACAAATGGTCCACCTAGCCCAGTACCCACAGATGACAGTAACTGAGATGAAATGGCAGGGATTGGGCCCCAGTGTCAGGGTCCCAAATTTCTCTCACCAGGTCTGTTTCTGTGGTTCTGTGACAAGCAATTCTTACAGGCTTGGGCAATGCAAAGAGATGAAGAAGCAGCCAGACTGTTCTCCTCTACAACAGGAACATAGTGTCAGCTAGAGGTCTCAGATGTCTCTTTGGGATGTTGCAGCTCTTTGATGTAAGGCCATCAGAAACTAGGGTCTGGACTCAAAGGGATTTAGGCACCTAATTACTGGAAGGTAGAATCCTAACTACTGCAGAGGATCTGCTGCACCCATGGGTCCCTCTCATGGGTTTGTACACATGAATAGGGTGCTGCAGGAATCCCAGATGCCAGCTCCAGAGATATCAGCATGATCCACAAAGAATAAGCCATATTTCTGAAGGAGAAGATGAAGCAGAAGAACGATCTCATCTCTAAAGGCCCTTCTGGACCACAGAGCAGTTGCTCTTCCCTGAATGATTTAGGACCACTCAGTCTCCTGATTCCTGCAAGGCTCTAGAATGAAAGGAGAAATCACTGTCCAGAGCATCTTTAAGATCTTCTCTGGATCTGCTCTGCCTGCAGTAGTGGAGTCTGCTGCAGTCAGAGGGGTTTTAATTCGGTGGATTCCTGGTCTTTTCTGAGATTTCTGTCAGGTCGCCTCCAAAATGGCCAAGATGGGAAGTGAAGGAGTTATAGCTAGAAAGGCAGGGAACTGAGGTATGTGGAAGGGGTGGGGGAGAAGATTCATCATATTTGGTACTCAAGCAACAAAAAGAGTCTTCTCCAACGGCATGCTGCGAGCCCAGGCAGCCAACCTCAGCAAGGGTAGCCAAGAAGCTGTGATCTGTGGAGTCCTATGTGGATGCAAAATTTGGATCAGCAAACTTGGTGAATAAAACATCCACATCTGTGGGCATCTGCAGATTTGCAGGTCCATAGTGATCTCAGTGAAGTTCATGGGGAAAAATCAGCCATACTGGTGCTCCAGATGCCATATGCCCAGGCACAGCTGTAGCAAAGGCTGTGTTGGCAAGAGGGTCCTAAAGGGCCATCTAAAGCAGCTACTCTTCGCTGTCCCTCCATCCTTCTGTGATACAGGGATGGGAGCCCATCGCTCAACAGGGAGGGGACAGAGTCGTTGGGGGAGGAAAACCAGGCAGGGAGGGAATCACTGGAGGATGAGATATGGGGATGGAGGGAATTGCTGGGGGGTGCAATACAGGGAGGGAATTGCTGGGGGCTGTGATACAGGGAGGGGAGGGAATTGCTGGGGGATGTGATACAGGGAGGGGAGGGAATTGCTGGGGGATGTGGTACAGGGAGGGGAGTGAATTGCTCATTCAGGTGCACAGTGTGTGGAGGACCCTGTAGAAGGAAAAGTGCATTGGGCTAAATCTTTCCACAAGTCCCTCACAAATCACCAATTATTTTGTTGCAGCAGTTGCCACCAATGGACTGTTACATCCCTAGCCTGGCTGCTCAGCATTGCTTTCAGAGAGAGGCAGAAGCATAAATATATTGAGCTGAGACTTTTTCGTGTGTGGGGAATGCTTGTCAGAGCTGGGAGTCAGGATTCCTAGCCAGTATTCCTGCCTATGCCACTAACTTTCTGGGTGATCTCAGCCCAGCCACTTAATTTCTCTGTCCCTTCCTTTCCTCAGCTGTAGAATGGAGATGATGTTATTTCCTGGATGCTTGGCACAAGACAGTGGTGTGGTGTAATTAATCCATCATTGCTGAGCCCTTTCAGGCCTTCAGGTGGCAAGTTAAGTTACACAAGCCCCAGGCACTGGCAATTACAGAACCACATAGTTTTGCATGTTATCTTCATAGTTAATGAGCTATAACTCATAAGCATCCCATGGGTTGTACTGCTGGCTGATGACCATTGGGGTAAACCGAAAATCTCCCTAGTGGGGTGGAGTGGGGGATGGACCTGCTGTGTCAGTCAATGTGGACCTCTGCTCTCTCTGCAGAAAGTGCCCCTGACAGACCGTCAGTCTGCAGAAAGGCACTACTGTGCAGTGTCGCATGGCTCTTCATTCCCCTTTGCCCTGAATACATCATGTTCTACCTCAGGGGTCTCAAACTCAAATCACCAAGAGGGCCACATGAGGACTAGCAGAGGACCGCATGAAGATTAGTATGTTAGCCCGAGGGCCACACCACTGAAATCTTTCCATACAATGATACTGCAAATATCGGTAACAATCATGTCCTTGCAGGCCACAGGAAATAGCTTTAGGGGCCGCATGCGGCCCACAGGCCACATGTTTGAGACCCCTCTTCTACCTTATGGGTCCTGTGTGAATGAAGAGTGCATGGCAGAGATGCCCTCAGCACAGGGGTTGTCAGAAGAAAGGCATCCAGGAGCCGTGCTTGGAGAAGGCTCAATGCAGATCAAGGATGCAGAAGTGGAACTCCCCAGGGGAAAAGAGAGAACTGGGGGGTGGGGGGAGAGGAGAGCATATAGGGGCTTGAGAGAAGGAGTGCATGGCACAAGAGAATTACAGTGCGGGAGGAGAGGAGCGGGAAAATGAGGGAAAGAAAGAGGGAGTGAGACAGTGGGAAGGCGAAAGCCGCAGAACCGAGTGATGGGTCTGTTCTTCGTTGCTCCAGCCTTCCACAAAAGCCCCTAGAATGGAGTGTTTTGTCTCCGAGGTGAAACATTTTAAATAAACACATGAATATTTCATGCCAATTTGTGCCTGAGGGGAAGCCAAGGCAGTTAAAAGGGAGGAGAGATGCAGGCCTGCCCTTCGCTTAACTGTGTTGCTGCTTGTCTTCACAGGACCTTCTGGAGAGCTAATTAATGGAGACCCAAACAGATGGGCTCAATTATAGGGCAAAAAGCAGACTGGATCGTGCATTCCCAGCTCCGCAAAGGTGTCTGGATGCAGCACACAAGGATTATTCATGCCCTGTCCAAGAACAGCACAGATCAGATGAGCTTTGCTATGGTAGTGTATGGACTCGACAGGACCAGCCCAAAGGTCATATCGACTTCGTGTTCACAGTCTAAGAAAGATCCTGTCCTTTGTGCACATGAACTGAGTGCTGGTGAAAGGCACTAGATTGGCAGCCCCAGTCTGCAGCATGGGAATTTCCAGGGGAAACAACACCGTCTTGGCCTGCTAATGTGTTTCCTCTCTGGCTGAGATGGTTGGCTTCTAGAGGTCAGCTTTTCAAACCAGCTTAACACGCTGGGTGTGCAGTGCATGCCGGCTTTTCTTTAGACATCTGCTTGTGAAGGATTGCAGCAGAAGCTGCAGGTTGTTCTCTTTACGTGCCTTACTGGGAGCTGATTGCCCCAAGCGTGACAGGCAGTGTGTTGTCTCCATGTTCACTCAAGACTTTTTCCTCCCAGCTGAGTCTCTTATGAGGAGGCAGTGCAAGAAGGGGACTGAAACCACTGAACTATGGGGCATCTGGAATTGGCCAGGATCGAGGATGTAGTGCAGGGAGGGTCAGCTCAAGGGCAATGAAGCAGTGTGGAAGCCAACAGAGTCTGGCCATGTTCTATCCAGTCATGTGGAGTTTTCCTTCCCCCAGGAATGCCCCAGGACCTAGGGAGCACAGAGATGACAGGAGAGCAGATGCTGCAAAGTATTTCAGTTTTACAACAGCATTCTGGGAGCTGCTGGTGGTTCCTCCCTGTCCTCTCCCACGGCCCCCGCCACACATGCATCCGTAAGCTCCAGGGAGTCAGGCAGGACAATCCAGTGTGCAAATGAAGAGTGTGACTCTGTGGGTGCCAAGTTCATCAGATGAGCGAGCAGTGTGCTAGCGACACTCTTGTAGAGATGGAGTAAGCCCCTTGCAGAGCAGATTGAAAGCAGTTCCTAGATATGCCACTTGGGATCTGGATAACCTCCCTCCCTCTACATCCTATGCAAGGCCACCTCTGTCAGCCCCACTCCCTTCAGGTTGGTCAGAGGAAATGGAGGCAATCAAGTGGATCCCTGCATGCAACAGAGGCCTCATGTCTCCGGAGCTGAGCTGCAGCTGATATTTTCTTTCCTGTGGACTCCCAAATTCTGCCCTCCACCTGCTATATCCAATGCTGCTTTGCCTAGAAGAACTAGCCTCTGCCCAGGTGAGGAGCAACAGGCTAGGATGTAGTCTGTATTCCACCCAAGGCCCTGGTGTAGAGGGACCCTCCTTTTCTGGCAGTCTTCATGTTCATTCATTGCTGGCCTTCACAGCCTCCACCCCAAATCAACCAGCCTGTCCTGAGGCAGCCGCACACTGCAGTCAGCAAGATCATTCAGCAGTGCTCCCTCACCTCTAACCAGGGCCGGCCCTTTCATAGAGGTGACCTAGGCGGTTGCTGAGGGCACCAGCAATTAGGAGGTGCCAGGGGCTGGGCTGGGACTGCTCCTCTCTCTGCCTGTAGCTGGACCCTTGTGGTGGCACCACTCCCTGCCCACGGCCAGATCCCAGTGGTGGTGCCACTCAACTGGTGGCTGGGGGGGGTAGTGCAAATCCCTGTTGCCCTAGGGTGGCAAAAAATCTTGGGCCAGCCCTGCCTCTAACCCCTTTCTGCTAGGCTGGGACAGAAATGCAGTGAGGTTCTTTAGGCAGCCTGCCTTATTTGCATGTAGTTCTGGTCTGTGTTGCTGAAGACTGGGGCGGTGTGGTGCATTGAGTCTGAAAGGCTGCATCACTGAATTTGAATCCGACTCTCCTATCTCATGCCAGCAAGCTAAGCCAAGCCATGCAGGAGAGCTAGGTGCAGAATGCTGGAGATTCTACAAGCCGTCTGGAAAGGTGGCATCTCAATGGCCTGATTTCCCTCCATGTCCATTGTCCCCCTCACCCACATCCCCTCAACAGCAGGCCTGGATTAACCCCTGGCAGGCCAGCCTCATCCTTCCCACTCTTGTTTTGCAGGAGTTCAATAAACACTCCCTAGAAAGAGCCAGAGGAATTAATTTCACTGCATTACCTGAAATTCTCACATGCCTCCCAAAAGCTGCCTCCATTTGCCCAGCTATCCAGGACCCCAGGCAATGGCCCAGAGAAAAGGCATCAGGACAACAGCTGGAAGTCACCCTCATCAGCAAGGAACCCTTTGGTCAAGTGGAGGAAGCGACAGACCCACCATCTCCATCCTCTCGGGGAGACAGCTGCTGGGTTCTTTTGGGTAGGGCTGTGCCCGCAAGATCTGGGACCTCTGAGCCCTGCCGGCAGCAGCTCCCCACCCCGCAAGGCAACAGGGCTGGGCTGTTGCCTTCTGGCCACCCACGTCCCCAGCGGGCAGCACCTGGGGGCTTCTTGCGCCCCTGCCTGCCTGACCGAAAGGCCCCTCTCTCATGGCAGCGGGGGGCTGATGCCTTCCTGCCTGGCCCCTCCGGGGACCCCTTGGAGCCCAGAGCCGGGCACCGGGGTGGACAGTGAACCCCACCAGGACCAAGCCTGGCTCCTGGCCGGCTGCTGCAGGAGAATTTCCTGCAGGGCAGGGATCTGAGCCTGGAGACGCCGGCAGCCAGGGGGACCCGTCGTGTGCAGGGGGGCAGCTCGCCTGCCAACCCTCCCAGCCTCCGGGCGCCCCGGCTGGGCTGGCCCGGAGTCACCTTCAGCTCCCCGCAGGGCAGGGCAGGGCAGGGCAGGGCAGGGCAGCGCGGCTGCTCCCGGCTGGGGCCGCGGGTAAGTGGCGGGGGCTCGATGCCCCCGGCGGTGGGGAGAGCCAGGGGAGCTGTCCCGCTTTTCAGGCAGCTCCTCCCCGGCCGGCCGCTGCACCCCCCGGCCCCCTCGCCTCACTCACCGCTCGCCCGGCCGGCTCCCAGCGCCAGGCAGCCGCGGGGTCGGAGCTCCGAGCCGCCCTTGGCCGTGCGAGGAGCGAGCGAGCGGGTGTGTCGCTGGTGACAGCGGGCTGAGCGCTGCAGCTGCCGCGGTCGGGAGCAGACGCATCACAAAGACCACCATAGACCACGGCTCCCTCCCCCCGGCAAGCGTGACGTCTGGGGAAGCCAGAGCCCTTTAACCCTCTGCTCGCCGGGCTGCCCGTGCTCAATCCGCGGGGCAGGGGCTGCTGGCTCGCCGGGAGGCAGCCTGAGTCGGGAGACCCGGTGGTTAATGCTCTCCCGGCGCGGCTCGGGGCTCCCTGGCCCTCAGCCGTGCAGGGAGTCGGTTCTTTCTTCAGGAGCCTCCGGTGTCTGTCGGTCTGGGCAGTGGCTGGAGCATTAGTCTGGGAGCCAGGCGCTCTCCTCCTAGCCCCTGGGTGATGGATGCTAGGAAAGGCTGTGGCCCTCTTTCCCCTCCCAGCTGCTTAGTTCCACTGTAAGCTCACCTGCCTCTGCCTTTGTGTGCTAGTGCAGGGGGGTTCTCAACTTCATGGGCACTTCTAGACTCTACGGCAGGGGTAGGTAACCCTCGGCATGTGTGCCGGCGGTGGCACCTGAGCCCATTCAGAGCGGCACATGGCATCCTCTGCAGTGCCACAGAAATTGCCACTCCTGCCACCGCAAACCACTCTGGGCAGCTTCCTTCGGGTGCAGCTGGGACGCAGTGGGACCCCCCATGCCCATACCTCCACGTGACACAGAAATAAGCTGTCCAGAGTGGCTCCTCTCTCGAGTGGGATGCTCTCCAAAAGAGCCACTCTGGGCAGCTTCTTTCCACAGCATGCCTGGGAAGCCCTGAAAGGAGCCACTTCTTTTTGTGGCATGCTTAGGGATCCCTGTCCCCAGACACACTGCCAAGATGAGCACTCTGGACGACTTCTTTCCATGGCATGCTTGGGAAGTGCTCCCGGCTCCATCTGTGACCGCTGCTGAATTTCCAGGCAGCCAAGTCAGCAACCGCCACCAGCCGATGGTAGGGGAGAAGGGAACAACACAGGGGTCAGCAAAGATAGCTGAGTCCTGCTCTACTGTAATATAAATGCTAATCCCTCCAGTCACGAGGCTTCTGGCCAGCCCATGACCTTGACAGGCTATCCACCACTTGACCCCAGAGCTGCCTCTTAGCCAGTGGTTAAAGTATAATTTAAGAGGCCCCAAAACCTTCCCAGTCTCCGGGCACCCATCCTGTTTTGTCCAGGCCCCCTTCATGCATGTGTGGGCCCAATTTTTCTAAATTCTGGAATCAGGGCCCTGGAACTCTTGCCCATCAGATTTGTGAGCCCCAGAACGCTTACTTTAACCCCTACTCTTAGCCACGCTGCTCTGCTGTGTCTGTTTCTCATCCAGCTGGCTGTCCAAGTGGAAATGGTGCAGAGTTGGCTGTCATAATGGCAGGGGGGAGGGGAGAAGCAAGAGATGGCTCTCTCTATTGCCCAGGCTGGGCCCAAAAACAGCTGAGAAACTAGATTGTGGTGACAGGGAGCCTTCATTCGAAAGGTGGGAGGAGAGGAAGCAATGGTTGGTTCCCAAAGGAGATGGTCAAGGCACCGTCCCTGGGGATTCTGGAGTGGACTAGATAAGACATTGGAGGGACCGATGAGGTGGCCTTGTATAATGGCTGAAGCAGGTGGTCTCATTTGGACTTATTGGACGGCTGTCAGATGTCCACTTTGATAGATATCTCAGCATGGAGTTTGAGGACATTTCCCTTTGTTCCCCTTTGCTGTCAGGTCCTAATACCTCTCCCAGGCTTCCTACATCTCTGTGTAATCTGTTCCTCTCTTACCAATCTGACACTCACCTTGACTCCCAGCCTCAAGCCTGGCTCATGAAAACAAAAACCCATCTCTTTCAGATGCTGCAATATTCTTCTTGCCATTTGCCTGCCTCTTGAGACTTATCCTCCAAAAAATTGCCCTTGCTCCAATTCCACCCGTCTCTGTGTACATCAGTGACCCAATCCATCTCCCCCCACTGCTCTTCTTTATCTTTTTCTTTTCATTGTGCTTGCTTGCTCTCAGTGTCTTAGGGATAGGATGCAATTGTATTACAGGGAAGGCTCTTGTATGTTCACATTATTTAAGGGAGGCACCCCAGCCATGTGTCACTCACCTTTGCCATTCTCAGATGCTGTGCTGTAATACAGTGGCAGCAATCAGTCATTTCTCTGCTCTGTGGGTTTCCAGATGTTGTGCCATGATACCATTCAACTAATACAGTCTTGGGGCTGGAAGTTTCCAAATGTTCAGCCCGGCATGGCCTTTTACCAAACCTGAGAACTCAGTGAGAGCACCAGAAAAGTGGCCCATTGGCCATTTAAGGAGCCTACCCTAGTGCACTATCTTGCCACACATCCTTGTGGTTAAACGCATCACCAGTCTTGAGAGACCAACTCCTCTATCAGCCACAAGGTTAGCGCTGGGACCACAGTGGCTGCCACTGAGACTTGGCAAAGATGCTAGGCCTATAGGGTACATGGCAGAAAGTGCAATCTGCTGTGAGTGGCTGGGTTTGGGCCTTCAGATCCTCACTCAGTGGGCTATTATCCACAGCCCTCATGAGGCCCTCTTATGGCACGACTGTCCAAAAAGGGAAGTGGGGGGCAGAGAGGGATACAAACTATCTGGTCCAGGCAGCAGTGCCAATCCTCAACACCAGATTCCTCTGCTCCAGAATGTGGCCCCGGTAACGTGATCAGCTTTGACAAGCCAGCATCATTCCATGCTCTTCCTCTGAACCCAGCCAGCCAGCCCTGATGACTAAGAGTCAGAAAATACATCCTGGGCTCTGCTTTGCCCGGAAGGGTTCATATCAGGGGACGGGGCAGATGACTAAATCCAAGATGGCAGCTCCTGGGCAAAACCCAGGACAGCCAGTTTCTGGCACGTTGACAAATCTACTGATGTAAAGACACAAGATTTTCCAGCCAGGATCTCAAGCAGAGAGTATGAGACAATGGCCAAGCTGGCATGAGGGACAAAAACGCCAAAGTGCACAGGCGTCATGCACCCCACATTGGGTTTACATAGCACTTGAAGCAAATGTGTCCACGTCCCAAACCCAGCCTCTGCCAATGACACCAGAGGAGCCCAGAGGGACTGGCTGGTTTATGTAGTACACACAGATTCACCAGTGGCAGCTCAGGCCTCTTTGTATTTCCATGGAGACAGCCAATCACGGGGATATCTCCGGACAGGCCCTCATTCATTGAAGGTTCCAGCCATCAGCATGGTTGGAAGCACAAAACCAATTATTGCTGAGCATCAGAGTTCAATAAGACGGACAAGCAAGGGGAATGCACCTCCCAGGCCATGACTTCAGAAGGATCCGAGCTGTGGAGGGTGACCAGGGGCCATGCAGTTTCCCAGAGCCTTGGAGAGGCTGTTATGCAGGGGTGTTTTGCCATGCTGCACACAGAGGAAAAGGAGCTGCTGGGGATGTCTGACTACATGGAACATGGCACTCGGCTACAGAGAACATGCGGCTATGGTAGCCCTCTATGTAGCTGGACAGAGACAGAATATCTAGAGCTGGAGTTTGTGATGTATGTGTAGCTATGCATATGTGGCTATGCAGTCTATTCTGTAATAAGTGTGTAGTTAGGGAATCTGTGTCAGCTGTGCTGTTCATATAAATGGGGAGGCAGAGGTTCAAGCACTAGCCCGAGGATCAGCAGTGCAGTCTCAGTGAGCCACCTGTGGCTCCCTAAACATCCCCTTCTGAGTCCCTGGCAATCTCTTTCAGGGAGCCAGGTGTGCTTCAGGAACTCCTAGCTGGCCCCAGCATCGTGGCCAAATCAGGGGTGTCAGAGTTGCCCTGACCTTCCCACCACAACCACATGAGCTGGAATCAGCCCAGCAGCCATGCTGCAACCCCTAGCGCTGGCAGGAGGTGTATGGGCAGTGTGTGCTCCCTCCTCTGGCGGGGTGAAGCAGCGCTGCCTGGCCTACCCCCAGCTGGCTGTCCCTCCCAAGATCAGCAGGCGGAGAGATTCAGCTTGTAGAGGCGGGGCCCTGGAATGGCCCCTTCCGTGGAGTTCAGGATGCTTTGACACGGCCACCTCAGGGCTGAACAGGCCTGATCCAGGGTCTGGGGGTGAGGTGGCCTCTGTTCAGGCCACGAGTGCCCAGGTCAAAGTGGCCTGAACTCTGCGGAGTGGGCCATTCCAGGGCCGCGCCTCCGCAAGCTGCAGGTCTCTGCCGGCAGCTCTTGAGAAGGACAGTCGGCTGGGTGGGGGCGGCAGTGCTGCTCTGGCCACCAGCAGAGGGAGGGACAGAGGGAGTGCACACCGCTTGCATGACCCCCCCCCCCGCCAGCGCTAGGGGCCACAGTGCAGCTGCTGGGCCAGCTCTGGCTCATGCACTTGTGGTGGGAGGGTGGGGGAAAATGGCTCTTCTGCTCTTTTGAGTTGCTGACCCCTGCACTAGCCAGAAGAACAAAATACGTTTTGATGGGCTTCAATTTGCTATGAAGACACAGGGTCTGTTCAGACTCCCACTGACCTCAGGACAGTTTTACCTTTCACCTGTCTGGGATCAACTGTAGGCCAGGGAGGTGGTTAATTAATGGCCTCATGACTTAACAAATCTGTCTGCACCTGGTTTGTGCTGGAAGGGGCTCCTGTCCTTTCCTCCGAGGAGTGTTATAGACTGCTGGGGTCACTTAAGTCTTATATTAAATGACATCAGCTGTTATGGCGGGGAGAGAGATGTGAAGCTGTATGTGTTTCTAGAGATGTCTCCTTAAAACTACTGAGAATATGGTGGAGAGTGTGTGAACAATAGGGAATTGGCTCCTACCTGCCAAGGCTCAGGGATGATGAGCTGAGCCATGTCTGGAGCCAAAGGCAACTGGCACCCCTCTTTGCTGAGTCCAGCCTGAGCTGTTGCTGTGGCAAGAGCATTTCCTAGGCCAGGTATAAGCCCATAGGAAAGGGCTCTGTTCCCTTGCACTCCGGGAATGTTTCTTACCAGCTATGCCACAAGCTGTGGAAACAAACATACATACACTCCATGGTAGCCTATTAGTGAAGCTGGTTGCAATATCTGATGGCAAACAGACCCCAGGCCTGCCCCACACATTCATTGTGAATTTTAATAGAATGGGCCAAATTGTGGGTTTTATTTATTTATTTTGTGAAAATGCCTCCCCCCACATCTGCTCAGTAGCCCTGTCCCAGGGAGAAAAAATGGATGGAAGCTGACAGAGACAGCAGGGATGGTGAAACCTCCCATGTTCTGCTGGGAGTGGCATGACAGCAAGACCTCATGGCTGGGCTATGGGAATTGTGGGGTCACTTTTTCTGCCCAGCCATAGACTCAGGGTGACCTGATTTCTCTCTGCTTACAGTTCCCCATGTAAAGTGGGGGTAGGATTTGTGCAACCTCTAGGGGTGTTGTGAGGATAAAATCCATCAGTGCTTCTTGGTACTGGGGCACTGGAGACCAAGACTCTCCAGCAGGGAATCACTGCTGTAAACCCTTCATAGCAAAATGATTCAGAAAAAGTGCTATGAACAAAACTAAGAGCATCTGCCCTGGCAGGCGTACCATGGGCAGCTGCACGAACAAGCACAAGGGGCTGACCAAAACAATTCCTCTGTTCAACAGTATTCAGAGAAGGCAGACTATGGGACTTAACATAGAGGACGTGCAAAGAGCTGCCCAGGATAGACAGGGATGGCGGGCATTATTCATGCCCTAAGTGATGTCAGATAGCACAGGAAAGATTCAGATTCAGAAGCAGGTTCAAAGAGAAGCCCTGGGCTTTAATGAAAAAAGAATCTCCCCCATTCCTAGCACCCAAGGAGAACTCGTGGTACTTGGACACCAATGTCTTTGTTACTGGGAAAAGTAATGCTGAAAATCTGACTTTTTCTCATGAGGGTTCCAGCCCAGCTAGGTGGTTCAGTATCATCCAAACTTCTGGGCAGTGAACTGAATTCTGAATAGCTTGAGGTTTGCTCATCGTCCTTCCCTTCTTCCTCACCATAATACTCTTTCTCCCCTTTTCCTTTCCATCTCCTCCTCTCCCAAGGGTGGCTGCACCTCAGAGTGCCTGGGAAGCTTGCTTTCCTGCTTGAGCTCAAGAACAAGTTCATGTCCTTCAGAAGACAACAAGCCCTCACCCTCCAACTCAGCCCCATGACTCTCAGCATAAAAATCACACAGGGAGAGCACTGGAGCACAGGAAAAGCAAAGCTTTATGCATTCCTGAACTGAGACCTAGCCGTGAGGACATGCAGGCTTCTCAGGCATTTGGGTCAGGCTGTTATTTGAGGGAAATGAATGCCTTGTGGAACAGCAAGGGAAATGGACAAAATATTAGAACTAGCCAGGTAAGAGCCTGAGAAGGAACTTCTACACAGCTGGTTTTAGCCCGAGTCAGCTGACCTGGGCTCTGAGACATTGCTGCAAGTTTGGTTTGGCTTTTTTTTTGTTGGCAACGTAGACCTATCCTTTAGGTCTCCATTGCTCTTGGTTTCTGAACTAGAATAAGGTTTGTTCACTCTCTGCCAGGGATCCCAATGTAGCGCACTGGCCAAGCAGGGCCAAAGAAGTAGCCCACAAGATGACATCATCCCTGCCTTTGTTAGTGCTCATTGCAGAGCTCAGGACCAAGCCTGCAGTGCTTGATTGTGACTAGAGATCAATGGAGGGGGTCGTGAACATCTGTAGCATCACTAGTATTTAACGTACCCACCTTCCCTGACAGTCAGTGTCTTGCTCAGCTCCAAAATTTTGTCCGCAATTTACATCAGTGGCACTGAGCTCGCTTGCAGCATGGCCCATTGATTAGAGTGCTGCCTGTGGTAGGACTCATGGGGCCTCGTTCCTGGTTTTGCCACTCACCTGCCCTTTCAGCGAGTCATTTCCTATCTCAGTGCCTCTTTGTCTTCTCTTTTAAGGTTTGTAAGGTTTTGGAGGCAGGGACCATCTATCACCAGGGTCTGTGCAACAAGAGGATATTGGTTGTGGGTGCTCAAATATAAATAACAAATCCTTATCATGTCAGTAGTGAATTTGACCCATCATGTCCACCCTGGGCAACTTGCTTCCAGTCTTAACCTGTTTAACATCCTTTGAGACAGACTAACAAACAAGGAATCCTTTGGCACTTCGCAAATTTATTTATTGCATGAGTGTTCATGGGAGAAAATCCCACTTCATCAGATGCTTTGAAGATAGGGAACTTACAGAATGGGAGGAAAATAAATGCAGGGAAGTGTAAGTCATAGAATCAGGTCAGACTGTTACAAAAAAAAAACAACAACAAGGAGTCGTGTGGCACTTTAAAACTAATAGACTTACAAGTTCACCCATCTTCGAAGCATCTGACGAGGTGGGATTTTCTCCCACAAAAGTTCATGCGAAAAATAAAGCTGTTAGTCTTAAAGTGCCACACGACTCCTTGTTTTTTTTGTTTTGTTTTTTTTGCTGGACTAGACTAACACGGCTATCCCTTTGGAAAGAGACTGTTACAGCAAATCAGTGCAGTAGTTTAGATTCAAACACTGGGGATAGGGAAAAGCATATAGAAGAAGGTGAGGCCAAATCACCTGTTGTAATGAGAAAAAAAAATCCATAATTCTTATTTAGCCCTGAAACAACACTGTCGGATTTGAATCAGACTGGCTAATGGTGATACCTCCAAAAAGCAGATACAGTCCCGTTCTACTGGAGGTCCACATGACTTGGGTTGGAGGGGAACCTGGTGGGAGAAGAACATTCATGTTTGGTCCACTATGGCCTTTGGAATAGCCTTGGGCTTGGCTGGCTCTAGTTGTCTCATCCTTGCTGCATCTGATTAACCAGGCTGCAGTTTTCCTAGTTGAATGCCTTCTCGTTACAATTTCAAAAGGGATAGCTGTGTTAGTCTAGTCCAGTAAAAAAACAACAAGCAGTTGTGTGGCACTTTAAGACTAACAGATTTATTTTTTGCATGAGTTTTTGTGGGAGAAGATCCCATTTCCTCAGATGAATGAGCACAGAGCTGATATCAGAAATGAAAGAACAAAGAAACCTGCTGAGCACTTCCATCTTCCTAATCACTCGATGACTGATTTGTTAACGACTGTTGTTAGACATGTAGCTGGGCCATTAAGACTTCAAAGAGAAACAGCTGAACTTGAATTAATATGCAAGCTAAATTCTGTGAAAGCAGGACTTAATCGAGACTATGGGTTCTTTTCCCATTACAATAGGTAATTTGACTTCAGGCTTCCCATGGTTTGAACCTGAAAACTGCTCTGATTTGCTGTTACTGTATGACCTGATCCTATGTTTTACACCCCCTTGCATTTAGTTTCATTCCTTTCGGTAAGTTCACCTATTTTCAAAGCATCTGAGGAAGTGGGATCTTCTCCCACGAAAGCCCATGCAAAAAATAAATCTGTTAGTCTTAAAGTGTCACACAATTCCTTGTTGTTTTTTTCTCGTTCCAGTGTTTGCCTGTGCACATGTTCTAATGCAACCCCTGGGGCTACTGAATGTGGAGAGTCCACCAAAGGAAGTGCTCAAGATTCCACTGTGGAGGGAGTAACCCTGCTCTAATGCCTTCTCCCTGGTACTTTATCCTCACAGAGCTGCCCCCAGGGGTCAGCAGCCACTAGAGGGGAGGAGGGTCAATTTGCAACCCTGCTATTGCATTACTTTGTCATTACTGATCACATTGCATCAACTTCCTATCTAATGACAAATGGCTCTTTGGTGGGATGGACCCAGGTAAACACAAGGTGCCAAGTCAGGGCTCTGGATGAGGCAGAGGAGATAGCCTCTTGCTTGTGAACTAGCTGCTTGTGCACAGCAAAGCTGCACGGTGACACAGAAAACTGTCCACCAGGGACCACCCCCACCTCTGATGTTGCAGCTAAGAACAGCTCGGCTCTCACTGTCTCTCCCATATATGGTCATAACTGCACTGAGGAAAGCAGTGTAAAAGCTGCGTTTGTGTGCAATGTATGCAGCCTATCAGAAATCCAGCTCCAAGGAAATAGGTCAGATCCTGGCAGGGTATTTATCCAGTGAACAACTCCATGCTGGGGCATCAGCACTCCTGTTTAACCTGGGCATCATCCTGGGACATCAACACTTGTCTCATGCTTGCCTTTGTCCTGGGAAGGACAGAGGTGCAGGGGCAGTCACCTAAACAGATACTTGGAAGAGGGAAAAATTACCTGTTAAAGGAATAAATTGGCTGGACCAGATGGGAATAAGGTGATACCAGTTACCAGGAAACCCTCATCTAGGGGACAGAGCAATGAAAAGGAATAAAATTCCAGGAGGATAAAGTGCATGGTAAGTGGGGGGACAAGAAAGCAATGTTCTGATGAAGAAGCCTCCCCAAATTAGTGATACAAACAAATAAAGATTTTCTGTCTGTCACCTGACCCTTTAGCTTGTGTGGGGAACCAGAGATGGCCCCTCAACTGGTGGAAAACAACTTCAATGGAGCTGTGTTGATTTGTAACCAGGAAGAACTTGGCCCTTCAGTTTCCTCCAAGAATCCCAATTTGATGCCCCAAAAGCGATTTGGATGTTTCTTCCAGGTACCAATTTTCTCCCTTGTGCCTTATCCCACTATAGCAAAACCCCTTTGCCCCCAACTTGAGTTGGGCCCCCTCTGGGTCAGTGATAAAGGTGCCTGTCTTGTCTCCCCCACTGCTCTGGCTTCTGGATCACAGGGACGTCAAGATTCTTCTCATTTCATCTGCTGAGTGTGTGTCTTTATTGTCTCCCCTTCCACCCCCGCCATCAAAATGCCAGCTTAGAGATAGTGGCAGGTGGAGGGCTCTGTGCACCAGACCTGATGAGCACAAGTTTGTCTGGAGCGGTGAGCGGATTGCAGGAAAGAAGAGACAGGGCTGAAGGCTTGTGACAAGAGAGAGGAAAGGAAGGGAGATGGGAAGGGGGTG
The DNA here is from genome assembly GCA_007922195.1 of Podocnemis expansa. Lineage (NCBI taxonomy): Eukaryota > Metazoa > Chordata > Testudines > Podocnemididae > Podocnemis > Podocnemis expansa. Next base: position 49,653,437 of record ML681963.1, read on the forward strand.
CAGGATAAGGGAAAGACAGAGGTATGGGCAGAACAGAGCAGCAGCTAGTGCAGACAGTGAGGCAGAAGTCATGCTAATTGATCCAATAACTAATAGTCTGAGACAACACATTGTTTCTGATGTCAACTTGTGCAGGGAAAAGTGGTCCAGTCCCTGCCCCTCAACTCAGGTGGGAGGGAATCATCTCTTTGCAGAAGGAACAGGGCCAAGCAGAGACTCTCTTGCACAGGTGCCGGATGAGGTTCTCCCAATCCACCTTTCCAAAAGGCACGACGGATCTGTCCCAGGTCCCTTGAAGCTCTGCAGTTTGGGAGATGTCCAGATGGCCACAAAAATGCTGAAACAGCTTCCCTGAGGCCAGGATGTGGCACAAACGAGATCTAAAGAGCAGTGAGGAGGCTGGGATTTCCTTGGACTCAGGTTAGGTTATGCTGAGTCTGTGCCAAGGGAGGGGTTTATCCTGATGCTCCCAGGACAGGCGTTTGATCTCCAGGACACACATTCAGGAGAATTGTGTTTAGTCATAGAACTGAACCCAGTCTTTGGTTGGCAGAGGCCAGTACCACAGAAGCAGTGGGATTGCTGGTCAGGAGTAAAGGGCAAAAGTTACACAATACCTGCCTGATTTGTGTCTCTCTTTAGCCAGTCCCTTAGCTCCTTGTTTTCCCCAGCACAAAACTCACACACATTTAAAAAGCAGAAGTCCCCTTTTGTTATTTTCTTATCCTTGACTGCCATGTGCTGCTGCTGCTGCTGCTGCTGCTAAAGAGCACCATGTTCCACCCCAGAAGTGGCCACTTTCTATAGTGGATAAAAGTGATTCCTCCAAAAAGAGGAATGAAAGATGCCATGTGATGGCAGGGTGGTATAATGATGGGGAGAAATTTGTCAATAGGCGTGTGCATGGCATGCCTTGTGTTTGGCAAAATTGAAGTTTAAATATTTCATGATATTGTTTTCAGTGCCTCAGGGAGCTATTTATAGAATCCAGTTACTATGAAACCCTTCCCTGGTGAGTGGAAGGACCTGGCCTTCTATTGTTCCAGTCCCACAAAAGGCTCCCTGAGGCACCAGCCCCTCAAAACAAAGCAGGGTGCCATGATCTTGAGGTACAGCTCCCAGAGGACCCCAAATCAGTGCCCAACATGAGTGGCCATGATGGGGTCCTGGCCAAGCCACTGAACCTTCGGGGAACTCTTAAAAAAAGAACAGCTCTGCATGAAGAGGACACTGTAGGAATAAAAGGGCTTGAACGCCACTATCCAGAGCTGGCTCTGAACAATTTGGAGTGCGCAAGCTGGATCCTAGAGCAGGGGCTGTCTCAGGCTCTTGGTATCTCTGTCCTAGTGATAAGCCAGTCCTGTAACTTTATGCAATCACAAATTCAGTTTGTGAAGGACATATTACAGATGCACAGATGTAACACACATAGCTGTCTGTAAGGCATTCAAAGTACTACCTCACGCCTGTCCGATGCTCAAGTTACCATCACACACTATCAGGAGTGTACACGTTAAATGGATTAAAGACTGGCTAGTTGACGGATCTCAAAAAGTAGCTGAAATGTGTAATCATCACTGAATGAGGGCTTTTCTCAAATGGGCTTCTGTGTGGGTTGTTACTAATAAGTGGGCCCAACACGAGTCAACATTTTGTCATTTGCTCTTCAAGTCCAAGCTGAGGGGACATAACAAGGACAAGGGTGTCACAGGATGACTGGAGCTTTTAAGGGGGAGCAGAGGTTTGGTGTACCTGTTATTGATTGTCAGCTGCCCAGCTGAGCATAAGGGAAGGCTCCTGGGCCTTATAAAAGAGGAAGTTGTGGCAGAGCGAAGCTGCAGAGGACAGATGACTCCTGGAGAGTCTGAGGTTCCAGGAACCAAAGCCACTTGCCAGGCTGGGCTGCGAGACCTTTCCTGGAAAACAAGGTCTGCCTCTGCTACCCATATTTTAGGAAGGAAGGTGAAGAGGGTGTAGAAGAGAGTCACAGACATGATCTGGAGAAAATGCCTGATGGGAGCAATTGAAAGAGCTCAAGCTGTTAAGTTGATCAGAAAAAAGATAGTGAGGGCAACCGGATTCCTGTATCTGGGCCCTTCAATGGGGAGAGAAAACCAGGTATTCAAGGGCTCTAAAGAAGCAAGACAGAACAAGAGCTGACAGCTGGCTGCTGATGCCAGACACATTCAGACCTAGAAATAAGGCAGAGTTTTTGACCAGTGAAGTTGTTAACCATTGGAACAAACTATCCAGGGGAGTGGTGGCTGCTCCTTGTCTGATGCCTTCAGCTCCAGACTGGCTGCCTGGCTGGAAGGGGAGTATTAGCCAAATGCAAGTGAAGTATCCTGTGATGCACAGGAGGTCAGATTAGACGATCTTGATCTACTCATCCCTTCTGGCCTTAAACTTGAGGGGTATGTCTACACAGTCAAAAAGTGACCTGTAGCAATGAGTCATAAAGAGCTTGACTCAGGCTCCTGCGGCTTGCACAACTGGGAAAAATAAAATTGGGGCTGGGGCTGGAGCCCAGCTCCAAGATCCACCCCCTGGCCAGGTTTCAGAGTCCAGGCCCCAGTCTAACACATCGGTCTTTTTAGCTGCACACCACAAGCCCGACTTAATTGACCCAGGTTCTGAGACTCGCTGCTGCAGTGTTTTTCTGCTGTGTGGATGTACTCTAGGACTCCATGAATGTAGGGCTCTTACTCTCCTCGCACATTCTCTCTTTGCCTGGCAAGTCATGTAAAAGTAAAGCAGTGGGTCTAGATTTTACTCAGGGCCAGTCATCCTGCCTCTCCCCATCCACCAGATCCAGTTCTTATCTTCCCTGCTTCTAACAGCAGGCACTGACTTCTCCTTTCTGGCACCTGCTTCAAGTAACTCCAGGCCTTCTGCACTCACTTATTAACCCTTTCCTGGCCTTGCTGCCTGCCAAAGCCTTGGGCCGTTGTAGGAACAGGGGGACAATGAGCCACCAGGGCACAGTGAGACCCAACCAGCACTCTCAGATGAGGTCAAGCTCCCAGTACCAGGGTAAAGAGTGTTCTCCTTTGCCGCTGCTTATGTATCCTGTGTGGTTTTGTACGCAGGGCTCCTTCCCATCAGGATCTGTTTGTTCCCACACACCAAATCCATATGGCACATACCAGATGTGAATTGACACGTGCCCACACAACCTATGTATAGATATGAACATGAGCATATATATGCTGTTCAGAATCAATGTGTGCATACAGTTCCCTAACCTTATTGCTCTTTCCCTGATCCTTTTGTCTCTCGATCCCTAGTCGATGACTTGCTCCCTTTTTTATACCCTCTTTTCTAATGCCATTTCTCCATTCTTTCAGTTTCCCCATTTTGAGTCTCTCCTGGGTAGCAGAGGCCTCTCTGATGCCAAGGACATTAGACCGTACAGTAAATTTGACCTTCCCTCTGGCTGGCATCTTTCCTTCCCAGGGCTTCCTCTACAATGATTTCAGCATGTCAAGCTACACTGAAGGCTGAGGTTCTTTTCTGCAAACAGGTCGTTCAGTCGCTGTATTTTGCTTCCAAGTGAGAGCCCTTCTGGACTCCCTCCCCAGTCATTGAATGGACCTATAAGGAGCCCTACAGCCTTGGTCAGAGGCATGCCAGGAAATAGGTCTTGGTGCTCCTCCTCTGTGGGTTTCCAGCCTCTGCTTTTCAGAAGGGAACTGGGTCTGTGCTGTCCAGCTGCAGGATGAGGACTTGGCAGAGCTGGGAGCCTCCAGTGCTGCATTTAGGGTCTGATTTTCAAAGGCCCTCTGCTCCCATAGAGGTATCTAAATAAAAGATATCCAGAGTGCTCTGAATCTGCACATTGAGAGCACTTTGGGTGCAATGGTCCTGTGTATAGGGGAGAACTAGATGCTGAGGGAGATATTTGAACTGATGTTTGGCCTCTGCATGGTGATTTGATTTTGAACCAGATCTTCTGTTACTGCAGGGCCCCTCAGCCCTGATCTGTGACACCCAGACCTACCTCCCTCCGTCCCCTTTCACAGCAACAGTGCCATAGAGATCTCTGCAATGCCACAGGTGACCACAAGGGGCAGTTGCAGCTGTCACCTACAGTTTGTCCAAGAAACCAACAGCTTATAAATCCAAGGCCACAGGACACGTCTCATCTGCCTCTGAAACGATTTCTAGAAAAGAAGTAGGATGGATGGCTGCTGTGGGACATCCTTAGGCGGACACTCAGTTCAGCGATCCTAAGGTGCCAGTTACAGTGGCACCTGGACCCTTGGCAGATGAGACATGACCTGTGGCCTTGACCAGGCAGACACTGCTGTGAGCTGCGCAGCTGACACGCCCTTGCCATGTCGGGAAGGGATTCTGCATCATTAAGACCTAGAGGTTTGGCTAGTGCTGGGTGGTGTCTGCCCCCCGAGCTTCTCCAGCTGTTCCATCATTGCAAAGAGCCTTCTGGCCTCTGTGGCTGCTTTTACTCCACACAGATGCTGCACTGAGACATGGCCTGATCCTGCCATTGAGCTTTTACTACTACTGCATGGCACTGCTGTGGCTGCACCTCTGTGGTCTGGAGTCCGCATGCAGTTGTGAGTCCCTTAGGTACTGCCAGTGTACTGGGCAGTCCAGCAGCTGGCCCGAGGCTTTCTGAACTATGCAACGTTAGCCTGCTTTGGACTTCACTGCTACAGGTTGTGGGGCAGCTGTACCAGTGCTCTGCGGCCCCTGCTTCTCTAGCACTGCTGTCACAAAACTGTCTGGTGCAGGGATGCCAGCACCCTCAGGTGATGGGCACCACTTTGCAGGCTGGACAAACACTGCTGTAGCTCGGAAGTACTTGGACATTCCCCTTCCTGGGCTCACAGGTGCTGGGGCCTCGGGATCCTACAACCTGATCTAATGCCGGGGCCTTGAAATGTCCATGTTCCTTGTGCTTTGCAGCCTCTTTGTCCTCCAGCCACTGCTGATCTGAGAACTTCAAGTCCCTCCCTCCCCCAAGGTGCTGGTTTTGAATATTAGTGGATCACTTGGGGCTGTCTGGGCAGGGCTGGCCCAAGGTATTTTGGCGCCCCAGGCACCTGACATTCCTCCCCCCCAGTGGCCTGGGCCAGTCCAGGGGTGGTCAGATGGTGGGCCCTCCCTTGTGCCCTGTCCCCCCAAAATCCTGACCAGGTGGTGGACAGGCTGCTAGGCCAAATCGTGGCAGTGGCTTCACTCCCCCCAGGGCTGGCTACCCACTCGCAGCCAGATGCCAGCGAAGCAGGGCAGGAAGCTCGCTGGCCCCAGCCCCAGCTCAGCCCTTGGCACCTCCTACAAGATGGCACCCTAGGCAACTGCCTAGATTGCCTCTATGGGCAGACCAGCCCTGCATTTGGGGCTCTTTGATGGTGTGGCTCCCACATAACAACCCGTGGCCTTTTTTGTGCTCCAGCAAGGTTTTGCAAGGTTCTCCAGTGTCACATGGATGCAGGTTCTGGGCAACAAGCTTGGGGGGTGCAAGCCCAGTTGTCAGTGACTAGAAGCCTGAAAGTCAAAGAGTTGTGGCCCCCCCACTTCCTGCTGACCTTCAGGGTGAGCTGTGGGAGCTCGGCACGTCTGCTGCCCAGCCCCTTTGTCAGCAAAGAGCCCAGGGAAGAACGGGATGTGGACTCTGGTGGAAACTCTCAGACCTGGGGAGGAGAGGATGGTCCCAGCAGGTCAGGACAGAGAGACAAGGCCAGGATGAAGGGAGAAGCTTGCACTGTTGTGCTTGCTCTGTGGATAAACTGAGGACTTCAGTGTCCAGGTACTCTGCAGTTAAGGGTGCCTCTTGAGTATTTAAATATGAAATAAGCCCTATTGCTCCCTCTGCTGGCAATGTATTGTGCATAACACCCCTAGATGCAAATAAGGCATTCTGTTCCAATGGGGTAGCGTTAGTCTAGTTCAGCACATCAAGGGCTCTGTCTACACTAGAAAGCTCAGTTAAGCTGGCTTAATAAAGTCTACTTTAAGCTGGCAAGCTGGCTTAGAAAGTCCACACTCAAAATGCCAGAAGACTGCCCACATCCACACTGGCAGCTGCTAGGTCGCCCTAGGATGATGCATTGTGGGTAGCTGGCTCACAGTGCACCACAGCAAACGTGCCACTCCCTCCTGGCTACTCCTTTACAACAAGTGAGTAACCTCACCACCCTCCATACTGTGCGTGGCAACGTGGAGCCAGAGGAGGTCAGGGACCCCGATGTGCCCCAGCAATGTACCAGGACAGTACTCTACACCCTCCATGCATTGCCCAGACTCCTCTGGCTCTGGACCAGGCACTGCGGGGCAACTGCCAGCTCAAGGGCAGGCCACAGCAGGCCAACCCCCTTGTCGTCCCTGGCAGCTGGCGCGGACGGGGAGCCCTCCGTGCATGTGTGCATCTGGGCATGGAAAATCAGCAATGACTGGTGGCACCAGCTTGTTCTCACTACCTGGGATGATGACCACTGGCTGCAGATGAGAAAGAGCACCTGCCTCCAGCTGCTGTCACCAACCCCACCCACCCATTCCTGCCCCCCCCGCCCCCTCCCACCCATCTCCTCCTCTGTCCCCAACACAATAAAATACAGGTAGTCCTCACTTAGTGACCGGGTTCCGTTCCTGAAACCTGGTTGATAAACGAATTGGTCACTAAACGAGGAGCAGCCCTTACCGGTATTTCAGGCATAATGTACTTTACTGGTAGTGGGTTTTTCAACCATCGGTAGATAGTTTTAATGTCACCTTTGCATCATTTATAACATTTTTAATATATATTTTAAATGTTTTAAGCTCTAATGTACTGAACTTAGTTTGCATAGTGTACTGTAAATATAGGTAATCTGAGAGAGTTGATGCAAGTTCTCGTACATCGCCATAATACCAACTCATCAGAGAGCCGGTCATAACTCTGAGGGGTCACTAAACGAGTAGGTCACTAAGTGAGGACTAGCTGTAGAATAGAATCAAATAGAATTGTAGGGTTGGAAGGGATCTCATGAGATCATCTAGTCCAACCCCCTGGGGTATGAACCCAGGACCTTCTCCTTCTGCATGTGGACTGCACACGGAATGATGGTGTGCATGTGTTTTTATTTACAGGGGGAACCGGTGGAGAGCTGAGGGGGATCAGCTGTGGGGATTCAGGGGTTTGGAGGAATTGAGGGGGTTGGGGGGGCCAGGGGGAATGCGGGGGGGTTCAGGGAATGAGCAGGGTACGGGTTGGGGGAAGGTGCCTAGTGGCCTCAGAATCATAGAACCATAGGGTTGGAAGGGACCTCATAGGTCATCTAGTCCAACCCCCTCCCAGAGGCAGGACCACTCCCACTAAACCATCCCAGTCATGGTTTTGTCCAGCTGGGCCTTAAACACCTCCAAAGATGGAGATTTCACCACCTCCCTTGGCAGCTCATTCCAAGGCTTCACCACTCTCCTAGTAAAAAAGTTTTTTCTAATATCCAGCCTCGACCTCCCTAACCGCAACTTGAGACCATTGGTCCTTGTTCTGTCCTCTGTTATTACCGAGAACAGTCTAGCTCCATCTTCCTTAGAGCATCCCTTCAAGTAGTTGAAGGTTGCTATCAAAGCCAGCAGATTCTGGGCCTGCAGCCAGCCACCTCACGTCCTGGGCTGCTGGCAGGTAGGGCTGCTGCTGGGGTCCTGGCAGGGGGATCCTTGACCCAACAAGAGCCCCAGCTCCATGCCAGGAACTCCAGGGCATGGGTCTGGCGTTCCAGGCTGTGGGTCAGCTGCTCCATTAGGTTGAGCAAGCGTTCCATCTAGGCCTGTTCAACCCTGCAGTGGGTGCGCTCCTCCTCCCTCTGCTGCTCCTGCCACACTTGGAGATCTGACTAGTCATGCTCAGCGAGCTGGAAGTGGTCCTCAAGGATCTCCTCACTGGACCTACGCCCGCTCCTCCCCTGGGTCAGGGCTGGGTGCTTCCCGGGAGTGGGCGGTGTCACGGGCACAGGCGCTGCAGGAGAGAAGCAAAAAACAAGATTTTCCCCATTAGCTAGACCAGAGTGAAGGCTGACAGCAGCTGCTGTAACATGCCTGTCCCCCTGCTTCCCACTCCCCGGGTCCTTTGGGACAGGGTCCCCTTAATAGAGGATCTCAAACTCAAATCACCATGAGGGCCACATGAGGACTAGTACATTAGCCTGAGGGCCGCACCTGAAACCTCTTCATATAATGATATTGCAAATATCAGTAATGATCGTGTTGTTGCAGGCTGCAGGAAATGGCTTTAGGGGCCGCATGTTTGGGACCCCTGCCTTAGTAAAAACCGCCGTGCTCTGCTGCACAGGGTGTGTGCAGTGCCCAGGGTGGTGAGCCCCAGGCAGCCCTGCTTCAGAGGTCTCTCCAGAGGCTACATGCCAACAGTGTCAGGTGCATGCTATCTGGCCTTGGCTGCCACACCAACAGTGCCTCCACCTCATGTCCTGCCAGGCCTCTGCCCCGCTCAGCTCTGGGGCTCCCTTGCCACATGGCCCACCCACCCCTCTGCTCGCATGGGAGTGCCTCTGTGATACTCACCCCCTGGGACCCTGTCTATCCCCAGGCCCTGTCCCCCACAGTCCCTGTCCCACCTGCCTGCCCCACCATGCCTGCAGAGAAGAAGTACTTACCAGCATGTGCACCAGGAGCCTAGTGCGAGGTCCCCTCATCCCAGGTGGGGGGAGCCTCCTCCTGGGTCCCCCAGATGAGCTCCAGGCTGGCACTGCCCAGGGCCAATGCAGTGCCCTGTGCCAGGGTGCTGGTGTCCCCCTGGCTCAGCACCACATCCTCATCCACCAAGCCCTCCTCCTGGTCATCATCTTGGGAAGGGGGCTTGCGGCATCAACGGTGCCAGCTGGCTGGCCATCATCAGCCTCCTGGCCCAGCAAGGCATGCAGCTGGGTGTAATAAGGGCAGGTGGTGTCAGCTGCGCCTGAGTGCTGCACGGCCTCCTGGACCCTGTGGTAGGCCTGGCAGAAGTCTCTGACCTTCACCAGCACCTGCTGGGTGGTGCAGGTGTGGCTCCCCTCTGCCAGGGCCTACGACATGGCCCTATACACCTCCTGGTTCCTCTGGCTTCCCTGGAACCAGGAGTGTATGGCCCCATCCCTTCACACAGCCAGGAGATCTAGGATCAATGGGGCCTAAGATAGGATGAGGCCTGCCTCCTGGCCTGCCTGGCTCTGCTCTCCACCACGCCTGCCATACAGTTGGAGTCCTGGCCAGCTCTGGCTGTTGGGCAGGATAAAGCCCAGCAAATCCATGGAATTGGGCAGAGAAAGCATATCCTGGTTGCGAGGAAGGTTTCCAGGTGGCCAGGAGGCCAATTAAGTGAACTTAAGCCTAATGCCAGGCTACATTGGCTTAAGTCAACTTAATAAAGTTGACTAAAAAATTCAGTCAACTTAACAAGTGAGAGTTAAGTAGGCTTAAGCAAATGCTTCAGTTGACTTATTAATTCCAAATGAAGCCAGGGCTTTGCTTAAGCTGACTTAAGGGGCTTTAAGTTGACTTAAGTCTCTAGTGTAGACATAGCCAAGGAGTCTAGTGGGACTTAAAAGACTAACAAATTATTTATTGTATGAGCTTGAAGCATCTGACAAAGTGGGATTTTCACCCACGAAAACACATACGCTAAATAAATTTGTTAGTCTTTAAAAGTGCCACTAGACTCTTTGTGTTTTTGGTTTTTTTAAGGAGTTCTGTGGCACTTAAGACTAACTAATTTAATTATCACATGAGCTTTTGTAGGCCCAGTCTCAGTTTGCTGGATGAATGAAATGGAACGTATAGCATGTAGACTTTAAACATAAAGATGCAGAGAAGGGTGGGTCATAATGTTAATTCAAACTGATCTAGAGGGATAGAATGCTAGTCTATTTCTTTAATATAAATAAGATGCTTGGATTCAAACTGTGGAATAGGAAGATAGGAGCTGAGAAGGGTGATTTAAGGGCAATTACCTTGTGTAATGACTCAGCCATTAAAGAGTTTTATTCAAACTCAGTGTGAAGGTATCTAGTCTGCAAATGTATTTAGTTATTTATTTGCAAAGTTGACTGCATCACTTCAGGGTTTAAAAGGGACTTTGGATTTTTTTCTCATTACAACAGGTGATGTGACCTCATCTTCTGTATCAGGGGTCTCAAACACATGGCCCACAGGCTGCATGCAGCTCATAAAGCTATTTCCTGAGGCTCACAATGACAGTATCATTACCAATATCTGTAATATCATTGTATGAAAAGGTTTCAGTGGTGTGGAGCTCAGGCTAACATACTAGTCCTCATGTGGCCCTCATGGTGATTTGAGTTTGAGACCCCTGTTCTATATGCTGTTCCCCGGTGTTTGACTCTTAACAACTGCTTTGATCGGTGGGTTACTTACCAGTAACCGTCCTTCTTCAAGATGGGCTGCTTGGATTCATTCAGAAATAGGTGTTTCCATGCCAGAGAGCCAGATTGGTTGGAACTTTTTGCCCTAGCCTATCAGAAGAGGGCAGGCAGCCACCGCCCCCTGTGCCACCCAGTGGCTATATATGTGGCCGCTGCACGGCCCCTCCCCAGTTCCTAAGAGTCACCAACTCCAAAAGCGGGGATGGGGGGAGGGCTCTGAATGAATCCGAGCAGCCCATCTCGAAGAAGGACAATTACTGGTAAGTAACGCCCCGTTCTTCTTCGAGCACTGCTCAGATACATTCAGAAATAGGTGACTGCTAGCCATGCTGATGGATGGCAGATGGAGTTGGTTCTTCTGCCTTCAGCACAGCATAACTCCGACATGGGTAATTGTCCAGTGAGCAGGCCCTCAATGGTCTAAGAAATTGACCTAGGGACCTTCATCCCAGCAAGGGTAGCCTGGAGATATAGGACATAACCCACTGGAGAGAAGTAGCCCGGATTGCCTGAACACAAATATGTTGCATGGGCATGACAGCCTGAGGTCACCTTATGCGTAAGAGGTACCAACGCATCATGGCTGTTGCCGAGGAATGCATCTCTAATCGCTCTTCCTGAGGGGGTACTGGCAGACACTGCATGGAGACCAGATTTAGTGTCCTGGCAGCGACACATGTTGGCTTAATTCCTATGGGGAAGTTCCTAAGGCCCAAAATTTGCCGGGCTGGCAGTGGTGGTTATCAGCACTGCAGAAAACCAGAGGCGGAGAATTTGACTGTCTTTCCCTCAGTCTGGTATTGTAAGGCACATGTAGGTCATGGGGCTAAGTTGGGGACTTGAGAGGGCTGAGGCCCCCTGGGCCCTGCAGCAGTGACACCCCCACCAGAGAACATCGGATACATGAATCTGGCACACTCAGTATCCCACAGAGAAAGTGGGTTACCAGGAGCGGGAGGGAGGAATCTAGCGAAGTTACTTCGATCTAGTTCAAGAAACAGTTGGGACATTGACAGCAACAGCCGATGACCCTATAGGGTGCATTCATAAGTGAGGCAGCGGGACTGGCATGGAGGAACCAGATGCCTGGCCCATCCCATGGTACTAGATAAGAGACACACAGGTGGGACGTTCTATGGGCCTGAAAGGTATGATCAGGCCTCCGTGAGCTTACCAATGGCACCCTGACAGACCCCTTTGGTACGATGTCAGGGTCCCTATCATCGCACAAGACAAGGAACTGGCATTACTGCTACCTAAGCCCTTCACGTTCTTCTTCTTTTAAATTCAGCAGCTGGGAGGCAGCTGCAGGAATGCTAAGGCAAGGGGTTGGACATGGTAAGACTATGGCTTGGTGATCGGCTCATGAGCACAATAGGCCCAGATGCTAGTATCTGCAGCCTACAGAACCACTTACTTTGGCCTACATGGCCTCACACCGTTGGGGAGGATCATCCCAGAATGGGACTGAGCGTAGCTAACGCTGCACAGGGGTGCGCATCAGGATTGAGTCTCCCTTCAGGAAGGAGCCTGGGGGAGGGGAGGAGTCAGAAAGCATGGAGGAGGAGATAGGCTCCTCCACAAGGGACAGGGTGAGGGTATGCCACCTTGATGGGGTACATCTGGCCATCTCCTCTTTAAGACACTTATGGTATATCTGAAGTGTCCTCTATGAGTATGCTAATGATAGTATTAGATCTTACCGGGGAGGTGAATTCTATCAAGGGACAGCCAGATCCTGAATTCTGATCATTGAGAGGAATTTCAGGGTGGATGTAGAGTGGGCTTTGTCGAGTGTGAAACCCTGTCACAAATGCTTAGGACAGGAGTATGTTATTCTAAGATGCGCCTACTAAGACTAGGAGAACCTTGGGTCATAATGGGAAGGAAGGAATTGTACCTGTGAGACTCCTGAGTGAGACTCTCCAGTAGCTAGGCCAGGATAATCACGGTGCTATGGCCGTGCCCTGGCAGGGTGAGCTACATGAGAGGCACCTCTGGGTGAAACCCTGGGAGGCAAAGATTGGCCCCAGGGAAGTATCTGTCTGTGGGGGTGGTTTCCGAACCGTCACAGAGGGAGCGAGCAATGACTATGAACATAGCGAGGGGTGGAGGAAAGAGTTTCCCTGCCTTTGACTGAATGGTGAAGGGAGACATCTGGATAGTTTCATCACTATTATCAGGTTATCTCCTCTGGATCTCAGAGACCCAAGGGTTTCCTGATTGGGATATAACAGAACGGCCACCTTAGGGATAAAGAGAGGAAAGTGGCCTGGGCTCCCTCTGTGAGAGGCAAGACCCTGTATATGGGTGTTCTGGCATAAGGGCATGTCCTAGGTAGTGGTGACTGAAGGCCAAGGTTGGGAGATTCCCCGGGGGGAAAGGTTCACCGTTCATGTGGTTACACCCCCTTCATCTATATTTTGAAAGATGATAGAAGAACGGGGCGGGGACCCCATTTTTACAACCTCTCTCAAGAACCTTCACCTAAGCTGAGAACCAGCCAGAAGTAGTGAGTACTGGAGGGTTCATATCTCACAAGGACCATGAGCAAGTTGGCCCAACACTTACATCTAATGACTGGGTCCCAATGTCTGTGTCTGGTACTGGGCAGGCAGGAACAAATTACCTGCTCCATGGAGTCAGGGAGGGTTTGGGTGTTTCGAATTGGAAGTGTGTGCCCACAACCCTAATGAGGGTCAATTGGGTGGGAGCAATGATTAAACACCAGCTAGTCTTGCTGGTGGTAAGGGAAGGATGGACAAGGTGGCGAGCTCATTCATACTGTGGGTAGAGGGGCGGGACACACTAGAGGGTTCACCGAGCATCAGCGTGGGGAGGCAGAACGATAGGGCTAGGAACTCGGGGCACTGGCACTGTGACTCAGGGCATGAACCCCGGTGTGCCAGGCGCCAGCGATGTCCCTGCTGTGAACATTTAACGAGTGGTCACAAAGGATAACAAGAAGATGAGGGTTTATATAAACAACAGACAGTTTGCATTCATCCCTAACAACCATAGTTCCCTGGTACTCTGATCTCTGCATGGTGTTAACAGTGGGATAAAATAAAGTCCCAACAGAATACCCATGGGAGAAGGTGAGGAAAAGAAAACAGACAAGCAGGCTCTGCAGTTTCTATATCTCTATGCACTACATCTTTGAAAATCTGGCCCTAGCAAGCACTTTTTAAAGTATCACCTTCATTTGGGTTTTGTCTAGCCCAGAGGTCTGCAATCTGTGGCTCTGGAGCCCCATGTGGCTCTGGGAACCTCCCTGCCAAGCACCTGATCCTGGTTCCAGGCTCCCTCTGCACCACACCAGGGGACCCTATGACAGGTGCCCCAGCCCAGCTCCCTGCACGCCCCTAGCAGGCGGGTACACCCATTACAGCTCTCAGAACACTTGGTTATTGAAAGAATTTTTTAAAATGGTTCTTATCTTTGAGGTTGCTGACCCTGGTCTAAACTAAGATTTAAAGATGTGAGGTGAGACCTAACTAGCTAGTTCAGTCTAATCAATGCTTTCTAAAATTCTAATCAAGACAATGCCTAGGGATGCCCTCTAGGAAGCTTTAATTTGATCAATTTAGCAGGTGCTAAAATAAAAGCGATTTATCTTGAGTAAAGTTTTTGGCTATGTCTTCAATGCAAAAAAAGGGGTGGTTTTTGCCTGAAGATAGCTACCTCACTGTGCAATCCCATTGGAGACAAGACACAGGCAGTTTGTACCTTGATGTTGCTAGTTGAAGTCAACACTAAACCCTATCAACTGGTGTTGACCTCAGCCAGCTACACGGAAGTAAACACTACATTGCCTTATGTCCAGTTCAGCTTTTCATCAAGTTAGCTTCTGATCTGAGCTATTATTTAGCTGTTACTTTCTGCAGGGAAGACAGTTTTAGAAGATGTTAGTTAAATTGTATTGCCAAGAGCTCTAGTATCAGTGCAGATATTGAATTGTACTTACAATATTGGAAATTTCCATTGTAAGTACACTGAAAATAAGGCATTGGTTTTTAACATAGATTGTAATTAACCACTATAGTCACTCCTCCAGGGGCATGGCAGATTGTCACTCACTGGCAATTTTTAAATCAAGGTTGGATGTTTCGCTAGAAGATCTGCTCTAAGCATGACTTTGGGGAACTTCTTTGGTCCATGCCATGCAGGAAGTCAGACTATGATTACAGTGGTTCCTTCTGCTTCTGGCCCTGGAATCTAGAAACCTGTGCTGGCCATGTACCTCAGGAATGGAAGGAAGCAGGTTCTACACCACGAAGTGCCTGCCTTCTTGTCTTCCTTTGGCACCCTGATAGTCTCCTCTCAGGAGAGATGGTTCTGATGGTCAGGTGGCTGCTTCCCAGACACGTGAAGTCCCCAGTGATGCTGCTAATTGCCAGAGTTGTTGGAGGAGGCGACTTTCCTGGCTGTCGGTGGGAGAGGGTTCCCGTTCTCCCCAGGGTTCAGCTGTTACATGGTTTCAATTAATCTCTCATTAATTTTTTAGGCCCTTGAAGAATCCTTAGAGGAAGAGAAAAAAAAGTGCTGTCTTTTTAATTGATGTCTCCTCTCTTTTTAAGTGGGATGTAAATGGCAGTGCAGCAGAGTAACTGCTTCTGGGGGTGTCTCCCTCCTTCTGGAAAGAACTTGCAGTGGGAGGGCTGAGCTGTATTGGGGGAGAATGGCAGAGTCAGGCCAAAGCTTGACCTTTCTCCCCTTGGCTTGGAAAGAGGATGCAACTATTCAGAGCAGGGGGAGGGGCTTTGGGGGCAGAACCCCATAAACTCTGGGGCCTGAACTGCCATCTGGTCTCCAGGAAGATGTCTCACTAGGGTTGTGAGGGCAATGTGGACAGATTACACCATGCTGAAGGTATGAAGATTTGGGTTCCTTTCAGGATGTGCATCTCTAGCTGCCAAGGGCAATCCTGGGGGACACAAGCTTCTAGATGGCAGGGGTGGAAAATTGTGGGGGGACAGAAGCCTGCAGCTGGTGAGGGTCCTAGGTCAGAGAGCCCCTAGCAGGACATGCAACAGGGAGAGACAAGTCAGGGGCTCTGACATCAGGCCAGACCGCAGTTCCTGCATGGTGTGTTTCTGAAGAAGATGGATTTTTTCCTGTTAGATTTTGGCTTCTGGCTTTCCACCCCATGCGGAACAGCTGGAATGATGCACTCCTGTGACAGGCCAAGGATAAACTACTTGCAGTATCTATATCCTCCTTTGTAAACCATTTGCTTCCTTGGCTTAGTGTGGACAAACCTCTGTAGGAGTTTCATATTTTCTTCATTTGAAATCACCTCGTTTCTGAAATATGCATAAGAAGTGCACAGAGAGTCTGGGGCTAAAAGCCCACTTGCCCCAACAATGTCTCTCCACAGCAGTAGCTGGAATTAGTCTGAATCCTAAAGGTGGTTAAACAGAAGGCATTTAAAAGGCTCCAGGCATTAACCAGTCCTGTGCCTCAACCCTTTGGCAGGGGCTGTTCCCAAGGAGGCATAGGTCAAGTCCACAGCCCTGCAATTGGCACATTCCGAGCTGATTGCTAAAGTAAGCCACATTTTTCAGTGGGAGGCTTTCATATAAAAATATCTTTCCCCACCATCTTCTTCAGAACATCATCATCTGCAGGATTAAATGGAGGCAGAGAGGCAGGATGGCCCAATGGTTTGGCACTAGCTAGGGAGTGGAATCACTTCTTTGATCTGGCAGAGACTGCATGTGTGCTGACAAGCAAGTTTCTTAATTGCCCCATGCCTCCTTTTCCCCTCCTTAGATGGGAATAACAGACAGTGCTGGGAGACAAACACTTTAAAGACAAAAGTACTTTTTATGAAGGATCACAAGGCTCCTCCAGTGCAGTGTTGGTGATCAGTGTGGGAAACCTAGCAAAGTCCCAAGAGAAAGCTGTACCCATCTGGTGTCTTGTGTGACCTGATGCTGCAAAGCATCATGGGACACAGTAGGAAAAATGTGGTGCAAAACAAAGTTGCATTTCATCAAGTATGATGGCCTGAATTCAGCCATGCTCACCGTGCTTGCTGGCCTTTCTAGCTGTGGTTGTTGCTGCTTAGATGACGAGCTCCCTTGGGGATGCTGAGTCCCTCACCTATCCTCTTAGCTCATGGTCCACAGCACTGTACACTCACAAGAAACCGCTCAAAGCAGGGGCCACATCCTCAATTCCCTATAATGCTGAGACTCCCATGACTGAGCCCTCCACTGTCCTAGGACCTCACGCCCAGAGCAGCAAGGATAACCATGATTTCTCCATGTAGCGGTGAGACTAGCTTCATGCCCCCATCTGAACAATGATTGCAGCCTCATCTCTTAGGAGCACCAAACAACACCAAGTGGCTGAGCTGCCCTATTTTTGTTCAGCCCTTGGGTACATCTCTACTCTCTAGCACAAGACATGGCCTGCCTCATTTCTGGGGGAGAAAGCCTCCCTTGACAATGGATACTGCCAGATGTCTTCTGTTGAGGCCTGCAGTGTTCTCCTCTGTGTAGCGTGGATGGGGCTGCTACAGGTTCAGGTTCCCCTCATGCACATCCCTCTTTTGAGGGTGCTGTCCTGAGACACCTGCAAGGGTACCCAATGCACACTGCCAGCTGACCAGTTTTGTGGGCTCAGGATCATCCTGCATGCCCCATTTTATTCTGTGCCTCCCTCCATGGTGACCACTCTAGTGGTGGAGGTCACATTTCTGTGTGACAGGCTGAGTAGCAAGGAACAGTCTCCATCGGCTTGGGCCACCAACCCCAGCCAGCTGGAGCTTTTCCTCTCTCCTGGCAGGTGGGACCGATCTCCCTTGACAGCTGCCAAAGGGCCCTGTTATGGCTCAGCAGTCGTGGGAACAGACAACTACATGGGAGACGGAAGGACACCGGGAGATGGATCCTCCTGTTGCTGGCAGTTGCCATGGAAACCATTCACATTTGGTTCTTAAATCAGTTTGTCTCTCTCTCTCTGTTATTACATTTTTTTAATCTGCAGCCCTGATCTTCCTCTCAAAGCCACCTCTCTCCCCTTAACCCTTCAAGCACCAGACATGGCCTGCAAGTGGGAAGTTGCTGTACCCCACCACGTATTGATAGGCCCAAGGCTTGCCACCCCATTTGAGTGGTTGGCAGACTCCAGCCCACTCCCTTCACTAAAAGCCTTTGGGGCATGAAACGGGCAAGGCATGTGGCAGAGAACAATGGGGTTGTCTGTCTAGACCTGGCCATAATCCTTACCTTGCTGAGGAAACACTGGGCCACCCGCTTCCCTCTTAGTCTCCATTCCTGGCAGTGGCACCTCAATTCAGGGTTGATTCCTCCTCACCCACTGTCCTGCTTGTCACTTTCAACCTTGAGCTGCTAGAGCCACCACCGTGCCTCCTGAGCAGGATAGAGCCCTGCCTGGACTCTGCTGGAATGGGCTCAAAGCAAGGAGAGCTTCACCAATCCACCTTGAAATGTTAAAGACCAGCCGTGGCCAGGCAGAAGTTCCTGCCTCAACCGAATGCAGGGCTGGTGTGGCTGCAGCAAGAAGCTGCTGTAGGAATACATCACAGCCCGGAGCTCTCTCATGGAATCCCAGCCTTCTTCCCAGCATGGCTTTAAGGAGTCTGTAACACGCAGGTTAGACTACCCTGGTAACTGAGGTCAAACACATCCATATGCTCAGACTTCCCTGCTGGCTCCATCACACCCAGACTGAAAGAGTCCCTGGCATAGCCTGACACAAATTGCCAATGATCTTATTCACACCTCACTCCTATGGAACAGTATGGATGACCCTGCACGGCTCCTTCTTGTTCTGTGAGATGTCTGGGTGGCTCAGGCTCCATCTCTCTATAGCTGAAGGATGCTGTATTTATTACGATCTACCCAGCTTTATGGCTGGGCAGGATGCTTTACAGATTCTTCGACTGACAGGTCCCAGCTCTGAACAGCTCCAGGAAAATTACTTCTAGGCACTGAGCATTCAGCTCTCTCTCTCTCTCTGACCTTCAGGGTACTGGGTACTTGTCAGCCTTGCACACTAAATTGGCCCTGTTCCAAAAGGAGTGTTAGTCTAGTTCAGCAAAACAAACAAGGCATCCTGTGGCACTTTTAAAAACTAACAGATTTATTTATCACATGAGCTTTTGTGGGAGAAAATCCCACTTTGTCAGACACTTGAAGATGGGGAACTTACAGAATGGGAGGAAAATACATGCAGGGAAGTGTAAGTCATAAGATCAGGTCACACTGTAACAGCAAATCAAAGCAGTTGTTTAGCTTCAAACAGCGGAAAACAGCAGATAGAAAGTGGTCAGGTCTGATCACCTGTTCTAAGGGGAAAAATCCATAGTCTCTAGTTAGTCCTAAATAGATGGTGTCAAATCTGCATATAAATTACAATTCTGCAGTTTCTCTTTGAAGTTTGGATTTGCTATACTTTTGCCTGAATCTGGTTATTAACAGATCACTGTTATTAACAGATCATTGATGGAGTGATCAGGAAGAGAGTGAAATGTTCTTCTCTTGTTTTTTGCATGTTGTTATTTCTGATGTTAGATTTGTTTCCATTCACTCTTTTGTGCAGAGACTGTCCTGTTTCACCAATGTATAAGGCAGAAGGGCATTTCTGGCACATGATGGCATAAATCACTTTGGTAGGTGAACAGGTGAATGAGCCCTTGATGGATTAGCTGGCTTGATTAGGTCCTATGATGGTGTCTTTTATGCAGATACGTGGGCAAAGTGGAGAGTGGGAGAGGGTCCGGCTTGCAGAATCAGGGGGGGCTGAGAAATGATGCAGAGCTCCGAAGAGGCCTGGAAGGGTGAGGGGAGGAGAATGGACAGAGTGTGTCAGTGAACCCAGGGGCTGCTTCCAGCAGAGTTAGGCATTCCTGTGGCTTTTTCTGCTCCCCCACAGCTCTTTGGGGCAGCCCTCAGTAGCACATGGATGCTGCAGCAACAACCAGGTGTGGGGCAGTGAAACATCTTCTGCAGAAGAGTCCTTTGTGAGTGCCAACACTTGTCTCTGTCCCCCTCAGTGAAGCTGATGCACCTCCCTCACACCCCCTTTCTGACACTTGCATCCCCCCCATCCTTCTTTATGGGAGAGAAGGCAGAGAACAGGAGACCACATTAAGCTGTGCCATCTGGGAGCAACATACCCTTTTCCAAGCACCCTGTCAGGCCAAGCAGTGCCCACCCAGCCCACAGACCAGTCAGGACCCCACCCCAGCAGTCAGGCAGCCTGAAATCAGCGTGACAGCCACAAGCCATCCTCCTAGCCCCGCCTGTAGTAGGCTCTCTTTGCTGACTGACATTCTCCTCAGCCAATGAGTCTGCCGGCAGGACCAATCCGGCTCCTGCCTTCTGAGTAAGGCGGAGCACATGCTAATACAAGACAGGAGGAGAAGCTGTGCTCCCAGGCGGATCAGGTGGGAAGTAGGGTTTTGCCCACTGCATGGGTAAGCGCTTTTGTCTCATTCCCTTGAGGCATTGTACCTGGGGCTGACATCCCCTTGGACCAGAGAGACAACAGTCGTTTCCCTTGCATCCCAGGCTACTGCTAAGGTAAGTGGCACTTGTGAAAGTGAAAAATGTCCCCAGGACTCCTTAGCTGTAGTGGGTTTAGGGAATAGCAGGGGCTTGCTAGGCATAAAATGGCAGTTTAGATGCAGCCTGTGAAAAAACAGTGTTGTGATTAAAGTGCCCCTGTGTAGGGGGCAGTGGGTCTGGTGAGCCAGCTGGCACTGTCAAGTGACATCTTTTTCTCAAACCCCCCACCTCCATCAATGAGGCAGCCCCTTGCTAAGCCATGTGTTTGAGGCTCAGGTGGAGCTGGTCCCAGACAGGTGCAGTCCTGTGTTTTGAGTTAGTTTTTTTTTTTTTTTTTTTCCTCCTGAGGGTGGAAGGAGGTTGAGGCTGCTGGCAGAGGCTGTCCTGCACTGGCATCAGCCCAGAACTCTTCCTGTCCTTCTGCAAAGTTTGCCACTGCTCTGGAAATGGATTTAGTGAATATGATGGCTGGTCTTAGAAAACACCTGTGCAGCTAGTGGGAATGGGGAGCCTTGCCTCTGGGAAATGGCAGACAGCTGGGAGGAGGAGCATGGCTCACTCAGCCCAGGCTTAGGGAGGGGAATGCTCTGTGTTAAGCAGAGGGGAGCCCTGCTATCCCCAATTTCAGTCAAAGACAGCAAAGGTGTTTGGAGACCTGACCCACACGCATAGACACACTGCTGTCTCCCATCCCTTTGTTTGCTTCGGCCTAGCCGGTTCATGCAGCAGGGATGGGATTGTATCATGCTGCATGTCCCAGAAGCGTGATTCATTTTTTATGAGCCTATGTGGGCAGAAGTTGGTGGGGTAGGTACTACAAGGGTTATTTTCATTGATGTTTTACTGTATCTAGAGGCGAGGAGATGGCAAGGGATTGTGCCTACACATCCACTAGTTTGTGCACGTGCATGCTATGCCTATTTAGCTCTCAAATGGAGTAAAGCTTTAGACTCTCTTTTCCCTAGCCATAAAAGCAGCCATCTTGTTATTCCCAGAGGGAAGGCCCTGGTTTGGAAGGGGATCTCAATGAAACCCAAAAGCGTAACTTGGAGGAAAGAAGCATTGTAACTGGACTGTGTGAGTGGCAGTGTTTGCTGTTCTGGAAATGCTGGCCTCCAGAAAACTAGACAGATTTGGAGTCCGGAGTCCCTGATTTGGCCAATAACAACAGAGTTTCTCAGGGCTTTAAACCACCAGGGTGTCTGATACAGCTTCTTCCCCAGCCCTTGTTCCCCACTGCTTGTGTCGGTTACTGTGAGCAATACACTGGCAGCTGGTCACTGGAAGATTTGTTTCATCAAGGTTGTTATCTTTTGGCCAATCATGGATCTGGAAGGATGCAGGGGTGGGTTTTCCATATCTCCAAGGAACTTCAGAAAGTGCTATTAACTGGCAGAGAACTAACAACTTAACACATGCACCAGTCCACAAAATGAGGGAGCCCATCTCAAACTTCACCATGTGCCTGCATCTTTGTGTTGCACCAAGCATGATGTGTAGGTCTAGGTATGCATGGTGTGGATGTACCCACATGCCAGCCAGCCATGGAACATACACAGGGCACAAACAGGTCTTACAACTCTGTTGCAGTGGTTCTTTAACTGTTTGCAGCAGCTTGGGTGAGGATGCTCAATATTTCTAGAGCTCCTGTCATCTTGCAGAGCAACTGTTAACATTGCTGCCTAATCCCTTGTAACAGTGATCAAGAAGTAATTACCTGCCTCAGGAGTTTGCTCCCATTCCCTGGACAAACTGGGATTGTCCCAGCTGGGGGTGCCTCTTATTCTTTGGCTGCTAAAATCACTCATGAAGAGTGAGGTAGGTTGCATCAAATGGCAGCCTCAGAAATGTCTTTCATGTCCCTTCTGTGTTCCCTTTGTGTGTGTGTGTACACCTCCCACCCAGAAAACTTGTATGCTTTCTCCTATGCACACAGAGGAATGAATGCACAAACTGCCCATTCACTGTGTATGTGTGTAACCTGTCTAGATGGAGTGTATACAGAGGTGTTTCACACCTTACAGATGCACACACGTGTGAAGTCTCTGCACAGATCCCAAAGAGTGACCACGTGCTGCTTTCCTTTCAAGTGCAGGGGACCATCTTCTTGTCAGCCTTTCTGCTGCTCCTGGAGTGCTGACTCCCTTTGTTTAGCAGAGACCATGCAAATACCACTTGTACCATGTGGCATTCCTCACAACAGGTCTCACTGTTCTCTTATGCAAAGTGGGCTCTCACCAGCCAGCCTGGGAACCTCCCTGTACCTCTACTGGGAAGGACTGTCTTACCTGTCATTGTACCCCTCTAACCCAGCCATCACACTTACTTTGAGCCCACTTGCCTGCTATTCTTCTGAATTTGTTCATATCAATGGCTTTTGTACCAGGAAAAGCTGACTGCTTTAGGAGCAAAGGGTTAACTTTTGACCAGGAGAAGAGCTGCCTGTGTCTCAAGCAGTAAGTTGTGGTAGGCCTGCAGAGGTGCACAGTGCCACTAAATGAGGGAAGGGAGCCTCCAGAGACAACATGAACACCACAGTTGGGGTGGGGGAGCAGAACAACAATATCCAAGTCCTTTCTCTGAGATCTAGAATAACAAATCTTTGCTGCAAGAAGGAACAACTCAGAGAATGGAGAATTTCCATGCACCAGGTGAGAACAGACAATAACTTCTTACACTCTGGCTTCCTATGTCTAGCTAATATACTTTACACACCCAGACAGCATCTTTTGGTCTGGAGCACTCTACAGGCTTAAACTGGTCCAAGCATTGTAGCTTGGGATCCTGTCATGCTGAAAGCCACTTCTGGGGTGCAACACACTACTGTGGAACAATATCACTGCACCAGTTCAGAAGGAAAACTGAGGCAGTGAAATGTCTTCCCATTTCCCAGAGGAGTGGGGGAGAATTGGGGGCATGAAGAGGTGATGTGACTTGCTCGAGGCAGGATGGTTAGAATGAGTACTAAGTGCTGCAGGGTACACTGTAAATGGAGAAGAAGGGAATTGACCCAACTTTGAATTCTTCCAGGGCATAAGTTTAACACTGAACTTTTCACCTCCCTATCTCCTTCCTCACACAAAAAAAAAAAAAGGTTTAGTTTTTTTTTTGTTTTTTTGATCAAAGCTTTTTATTAGGAACAAGGAATTGAGACCTTGTTTGGCAAATATGTGGCAGATGGCACCTTCAGCAGCAGCCCCAAACTGGATATGTGATCAGTATTGGCTCAGAAGAATTCCATTTCAGAATAATCAACAGCACATGCTGCGCTCCAGTGTTCCTGGGAGATCTCCCATCTGACTGGTGCTGGCCTTGCCCAGTCCTGTGAGATCCCAGACTGAACTCTGAAGGCTTATTCTGTTCTGTGCAGAAACTGGAGACTAGATGGGTTCACAGCTGCTGCTGTGGCAAGTGATTGATGGGAAATGGATCTGAACTGTGAAGTTGTGAATGAGGCAGGCTTTTGGGAGGACCAGCCTGTTAGCATGTAGCAGGGACTCTCCCATTTCTTTTGTTCTGACCTTCACCAGCTGAGTCTTGGTATAAGGAGGGTGGGGAGCTTCCCCTTGGCATGGACTTCATCCTCTCTGCTGCTGGGCATGGAATGTGTGAAATCAGGCACTATAGCACTCACTCATCAGGACTAGAGGATCCACCCCTTTAAAATGTGGAGCAGGCTGCCTTAAAGTGAAAGCTGCATCAATCTTTATGCAAGGAACCCAAAGATCATAAAGGCAGATGCCTTACCTGAAGCCTCAAGGGACAAGGACTGGTGGGGGAGGTAAAAAGAATGCAATTTTTTTGCCCCCACATGGGACCACTAGCCATGGATTTCACTTTCCCTCTTTTTCTTCCCTGGACAAGCATGACTTCATCATGTGCCTTTTTGTTTTTGTGTTTGGCGGAAGCACCAAAGTCTGTGGAAGTATAAAGCACTGGGATGAATTGGCTGGTAGCTTCAGGGATGCTGCTGCTGTTGGCAAGTCTCTCTCCACAGTGGAGCTGTTGCCATGGCAACCTCTTCAGCACCAGCTCCTGTATGTACCATAGCAATGAGGAGATTTGTGCTCACACAGAAGGGAGGCAGGGACAAACAGACTTGGGG
Organism: Podocnemis expansa; assembly: GCA_007922195.1. NCBI lineage: Eukaryota > Metazoa > Chordata > Testudines > Podocnemididae > Podocnemis > Podocnemis expansa. The sequence goes on from ML681963.1 coordinate 49,677,466, forward strand.
GAAGGGGCATGCAGGGGGTGCCCTGGCATCTGTCCCCTTGCAACTGAACTTCCTTGGGCATGATATGAGAGGCAGAAAAGTTAAGTTGAGCAGACCAGGGTCTTGCCCTCCCTGCCACACCTTGGGCCTTGAGAAGGGATTCTCTCCCCTCCTCCCCCAACACACACCATGAAAAGTGCAAATGTTACTCCAGTGGGTGAAGCTGCAGGGATGGGGAGGCAGCCCCCTGAAAATCATGGGAGGGGGAGAAATGGACCAAATAGAGACCCAAGTCACAGCAAGGCCTAACCTTCATAATGCTAAGTGCCCTCAGCTCCCACTGACATCTGTGGCACTCCAGGCACTCAGCTCAGATGCTGAGTGGCCGAGAAGGATTGGGAGCAGGTGAAGTTCATGAGTAAGACTGGCTGCAACTGGGATGTGGTAATATGGGGGCATTGATGGCCAGGCCCTTGCTGTGGAGGGGTGTGGGGGAAGCTCCAGGAAAACAAAGGTGGGAATTCCTGAACTGGTATTCTCAACATCTCTGAACTCAGCTGAGAGATTCTTCTGCTTTGTTGAAGCAAAATACACAGTGTAGGACAAGCAGAGGTGGCTTTTGGTGTAAGCGAAGCAGGCAGTCACATAGGGCCCTGAGCAGTACGGGGGGCCTTGTAGCAGTCACCTGCTTCACTTGCCATCAGGTTCCTGGGGGAGTGGGGGGGCTGCAGACCGCCAGGGCCAGAAGCTGTGCCACCCACCTGGCATCTCTGCAGTGGGGGCAAAGTAGTGCTCCCTGCCTACCAGCAGCTGGCCATGCCTCCCCAGGGAGGAGAGTCGCCAGCATGGAGCTGCAGCTTGCCAGGAGTGGGGCCCCCTGGAGTGGCCTGCTCTGTCGGGTTTGGGCCACTTTGCCTCCAGCCACCCCAGGCCTGATTAGAGGTGGATTGGGCCCATTCAGGCCTGAGGCGGCCAGGGTTGAAGAGGTCCAAGCTTTTCAGAGAGGGCTGCTCCAAGGGTCCCCACTCCTGGCAAGCCACAGCTCTGTGCCAACCACTCTCCTACCTCTCTTCTTGGGAGGTGCAGCTGGCTGTGGGTAGGCAGGGAGCATTGCTCTGCCTCTGCTGCAGAGACACCAGGGGGGTGGCACAGCTTCTGGCCCTGACAGTATGTGGCCTCCCTGCACCCCCCCCACCATTGGGACTGTGGTGGGGTGGTTAGGGTGGCAGTAGGGGCCTGGAACCCCAGTGGGGCCTCTAGGGGGCCCATAAAAGGCCTATGCCTAGGGCCCCCAATTGCCTAAGGCCACCTCTGAGGACAAGAGCCCCAAAGCAGCAGCAGCATTCTAGTCCTTTCCTGCAATCCCAGGGTTGAGTGGGAGCCAGGCAGGATATGGGCCTTCAGCTCCATCCAGAGAACAGGGACTGGCTGCCAGATGCATATAGGCCCTGTGGGAGAGCTGCCCCAGAGGGTTGGGGGAATCTACATCATATGGTGTCCTGGCTGGGTCCCTGCCTGTCCCTAGCAGTAGGTCTTATTTCAAGCAGTAACTTGTTGGGGTTGACTCCCAGCCTGGAGATGCAATGTCAGAGCTAAGCCCACAGTTGCTGGTGTTCTGCTGCCTGTTCCCTGAAGGGGCCGTGGATCCCCATAAAAATCCCTACATCTTCCTCCGCAGCCCATCTGTGTGATGGTGCAAACTCCACCTTGGTTGAGTTTGAAGGGGTGACTTAAAGACAAGGATTAGGTAGAGCTGATGCTCTTCTCTGAGCCTGCTACGGTTCCTGGGCATGCTTCACCAGGAGCTGCTGGGATGAGCTGGGCAGCAGCTGTTGAGAGATGGTGTGGGGGTGAACTTGGCCCAGTGTCACTGGAAATTTCTCCCATCTTGCTCTGCACTGAGTCTCCCCAGAGCCATTGGAAATAAAAGGACCCAGTGGAATTTCCTTTCCCAGGCCCTGACTTCTCTGTCAGTTAAACTTCTGGATTTGGACACAACTAGACTCTTGTTTTGTCTTTAGTTGCTCAGCACGGAAGCTCACTGGAGGAGAACACCACAGCAGGGGGCTAGATGCCTGACGCACCTTCTCTTGTTCAGAATGGGCTGGTCCCTCTGTCAGCCAGCCCTTTCTTACAAAGTGAGTTCTCTTCTTGCACACCTGACAGCACAGTATCCAGGACACAGAAATTAACATCCCTGCCAAAAGACTAGACAACTGGCCTATGGTTCCAAGCAGGGTTGGTTCAGCATCTCTGATGTTCACTGAAATCAATGGCAAAACTTCTATTCTTCTCCGGGGGTGGGGTCTAGAGACTGTCAGTTCTGTAGGCGATAGGCTGTGGGGTCCAGTCCCATTCTGGGACTTGCACTGATGGCCCAGAGAAGTGGGGAAGAAGCTTTGCTAGCTGTGTTCTGAGACTGTCAGTGAAGATGTCTGCTTTGTGTTACTGTGGGGCATGGAGCAAGGTATCCTGGAAGCCCAGAAAAGGGGAGTATGGGAAGAGGCAGACATGAAGAGGGAAGCTGGTTGGAGGAATTAAAAAGGGGTACTGAGACAGGGATGTTTGTAAGGACCTCTGTCTCGAAGTGCAGTATTTTGGAGGCTGTATCAAACAGAGATCTGGGCTCATCTGTCATTCTGGTCTGTTTCCTGGTGAACTTAAACATCCTATTTTCTTGTACACTCAAACATTCAAGATCACACCAGTGTCCTCCTGGTCAACCATCTGTCATTCAATTAAACAGCAACTAACGACCCAGGTTGTGTGGGAGTGACTGCTGAAAGCTGTAAAGATTCCATCTTTGCCTACGCAATCACTGACTTGCCAGTGTTTTTGTTCCTCTGTTCAGTGCTGTGGGAGAGGCTGGGGCTGAAAGGAGCTGCATGAAAGCAAGTGTTACTTTACAAAGGGCTGACTGGTATAGACAGGTTACTGAGGCAGCACCCTCTGACATTTGTACCTCCTGAAATCCATTCTGTCCACAAGGCTGCAGCCTAGCAGAACATGCTTGCTAAATGTTGTTGCCCTCTGCTGGCTGGAACACATGGGATGAGAGTCCACTACTGCCAGTTAGCCCTAGCCTACACTTAGGACGCTTTTCGGCAGCAGTTGACCGGTATTTATGCAAGGCACGTAAAATGCCTTGCATAAGTGCCGGTAACTTTCTAAGCTGCTGGGACACACTCAAGAAAGCCAACTGCAAATCCCTTGCCGTTGGCTTTCCCCTATGTCTCCTAGGGGCTAGGACTTCTGGTGCTGACTTCCAGGAGCACAGCAGTGAGTTCGTGCTCACTGCTAAGCACTCCTGGAATGCGGTGCTGATGCCAGTGACTTTGCTGCCATCTGTGTAGACATAGCCTTGTTATGGATTTACTCCTTCTTTAGCTCAAGGGGTAGAAGTCTTTGCTTTAGAATTGGAAGTTGTGGGTTCTGTCTCTAATGATATGTATCTGGGGTTGAGCTATGAATGACCTCTCTGAAGCACCTGTTCTGTGCTGGTTCACCCATGGAGCAGAGGAGAGGATGCAGTCTCCCACAGTGGCATCCATTACTGGAGTCTACTAGATAAAGGTTCCCCACTCAGGAATTCATCAAACCGTAAATACTCTGCTCTTCTATAGCATCTGTCATACAAGAAATACTGAGGCACTCATTAAGACTAACAGTGCTCCACTAAGACTACTGATTTATGGGTGGTGAAACTGAGGCACAAAACCTGATCTCTGACTTGTCTGAACTTGCAGAGAGTCATAAATAGAAGTTGGGGACTCCTGCTCTGACTACAGCACAAGGTTGAAGGTTATCATCTGTAACAACTCAATGTTTGTTACAGGTGGATCTAGCCTATTGACACTTGCAGCAGACCTTTTGTGGAGAAGGAGGATGTTGCCTGGATAGGGTAATAGGCAGGAATTTGAGCTAGGTCAGCAGAGCTTCACTAGCATTATCTGGAATTCCTTGATGTATTGTAGCTCAAGAACAGTCTATTGCACTCGGTCAGTTGATCTGATGGTAGCCTCTGTATTGTCCATCCAAACCTTCAAAAACAAAATATCTCAAATTTTGGCTTAATCATGGGATTTCTCTCTCAAATGTGGGTGTCATGGTGTCAAACCTTTTGAGTTACAACCAAGTGACCTTTTTTCAACCTTGCCCTCTGCAGCCAGGAGGGTTGGAAACTGCCTTTTAGAAAAATTTAAAAGCTGAGATGCTTCTGTAAATCCCATGACTGCAGGTACTGGATCTTTTAAATAAATTCTCAAAAATAACATGGCTGACAGTCAAATTGAGAGTTGTGCATAAGATGCTGTGGCCATCTTGGTGTCCTGAACTGGGAACTCTCGTGGGTGAGAGGATACTTAAACATGCTTGTCTCTGAAACTTGGTTGTGACACTGATAGTGAAACAAACAAGGAATCCTGTGGCACTTAAGACTAAAATTGATTTACTGTGAACTTTTGTGGGAGAAAATCCCACTTTGTCAAATGCTTTGAGGATGGGGGAGGAACTTGCAGAATGAGAAGAAATAAATGCAGGGAAGTGTAAGTCATGGGATTGGGCTATACAGTAACAGCAAATCAAAATAGTTAAGATTCAAACACTAGGGAACAGCATATAGAGAAAGATGAAGTCAAATCACCTGTTGCATGAGAAATCCAAAGTCCCTACTGAGCCCTGAAGCAATGCAGTCAAATTCGCAAACAAATTCAATCTCTGCAGTTTCTCTTTGAAGCCTTGATTTTTTGATATTTATTTATAAAATGGAGGTATTCTTGGGTGGGGTGTGCACCTCAGTTTCCCCACATTAGTTACTAAGGTATATTGGTAATGGGACCTTGGTGCGTGACTATTAAAGATGGCTAGAGGGGAGGATCAGTCTTCCTTAGCCACATGTAAGCAGACCTGGTCAGGACCCTCTCTGTCTCATCCTTAACAGGTTGGGGCAGATAGAGAATGGGGGAGTAGCCATCTACCCTGGGAAGGTGACAAAGAACTGGGAGAGGCCAGGTTATGGGTTTGGGAGTAGCTGTGGGGAAAGAGGGGTAGTCCCCTGGTGAGAGGCTGGCAGGGGGGAGGCCTGAGAATGGGGATCCCCAGGTGGCCACTGCTGTAACTAATTGGTCAACTAGCAGTCTTTCTATGCTGTGGTCCTGAGAACTAATAAATTTTTCTGCCTTCAACACTGCACAGGTGGGGTGTGTGGCCCTTTTTATGTTTCAAAGCATTCTTTGGGACCCTGCAAGGAGGCCTTCTGCATGAGGGGGGCTCCTCATGGAGCTGGAGTGCTGGCCCCCCTGGGGTCTGATAAAGGAGATGACTCTGGGTGTGGGATGTTCCTGGGGGTGGCAGACCCCTCCCAAACAACTTTCATCCTGTCTGGCTGTGCTGAGCAAGGTTCAGAACACAAGTCCTACAAGAATCCATCACAGACAGCACCACCTGGGCTCTGCCTCATCCCCTTTCATTTCCTCTCTGAATGCTAATTTATTTCCCACTTCATAGTGATGGGTGGCCTGCACTGATTTCACATCTTTGGCCCTTGATATAGTACTCTACTCTTTAAGGCTTTTTATGGAACCCCCCTGCATCCCCCCCAAGTGCTGAAGCTATGCATCTTCTACCTGCAGGTCCCCTACTCTTGGGTATTCTCACCTGGCACTGATGAGCAGATGCTGGTTGTCTCTCTTGGCAAAAGATTCTAGCCTGCTTAGATCTGGTGGTGATTGTTGGAGACTTGTCTATGCCTTCCTTACTCTATTACCAGTGTTAAGGTGCTCCACTCTTCCTTACAGAGGCAGGATATTCTTCCCACCTGGTGGTGTGTCCTCAGTCCCATCCACTGCTGCTGGGCTTTTTCTCCTTTTTTGAGGGTGCAGGGGGTTGCTGGAAAATCATCCTGAGAAAAAAATCTGACCAAGATGCTGCTCAACATCAGTGTGACTCTGGGGGGAGTTGAGCATCATGACCCTTCCCAACAGCCCCTAAAGCCTATTTTACACTGGGGGTACTGTGAGATGGAGTCACTTTCCTGGGTACCAAGGTCTTACTGGCTGGAAGTGGCAGGTGGCATGCTGGCAGAATTTTTCATGATACTTAAAACTCAATGTCTAGCCAAGGCTTAGAGTATGGGAGTGTTCTGAGGTGGAGTTCCTGGGGGGCTATGTAGTCTGCTTTCTGGAAGAGCCAGGGTGTCCTTTGTGCTACTATAGGTGTCATTGGTTAAGACCCAAAGAGAAGTGGCTAGTGTGGGAGCATCCAAGGCACAAACCAGCCCCTTGCCAGTCTGGGTGGCAGTGTTGGAGGGCAGGCAGGTGCCCCCTCCAGAGGGGCTAGTGTGATGTCACCCCATTTCCTCCTGATAGTGGTTTTTGTCTCCTCTGAAACGTATCATCACTTGACACTTCCCAGGCGCTTCCTCTGTGCAAAGCTTAACCAGTGAACCCTCCCATAAACACCCCTAGGCTGGTCAGTGTGGCAACCTTGCAGAGAGGGAGCAGGGGAAACTGAGACATGGCAGCAAAGAGACATGCCAGCAAGGCAGTGATGCAGTTGCATAATGGAGCACAAGGGGTCCTGGCACTCAGCCCTCTCCATAATGCTGCCAGTACACCAACCTTAAGGGATTGTGCTGTTCTTTCCAGAGTCAGTGATGGGAAAACACAACAGTAAGCTGGCCCCTGAGATGCTGGACGACCTGGTGAGGAGCACAGAATTCACTGAGCAGGAGCTAAAGCAGTGGTACAAGGGCTTCCTGAAAGACTGTCCCACAGGCATTCTCAACCTGGATGAATTCCAGCAGCTCTACATCAAGGTACAAAGGAAGGAAGCAGATGGCCCATGCTGGACAGCAAGGGGTGGGTCGGGGGAGATGTAGAGCAAACTGCTGGGAAATGTGGGGCTACAGCTCTGTAAAAAAGCTGCAGTTTGTACTAGTTGAGACAACTAATTGACCTTTGTTTGCATTGCCTTCACCAGTGGAGCTAGAACCTGATGGATGTCAGGGCACACCTAAATCTCTCTTTTACTGCTGGAGATCCTCATGGTTAGGATGAAATTTAGGGCTTGCTGCTGCCCAGGGTTGGCTGGCTACTGCAAAACTCAAGTAGATCTCCAAGTATTCTCAAGAGCCTGTGCTGGAGACCTAGAGCCTCTGACCATGTTAACAGTATCCAGCCTTCTGGCTTACTGAGCTCTGCCCCTGTCAATGTTCAGTTGTTCCTACACAGGCCAGATCCAGAAGGCAAGATTCTAAACCCTACTAGAGCTAACTAATTGACTCAGTATCTGAAGGCTGAAGCATCCCCTGAACTTGCGCCCATTCTAGAGGGTTATCCACATTAGTCTGGAGACAGCAAAAATAGCAAGAGTCCTGCAGCATCTTTGTAACTAATTTCTTTGGGCATAAGTTTACATGGACTGTAACCTGCTGACAAAGTGGGCTGCAGTCCATGAAAGCTTATGCCCAAAGAAATTAGACTTCAAGGTGCCACAGGATGCTCAGTGTGTGGGTGGGTGGTTCTGGTGGGAGGTTTTGGGTCCCCCCCCCCTTTTGTGCTATCCCTTCTCTGCAGTGATAAAAATTGGCTGTACTTAGCATTTCAAATTCCCTTTGAGTTTAGATAAGCAGCTGAAAATAGTGTGGTGGCTAAAACTCTCCTCTAAAGGTCTTGGTTCTTCCAGACCTTCACAGATTTGTGTACATCAAATAGGTCCAGATTGGACCTCTTTTCCCCAAGCTTTTATCTCTGAGTTGACACCAATATCTATCTTTAGAAAGGATACTGGTTCTGTGTGCATCCTTCCCACATGCTCCCTTCAACAGCAGCTCCTCTGTCTTTCTAGATCTCCTGCTAGCCTCTTCTCTCCCTGCAGTTTTTCCCCTATGGAGATGCTTCCAAGTTTGCCCAGCATGCCTTCCGCACATTCGATAAGAATGGTGATGGGACAATTGACTTCCGGGAGTTCATCTGTGCCCTGTCTGTCACCTCCCGGGGAAGCTTTGAGCAGAAACTGAACTGGGCCTTTGAGATGTATGACCTTGATGGAGATGGGAAAATAACCCGCTTGGAGATGCTGGAAATAATTGAGGTATTTGGGCTGTACTGTCCTTGTGTGCTTGCGCTTGCTCACTCTAGAGTGGGGGCAAAGATGCTGCCATGGGCTCCAGCTAGTGATAGGAGACTGATGTGCAGGATCAGGAGACTAGAATAGAAGCCACTTCAAAAATTGCCACTAGCAAGTATCTGAACACTAAAGCAATTCATTCTGCATAAACCATAGGTAACAAACATCCTCTGCCACCAATGGTAAATCTACATCTCCCAGAGCATTAGCTCTTCCCTCCAGGCTGCTCTGACCATCCCAAGAAGTAGCTGCCCCCACTTGATCACAAAATAGTAATGGATGTCCTTCCTTGGCCATGGACCTCAGCTCCAACAGCATGCAGGGCCCAGGGATCTGCTGATGTCCATTGATGTAGCTCTCTGTGCTGATGTGGAATGGCCCCAGGTGACATCTGGCCTAGTGTCACTACAGCAGGGGAAAATGGACAGGCAGGCTTGGGGGCTCTGTCTACCCTGTAGCCTTAGGGGGAGGGGGGGTGTGGGTGACATTCTGTGCAGGTACAGCTACCTGGCCTAACTTTCATCCTGCTAGTGTATGGCAAAATAGCAGACTGGTCATGGCTACACAGGTGGTGGCACAGGATAGTCACCTGATCCCAATCCCACCTGCCTCCCACAATGTACTGTGTGTAAACGTGACTGTACTATTCTCCAGCTCACTAACTCTGTCCAACCTAGTGCCAGTGTGTCAGCTCAAGCTGGAAGTGATGACCTCTGGGTAGGGTCTACTCTGGCATCAGTAGGTGAGACTGCAGCATGTGTAGACTTACCACAGCTAGCTCAAGGAACAGCAGTGGTGAAGCACAGTAGGGTGGGTGTTGAAGTATGTGAGCAGGATCCTGGGCAGGCAGGGTTGCAAGTAAAGGGTGGTGTGTAGCATACCCAGCTAGCTTTAATTCAGCTGACAGGAGTAACCACAGCAGTGAGCGTGTGGAGGCCTGGCTTATCAATCTGGTACATGCCTGTATCTCCCTGAGTTGTGCTATTGTTGCTCACGTCCACTTGATTAAAGCTAGGTTGGACACAATTCCTGTGCTGTACCCACACCACCTCTTACTGGGTAGACCTACCCACCCTGTATGGTGCAAGGGAGCAGAGCATTGTAGCTGTGCAGAAGGGTGCCTCCTTGGTACTTCACTCTTGTTCCCTCTGTCCTTCATGCCTCAGGCTATTTACAAGATGGTGGGTACAGTCATCATGATGAGAATGAACCAGGATGGGCTGACGCCCCAGCAGCGGGTTGACAAGATCTTCACCAAGATGGACAAGGACAAGGATGACCAGATCACCCTGGAGGAGTTCAAGGAAGCTGCCAAAAGTGATCCCTCAATCGTCCTGCTCCTGCAGTGTGACATGCAGAAATAGCCTCTTTTGCAGACTCCAGCTGGCGTGCCCAAGGCTGTGAGCCCCAGCAGCCCAGTTCCCCTCCTCCCCACAACTATACATCCAGACCCTGCTCCCCAGAGTGGTCTACTCCACTACTGAAGCCAAGTTGGTGCTGATTGCAGCCTTCCACTCTCCAACCTCTGTGACCCACTGCTTGAGCCATGGGCTGTGCTCAAAATCCTCTAACCAATGATCCACAATTTCAGAAACCCCTGGGGTGTATTAAACAAAGGGGGCTCAACCCCTTTGCCTACCCCTATAGTCCTCTCCTAGTGAAATATTTTGGGATCCACTCTCTTCTAGCCCTCACCATGAGCTTAAGCTTCCTCATACTTAACCCAAGGCAGTGTTCACTCTACAACATCAACCCTTTCAGCTCCCCCAGACTGACTTGTTTAGGGCAAAGTGCTCCCAATGTAATGGCTGGTTTCTCATCCCTAGCTCAATTCCCTATATCCCCAATGAGACTATCCTATCAGGTGGTGGTTATCCTAAGTTACAAGCCAGCAAATTGTCCCAAACCAGGCTGCTGTTATGCCCCTGGCTGCCAGTATTAACTTCATCTTCCCCTGCCTGCCCTGCTATCTATCCTTGTCCATGGAGCTCCAAACTGGACTAGCCAGAGCTGGATTTCTGGGCTGTGTCCCAATCCTTAACCTCACATAGGGTTACTGTCCCCTAGCCCCCACTTTCCTGTTTCTCCAGCCAGTGCTCTGAGCAGCTGGGTGGTAGCTGCAGAGTTTCCATACATGAGGCACTGATGATCTTGTGAGATGGTTGGAATAACTGACTCCACTGCCTCTTCCATCTGGTCTAACTTAAAATCCCAGCATGCTGCCTTCTGTCCATCTAATGAACAATATTGCAGAGCAAGCAGCTTTTTGGTCTCAAATGCACACTTATGCACTTTTTCTTGACATCTAAATTTAACCCCCCCCCAACTGACCCCAAATCAAAGCAGCCAATGAACCTAGGACTTCAGTGGGCTAAGGAAGGGGCAGTTGATGCTACATGTACCAATCAAAGGCAAACAGGGCATCAAACAATGGTTCAGCTAGTCTCCAAGTCCTTTTTCTTGTTGCCCTGGCCTCTTAGTGCTGGTCCCCGTTCAAATGGCTCGTGTACTTGGGCCAGAGCTGAGAGTGGATGGCTTCCTGTGAACATGGACACCCCCTTTGAATGGTAGTGCAAGGGTGTGGAAGCAATTTCCTTGTGATCTGGGTAGGGGGCGGGGTGACTGCATAGCTAACTTCTGCTGCTGATGGAATATAAAGATTCTGCCCATCGTTGATACTGCTAGAGATGGGTATTTGCTGGCTTACTCTTCTTGTGGGAGGAAGAGTCTTAGGCTGGTGTAGCTTATTTGTGCTGCTATAGAAGAGCAAACTTGATTCTGGTTTTTGAGTCCTGGGTCTTGCTTCTGTTCCCAGTGGGACAGGAACAACCTGCCACATGGAGTGTTGCTTAGCACTTACGTGGCCTTTCCAGCCAAGTGAGCAGGCAGCTCTCCACAGTGGCATCCAGTCTAGAGAGGCTGTGAAGTAAGGCATGGGGAAGGAGAGTGGAGGGTAAAGAAAAGTGCTGGGGACCAAAGCAGAGGACTGATGGGAGAAATCCCTTGGGGACAGATGTTCTCTGGGTAGATGATATGCAGAGGGAAGGTGGTGAAGAGAAGCAATGGTGGGATGTGGGAAGCAGCAGCAGAAGAGCCAGGACCAAGAAGCATTCATGGCCTTTGAAAGGACCTGTCCAGCCTGGTGGTCACACCATGCATGCCATGGATCACAGAGCAGGTTTGAGGGCCTAGGAGTGACTTAATATGAGACTCTTTTTCCCTCTTCCCTTCTCCAGCCCTGGGACAGTTGTTTGTTTGTTCACAGGTGTGTATCTAGTCTGCTCGTGATTTTGATTATTGTAATAACTGTTAAGAAGCTGTGGAGTTGTTTATATATTTTTTTAACTGAAAAATAAAATGTGTCCCACAAGGATTTCCACAGAGGAGTTATTGGTGATGCTAGATTAAATGTAACCTTCCCTGTGTGATCAGGTAACCAAACTGCAGCTGAAGTTCAATATTGAATAATATGCATTGGTAAACACAATCCCAATTATACCTATAATAGGATGGGGGTCTAAATTAGCTTTTGCAGCTCAAGAATGATATCCTTGAGTCACTGTGGTTGGTTATCTGAAAACACCCCTCAGTCATCAACACAAAAAAAAAAAAAAAAACCCAAATGTTGGGGAAACATTAGAGAAGGGCTAGATATGACAGAAAAATCATGTTGACTTTTTTTTTTTATAAATCCATGGTACACCTGCAAATCTGGTTGCCCCTTCTTTTAAAAAAATTGGAATTGGAAAAGATCAAATAAAATGAGTAGAGGTATGGAAAAGTTTCTGAGGAGAGACAAATAAGAATGGAACTCATCACCTTGGAAAACCGAGCTTGATAAGTTTATGGAGGGAATGATATGATGGATAGTAACTTGCCCACTGTCTGTCTTTTATTACTGGTGATGGGTATGATAGTGACCTGGGAAGGGGCATTAGATCAAGTGGGTTCTGAGTTATTACAGAGAAGTTCTTCTTGACTGGCAGTTGTGGACTTGCCTTCATGGTCAGGGTTTAACCAATTGCCATATTTGGGGTTGGGAAGGAATTTTCCCCCAGGGCAGATTGGCTTGGGCACTGGGGGTTTTTTGCCTTCCTCTGTAGCATTGGGCATGGCTCACTTGCTGGTTGATTCTCTGTAGTAGTCTTCAAATCATGATTTGAGGACATTAATAGCTCAGTTATGAGTTTGAGGTTCATTGTAGGAGTGGGTCAGTGAGGATTTGTGGCCTGCACTGTGCAGGTGGTCAGACTAGATAATCATGTTGGTCCCTTCTGATCTTAGATTCTGAGGAAAAGGGACAACTAAGGGTGGAGGATGTTGTAGAGGTCTACAGAATCACAACTGGTGTGTAGGAAAGCAAATAAGGAAGTGTTACTGATGTCTTGTAACAAAAACTAGGGGTTATCAAATTAGATTAATAGACATGGTTTAAAATGAACCAGAAGTATTTCTTCACACAATGCAGTGTCAATCTATGGTACTCTCTTTGCCAGAGGATGTTGTGAAGGCTGAAACTATAACAAGGTTCAGAAAGCACTAGATAAGTGCATGGGGAATAGGCTCATCAATGGCTATGAGGCTCGGAATGGGTGATGGCTTGACTCCCTGTTCTGTTCATTCCCTCTGAAGCACCTGGCATTGGCCACATTTGAGACACAGAATACTGGGTTAGAAGGACCATTGGTCTGACTCAGTATGATCATTCTAGCATTAGCTCACCTGTTCACTGCTGTAGTAACTATCATGAGCTTGGCTTCTCCTAGGGTGTTTTCCTCTCACTAGTTTAAAAAATTCTGATGATGGTGTTGGCTCCAGCCCACTGACTCTCCTTGCCACTGCTGCGCATGCGGGAAAGGGCTGTTCTTCCTGCTGCAGAGTTTCAACTAACTCCCTGGGAGTAAGTCTGATAAATGCTTTATAGAAAGGGCCAGCCCCATCATGATACCTAGCATCATTGCTTGGTTCTTGCAGGCAGTGGAATGGCAGCTAGCTGCAGGCCTGAAACAAGGCAGTGGTTCCTAGGATGACCAGATGTCCTGACTTTTTTTTTTTTTTTTATTTTATTTTTTTTTTTTTATTTAATAGGGACCATCCCAATATCTGGGGTGTCCTCTTGTATGAGCTCCTATTACTACCCCTCCCATCCTGTCCCCCCCCACTATCTGGTCACCCGAGGTAGTGCTAAGAGGTGAGAATCCTTAACTCCATGCAAGAGGAGGAAGAGAGTTCAAGGTAGCAAGAGATCTCTCCAGATGCACCCCAAAGAACTCACCAGATGCCTCAAGAGGAGACAGTGATCAGTGACTGCCCCTGCTGCTGAGTCTTGGGATCCTCAGCTAGCTTGGCCTCAACTTCCCAGGCCAGGATGCAAGCTCAGGTAAAACTGATTTTGATTCTCCAGCTCTCCCTGAGGAGGTTTGGTGGCCCCTGACTGAAAGGGGGCAATCTCTTCTCCTGGGTGATCTCAAGCTTTTTCTTTTTCTCAGTTCTGGTTTTGGCTTTCAGTACACGAATACCCTGAATGCCAGCTACGCTGCCATTTATAGTCCCAATAACGTGATCCCTCCAGCCTTTGCTGCGCTGCCTTGAGGGTCCTTGTCTACATTGCAGACATACCTAAAGAGTTTGTGGGTGGGGCCTGGCCCTGCAGGATGTGTGCCAGTGGTTTTTAAACTTTTATTTTTTGCAATGCAGGTGGGGGGGGGGGGGGCAAATCACTTATGCCCACAAACCAACAATTACATCCTTGAGAAATACATCCTAGTCTTTTGGCAGCAGCAACAGGGGGTGCTGCAACCCAGTACTGAGTCCCAATGGGTAGTTTGAAAACCACTGCACTAAAGGCACATGAGCTAGGGGAGGGGAGGGCTCTGATGCATTACTGTAATCAGTGTGGTTTATGATTAAGGTCCTCGGTTGTGGCTGCAGAATTCATGGATCTACTTGTCGTGTACTCTTGGAAGAGTGGGTGGTGGAGTAGGAATTGTATGCTCCTGCCCACCCGCTGTGTAAAGCCCCTTCCCATAGGCCCTTTCGAACAGGTGCGGGGGTGGACAGATTTGGAGTTGCTGGAGCAGAATGATGCCAAGAACCTCCCCCATATACAGCTGCTTGGTGCTGGCATAGGGGCTGTTGCCCTGGCTGGCATAGAGCAATGCAAGTTTCTCAGGCAGTTTTGTGATGCTGGTCGCTTAGTGTAGAGCTCTGGTAGAGCAATCCCAAGCGTACCCATGGCCCAGCTTTCCGCTGTGGAGGACTCCAAATGACTGTTTGGTAATGACACAAAGGCCTCTTGCTCAAATATTATTTTCATTAAGGGGAAAATGAGCAGAAAGGGGATTTGAAATGAGGCCTCCATGAGCTTTAAAGTTGAATTTTTACAGTGCCCTGCAGCAGTCCCATTGCCCACCACTCCCACAGATTTGACAGCCCCAGCCACTCCTCAGTTTGGTTGCATAAACTGAAGCACTGGGAGGGTGTGAGCTACTGAAGCCAAGAACTTGATTCAATGGAAGAATGGGGCAGAGAAGTAAGGGTCCATAGGCATTTCTTTTCTCAGTATTCCCTCCCCTCTCTTCACTTTGAGCTTTACTAGCAAAACTCCCCTAGTGCTGCAGCTTCATTGCTCTGTCCTTCCTCCCTTATTAGTGCTGGATGCTGCCTTTGGACCAGAAGCACCCAAGCTTTGTAGCACCAGGATCTGTCCTGGCAGCTTGCAACTCCGAGTGCCACGTTCATGTTTGCAATGGGTACAGCCTGTACCCTCTGTCAAAAGGCAAGCTTATCTGATTAAAGTCAGTACCTGGGCTCTGCTTTGCTTTGCTCCCTCACCCAAAAAGGAAACTGTGTAGGGGTGGAAAAATATGCTGCAGTCTGGGATATCCCAAACAAACAATGGAAGCAGCTGTTGTTCTATAGCTGCCCCTGCTCTTTCCTGTCTATTCGTCAACATGCAGTCTCCTTCAGATGACAAAGCTGCTAGAATATGAGGTAGCGCAAGAAGCAATAAGAAGCCAGGAGGGATGTGTGTATTTGTTCCTCTTTGGCAGCTCGGGGATGGGGCTGGCCCTATCCCCAAATTCCTTGTTTTGAAGGGATAGTGTAGCATCTGTTGCTGGCTGGGTGATGTTTAAATGGCCTCTTATGATCCAGGGTGCTGCCTCCTTATTTTGTTACAGATGTCAGTGTTCTTACAGGGCAGAGATAAAGTGAGCCCGAAAGCAGCCAAAGCTTTGTTTCCCTGTTATTGTCATTACAGTAGTGCCTAGGGCCTACCTCAGAATGGAGTCCCAATGTGCTAGATGTTGTACAAACACCATCTGTGAACAAGCTGAGCGGATGGTCTAAGCCATGTCTTGGTTTTTATGCCTCTCCCCTCTTAGGGACTGTCCATACAGGGAAATTTGAAATAGCTAGTCTAGTCAAACACTTCCTGTGTGAATGCTCTATGCTATAATAAGTCACTTTATTCTTCTCACTTCCAAAAATGGGCCCAAATTATTCTACAGGAAAGTAACTAGTAGAAACATGAGCTCTCTGCTACACTAGGGGGGTCAGTACAGTCTCAGGTGAGGTGAAACAGGCAAGTGCCCTCTGGTGCTTTTTAGGTGCCAGGAGCTGACCACCCCCACAGCTGTGATCATAGCTGGGCTGACCACAGCCACAGCAAGTGCTGGAGGGATGGTGCTGCACACCCAGGAAAGTCCAAGGTGCCCCAACAGCATATTTACACTAGCATGCAGGAGAAGGACCTGGCTCAAAATCCCTGATGAGGGGAGAGGAGTCTGAAGCCTCAGAGAAGGTCAAAGTGTATTGTCCATGCTTTGCACAGGGGCCAGCTGAGAAACAAATAGCTGTGCCTGAGGGGACACAGTGACTGAGAGTGGGGATTCTCTCACACCCCTGCCACCTGACTACAAAAAAAAAAAAAAAAAAATAGAAGAAATGCTTACAAGCCCTAGCTGTAGCCCCACTAAGTTGTGCAACCTCCTGTCCCCTCTTCCTAACCCTTGCTAGTTGCTGTCTATAAAAACAGAGAGAAGAGTTTCACTAAGGGGGGGTTTCTGACTGTGGGGCCTATTTCTAGTCCATCATCTGCTCTCGTGTCCAGGCAGAGTTCCTATAGGCAGTGTTTGCTGACTCCCTCGCCACCTTGAGAGTAGTGCATGTTGTCTGGGGTTCTCTGCTTGGTATCCCCTTCTAGTGCCTTGATTTTTTGGTTTTTTAAACCTCCAACTCCCACTCCTATCCCTGTTATTTCATGTATAGTCCCATGCTATTCAGCTGAATTGGGGACCACAGCTTCCTCCCAACCTTAGGCTGAGGGAGGGGCTCCAGCAGTGTGCTGGCTTGTTCTGACCCACTACCTGGTATTCAACAGCTAACCTCCTACCTGTGCTTTCTCCCTGAAGGAAAATGAAAAGTGGAACAGGGATGGAAGGTGTGAGGCTCTTGTGATGAGCCTTTGGCTGACATTGGTGCTTTTTAACCTCCTCTGGTTGTGTGTCTGGTGGAAGGAACCTCTCTGTCTCAGCTGCTTCACCACTAGACCAGCTGGTGGGGCTCTCAGTCCACTAGAGGGCAGTGGATACCCAGAAAGAAACTGCCAAGCTCCTTTGCTTGACATTCCTGTTTGCTCTCCTGCCTCCCCTTTCCGCTTGCAATGAATTTAGGAGTTGTCAGAGCCAGTGGTCCCTCTATTCACAAAGGCACTGCACACAGCAGAAGGCATCTGGAAGGAGTAGGAAGTGCTGCTCAGCTTTGGCTTAGCTTGTCCTCGGGGTGTTAAGTGGAGGGAGACCCAGCAAACTCGCTTCACATTAGGCCTGCCATTGCACAGTACCAATGTCCAGTCACTGCTAGCCTGGTCTGGCTGAGACCAGTGATCTTGTATGTACATCATCTGGTGCAAAGGGGCCTGGACTATAACTGAGCTTCCTCAGGTCTATTACAATATAAATAGCCATGACTAGAGGATGAGAAAAGGTAGTTCCCCCTCCCTCTACACTTGAGCCACCCCCCCATCTATGTTTCTCCCCTTATGCATATTCTTCTCAGTCTCTGCCTCTTCACTGCCTTCTTCCTTATATTTTGACCTCTTCATCCCACTCTCCGTGATTCACACCCCCAATCACAAACTTGTTAAGATAATGACCGATCCCTGGTTGCTAGGGAACTGTTTTAATATTAACATCTGAAAATACTTTTTTTCTCCCCTTTCTGAATAGGAAAGATCCTGACACTTCTTCAGCAGCCATATGCCTTCAAGGTTCCCCCACAGCCTGGGTGCTAGCGAGTGACTTAGCAAACCCTACTCCATCATCCCCTACCTGTCACTATCCTTTCTCACTCCATTACAATAGTATGCCTGGTGCTGTGCATCTAAGGGCCTGATCCTGAGAGGAGCAGAGGCATGACTTCTGCTCTAGGTGCTGAATGCATTGCTTCAGGGGAACAAACCCCACAAGCATCCCTTCTGCCCCAGGGGTTTTTACAGTCCAAATGGAGAGATGGTCAGGCCTGGGCTACAAGGGTGTTTTTTCAACTACACTTCAGTTATTCCTCTGGAGCATTCCTACTGTAGATGGGACTGAAATGCCTTTCCCACTGTTCCTCAATATGAGTTAGGTTCATGGCTCTCTGGGGTAGCATGAGGTAGATCACACAGGGTGTTGAGGGGTGCCGGGCTGAGAGTGGGACATGGAGGTGGTGGGGACCTTGGAGATGGCAGTAGCTGCGCCTTGCCCCTGCTGGGCATGCTACCTGTGCTGTTGCTACCCCAGCCATCTGCTTCCTGCTGCTGCCAGTGCCCTCTGCTCCCCACTGCTATTGTTCCCCACTTCTGTGCAGCTGCCTCACTCCCTACCTTTTGTGCTGTAAGCTCTGGGTTTTTCTCTGAAGGGAGGCATCTTGGAGGAAAGAGGGTGTGAATCTTTAGGTGGAGACTTCCTACCCTGTAGGCCCTGGTATTTTTTCTGAAATGGGGGTTCAGGGGCTAGAGGGAGGCAATTGTTAGGGGGATACTTCCTGGACTGTAGGCTCTATTTTTTTTCCTGAAAAGGTCCCCTGCTTTCAGAAGGGGTAAAGAGGCAGCATGAGTGGGGGACGACGACAAGAGGTGTGTGCAAAAATCCATGAGGAGGCTCCATTTAAAAAGTCTGAGACCCTCTGAGATAAAACAAACAAGAAGTCTGGTGGCACTTCTAAAGACTAACAAACTTATTTTTTGCATGAGCTTCCATGAGAGAAAATCCTACTGAGTTAGGTGACAGCCTAATAAAAACCTCTGTGCCCTGTCTGTGTAAGTGCACCAGCTAGCAGAGCTGTGCCACTGTGAGGAGAGCAGAGGGAGTCCATGCTAAAATTCCCATTTGACAAGCACGTTGCTAACAGTTGATATTACTGAGTGGATAGCCCCAAGAGAAACAGCCTCGGCTGTGGACGTGATGCTTGCTGCTTTGAGACCTTGGCGCTCCACTTCCCAGATTCAGGGGCCTCCAACAGAGGCAACAAAAACTAGCCCGGTGGAGGTACCCACTCCAATCCTGCCATGTTGCGTGGTTTTCTGGGCTGGTGCTGATCTATGCTGGCTGCTTGCTGATCTCAAGGGGTTCCTTTGCCCTCCACTTAGCTGAGTGGGCTGCATTTATAAAAGTTATAAGACCCCATTCAGCACCATTGTCCCTGGCCGTACTAAAACAAAGGTACCTGTTAGAACATGAGATGCAACAATGTCCCAGGTTTTGTCCACTCCCTAGCACTTCCAGCTAACAGTAAGACAGCAGGCATCTGCTATTTAAGTGGTGTATGGGCAATCAGTTCAGGAAATCAGCCCTTCAGATGCTGGGTGAATTATTGTGCAAAAAAACATTTAAGAGGGCCTTGGGGCATCTCACAGACAAGAAGTGTGAATCCTGCCCAGCTCTAAGGGAAGAGGATGGGATCCTTAACAACAGTTCCTTGCTACACTCAGTCTGAGAGTGGGAGATGTGACTTGAATTCCCTAGTCTGCTAACATGTAAGTAGCCAATGACCTTGGGGACTTGAGAGAGCTATAATTCACCTACCATCTGCCCAGCATGGGGCTTCCCACTGCATCATCACCTGGATCCACTGGTCACAATTGTCCATTTCTGGTCCAGTAGTTGGTTGAGTGGTAGGCTGTTGTGTCTCATCTTTGTTCCTGTCTCCCAGGGTTGTGCTTTGGATTGTTCAGCTTCCATCTCTAAGGGATGGACCTGATTCTGTATCTGGTCTAGTTTTACACTTTTCAGTGTAGTGAGATTGCTGGTCCATGCATACGTTCTGAGCAGGTCAGTTTGTTGGTTTGATTTGTTCTTCTCACCGACCTACACAGTTGTTTCATGGGTTTAAAGCTAGCACCTTGAGGGACATCTAGTTCAGAGGGAGGTGGTTGTGGTTTGAAGTGGAGCTGGTCAGAAAATGGGATTTCTGTGCCACACAAAATTCTGGCATTTTAACGTTTGTTTTGTCCCAAATCTTGATGAAAGATTCATACCATTCACAGAATGAAATATTGTGAAGCATTTTGATCCTATGACTTGTATGTGAAATGACAGTATTGAAATGAAATGTTCCAGCATATTATAAAATATCTCTTATAGAACTATAATAACTATTAGTTTAAATGGAAAAGCTGAAATGCAATATGGCTCTCTGATCTTGAAACTTTTCATCAAAGTCACCATGGGCCTGTGAAACATTTTGATTTTGGTGAACCAACTTTTTCTAGTGGAAAACAGTTCTGTTTCAAATTCTTTGATCGGCTCTAGGCTGAGGGTCAGTGCAGCAAAACATTTGAAGCAGCTGTCTGTGGGGGTGGGAAACTGTGGATTGGTTCTAGGTTTGTGTTGCTATGTGCTTTGCAGTAAAGGAGCATTTCCTCCTTCATCTGACATCACAGCAGAAGTGGATTTATTTTATGATGTGTTCAACTCCATAGCTGACCTTGCAGCCATGATTCAGTGGGTTCCCAGAAGTGCACTGCACTTCTTTGCACAGCTGGAAGGAAAAAGGCTTTCTGTAGTTTGCCCCAAAGTGTGTTTTTAGCAGTTGGGGTTTCAGACTTAATTCACTCAGGTGGGCTGGATTCTATAAATGAATCCACTTGGGAGATAATTTATATGATTTTTTTTTTTCACTAATGCACAGCATGGTCCTGCCTGCAGACACACAGTTAATGCAGGTGAATCCCGCTAAGTGCACTCCAGTGACTCCATCTCAAGCCACAAACCTAGGGATTGGTTTGTCCCTAATGAGCCTTCTTGAGGATGATGGACCCGCAAACCATGTGG
The DNA here is from genome assembly GCA_007922195.1 of Podocnemis expansa. NCBI lineage: Eukaryota > Metazoa > Chordata > Testudines > Podocnemididae > Podocnemis > Podocnemis expansa. The sequence continues at coordinate 49,697,889 of ML681963.1, forward strand.
TTCCTTTCCCACCAGGGGCTTCCCACTCACCCTGACAACACAACTGCTTGTTGTTTTTTTATTTACATAGCACCAGCTTTGCACAAATGGCTCTGGGTGACTTAGTCATTTGGAGTCCAGCAGGACTAAACCTTAGTCATCCATCAGCTCATCAAAAGGTGGGCAGATGTCCATCAACACAGACAACTTTATCATCCAGCCTGGTCTCCGGATGCCCTGTGTGGGTTTCCTTTGTCTCCTCGCTGGTGCCTTCAAACGCACCTTTTGGCTAAATTCTAGTTTCCTGCCTCTAGAGTCCGACCTTTTCCCTCCACCCCTAGTGTGAAAAGCCTGGCCCATCCCTTGGCCTTCACATGCCTTGACTATCACAGTCAGCCTGCATCCCTCTCACCCATGTCATCTTCCTCTTGCACTGTACATCCACCACAGCAGTCCTTACTGCCTCCCTTCCTTCTACAGCATCACATTCAAGCTCCTTATCTCATCCAGGGCTTTGCATAACTCCACCCCAAGTGGGTAAGACCATAACTGAAGACTTGACAGATGCAAGTTTGGGTCCTAGCTCTGCCATAGGTGTCCTGTGTGACCTTGGGCAAGTCACTTAACTTTCCTGGGCCTGCACAGTGCGGATGACAGCATGACCCTGCTCATTAGAGACTGTGAGGTATTTTGGAATTTATTAATGAAAAGTGCAAGAGCATTAGTTATTTTTATTACTACCCTTTCATCCTGTACCCCCCCCATCCTTGTTTCTAAGTCTTCTTTCTGCTACCTTCCCCCACTCTCAGCTTTGAACTGTCTTTTCTAACTTTGATTTTGGGAACACCCTCCAATTCTCCCTTTCTTACTTGGGATCATTCCTTAAAACACAGTCCATTTACCTAGCCTCCCCCCCCCCCCCCCCGAGCCTCAGGGCTGGCGTGTCAGGCCTTTGTCCTATTTGTCTCTGCCTGAGGTAGCTACTTAGACCAGTTCGACTGCTGCCCTAAGATATTTAGGCTCTTGGTTTCCCTAGACGTCAGAAATCTGAATCTTTTTGTGTCTCTTTCTTTATGTCATCTTCCAAAGGGGCAGCCCTATTAGTCTAGTTCAGTAAGATAAACAAGGAGCCCTGCGGCACTGAAAGACTAAATAAATGTGTTAGTCATTAAGTACCACTGGACTTCTTGTTTCTCTCTGTCTTTTTCCTAGTGCTCTTAAATATTCATGTAGCCTCCTCCCGTGAGCAGCATACCTGTCACAGCTAAAAAGAAAAATCATTTTACGGCTGTAGCGCTAAGGAGCCCCACTAGAGATCGAAGCTCCCCTGTGCAAGGTGCTGTACATACCCACAACAAGAGGCAGTCCATGGCCTGAGCGCCTTTCAGTCTAAATCCCTGACATGCAGACCTCGGGAGCCGACTTAGCTCTCAGCATTACTCCAAAACGGGGGACTTCCTTGCTTCCTACCCGCCGGGCATATGCCATCCCAGCCGGGTTCAATCACCCTGGGCTGCCGAGCGCCGCAGGAGCCCTATTAAAGAGCCACGTGCGGCTGAAGAGCAGCAGCCTGAGCACCGCTGGTCTAAACAGACAGCTGAGCGGGGAAACTGAGGCACGGGAGCAGAAACGGGCAGGAGGAAAAAGGAAAGCGGGCGGCTGCAGCCCAGTCCCCTGGGTGGGGAGAGCCCGGCAGTCCCTGCTCGCCCGGCTCCAGCGCCGCACGGGTTAAACCAGCGGCTCCCCCAGCGAGCCAGGCGCGGCGCGGCCGCCCTATAAAGCGCGCGCACCGGGCGAGCAGCCGGGCTGCGGGACGCGCGCGCCGGGCGCTGCGCCGAGCCCCCGGGATCCGGACCAGCGCGCGCGCGCGCCCGCCCGCCCAGCCGGCGCGATGGAGCCGGCAGCAGCGGCGGGGAAGGGCCGGTCCGCGGGCGGCCAGGCGGCCGGAGGGGTGCAGGAGGCCGGGAAGCCGCCGGGCTGGGAGGAAGCCAAGACGTTTTATGACAGCCTGACCCCGAAAAGGAAACCCAAACCGGTGAGAGCCTTTCCCCTGTCCTTTCCTCCGGGCTGGCAGTGCAAAGCCTCCCCTTGGTGGGATCGCTGGCCCCCCGCCTGGCCTGGGGTGTTGAGGACTCTGGGTTGTTCCGGGGCTGAGCTCTCCTGCTGGGTGCTGTCATTAGCCAAGCAGTGTCCCTGTTCCATGTCAGTTCCTAGCCCAGGAGCCAGCTCCCTCTTTGAATTGACCCTATCGGGGCCAGTGGGCAACTTGCTGGGGTTGGGGCGACACTTGCTTGCTGCTGTGCCCAGGGTAGGTTGAGGCATGAGGCCGGTCAGGGTCCTAACACCATGTCCTGGGTGCCTGGTTAATGTCCCTGGTCTTTGGGATGAGTGTCAAAGCCCTGTGCTAGCCAGCAGGGGCCTAGCTCCCTGCAGCACAGGTTTAATAATAGAAACTCCCACAGCTAGGGACCCTCCATAGGGCCCTGGGACAGAGAGATGAGGGTATAAACTAGGCATGGCCATACTGTGGCTTGGGAGTCACATGTGGCTCTTGAACGAAAAAGTGTGGTTTGTGGAAGAATGTCAGCAAACCAATTTTGTAGGTAAAAGTATATGGCTATATGCCTTAGTGTGGCTCTTGAGTTACATAAGTTTGGCCACCCCTGCTATAAACTGTCTGCCTACTGCTGCCTGCAGCTAGGAACAAATTACCCTGTATGCTGCTGGTTGGCTAACTGCCCTTTCCAGGTTCTTGCACCTACCTCTGAAGCAGAGGTACTGGTGGCCACTGATCAAGTGAAACAAGGTCTTGGGGTCACCTAACTCAGTGGTTGGGACCAGTCTGGAAACATCTGTGTTTATGGTGTCATGGGCCTGTTTCCTGACAAGCAACCAGTGTATGTCAAAGGGGACTCAGCTCTGACTCCTTTCTTGCACCTGTAACCTCAGGTGTGAACTCTAACAGAACGAGATTTTGGAGCAGGGGTCTCAAACACATGGCCCACAAGCCACATGCAAACTCTAAATCTATTTTCTGCAGCCTGCAACAACAGTATTGTTACTGATATTTGCAATATTATTGGATGAAAAGGTTTCAGTGGTACAGCCCCCAGGTTAGTGTATTAGTCTTCATGCAGCCCTGTACTAGTCCTGATGCAGTCCTTATGGTGATTTGAGTTTGAGACCCCTGTTTTGGAGGCTGTAGTTCTGTGGATACCTGCCAGCTCTGGGCACCTTCTAAGCAGACATATTCCTCCCCTGGAACTCTTGTCTGGCTCCCTGAACCTTGTATTCCCTGTAGATGGATGATGGTAGCTGGAGTCAACCATCACAGCTATAGTGGGAAATGAAAGGAGACAAGGTAGCCTGGGTTGTAATAAGGATACCCTGCCCCTTTTGTGCAAGGCCCTCAGGCCACTTCGGCCAATAATGTGACCTCTCAACACCCCCAGAATTTGGTAATTAGTACTATCATCTCCATTTTATATGTGGGGAAACTGAGGTACAGAGCAGTTAAGTGAGTTGCTCATGACCACAAAGTGGCAGAGCTGAGATAAAAAACCATGCATCCTAATTCCTGGTCTTGGGCTCTAGAAAACACTCCCCCCACCTGCCCCCATTACCAGGAATCTTCTCTGGGGAGAGTCTGCCATGCCTCAATGCCCCAGCTCCCCCTCTTTCCCTGGGGGCTGCTGTCAAGCAGGTGGTGATGCGCAGGTGCCAGCAGCCATGCAGAGAGTTCCCATTGCAACTCTGTTGCAGTCTGGCACAGCTGGGCTGTCCTGTGAGGCAGCTGTCACAGCTCATGACAAATGGGTGTAAGGTATTTTCCTGTATTATTTACATAGTGTTCTGAAAACCCATAAACATCCCAGCCATCGCTGTGAACTTTAATCTGATCCCTGTGCACTGGGGCCCCCAGGGGTCTGTGGTCCATTTAAGAGATATTTCTAGGTATCCATAGTCTGTCTGTCAACTATTCTGTCTCTCGGTCTGCCCGCTGCCTTCACAGCCCAGGGGAAATGCCTATCTTCTCTGCTCTTTGGTGAGTGTGGTTTTCATTTCAGAGCTGGAATCCTGGATAGAGACCAGTGAAAAGACTTGGGGTTGTCTTTTCAGAACAAGGGGGCAGGTGGGACAGAGAGGAGGGTGACAAAGCTGGTAGTGAGCCATTGATGGCCATAGTTAGTGGTGGAGTTCTTTGGAAGTAAATGTGGAGCAGCGTGAAGAGAGCAACATTGTAGGCCTATAAACAGCTAACAGGGGCTCACAAGTGGGATACACTGAGCCCAGAGGTGCTTAAACTTTGGGGCCTTCCACAAAACAAAACATCTTTCCATCCAGGCCCTCATATAGTCTCTTCCTCCCAATCCCGCTCCTTTTCAGTGCTCTCTGTCCCTCTTCCCAATGGGCACTGTCAGCCTTTCAACCATGTTGGTTCTCACTGCTGCGCTGGGTCTCTTTCCAACCACCCAGGCTGGGTGCAAAAAGGTCAGCTTTAATCCCCTCCAGGTGAGGGTCAGAAATTAGGCCCATCATGACCAGGTATGCTTATGATGCATTTCTGCTGTCTTGTGCCCCTCTCCAGTGCTATCATTTCTGTGTGAGAACCTACGGGAGAAAATTACATATCTGTAACTAGTAGGCAGGATGCAGCAGCCCCTGGGATAATGAGCTTTTGTAGGAGAAAAATCCCACTTTGTCAGATGCTTGAAGATGGAAAACTTAGGGACCTGATCCTATGACTTACACTTCCCTGCATTTATCTTCCTCCCATTCTGTAAGTTCCCCCATCTTCAAAGTGTTTGACAAAGTAGAATTTTCTCCCATAAAAGCTCATGTGATAAATAACTTTGTTAGTCTTTAAAAGTGCCACAGGACTCCTTTTTCATTTTGCTGAGCTAGGCTGACACAGCTACCCCTTTGGAACTTGGGATAATGAGGTCTCCTTTAGCTGCTGCTGCCCACCCCTCACTCCTCAATAGTGCTTGTGCTCTGCTGCAAAGACTACCTGTTACTTCACTGCAGGTCACACCACCCCTGCCCTGCGTTCCCCACAGAATCAGCTCTCCTATCCCTGTCTCCAGAGTATCTGAACCAGTTTGTTTTTGCTGCCACCTGATGCTGAGACACACCACCTTGCCTCCAGATGTAAAGCTAGTCCTAAGCTAGGACCCTGGATCTAAACACTCCTGAACTGTTGGGGAAGCAGCTGGAGCCAGAATCCAAAGCTGGTGCTGGATCTAGATTTCACACCTGAACTGCATTTCTCTAATGGACCAAAGCAAAATGCCAGATCCCCAGGCACCTCTGACCTTGGGTTGGTGGGGTCTCAGTTGTGTTAGTCAGGCCCACTGTTACCCAGAAGCCTTTGAGAACTAGCTCTGCAGGGACCAAGTGGAGTAAAGCGTCTGGAAATGAGACTGAAACATGCTCTAAAGGTCTGGAGGGAACTGCTGCTGCAAAGAAAAGTCAGTAAGAGAAGTTTACCTGCAGCTATGCAGTCATATTCCTTTTGCAACTTATGGCTGGGCTCAGGGGTGTCTGCCCTGTAACCCTGCTACCAGCATCCCAGAGCATGGGTTTTCTTGAGGATGTATTTTCATTCTTCAGAATGATGCTGGTGTGGTGGGGCTCTGGCCTGAGGTGATGTTCATTTTTCTTCATCCTACTTCATAAATATAGTTACAGATTCTCAGCTGATGGAAATGGGCAATCTTGGCTGGCCCAGCAATGATGGAACAATTTCAAGAACTAAAAGCATGAGCTGCTGCAACCTTCTAGAGGTCATTAGAACAAATTGATATTCCCTGTGGATTGGACACAGCCTAGGCCCTGCAAGGCACATCTCTCTGTGTTGATTCACACCAGCTAAGGTTCTGGCCCATAGCATATAAACAAAAACCATATTCATTTAGTTAGAGTAATAAATGAATGCACTGGCCTAACACGGCTTTAAAAGAATCAACTTTTTCTCCCCGCCCCCCCGGATCACGGCATTCAGTTTTGCACCCCACATGATGAGCATATTGTTGACAAACAGGAAGGACTTCAGAGGAGAGCAACAGAAATGGTCAGTGAGATTAATGTACTTGCAAGGAAAGCTTGAAACACATTATGGTGGCAGCCCCTGTAAGGAAGACATGTTTCCAAACATCTGAGGGGAGGATAAGGAATGACTTAGGCTGGCATGAGGGGTAGAACCAGGGGAAATGGGGTGAAATTAAGAAAGAGAAAACTTAGGGTGAATACCTAGAGACACTTTGACAGTGAGATGATAGAATCAGGTCTTGGAGGAGAGGAAGAATGTCCCATTGCTTGGAGCAGTTAAAATGAGACCAATGTGCTAGTCGTTATACATGACTAAGGATAGATACACCCTGGCTGGAGGGACCGTATGGGTTTTGTCCTTCTGTGGCTCCTGTTTTAGTGGCAGCCTTTTGTTGCCCATTCAAATCAGGCTGTTCATCCCAAGGTGTTCACGAGCTGCCAGCTGGACATTTGGATGTTCTGTCAAGTGCCACGAAAAGAGCAGGAGCTGCCCAAGTCCATGGCAGCTGCCCACAGAGTGGCAAACACAAGACAAATGATATCTTGAGGTACCAACTCTTGGCAGCAGTTTGTTCCCCAATGCTGCATTTTCCCAGGGTGCCAGCATCCATTTTGGCCTTGCCTGCTCCTGGTGCATGTTTCAGGTGTTTCTCTATCTGGCTGTCCTGGACATTTCTTCTTCCAGTGGATTTCCTTTCAGTTAAGTATCAGGATCTCCCAACATGGGAGCCAGTGCTATTTATGCCCAAAGCTCCTAGGCTTTTGCTGACTGGAAGGCACATCTCCAGTCACCATTTTTGGTGACATCCAGGATTTCCGGGACTTGGAAGAGTATTTAAGAACTGTAACTACAGCAGCACTCAGGTAACAGGATTAGGTAACCGGATTAGAGGAGTGCCATCTGGTCCAACATTTGAAGCTGGCTTTGCCAGAAGGGATCATTTACAGTTATAAGTATCCAGGCTGAAATACAGGAACTCCCTGTAAGTCCTGGTAGAATTGTCTTGTTGACTCTTCATCCTTCTGAGGAGGATAAACTGTGGTGTGTCTGGTCTTTCAGGTGAGGCCTTCATTCTGCCTGTCCTATGAGGATGCTAACACTCCCCTGGCACTTTCTTTAAAGATGTGTGCCCCTATCCCTGCTCTGGGATCCTGGCCAAAACTCCTGCACTGTGTGCCAATTGGCTATCACTCCCCACCCCAGAATTGGCTGCATTTCAGCAGGGCTGAGTATACATAATCTGTGAAGTGTTGTGGGATGGGAGATTCTATAGAAATGTACAGCATTATTAGTTTTAATAATTTCCCCCATAATTTCTCAACTTTTCTTCCTGCATTTGAAGTGTTTTTATATTAAGGTACCTCTGTTTAGGGATAAGGCTTTTATAGGAAAATGAGGACTGCGTGGGAATGTGGGGGTGGGGTGGAGATTGGTAAGGAATTATGGCAGCTGGCTTGCTCAGTACATAAGTGGCACATCCAGGGACATGGAAAGTGCTGGTATAATGCATACAGATGTGATTATACAAAACCCAGATTAGTAAACTGGGGTAGTTGCTTAAAGGGAGCAGGCACTACTAGCCATACCATTAGCCCAGTGACTGCTTTGGAGAAGCACAAGTCAGATATGTCTGCAGTCCACAAAGGGTTAAATTGCCTTTTGACAGCTTCTTGCACTTCACTGTTTGCAGATGCCTGGTGATTTCTATGTGGCTGCCCTTCTGTCCTTGTCTTAAGCTGCTGAGTCCAGACATGAACAGAGCCCTGAGGACAGCACCATCATCTCTTTTCACTAGCTCCGATAATATTTCTGTTAAGCGCTTTATTAATCCTCTGCTGAAAGGGGCTCCATGGGGTACTGATCCTCCTGTGGCAAAGGCAGAGAGTAGAACAGCTGACTTTTTTTTAAATTCCAAAATGGAGTTCAGTTTGATTCAGCTCAGCAAAGCCCTAGACTTGCTCTGCAGACAGTCAGTTTGATGACCAGCATTAGCTGACCTTGAGTAACCTTGAACACTGCTGTGAGGATACACAATGTTTGTTCTGAACTATAGAGTCCCCTGACCCCAAGGATCCCAATACAGGATAGAGGTCACTGAAGGTCAGGATGGGAAGGGATGCTTTGCAAAGTCCTGTGTGGTCTGACAGTGAATACAAGTGTGGCTAGGTGGTCACTAAAGAATACAAGTGTTCATTAGTAGGAGAAAAAGCATGATCAGGTGCTTAATGAACAAGCGCATGGGACTGTGGACTTCTTTCTGGGTTCTTTTCCTGCCTCTGCCTTAGAATTGCCAGGTGACTGAGCAAATATCTTGCGCTCCAAGCCCTGGTTGCCCATCTGTAAAGTAAAGATAATAGCTGGCTTCCCTGATATGGAAGGGCTGTAAACAGAGCAAATCAAACAACTGAGGGAATAGTTTTGTGTGAAAATGCAGTTTTATCAAAATTGAAATGTTTCTTGGGAATGGGTTGATTCTGTGACAGTTTAGACTGGGGAGCTGAACATTTGAATCATGTCACTTTGATTTTATTTGGACCTGTAATTAAAATAGTATATTACTATACTAACATGATACATCTGTAGGTCACTTAAATCAGTTCAATGCAATGTTTGTTAAAACATTATTAAAACTTTTAGGTTTTTGGTCCCAACTCAAAATTTTCAGGTATTTTTGTCTTGTCAGATTTCCAAATTTCTTCCAAAGGAGAGTCGTGTTAGTCTAGTAAAGCAAAAAAAGCAAGGAGTCCTGTGGCACTTAAAGACTAACAGATTTATTTGTCTTATGAGCTTCTGCGGGAGAAAATCCCACTTAGTCGGACGCTTTGAAGTCCTCAAAGTGTCTGATGGAGCGGAATTTTCTCCCATGAAAGCTCATGAGATAAATAAATCTGTTAGTCTTTAAGTGCCACAGGACTCCTTGCTTTTTTCCCCCAACTTTGTGTTGAATTGGAACAGCATTTTTGGGTAATGGTTGAAATTTCCTACGGAAGGGAAAATCCAGTTAATCGTGATGCTTAATTTATTAACATGTATGGTTTTCCTAAAGAAGTGCTAGGGAGGTGCAAAGTATTATTTAGCATGAGTGAAAAGGATTCAGCAAGTCATATGCCCCAGGGGGTGAATGCACTGTTGCTTGACAGCTCTGCCTGCCCATTGACATGTTAGAAAACAGCAGGAGAAAGCACCAGAAATGTCCAGTGGGCTGCATTTGGCTTCCAGATATATTTCTTGTTTCATTTACTACCTCTGAAATTTGCCTCCGGGGGCCTACCTTTAAATAGTAAGGAGAGAACCTGAGAGTTTTGTGAACAGCTGCACAAGACAAGTGCCTAAGCAGTGTGCGTGTATAGACATACATGCAAGGTACATACAATGTTGAGATGCATGAACGAAAGCAGAGCCAGATCTAACCGAGCCATCTTGTTCCAAGCCCAGTATCTTTGAGAAAGCACCTCAAATGGCCTTCCACAACCCCATGTGCTTGTCTGATTGAACTGAGTTGTTTTGACAGTCACAACACTGACCCTGTTTTACCTTGCAGGAAACTCTTAAACAGTTAGAACTGGAGGATGCACTTCCCTGCTGTCTGTCAGGTATCAGGATGGGAACAAATGTCACATAGCACAATTTAACTTGCCCAGAAGATCTTGACGTAGGGGAGGGTAGTAAAAATGGGATAGGACCAGAAGCTAAAATGGGGCAAGAGCAAGTTAAAAATTACCCACAGAAGTTAGACATCTTCAAGTCACCAGGGCATGATGATGTGCCCCCTAGAATATTCAAGGAACTGACTCAGGAGATATCTGAGCCATTGGCTATTATCTTTGAAAAATGGAAGACTGGAGAGGTCCCAAAGGACTGGAAAAGAGCAAATATAGTGCCCATCTATAGAAAGGAAAGTAAGGGAACTGGGACAACCCAGGGAATTCTAGATCAGTCAGTTTAACCCTCTGTACCAGGAAAAATAATGGAAAAAATAAGTAAGGCATCCATTAGCAAGCATCTAGAAGAGAATAAGGTGCTAAGTGATAGTCAGCATGGATTTATCAAAAACAATGGTGTCAGACCAACCTGATAGCTTTCTATGGTGGGGTAAAAAGCCTTATGGATAGAGGGGAAGCAGTAGATATGGTGTATCTAGACTTTAGTAAGGCTTTTGATATGGTCTCACATCACCTTCTCATTAACAAACTAGGGAAGTACAGCCTGGATGGTGCTACTATAATATGGGTAAAAAAAATGGTTGGATAACCACTCCCAGAGAGTAGTTATCAATGGTTCATAGTCATGCTGGAAGGGCATAACAAGCAGCATGCTGCAGGGATCAGTTCTGGGTCAGGTTCTGTTCAGAGTTTTCATCAATGATTTAGATGATGGCATAGAATGGAGAGTACACTTATAAAGTTTGCTGACAATACCAAGCTGGGAGGGGTTGCAAGTGCTTTGGAGGATGGGATCACAATTCAAAATGATTGGGACAAACTGGTGAAATGGTCTGAAGTAAACAGAATGAAATTCAATAAATACAAATGCAATGTACACCACTTGGAAAAGAACAATCCATTGCACAAATATAAAATGGGCAATGACTGCCTAGAAGGCAGTACTGCAGAAAGGGACCTGAGTGTCAAAGTGGACCACAAGCTAAACATGAGTCAACAGTGCAACACTGTTGCAGAAAGAGGAAATACCATTCTGGGATGTATTAACAAGAGTATTCTTCTGCTCTACTTTGCCCTGACTAGGCCTCACCTGGAGTACTGCATCCAGTTCTGGGTGCCTTGTTTCAGGAAAGATGTGAACAAATTGGAGAAAGTCCAGAGGAAAGCAACATGCATGATTAGAGGTCTGAAACAGTTGACTTTGGGAAGATTGAAAGAGCTGGGTTTGCTTATTCTGGAAAAGAGGGGACAGGATAACAGTTTTCAAATATTGAAGAGGTTGTCACGAGGAGGAGGGAGAAAAATTGTTCTTACCTGCCAATGATGGGTCAAGAAACAATGGACTTAACTTATGTCACAGAAGGTTTAAGTTGGACATCAGGAAAAAATTTGTAACTGTCAGGGTGATTAACCACTTGAATAAGTTGCCTAAGCAGGCTGTGGAATCTCCATTCTTGGAAGTGTTTAAGAGCAGGTTAAACAAGCACCTCTCAGGGATGGTTTGGGAGGGCACTTGGTCCTGCTATGAGTGAAGGGGACTGGATTCGATGACCTCTCATGGTCCCTTCCAATTTCTATGATTCTATGAAAACTAACTTCAGTAAGACCAGCTGTACCCATCAACTGGCTTCATCACCAACAGCTAGTGATAAACTGACCCAGGACCTCCAATAGTTACTAATTAGAATTTTAGCCAATACTTGACCCCTGACACTGGAGTTTATGAATCCAAGTTAGAGTAAGAGTTCACCCATAATTTGTTTATATCTCATGAAAGTCCACAAGGTAACTGATCTTAAAATGGCAAAATTGCCCCTATTCACCACGGCTGTGTTCTCACACAGCCAGTTATTTCGATATGGTTGTTGCGAAACAACTTGTATCGAAATAACGCTCGTTGCGAAACAACTTATTTCGAATTAACAAAATGTTAATTCGAAGTAAGGCAAAACCAGGTCATCGAAATAGCAAGTTCACACTGTGAACTTGCTATTTCGAAACCATGCCAGGGGGCTGCAGCCCCCTG